>CP139509.1:494157469-494776102 GCA_021014915.2 Artemisia tridentata subsp. tridentata | reverse complement strand
AACACATAATTTTCGGCTCCCCGAACTCCTCAATCTACGGTGTAGTAGAACGTAAAAATAGAACAATTCAAGAAATGAGTAGAACTATGTTAAATGAACAAGACATACCTCAAAAGTTTTGGTGTCATGCCGTAGATACATCTACATATATCCTAAATCGAGTTTTAATTAGACCATTTTTAAATAAAACCCCATATGAACTTTATCGAGGAAAAAAGCCCACATTAGGATATTTTAGAGTTTTTGGAAGCAAGTGTTTCATTTTAAACAAAAAATATTATCTCACCAAATTCGACCCAAAGTCGTATAAAGGTGTATTTATTGGATATTCACAAAATAATAAAGCATACATAGTTTTGAATAAAGAAACGTCAAGAGTCAAGGAATCGTTGAACGTAACATTCGACGAAAGTCCACCTCCCTTTAATACATCACCTTTGGTAGATGATGACTTAGTTGAAAGTCAAATAGTTGAAAATATAGAAAATGTTGAAAATGATAAAGAAGATGAACCAATAAAAAGAGATATAGTCAA
This sequence comes from Artemisia tridentata subsp. tridentata, assembly GCA_021014915.2. Lineage (NCBI taxonomy): Eukaryota > Viridiplantae > Streptophyta > Magnoliopsida > Asterales > Asteraceae > Artemisia > Artemisia tridentata. The sequence goes on along the minus strand of CP139509.1, from coordinate 494,775,567 downwards.
CATTAAAGAAGCAAAAAGTCATCCATTAGAAAATGCCATAGGAAAACTTAATGAAAGAATGTTAAGATCTAAAGCTCAAAATGAAAGTAACTTCTTTTGTTTTGTTTCAACAATTGAGCCTAAAAATATAAATGAGGTTATAAAAGATGAATCATGGGTTATTGCTATGCAATAGGAATTAAACCAATTTATTAGAAATGATGTTTGGAGATTAGTTCCACAACCTAAAAATCAAACCATAATCGGCACAAAATGGGTATTTAGAAATAAAATGGATGAAAATGGCATTGTATCTAGAAACAAAGCTAGGCTAGTAGCTCAAGGCTACAATCAACAAGAAGGTATAGATTACGATGAAATATTTGCACCCGTAGCTAGACTTGAGTCTATTAGGATACTACTTGCATACGTGTGTGCACATGATTTTAAATTATTTCAAATGGATGTCAAAAGTGCATTTCTAAACGGATTTATAAATGAAGAAGTATATGTTGCTCTGCCTCCCGGGTTTGCCGATTTTGAAAAACCAAATCATGTTTACAAACTTAAGAAAGCTTTATGCGGACTTAAGCAAGCACCAAAAGCTTGGTATGATTGACTTAAGACCTTCCTAGTTGACCATAAGTATACTATGAGCCTAGTAGACAACACTCTCTTCACCAAGAAAAAGGGATCACATATTATCATCGTCCACATATATGTGGATGACATTATATTCAGTTCAACTTGTCAAGAGTTATGCAATGATTTCTCAAAAATCATGCATGCTAAGTTTGAAAAGAGTATGATGGGGGAACTAAACTTTTTCTTAGGTCTCCAAATAAAATAATTAGAAGATGAGATATTGTTGTTCCCCGTTACACAATTAGAGTTAACTAAAAAGTTAATATATTATCTGTGTGTATGACTGATACGAATGAATTGATTAAAACTAATTTGTTAAAACGTAAATATAAAACAAAAGAGTTATTTTTCAACATTTTAAATTCTTATTAGAAATGAATCAAAGAATCTATCACCCAAAGTGTTTTGCGGAATAAACACTTTGGGATTGAACAGACAAGGTATGGTGTCTCCTATCTAAACTTAAGTTTTGCTTAAGTGGTAACAAACAAGACTCACTGAGCTATCTCAGGGACCAGTTACTCTTTGTAGGAGAAAAGGGTTTTGCAAAAGTCTAAGCTTTCAGTATACAAAACTTCACAAACCCTTTCTCCATGGGTTTGCTATTTATAGGCAAACACAAGTGGGTACGGAAGACTAAGGTACAAGCAAAGCATGTCTGACATTTACAATAGTATTTGTCATTTCCAAGAACCAATAGGAATGGGCTAGGAAGTCTTTAGAAGTGCTTGGTCTGACACTCTTTGACTTTCAGCCGCGTTTTAAGGAAGGACTGTACCTGATAAGATATTTCACTTTATCTTATCAGGAACCTTCCTTTCCTATTCAGGCCTTTCTTCTCAGGCACTTGGTTCTTCAGTCTTTGTCTTCCGTCTTCAGTCTTCAGTTTATTGTTGAGGAGACTGGGTTCAGTGAGCTCTTGTCCAATGCTCACTGAACCATCATCTTCTTCTTTGGCATAAGCCTTCTCAGGGAGTACCGCCTTCCTGAGAGGTGAATCCTTCTTCTTGAATTCTTCTTATGCATCTTGAAGATGACTCACTGAGAGGCTGTTCTCTCAGTGACTTGAATTGTTCTCGGTTTAATTTACACTTAGATAATTTGTGTACAAATCACGTTTTAATGACTCTTGGGTACTGATGGACCCAACAATCTCCCCCTATTTGATATAAATTATTCCTAAGTGTTTTGATCAGTAATGAGTAAGGTAAAGACTTCTACTTATACTGAATGTACTAGAATGTTATAAGGACACTAAAATAATAAAACATCATCTTATTAATATTATTACAAGTCCTAACAATCTAATTACAAGGATAGTGGTGGTGGTGGATCAGTCCAATTTAATTCCAAGAACAGCAAGCTTTTGTTTCTTCGACTGAAGCTCATGTTGATCAGGATGCTCTCAGATCTTTCTTTTCAGGTCTTGACAGAACCTTTCATTCTCAGGAGTCTGGATTGGTGAGGCCATCATTAGGAAGGCTAGCATTGCCTTGATACCTGATTGGTCAATATCACTCCATCGTTGAAAGGCTTGGTCACCAAACTCATCAATAAAGAACAAACCCCTTTCAGGTTGTTCGATGACCATGAAGTTCATGAACTGAACTCCTTCAGGAAGTGCTCTGTTGCATTCCAGACCTGGGACTTTGATTTCAGCCTCAGCTTCAATCTTCTTTCTCTTCCTTGAAGAAGACTGAGAGGGAGTTGGCTGATTAGCTGAGGGAGGAAGAAGGGATGGAGTGCCAAGTTCCTGAGGAGCTGCTGCCAACCTTTCGTACCTCGGACTTAAAGACTTCATCAGTTTATGAACCACAAGATTTGATTTCTTTTCTATTAATGGACCCAATTCATCCAATTCTGTGATCCCAAAGTCAGCAAACCTAAAGGGGTTGTGAACATCAAATACTCTTTTGTCAGCACTCTTATAGACAGTGATGATGGCAGGATTGGTGTTTCGGTGAATATAGACATCAGTGATTGGTTCTGGCCTCAACCTTTGTGTCATGTACCACTGATATTTCTCAATTCTGCCCTGCCTGATCTCTTCAGTCCTTTTCTTTTTCTCTTCCCTCTCTTTCCCGATAGCCATTAACTCAGCAGATTGATTTTTCACGAAGGTCCTACCACCTTCTCTACTTGAAACCTTTTTTGGGTTCAACCTAATCTTTTTAGCTTCCTCATGAACTACCTTAATAAGAGCATCCTTGCTAACCTTTTCCTCAGCACCTGCTTTCTTCAATGCCTCCTTTTTTTCCATATGAGCCATGAGTTCAGCTTCAGTGAGGTGGTTTATTTTTCCCTCTATCTCATAAGGAACCCTGACTGGCTCATCAGGATCTGGCTTTGTTTCTGAGGAAGTAGTTTCTAAGGTGGTTATAGGCTCAGGCTCAGGAGTGATGAGAGTTCCTTTGCCTTTGTCTTGGCGAGAGGTGGATGGGGTTTCTTCAGGAATCTCCCCCTCAGTGTGAGAAGGGGGTTCAGTAACTTTCTCCTCCCCCTCAACTGTTGCTTGACCTATTGTGAGAGCAAGAGTTGGAGGTTTCACTGGAGCAGCAGGACCTTTGAAAGCCTGATAAATTTAAGTCATCATCTTCTTGATGTCTGATGTGTCCAGCTGAATTGAAGAAACCTTATCTTCAAGAGAAGCCTGAGAACCCTCAATGCCTGACATCCTTGAACCAAGAGACTAGGCCAGGGAAGAGGAAGAGCTTGCCAAGGTGGCTAAGTATGGTTCCATGAGGCTTACTGAAGTCTTAAGGGATTGGACTGAAGAGCTGACATCCTGAAGGTTGGAGGTGCTTAGCAGGTTGACAAACTAAGTGATTTGAGCATCCTGTTGTTGGTAAGTCTCAGATGCCTGAAGAATTCTCTTGTTAAGCTCAGGGTCATCTTTGACAGCCTCCTGAATAGTTAGAACACTCTTGGCTCACTTTTGAGAAGATCCTTGAAGAGTATAAGATTCTCGTCAAGAGTCTTCAGGGAGTGGGCAAGCCCAGACTGCTGCTTATCTACATCATCATGATATTGTTCCACTGATGTCTTTAGGTCGACATAGTGAACTGCTGCTTCAGTATGTTGGTCAAACATTTGCTCAGAGAGACCTTAGAAGAGAGCCCTATTGGTCTTTAGTAGGAACTTGACCAATTTTCTTTCAGTGAAGGGAGTGGTGTTGTCATACTTCTGGAGGATTCCAATAGTATCCGAAGAATTAGAAGACTGATGAGATGATTCTTCACTTTGGTATGGAGAAGAGTGTTGTGATTGTTCAGGTTGTTCTTTAGTTTCTTCATCACTTTCAAAGATGGAAGACTGATGCATTTGTTCAGGCTGTTCATCAGTATCCATATCCTCACCTGCTTCAAACATTTCCTCCTCACTCTCTTCCTGAAGGTCATCATCAAACTCAAGAAAAGCCTGAATGTTCCCCATGGTCTGAATCTCAAAGAGTTGGCTATCCGGTTCCTTTTCGTAAGAAGACTCGCCTTTGTTTTGGCCAGGTTCTTACCCTTTTGTCATAATAACTGGTGGGGTTTGACCATCCTGACTAGTCATAACAACTGGGGGGGTTTGCCCAGCCTGACTTTTATGTTCAGTTCCTGAGATAGTTGGACCGCCTAAGGGGGTGATGGGTTCCGTATCAGTGGGTGGTTTGTTTCCCCCCGAGTCTTTTTGGTCCAGCCTTTGATGACAGCCTTTTCTTTATCTAGTTCTTGTTGTAGGGCCTGGTTATGTTTCAAGATTTCAGTGTTCTGAATTTGTAGAGTCATTGATTCTAGTTTGGTTTGCTTCATTATAAGCATTTCATCTCTACATTTATTCAGTTCAGACACTATAATATTGTATTTTGAAAACATGTTAAGCCTTTGTTCTTCAACAAACTTAAGATCTACACAAATATAATACATGTAGGACTGCCAATCAGAATTATCATCCATAGAAAGTAAAGTGTTTACCTTCTTCATGGTGATATTTACCCACTCTCCATTTCTAGCATGGCTCTTTCCAACAGCCACCTAATCACCTTCAGAGAGTGCCATCAGAGCACTAACTCTTATTTCCTCATCTGAGGAGACCTCTTCATCATCCCAATCATATGCTTCAGCTACTAAAACCTTGTTCTTTGTTTGAACAAGTTTGGATGTTTGAGCAGCCTGAGATATTAAAGGGTTAGATTCAAGAATTGCAAGTTTAGCCTTGGTTAACCTATATTTAGTTTCAAAGTCCTTATGACCCTTGTTTTGAAATTGTTGGGTCGACTGAAACATTTTAGGTTGTAACTTGCTAGTTCCTGAGGAACTGTTTCCTGAAAATTTGTAGGAGGGTTCTGAGGTGGTTTTGGAATAACAGTCTCTAGCAAAATGACCCTTTTTGCCACATTTGAAACACTCAGTGGTCTCATTGACTTTTGTTTTTGGAAAGTTAGACTGATTCCTTTTGATGAAACATTTTGAATTAGCAAGGAGTGCCCTTTCTTGGAATTCCAAGTTTAAATCATTTAGGTACTCATCACCAGTTCTTTCATCAATTTCATCCTCAGAATCCTCTTGATGATCCTGCACAACACCATTAGTATAAAAAGCAGTTGATATAGGTGTAGAGGTTAAGGTCTTTTTGTACTCAAGAGCTTTTGAGTCAGGATATCTTCTTGAGATCAAGTTGTCTTCATAGACAAACTTTCCATAGATCTCAGGAAGCTCAAGAGTCTGAGTGTGGTTAGCATTCCTCAGCCCTTGTGAGAAGTTTAGCCACTTCTCAGGGAGACTGTTGACAAAGCCAACATTTGTCTGATGCTTAGATAATACTACACCATCATTAGATAGTTCATTTATCAAAGTCTTATATCTAGTATAAGTCTGAGAGAGACTTTCAGAGTCCTTTGCCTTGAAAGTATTGTACTCAAGTTTCAGGTCCATTACCCTATTTTCCTTGGTATCTGAGGGACCCTCAAAGCTATTGACCAAGTCATCCCAAGTTTGCTTGGCTGTTGAACAGTTGATGACTGATTCCATTATATCGTCAGGGAGACATGATATAATGATGCTTTTCAGGCGTTGGTCTTGATTTACCACCCTCCTCTCATCAGAGGTCCATTGAGCTTCAGGCTTATTAAGACCTGCAGCAGTCTTCGGGACATAGGGACCATCTTTGACACATGAGATGTAGTATGGTTCCATACCAGTCAAGTAGCAAAGCATGCGCTTTCTCCACTTGCTAAATTTCCCAGCTTCAAGTCGTGGGGCAACAGCTGAAAAGCTTCCACCCTTTTTGTCAACTAGCTGGGGCACATTTATATCAGTCATAGTAGGATCTTGGTTTTAAAACCTTGAGCTTGGTTAATTTTGAAAGATTTATAAACCAGAGGCTCTGATACCACTTGTTGTTCCTCGTTACACAATTAGAGTTAACTAAAAAGTTAATCTATTATCTGTGTGTATGACTGATACGAATGAATTGATTAAAACTAATTTGTTAAAACGTAAATATAAAACACAAGAGTTATTTTTCAACCTTTTAAATTCTTATTAGAAATGAATCAAAGAATCTATCACCCAAAGTGTTTTGCGGAATAAACACTTTGGGATTGAACAGACAAGGTATGGTGTCTCCTATCTAAACTTAAGCTTTGCTTAAGTGGTAACAAACAAGACTCACTGAGCTATCTCAGGGACCAGTTACTCTTTGTAGGAGAAAGGGGTTTTGCAAAAGTCTAAGCTTTCAGTATACAAAACTTCACAAACCCTTTCTCCATGTGTTTGCTATTTATAGGCAAACACAAGTGGGTACGGAAGACTAAGGTACAAGCAAAGCATGTCTGACATTTACAATAGTATTTGTCATTTCCAAGAACCAATAGGAATGGGCTAGGAAGTCTTTAGAATTGTTTGGTCTGACACTCTTTGACTTTCAGCCGCGTTTTAAGGAAGGACTGTACCTGATAAGATATTTCACTTTATCTTATCAGGATCCTTCCTTTCCTATTCAGGCCTTTCTTCTCAGGCACTTGGTTCTTCAGTCTTTGTATTCCGTCTTCAGTCTTCTGTTTATCGTTTAGGAGACTGGGTTCAGTGAGCTCTTGTCCAATGCTCACTGAATCGTAATCTTGTTCTTTGGCATAAGCCTTGTCAGGGAGTACCGCCTTCCTGAGAGGTGAATCCTTCTTCTTGAATTCTTCTTATGCATCTTGAAGATGACTCACTGAGAGGCTGTTCTCTCAGTGACTTGAATTGTTCTCGGTTTAATTTACACTTAGATAATTTGTGTCCAAATCACATTTTAATGACTCTTGGGTACTGATGGACCCAACATATATTCTTCAACCAATCAAAGTATATCAAAGATATGCTTAAGAAGTTTGTGTGGAAACCATAGAGGGGGGTGAATACGTTTCCATTTAAAAAATTAAAACTTTTTGTATCAAACACCCGATCAAGTGTGATGCAATATGAAAAGTGACAACTATGGTCATATAACATCTAAAGATGAATATAGTAAGCTACAACACAAGCACAATCAAACCATGACACATACTTAATCAAAATAACATAAGCAACTAGCCACACAAATATAAATGCAATGCAAATATAAATATAAAGCGATAAAGAATGAAATGAAAGTAAAGAGATAAGGAAGAAGGCGCAAACCGGACACGGTGATTTATAGTGGTTCGGTCACGAAGCTCCTTTTTACCCTACTCCACTCCCCGAGTACCCAACTCAAGAGTTACTTTACTAATCAACAAGCTCCTTTCAGGCGGAGAAAACCATACACGTCGCTTATCCTATTTCCGACACTAAGCAAGATGTTGAGTGCTAATCTTAGCTAGCACTAATCTACCACGATCTACCCGATCTACCACGTTGCTTATCCTATTTCCGACACTAAGACTAGATGTCGAGTGCTAATCTTAGCTAGCACCAATCTACCACGATCTACCCGATCTACCCTTGATCCACATGATCAATACACAAGCCCAATGGCTTCAAGAGATCTCCAAGATCTCAACAAGATCACAATGATCTATTCCCACTTGACTCGATCTACCCGATCTACCCTTGATCCACTTGATCAATCACACACGCCCAATGGCTTCAAGAGATAATCAATATCTTTATAAGATCACAATGATCTTCACTCACTCTCTCACAAAAGAAAATTAATCTTGATGTATACTAGGATACAACAAGTGTGTAACAAATGTTACAACTCCCCAACTATAACTACAACTCTTGTATCTTCTTGGATACCTTGAGTTCTTCTCTTGCTATTGAAGAGGAATGACAACACTTATATCTACTTGGATACTTTGTGTTCTTCTCTTACTATTGAAGAGGAATGAAAAGGATCTCTTAGGGGGATGAAAGGATCACTCTTAAACAAACTAAGACTCTAAATGATCAAAGAAAGTAATCTAAGTGAGGAGGGACTAGACCAGAGAAAAATGACTGGAAAAATCAAGTTGGAAGTGTGAAATGGTCCACTATTTATAGGCAATGGAAAAACTAGTCGTTATAGACCCACGGCTCCACTAATTGTCAGACGGCTCCACTAAATTTAGTGGAGCCGTCGGTACTTAATGGTACCGTGGACGCTCCTTCGTTTGTCTTTAGTGGGGAAGGTTTATTTGGGAATGTTTGGAGCTGTTTTGGGGGGGGGGGGGAAATTGACTGTCGGGATTTTTAAACTTATTTTTCAAAATAAAACATTTTTTTTAATTCAAAAATAATTTATAAAAATATATTTTTGAAAAAAATGTTTTGTCACATTAAAAATGTGAAGTTTAGAAAAATATAATTCTTTGATCATTTGTCAAGTAGTAGATTTGTTTGTCCATACGTTGAGTGATTTATGTCGGGATGGAAATCTACGACTTCGTTGAAGCATACTTGAGACGTCAGGAGGTGTTGATGTAAGTATTTGTGTTTACAAGTAACTTGCACATTTTACGTTATGCATTACAAGTTACATGTTTGTCATTATTCAAACCAAAGAAATCGTTTAGTTTAAATATCGTAATATTTGCACTAACAGTTTGGTCTTGAAGACTCAAAACCTATGAAAACACCCATGTCCTCCAAAACCAAACTCACAAAGGATGAAGAAAATGAATCCGTAGATAGCACTAAATATAGAGGAATGATTGGTAGTTCACTCTATCTTACGGCTAGTAGGCCAGACATTATGTTTAGTGTTTGTGTATGTGCACGTTTTCAAGAAGACCCCAAAATATCCCATCTTGAAGCTGTTAAACGAATATTTAGATACATTAAAGGCACTACACATTTAGGAGTATGATATCCTAAAGGAACGGGTGTAGAAACCATAATATATGCCAACTAAGATCAGGCCGGCAACTATGTAAATAGGAAAAGTTCAAACAATATGTGTACTAATGTGAGACATTGTATCACATCATGATTTACTAAGAAACAAACGGTCCTCGCTTCTTAAACATTCAAGGCAGAATGTGGAGAAAGCTCTCGTAGTCTATAATATTAACCTCTATAACCTTTTTCCCTTGTTGCAACAACATTGCAACTATCAATCTCAGCAAAAATTTAGTTCAACTCTTCTATCATCATTTCTGTCTTAAACAATGTTTAGATGATTAAACGTCTCGAATTGAGAAAGTTTCTCAAAGGATAAGATTGCTAATCCTCACACAAATACCTCAAGAAAGAACCCTACTTTTGTCTATGGATTATTGAAACTTAGTAAGTAGTTAAAACATTTGTTCGAATCCTGGTTCAACCAAAAACGAAAATAACCAAACACATGTTCTGATCCTGTGGATCCCTTCGATAACAAGGGCGGAACCCTTGTTTGGGATCCGCCGGATCCGTGCCTTGCTGAGACAGACTCACAATTATAACAAACATTCCTTACTGATCATTACACTCATTAAACACATAAAACCAACTTATTGTCGACCCTCATCATCACAAACTCAAAAATTAGATCATTCACCACAATTAACTCGTGCTTAATCGATCACTGTAAGTATCGTAATCCATTTTAATTTCTTTTCTGTGTCTAGAATTCATATAGGTTGCACTAAATTAAAAATTAGGGATTATGCATCATGAGGCATTTCAAAAATACATATCAAATCATGTTTTTAATTGGATACTATTATAATCATCAAACACTCCATTAAAATCACTTTTACACAACTAGGAAAAACTCCTTTCAATCATTGTTCATACAAATTCAAAAATATTACTAATACATAATCCTTATATAGATATTCGGATACATTCAAAACAGGAGCGTTTTGATTATCTCACATTTTACTACAAAAATTTGCATCAAATGCGTCGAGATAATTAAACCTCCACATTGTTTTCATACAGACACATATATATTATGTGATTCTAACCGAAAGTATATAAGATTCTTATCTAGGAAAATCATGCCTCCCGCTACTAATTACGATCACAGAAAGACTACCAAATACCTACCCAAACATCATCAAACCAAAGGACTCACAGATGCTTAAGTCAAAATCTTTAAAGCTTTAGAAAGTTGTTATGTTCATGAAGGGAGAACCATAGATTCATCATTCTTAGAAGAAACAAACATCCATGAACAACTGGCCTCCATCCACTTTGATTCACTCCTAGACATAGATGAGACTATCATTCCTAGGTTCAATCTTGAGTTCTATGCTTCCATAAAACTTAGCACTGATGACTCAGGATTGCTAAAAATTCAATTCAAAATAAACCAAAGTCAATTCAATTTCCCCTTGGATCAATTCGGGGAAGTCTTAGGCATTCCTAGTCAAGGAACCTGTTTCTACTCAGACAAATGGCCTTTAACCATCCTTGAGTCTAACCTTGGTCATGATCACCCGTATGACACTCCTCTCACTCTCAAAGAAACTATCTGTGACCATCTCTTCAATCCTAGAAGCAACCCAACTAAGAAAATCTGAGGCAAACAAATAAATCGAGATCCATTTGCTATGGAACTCAATGAACTCAAACCCGAATTTAAGAAACTTGAAGAGATTATTAGAGCAAATGTTATTAGCACTGTTGGAAACAAAGATCACGTGAATGCGAGCTTATGTTACATGCTCTACTGTGTGTCGACCCATCAACAATTCAATTTGGCTTACTACATCGCCAAAAGAATGGTTGACATACCTGTCTTAGGAAAAACTGCAATGCCACATGGAATGCTCCTCACACGTTTGTTTAAAGCTTCCATGCCTATTCCTCGAACTCAGTTGGCTTTCTTCCTGACTACACCAAAATCCCTCATAATTTTGTTCCACTTAGTGACCATAGAGTAGCAGTAGGAAAAGGAAAATGAGCTTACATTTCTTCCTCATCTTCATCATCATCATCAGCTAGTAACGAAGATGGTTTACCTAACTCTAAGATTCCTCCACTCGATTACTTGCGTCAACTTCCTTCTGTTGATAATGAGTCTGAGGAACATCGACAAAGAAAGAGAATATTAAAGAATGTAGGACGATGGATGACGAAACTCCACAAAGGTCAAAAGAAAATAATCAAAATGTTGAAAGATAAGTGAGGTTTAAGGAGCGTTTGGAACAATAGTTTATTAGACTTTGTATGGTTGAAATTATGTGTTTGTTAAGATCTTATAATAGTACTTAACTTTTATGCGTATTAGCTTGACTTGGATTGATGATAACATGTATAGTTATCAATTTTCCGGATTTAAGCCACCGTTTGGCTTAACTTAGTTTATGATGATATTTGATGATCTACTTTATATTTATGATAACGTGTATTAGAATCTACATATTTAGTAGTTTTGCATTACATATTATATTATAGATATGTTCCAAGAGAATTTTCGGGTCTTGGTTGAAAAATGCAAAATTTGTATATCTCTCTTTCTCTTTTAGTACCACTGAACACACAGATCTGGTGGATCCCTAAAATTGGATCCGCCATGTGTAACCCTTGGGTTCGCCATCCCTGAACCTACAAATTCAGCAGATCCCTAAAATTGGATCTGCATGTGCTATCGATTGGATCCGCAGGTTGTAACAACAACATTTTCAAATATTTCTGACTCATCCCGATTCTTAGATTTTAGTTTATAACTTCTTTAGATTATACTCACTGATCATCCTATCTTAGAATTCTTAGAACTTTAAGGAAATCTATTTCCCACCAAAAATTTGAATATCCAAAATTTTATCCTGATCATAACTCACAGATTCTTTTATTGCTTCCTCGAAAACCATGAATCAATCACATTTCTCTCTTTTGAGTCATTTTCTGCATACCTTCATGTCAACTCCATTTCTATGGATTGACTTTGTCAATATGACAAACTACTTTATCTTGTTCCAAGTTTTTGAAATTCACACATCATTAATGTAATACCCAAAATTCCAAAACATGCAAAATTACCAAAATACCCTTACAACTTAAAAATGCAATTAATAATTACATAAACACCAAATAAATCCCAAACCTTTAGAAATGAGAAACATATGAAGTAAGATAATCTTTGTTACAATATTTTAATATTTTACATGTCATAAAAATATTTGTCACATCCATAAAAATGTATATGGGCCGATATATGTAATTTTACTTCTTGTTATTTAAATAAAAAAATCAATAAAATCAAGATAAATACTACAAATTATGGATATTCTTGCAAATCAATTTGTGATCTCCCCAAATCACATTAAAACCGAAATTACTTGCAATCCTCCTCAAATCACACGGTTTACATTTATTTTCCTACTTGTTTCCTTTTTTATCCATTCCTTAACACCTAATAACACACAAAAACTCCAAACCGGCCACCACATTTTTTTCAATGATCTTGGCTATTTTTCTTGGGTTTTTTTGAGTTATAAGAAGGCTATAAAAATATGGATTCGAATATTGGAAGCTTGGTTCGTTGGTTTTGAGTTTTGCTCATGTTTTATCCTAGCCGAGAGGTGCAAATCCACCACATCTCATTCGATCATCATGAAGGCTACCTGGTATTTTTATAACACTACTTACATTATATATGATCTATATAAAATGATAATAACGATCCATGCATGATACTCAAGTCGTTTGAATTAAAATACGTTTTAAAACCCTAAAAACGAAATAATTTCTGAATCGGCTAATACGATTTTTGTGTCCTTCAAGCTTATTTTTCTCTGGTCCTATTCGTGCTATATAAAACTAGAAAAATAATACTTGTAATTATCGAAGTCTAAATCATGCTTGGCGAGTTTTTCTTGTAATCGGATTTTAAGAAAAAGGGTTTAAAATAAAAAGGTAAATCGTATGAACTAGGGTTTGGATTTGTGATGATGGATTTGATGTAATTAATGTGTTTTAAGGTTAAATTGATGATTGGTAATGATTGGAAAATTTTAGGGTTAGGGTTTATGCATTTTTATTCAAACCGATTGGAGATTTAAAAGTTTTGGGTATGTTTTGTGATTTATTAAACTTGTGGGCTATTTTAGTAATATACTTTAGACCAGGGGCAATTCGTATAAAATATAATATGGGGATCCTAGGTGTAAAATTTGTAATTAAAAGGTTTAAAGGGTAAATTGATTATATATTTAATTCGAATTATAATTTTTATAAATTAAGGGACTTGTTTTGTAAATTATGAAAAGTAAAGGGCAATTCGTATAAATGATAATGTTAAGGGTGTAATGTGTAATTTTAAATAATTAGTGGCTTAATGTGTAAATATGAATATTGTAAGGATTAATTTGTAATTTATTTGATTATAAGGTTTGATTTGTAATTTAATTTATTTAAAGGATTTAATTTGTAAAATTGTTGGAATTAAAGGATTGGAATTGTAATTATGGATAACTTATGGATTAAAATGAATAACTTGTAATATTTGCATTTTGGACCTTAACTTTGGCATATTTACATTCGAAACCCTAAAATATGGAAAGTTATCATATTTAACCCTAAACTATCATGACTTGCTAAAAAGAACCCTATTTCCATGATAATATTTAATAAATGACTTAACCTAATTACTTTATGAAATTTGTCTAATTATGGAAAATTGCTATTTTTGGAAACTTACTAAATAAGGAAACTTTCTAAAAATGGAAACTTGCTAGTCTTGGAAACCTGCTAAAAATGGAAAGCCGACTAAAATGAGAAATCTGATTTAAAGAAGATATTAATAATACAACGACCATGTATTCGTGTAGATTCGCTGAAGATGGAGTTTGTTTCCGATCTTTATATTTCTAGATGTGTTTTCACTTGCGGTATAAGGTACAGATATTTTACCCTTTCTCAGTAAGGGTGTCCTTCTCATGACCTTTGATCTGGATTCACTACAGGGTTCCCTAAGCCATTGCTATGTTCCCTTATACTTTGATTCGTTCTTCATGTTTCACTTACATCTTTCTATATTGGTTTGGTTATGATCCGAGCCTTCTTATTTGGGCCTTTCTTATTTGATCTATGCCTCTGTTATGCTTCCTTTGATTTGCGAATCTTGATAATTGAAACTTGCCATGTTCCCTTGATACTTGAACTTGTTCGTCACCCTGTAACATGAATATTTGAATCACTTGATACTTTGAAGGATTATTTGATTTTGGTTACTAGATATGAAAACCTCTCTTAATTATATATGAAAATGCTTGAGAAAAGCTATTTTAAAAAGAATGCGATACCACTTTTAAATGAAAGTTACTAAAAGTTTTTAAGAAAATTATTTTTGAAAGACCATTTTTATGAAAACTATTTTGAAAGATCATTTATTATGAAAACCATTTTTTTTTAAAAGATTGCTTTAAATGGACTTTTAAATGGAAACCTTTTTAAATGAACTGTTGCTATGAAACTTTGATTATAAACCTTTCATATGACACACTTGATTTAAACCCTTTGCTATGACCCTTTTGATATGAACCATTTGATATGAATCTTATGATATAATTGGAAAGGAAATTTGACTTGAACCACTTGATATGAAATTTGAATTTGGATACTTGGACATTTGATGCTTGACCCTTGACCCATAGTTTGAGACTACGAGCCACCATTTGTATACTAGGCATGAGGGTTTCATGTCCATGTCATTGATGCACCGATGGCATGACTCTAGGGCAGGAGAGTGATGACCTGTCCCGTCCCTGACTTGATTTGATTTGTTACGTAGAGGCAGACTTTGGCCACCTGGGCGTATGGATGCATCCTAGATTTGTTATTGGTTTCGAGGGATTTATCATTATATTATTTGTTATATTTGGTGACTGATGGTGTGTGCGATACACGTCTTTCACATCTTGGGAGCTCATGACTCCACCCTTTGGAGGTATCCCCTCATATTGCGCTTGGTACTGAGGTCTCCCCTTCGTACATCTTGCTATTTGATTATTTGATTTGATTTGGGCTCGTAGTGGATTTCTGTTTACTTTACCTTATAACCTTGTACTTAGTATTCCGAGGTCACCCCTCCGGATACATACTTGACTTGATACTTGACTTGACTTGATATGACTTGGGCTCGGGTTGAGATTATTGTTCCCCTTACTCTTATCTATTGTAACTGTTTCTTAATTCCTGATATACCTGCATAACCTTTATTTTCTTTCCTAACTCTTGTTATACCTTGCATTGTTTCACTTACTTCACTACCCCATTATTACTGCTTGTTACCTCTATATCTGTTCACTGAGCTTTTGTAGCTCAGCCGCATTTCTTTTCCTGCGGTAGGTTCTAGTTTGGAAGCTGGGTATGAGTGGAGAGTACCTTGGACTTAGAAGACCTTACTAGCTAATTTGGATTAGAGATGACTAGAAGAGCTTATGTTTGGACTTAGTAATTATTGTATTTCTCGTTTGTAACCTTGTAGTTTCAGATTTTCCATTGTAACCATTGAAATTCAATTGTATTATTTATGTCATATGCTTGTGTTTGTTCTGATATGAAACCATTATTGTGACATCTCTACCCTTGTCGGGTTGGGGTGTTACAATTTATGGTATCAGAGAGACAGGTTGCGACTCGTAATTCATTTACCCTTGACCTGTGAGTTTTGGACCATTAGGCTTCCACTGTAAGAACATAGGAGAACACTCGAGAACTTGCTTTAGGATTTCGTAATATGAACTTAGGTTTTGGCCAGTGAGGAATGGGTAGACTATAAGGTATTTGTTTAAGTATCATTGCTTCCGCATCACTCTGATTCGTGCCTTGCTTTTGGTTAAAGCCTGTTGAGATCACTTTTGAAGATTGAAAACTTATGCCTTGCACCACCTGAGATTTGAAACCTAAATAAATATTGAAGGCATTGAGAATTGCATAGTAATTGCCTGATACTATTTGTTCCTTATCTTCGGATTCCGACTCTGACCTCTGATCCTTTTCATTCTGATGCCTCTTTGGGCATTTTTGAAAATCTCCATGGAAATGACGTACTTGATGCATTCTGTTATTTGTCTCTTGCTTTTGACAAGTATCTATGAACCTTCCGACGCTATTTGATTTCGTCTTACCCATCTCTATCCCTATGAAAAGTCTTGTAATGTTTAACCACGAGTATAAGAATGTTTTCCTCTTACTTCTGAATGATAAGATTTGCTATACCGATCTGTCTTTCTTTGGATAGTTAACTTCGATTTTATTCTGATAAGGGATTGGTTGATCGAGCATTCAAAATATTGACAACTATCCTCCTATGTCTCACCTTTGGCGTCTGAAACAATTTTGAACTCCCTACCATGATTACCGATTGTTAAACTTTTGGCTATCACTATTACTCTGGATACTCTTGTGTTACTTTCGCGGTTATGAAGTTTTTTTCCTAGAACCCATTTTGTACACCAATAAATGAACCTTATCTTGAGAGTTATTTGGCACCCTGAGTTTTCTGAATATGATTCCTGGTTGAACCACCAAGTTTCCACCGGAGTGTGAAGTAGGATTTGACATGATACCGAGAGATTGTCTAGTCACTGAAGGCCAGGAAGTGAGTTTGCTTAAGTGTATCTTCTGGGCGTGTTTCAGTTTCGTTCGCGATATAGAAGGATGGTGACAGGAGATATGTACTGATTACTGGAAGCTGAACCGAATTTCTGTTAGGAACCACTTTTCTTCCACCCCGAAAACGACTATGTATCTATTCAATTTCAGAGCGCGAAGTTTCCTTCAGATGAAAGAAGGAATTGAAGTTATTCTTGAAATCGCCTTCCGTATTCGTAACGACTGATATGACGGTTAGTGACGCTAATAGTATTAGCTAAAGCTCTGACTGTTGGGTAAATTTGATAAATAATGTTTTCTCGTGAAGTACTTGGGCAAATGGTCATTTTATGACTTAATAGTACATTCAGAGACGAGGAAGAGCATGAAAATAATTTTTGCACCTTCTTAGAAATTTGACGATCATTTATACCTTCTGGGAGGTTGATAATTATTGAGACAACTAGAAGCATATCAGAAGAATTACTTCACTGCATGACCTGGAGTTGAAAACAGCGGTGGCTACCTTGAAGAGTGAAGACATTCCTTACAAGGCAGAAGTGTTGGCGATGCAGAAGAAGAAAATCTAGTCAAGATGGCAAACCTGGAGCTGATGAAGACGTGCAGTCTCACTTCCCTATTCATCTTGGTTGTACTAAGATGAATTGAGAGCGGAAGCAGACTGGATGATGAAGGGATTTGAAGATCGTGCCAGAAATTCACATGACTCCATCACATTCCAAGAAGAACTGCAGGAGGCTTGACGAACCAGATACAAGTTCACGATTTTGTTTCACTTCCAGATTGATGGACAAACGAAGACAGATTAACCGGACTGGAAGAGATTGAATGTGTTGAATGAACAAATTTTGAAACATACCTTTCATGTTTGTAAGAATTGATTCTGGGAAGACCGAAGATTTTGTCGACTAATTTCCACTTTCGTTGACTCACTTAAGCTTCATTATATAGTAATAAGATCCTCTAATGATTTAAGTTCCCTAGAAGCATTTCAGTTCCGTGCTTATTTTTCGTATGTTCGATGATGGCTTTGTTCTGGGAATGTTGGCGAATTGTAGAAGATCTGATGCTTGTGGACGGCGTACCTTACTTCTGCTAGGCAATCTGGGATTTCGATACTCTTGCGAGTAGTTTTGTTTTCCCTCTTGACTATGACATTTGTTTTTGTTGACCTCTGAGGCGGTAGAAGTACTAGGTGGATTAAGATAGGTTGTTTTGCTTACGACTCGAGATAAAGTATGATCATCATGAAGGCATATTTATGTAGTGCTAGTATTATGACGCCTGATCAACGTGATAATACTTACAACATATAACGTGCACTCATTGTGGCCATAGGACATCTTGAGGAGTACCTAAGAAGTTTAGAATTTGATCCCCGTTGGATTATCCGTGATTAGTGAGACTTGATAAACTCAAATAAGTACATTTTATTACCATAATTTATCCTATTTATTTGACTTGTTTTATTATATTATCTGTGAGAATTGATACGTTAATGTTTACTTTTGTAATTCTCAGGTAAAAACAAGTATTATGTGAAACTTGGCGATTTTGGACTAATTATGGAGCAAAACAAGCAAGAAGTTAAGAGTCTACTGAAATGTACAAGATCAAGACCATTCTGCTCCAGATACGCCGCTTCCTACTTATTACATACGGCGCATCACTATCAAGATTTCACAAGATATTATCCAAGACAACAAGGACATGCGCCGCATCTAAGAATGGAGTTACGCCGCATCTTCTGGCGGTGTACGAATATTCCTGAATATATTAATCTTGGACCCCACGCGAAGTTAAGTCAATGCGCCGCATCTACTTATCCTATGCGCCGCATCTAGCCCTCAGACAGAAACTATAAATACCCCAAGGTCAGACGAATTTCGAGAGCATAATATATACGAAGGACGAGACAGAAGAAACCCTAAGCCGAATTCAGACGAAGTAGCAGCACAAGACACACCTTGAACGAAGATACAAGAGCTGTAAGAAGGTCCTGCATGTATTTAATTCATTAAGTAGTTTTGTTTTATTGTATTAGTACACTTTAATTGGTCAGGATTGATGGGCTTGTGATCATTGATTTAATCATGCACTTCAACTCCCCTTAAAATTGCTTTCCCATTAATTAAAGTTTATATGTTGATGTCTTTGGTGACTTTTATTAGTGCATTGATAACCTCTGTGTCTAGCTGAGCACTGCTTGGGTCGCCATGCCCCTTCCTCGCCTATTTATTAGATCGCCTATGCATTCTATCGTCTGTAGAAAAGTAGGAAGAAAGATAAATAGGATAGTCATAAGTAATCATTAAGGGTTTACTCGCCGATAAGATTAGAACCAACGAGAAAGGACTTAATCTCGGTGGTTGCATCGAACTATACACTTCATATAAAACTAGCAATAAAACAAGTGACAAACTACTTAACTATCAGGACAGGTCTTCTTATTGTCTCAAGTATTTATCTGTGTACGTGTGTGCTACTCGCTGATTCGTGCTTATTAGTTTAGTTTATATTTAATCATAACCAAACCGTGCCAGTCTCTCAGGCTGAAACCCCCTTGCGTTAGATTAGGTTGTATAGCTAACTTAAGATATTAAAATACTGATTAGGATAACTAGATAATACGTTCCACTCTTAGTGATCGACACTCTACTTACCATTATATTCATACTGACCGGGTACACTGCTCGTTAAAGTGTGTGTTAATGATAAGTCGGCTAAATATAAATTTAAAACTTGAATACTGCTAAAACCACAACGACATATCGTGGATATAAAATTAGAGCAATACCACACGCACATCAAGTTTTTGGCGCCGCTGCCGGGGAGTGAATTGTTATTATCTGTTAATTTGATTAGTATTTTAATTAGGTTTTTCTTTTTAATTTTTATTCTAACCGCTAACTCTGTTGTATATTAGGTTAATTTGCATTCTTTGTATTATTTTGCATATTTTCTGTTTTTGTGTGTTTTTATTTTTGTTTATTTTGGTTTGTTTTTATTATTTGTTTTTATTTTCTGTATTTTCTTGCATACTGCTATCGTTGTACTGAGCTAATATAAACGATACGGTGCATCTATTTTCATAGATACGGTGTATTGCGTTTAATTTTTATAAAATACAACGCGTTTAATTAATTCGATACGACGCATCTTTCCCAAGATACGGCGTATTCCGTTTTTAATAAGAAATTTTTCTAAGCGATAACGCCATACGACGCATCTGCTTTAGTAGATACGGCGTATCTATTATTTTAATTAAAAACAGTTTTCGAATTATTAAACAGATACGACGCGTCGATCTCTTTCGATACGGCGCATCTTCTGAATCAAAAATCTTGTATTTTGAAACGTAACGAAAATACGGCGCATTAACTTTTGTTAATACGACGCATTTAATTTTAATAAGTATAATTGATTTTTGATAAAATTAAAGCTGATACGGCGCATTCTAAATTTCTAAGCGGCGTATCTATTATCTGAATAAAAGTCTGATTTAATTTTAACGATTATAAAATACGGCGTATCCAACTTTTTGGATACGGCGCATCGTCTGCAGATATCCGCAACTTTTATTTTTCTTATTTCCGAACGGAAAATACTGTGACCCTTATACTAGGAAATTTTTACTTTGAAATCTACTTGTCTTTAATTTTCAGGAACAATGTTCGATATTTTCCCCAACTGGTTCGGAAGACCGCATAGAAACCTTACCATGGAAGAGTTTGCACTACAAATCGCTCAAGCAAATGAAGAAGAACATCATGAAGCAAGAAACTTTATTAATGAATTCAAAGGCAGTCATGAGCTGTTACTAAAGGAACAAAACAACATGATTAATGGATTGGCAATTGAAGTGCACCAATTGTCAACGGTGCTTAACAAGATTCTTTTGGTAAAGCAAGATTTGAAAGGGATTACAACTAGAGGAGGAAAGTCAACCTTTCAAATCGGAGAGACACCCGAGGATTACAGTACAAACATGATTTCCCCTGAATCTTTATCACCTGAGCAAGAGCAACCAAAAGAGACTAATCCAGAACCTGTAATTAGAGAATAACCTTCTGTTGAACCTAAACGATCAACACTACCTTTCCCACATAGGGTAAGGAAGGAGAAAGAAGATGCCTATCAAAAGAAGTTCTTGGAAAATCTGAAGCAGCTGCAGCTAAGCATACCATTTATGGAAGCCCTAGTGCAAATGCCAAAATACGCTAAATATCTGAAGAGCTTACTTAAAAACAAGTCCAAACTTGAAGAGGCTTGCACTGTAACAATGGGGGAAAGAAGCTCAGCAGCATTGCTCAACAAACTTCCATCTAAGGAAAAAGATCCAGGGAGTTTCACTATTCCTTGTCAAATTAAAAATTTACATAATGGAAATGCTTTAGCCGACCTAGGAGCTAGTATAAGTCTTATGCCCTCTTCTATATATGAAAAATTAGGCCTTGGTGAGCCAAAACCTACTAGGATGTGCTTAGAGCTAGCTGATAGGTCCATACAATACCCATTAGGAATAGCTGAAAATATATTAATAAAAGTTGATAAATTTGAATTACCTATTGACTTTGTTATCCTCGATATGCCCGAAAATTCTAGAACTCCTATAATATTAGGACGACCATTTTAGCCACTGCTAGGGCCATGATTGATGTTTTTAATAAAAAAATAACTCTTACCATAGGAAAAGATGAGGTTGAATTTAATATGGAACAATCTATGAGTAAAAATAATTCTGAAGACGATGAATGCTTTAATATCGATGTTTCTGATGACACGATTAATCAATTTGCTCAGAAATTGTTAAAAAGTAATTTGCTTGATTCTTTTCTGCTGAAAAATTTAGAAAACACAATTGCTATAGAAGATCAAGTTGATGAAATTACTATTGATAATTATTTCGCTGTTGATTCCGCTGTTTGTAACGCCATACGGCGCATCGGAAATTTCGATGCGGCGCATTTATCTGATGATAGCAACTAGATAATTAAAGAACATGTTTATTCCGCTAGTGCTAATGAAATTGATGATGTTAAACCTGTGCTTAAGGATCTACCTTCTACTTTGGAATATGCCTATTTAAATGGAAACACTAATTCGCCCGTTATTATTGCATCTGACTTAACGCCAAAAGAAAAAGAATCCCTTTTGCAGGTACTATATAAATGAAGAGGACCATTAGCGTGGAGTATGTCTGATATTAAGGGAATTAGCCCGTCATTCTGTACACATAAAATCCTCATGGAAGATGAATTCAAACCAACTATCCAACCCCAAAAGCGTTTGAATCCAAAAGTCCAAGACATGGTGAAAAATGAAATTGTGAAATTACTTGACTCTCGGACTTATCTACCCAATTTCCGACAGCTCGTGGGTCAGTCCTATCCACGTTGTACCAAAAAAAAAGAGGAATGACGGTAGTACTCAATGACGAACAATGAGCTAATCCCTTCAAGAACTGTTACCGGATGGAGAGTTTGCATTGACTACCGCAAACTCAATGATGCTACGCGAAAAGATTCACTTCCCTCTTCCATTTATTGATCAAATGTTAGAAAGACTGTCAGGACATGATTATTATTGTTTTTTAGATGGTTTTTCAGGTTTCTTCCAAATACCCATTGCCCCCGAGGATCAAGAGAAGACAACTTTCACCTGCCCTTATGGAACCTTCGCCTATAGGAGAATGCCGTTCGGACTATGCAACGCCCCTGCTACTTTCCAACGTTGTATGACGGCTATCTTCCATGATATGGTAGAAGACTTTATGGAAGTTTCATGGACGACTTCTCGGTGTTCGGTAACTCATTTAGTGATTGTCTCTTTAAACTTGATAAAATGCTTGCTAGGTGTGAAGAAACTAACCTTGTTCTTAATTGGGAAAAATGTCATTTTATGGTTAGAGAAGGAATTGTGTTAGGACATAAGATTTCTGGGAAAGGTATAGAAGTCGACAAAGCTAAAATTGATGTAATTGCCAAACTACCTTATCCCACTAATGTAAAAGGTGTTAGAAGTTTTTTACGGCATGCTGGATTTTATCGTAGGTTCATAAAGGATTTTTCAATGATATCTAGGCCTATGACCCAATTATTGCTAAAAGATGTGAAGTTTGATTTTTCTGAAGATTGCAAAAAGGCATTTAATATACTTAAATAAAAACTAACTTCTGCACCTATTATAATTTCACCATATTGGAATCTGCCTTTTGAACTAATGTGTGATGCTAGTGATTATGCTGTTGGAGCTGTACTTGGCCAAAAGATAGATAAGAAATTTAAGCCAATTTATTATGCTAGCAAAACATTGAATAATGCCCAAGAACACTACACCACCACGGAAAAAGAACTTTTAGCAGTAGTTTTTGCATTCGATAAATTTAGATCATATCTTATATTGTCAAAAACTATGGTTTACACTGACCATTCTGCTTTGAAGTATTTGTTCAATAAACAGGATGCCAAGCCAAGGCTTATTAGGTGGGTTTTATTGCTCCAAGGATTCGATATTGAAATTAAAGATAAAAAGGGTGCCGAGAATCTAGCTGCTGACCACTTATCTAGACTTGAAAACCCTGACATGGAGGTGCTTATGAAAGGGAAATCGTGATGACTTTCCTGATGAACACCTTATGATGGTAAGAATTAAGAGCAATAATAATGGACCATGGTATGCCGAATATATAAACTTTATTGTTGCAAATGAAATTCCAAAAGGGCTAACATCCGACGAGAAAAGAAGGTTTCTAAATCGCGCTAGCGAGTATATTTGGGATGAACCTTATGCCTTTAAATTATGTCCTGACAATATTATACGAAGATGCGTAGACGGAGATGATGTCCCAGCAATATTAGCGCATTGTCATTCAGGGCCGACGGGGGGACATCATGGTGCAGTTATTACAAGAAGAAAAAATCCTTGATGCAGGATTTTATTGGCCCACTATGTTGGTTGATGCAAAAGATTATATAAAAGGATGCGATGCGTGTCAACGATCCGGAAATATAACATCAAGAAACGAAATGCCGACAAAATTATATCCATGTATGTGAAATTTTTGACATATGGGGATTGGACTTCATGGGACCGTTTCCTGAATCTAAAGGTAATAAATATATTTTGGTTGCTGTTGATTACGTATCAAAATGGGTCGAAGCGCAAGCATTACCAACAAACGACAGCAAGGTAGTACTTAAATTTTTGCAAAGTTTGTTCTCTAGGTTTGGAATTCCTAAAGCATTGATTAGTGATAGGGAACACACTTTTGTAATCACCATCTGGGAAAGAGCCTTGCAAAAATATGGAGTGTATCATAGGGTTTCCACCGCATACCATCCTCAATCCAATGGACAAACTGAAGTAACCAATAGGGCTATAAAGCGAATTCTTGAAAAAAGACTGGATATAATCCGAAAGGGTGGTCTGACAAGTTAAATGATGCTTTATGGGCATTCCGTACAGCCTATAAGACACCAACGGGATGCACTCCATTTCGTCTTGTATACGGAAAAGCATGCCACCTACCGGTCGAAATAGAACAAAGTGCATATTGGGCTTTGACGAATTGTAACATGGATATGGAAGCTGCAACGAAGAACTTTTCATGGAACTTAATGAACTCTATGAACTAAGAGATGAGGCCTACAAAAATACTAAGATCTACAAAGAAAGAACTAAAAGATGGCATGACTCGAGGTTACATGGGGATAAAACGTTTACTGTTGGAGAGAAAGTGCTGCTATTTAATTCCAGATTAAAGATGTATCCTGGTAAACTTAAATCAAGATGGACGGGTCCGTTCGTTGTCAAGAAAGTGTATCCATATGGAACTATTGAAATATACGATAAAAATGGTTATATATTCAAGGTAAACGGGCAACGAGTGAAGAAATACTTTGATAATAAAATTGAGGATACTGAGAACGAGGTGGTGGAGTTTGAACCTGAAATATTAGAATAAAGAGATGAACGCGAGTCTAACTTGAAGACTCTGGAATAAAGACAAGTGCTGACCGGGAGACAACCCGGAAAATTTTTACTATTCTGTTCTGTGTCGAGTCAGTCAGGCCCGCAGCAGATACGGCGCATCTCAATCCTGAGATGCGACGCATCTCCTGCACTGGTCATATCTTACTTTATTTTTCTGCATTTTTATTTTCGACTTTAAAACTTTTTGTCAGTTTATTTTAAAGCGGCGCATCCCTGGTTAAGGATGCGACACATCTTCTATTCTGATTCGTAATTATTCCAGGCTCGATACAGCGTATCTTCTTCCATAAGATACGGCGTATCGACTGACCTGATGATTTTCATTTTAATTTTTAAGTTTTATTTTTACTAACTACTAATGTGTTATGCAAGTTTGAACCTTCTTAACTTAGGTGTGTTAAAGTCTTGGTGGTATTATAGATTCCTGCATTTCCTGTGGATACATCAATTATGAAGCTTAAACGTTCTCATCCACAAGAAAGATGATTTTTGCTCTTATAAAAATAATGGAGGATCATACCGAGCAAATCTCAGGGGAGTTTTTCTGTTCTAATTCTTATATTTTCCTGTTTTTAATCTTTTATACAAACAACGAGGACGTTGTTTAACTTAAGTGGGGGGGATTGGAGAATTAGAACACTTACTTGTCCTAAACTTTTCAAAATATGCTTAAAATGTGCTTAATATATCAAAATTTAAAATTTTTAACATGTTTTGTTTTAAGTCTAAATGACATAGCTGCACACATGACGTTATTTTCAAAAATTGTGAACTTTTCAAAAATTCACAAATCTATGAGTGTGCCGGTGACTTGTAAACTTTATAACTTGGCTTGTATACTATTCGAGACCACCATAATAAGTATTATTTTTATAATTGGAATGACTTGTCTAAATTGGTAAATTTCTAGGATTACACCCAAATAGCCTTTATATGTTATGTGTTATTAGCTAACTACACTGGTTAGTTAACCCCCGTATAAACCCTTTTGTTACTCTCACTTTTAGAGTAAGATACCCCTAGAAAAACACTCAGAGCCATTCCTTTCGTTTCTTACACCTTTGTTATAATGTTTCGTTACACCCTTACACCTTAGCCTACCCTGTAGATTAAAATCCGTGGTTGGTTAATTGCTTTAGGCAAAGTGTGTTTCCTTACATTACCTGTGTTCGCGTGCGTAATTCATTATCTATGGTTAGGTCGGGAAATTGCACAATGCAATTGGAGTGAAAGTAAATATTGTATATCTTTGAGTTTATTTTTTGTGTGTTTACTACTTTCACTATTACCGTTATTTCTGAAAGTATGAAAAGTATGGAAAAATTATCCAGAAAGAAAGTGATAGAAAAGTTGTGAAATTTTACACATCTAGGTTTATGTTTGAAGTTAAAAAAAAAAAAAAAAAAAAAAAAAAAAAAAAAAAAAAAAAAAAAAAAAAAAAAATTGAAAATAGAAAGAAAAAGAAAAACGAGGAGTTGGATGTTTCTTTTAACCAACTTATGTAAAGTTTTGTATTAAGTGGTTGATATCAACACTAGTTGTTGTACATTATATCTATGGATTGAATGGGAGTTGAACGTTATGGGAACGCCAACTAAAGGTTATTATTTGATTGAGATCTTGTTGAGTATAATTCGTGTCTACCTAAAGCGTGTGTTTCAAGTGTTAAAGCGTGAGTTATTCAGTGATATGAGTCTTATTCATGGGATGGTTGGGATAGTGATTAACCACACTTAGGATTTTAATTTATCTGTTTTGTTTATTTTTCATTTTACACCAATTTGTATCCCAAATATTATCCATACCCTATATTATTCTTTATCCAAACCTTTGATTTATTGAGATTAGGGATTTGAGCAATCTTAAGTATCATAGTCGTGGATTCGGCTATGTATTTATGATTTTGTCACCCTTTTTGATATAATATTATTGGTGAAGATTACTTGGTCCTATCTTTAGCCTATTCGAGTTAAGGATTTGAGCAATTGCAAGTATCGTGTTCGTGGATTCGATCATGTATTTGTGATTTTGTCGCCTTTTCTGGATTTTGAAATCGATAGAGATTAAGGAGAATGATTAACCCTTAACCAACAAACCCTTTTTACCGCTTAAGACTTGTTATTCCTTGGCTTTAGTGGAGGAGATGTGTATACTTGCCAAGCTTATGATAGAATATTCGTCACGACTGGACAGTTAAACGATTAGATTTGCTTTTATCGAAATATTTTATTTTATTTCTAATTCGTTAAGTGTTTGGTTGTGCAATTATGACAAAACGAATACATGCTTAAATATAAAAATAAATCCTAATATCTTTAGGATACATTTTCATAAAATTCATTCTAAGGTTTACTTGGGGACAAGTAAAGTTCAAGTAGGGGGATATTTGATGAACTCAAATAAGTACAATTTATTACCATCATTTATCCTATTTATTTGACTTGTTTTATTATATTATCTGTGAGAATTGATACGTTAATGTTTACTTTTGTAATTCTCAGGTAAAAACAAGTATTATGTGAAACTTGGCGATTTTGGACTAATTATGGAGCAAAACAAGCAAGAAGTTAAGAGTCTACTGAAATGTACAAGATCAAGACCATTCTGCTCCAGATAAGCCGCATCCTACTTATTACATACGGCGCATCACTATCAAGATTTCACAAGATATTATCCAAGACAACAAGGACATGCGCCGCATCTAAGAATGGAGTTACGCCGCATCTTCTGGCGGTGTACGAATATTCCTGAATATATTAATCTTGGACCCCACGCGAAGTTAAGTCAATGCGCCGCATCTACTTATCCTATGCGCCGCATCTAGCCCTCAGACAGAAACTATAAATACCCCAAGGTCAGACGAATTTCGAGAGCATAATATATACGAAGGTAGAGACAGAAGAAACCCTAAGCCGAATTCAGACGAAGTAGCAGCACAAGACACACCTTGAACGAAGATACAAGAGCTGTAAGAAGGTCCTGCATGTATTTAATTCATTAAGTAGTTTTGTTTTATTGTATTAGTACACTTTAATTGGTCAGGATTGATGGGCTTGTGATCATTGATTTAATCATGCACTTCAACTCCCCTTAAAATTGCTTTCCATTAATTAAAGTTTATATGTTGATGTCTTTGGTGACTTTTATTAGTGCATTGATAACCTCTGTGTCTAGCTGAGTACTGCTTGGGTCGCCATGCCCCTTCCTCGCCTATTTATTAGATCGCCTATGCATTCTATCGTCTGTAGAAAAGTAGGAAGAAAGATAAATAGGATAGTCATAAGTAATCATTAAGGGTTTACTCGCCGATAAGATTAGAACCAATGAGAAAGGACTTAATCTCGGTGCGTTGCATCGAACTATACACTTCATATAAAACTAGCAATAAAACAAGTGACAAACTACTTAACTATCAGGATAGGTCTTCTTATTGTCTCAAGTATTTATCTGTGTACGTGTGTGCTACTCGCTGATTCGTGCTTATTAGTTTAGTTTATATTTAATCATAACCAAACCGTGCCAGTCTCTCAGGCTGAAACCCCCTTGCGTTAGATTAGGTTGTATAGCTAACTTAAGATATTAAAATACTGATTAGGATAACTAGATAATACGTTCCACTCTTAGTGATCGACACTCTACTTACCATTATATTCATACTGATTGGGTACACTGCTCGTTAAAGTGTGTGTTATTGATAAGTTGGCTAAATATAAATTTAAAACTTGAATACTGCTAAAACCACAACGACATATCGTGGATATAAAATTAGAGCAATACCACACGCACATCAAGACTTTAGGTTCATTCTACCTACGCGTATACTCTGTCTTCATTCATTAGATATCTGGATAAGTTTGGACTCGCGTTTTGCGTTCGGTTGACCTCAGTTATAAATCTTAAACTCCTTGTAGACCTCTCTACTATTGATACAGTTAATTTGACTTGAAACTTTATTCTTACTCCATATGAATTTTCTAGAAGATTCACCTATCATTCATTTTATGTTGCATGAACCTTTTGATCAGAATCAACCCAATTTGTCTCCTTCTGTGGAATTTGAACCCACCTTGTTTTGATTGATTCATGAGAAACTATTTGGTCTGAAGATCATTTTTGGAAGAACTTCCCCGGGCGTGAAAATGTTTGTGACGATCTTTTGAGACTTGCTACGACTTCGTCTAACTTTGCGACTTCAAATTTCGAGGACGAAAATTTTCTTTTAGAGGGGAAGAAGTTGTAATACCCAAAATTTCAAAACATGCAAAATTACCAAAATACCCTTACAACTTAAAAATTCAATTAATAATTACATAAACACCAAATAAATCCCAAACCTTTGGAAATGAGCAACATATGAAGTAAGATAATCTTTGTTACAACATTTTAATATTTTACATGTCATAAAAATATTTGTCACATCCATAAAAATGTATATGGGCCGATATATGTAATTTTACTTCTTGTTATTTAAATTAAAAAACCAATAAAATCAAGATAAATACTACAAATTATGGATATTCTTGTAAAATCAATTTTTGATCTCCCCAAATCACATTAAAACTGAAATTACTTGCAATCCTCCTCAAATCACACGGTTTACATTTATTTTCCTACTTGTTTCCTTTTTTATCCATTCCTTAACACCTAATAAGACACAAAAACTCCAAACCGGTCACCACATTTTTTTAAACGATCTTGGCTATTTTTCCTTATAAGAAGGCTATAAAAATAGGGATTCGAATATTGGAAGCTTGGTTCATTGGTTTTGAGTTTTGCTCGTGTTTTATCCTAGCCGAGAGGTGCAAATCCTCCACATCTCATTCGATCATCATGAAGGCTACCTGGTATTTTTATAACACTCCTTACATCATATATGATCTATATAAAATGATAATAACGATCCATGCATGATACTCGAGTCGTTTAAATTAAAATACGTTTTAAAACCCTAAAAAACAAATAATTTGTGAATCAGCTAATACGATTTTTGTGTCCTTCAATCTTATTTTTCTCTGGTCCTATTCATGCTATATAACACTAGAAAAATGATACTTGTAATTATCGAAGTTTAATCATGCTTGGCGAGTTTTTCTTGTAAACGGATTTTAAGAAAAAGGGTTTAAAATAAAAAGGTAAATCGTATGAACTAGGGTTTGGATTTGTGATGATGGATTTGATGTAATTAATGTGTTTTAAGGTTAAATTGATGATTGGTAATGATTGGAAAATTTTAGGGTTAGGGTTTATGCATTTTTATTCAAACCGATTGGAGATTTAAAAGTTTTGGGTATGTTTTGTAATTTATTAAACTTGTGGGCTATTTTTTTAATATACGTTAGACCAGGGGCAATTCGTATAAAATATAATATGGGGGTCCTAGGTGTAAAATTTGTAATTAAAAGGTTTAAAGGGTAAATTGATTATATATTTAATTCAAATTATAATTTTTATAAATTAAGGGACTTGTTTTGTAAATTATGAAAAGTAAAGGGTAATTCGTATAAATGATAATGTTAAGGGTGTAATGTGTAATTTTGAATAATTAATGGCTTAATGTGTAAATATGAATATTGTAAGGATTAATTTGTAATTTATTTGATTATAAGGTTTGATTTGTAATTTAATTTATTTAAAGGATTTAATTTGTAAAATTGTTGGAATTAAAGGATTGGAATTGTAATTATGGATAACTTATGGATTAAAATGAATAACTTGTAATATTTGCATTTTGGACCTTAACTTTGGCATATTTACATTTGAAACCCTAAAATATGGAAAGTTATCATATTCAACCTAATTACTTTATGAAATTTGTCTAATTATGGAAAATTGCTATTTTTTGAAACTTGCTAAATAAGGAAACTTTCTAAAAATGGAAACTTGCTAGTCTTGGAAACCTGCTAAAAATGGAAAGCCGACTAAAATGAGAAATCTGATTTAAAGAAGATATTAATAATACAACGACCATGTATTCGTGTAGATTCGCTGAAGATAGAGTTTGTTTCCGATGTTTATATTTCTAGATGTGTTTTCACTTGCGGTATAAGGTACAGATATTTTACCCTTTCTCAGTAAGGGTGTCCTTCTCATGACCTTTGATATGGATTCACTATAGGGTTCCCTAAGCCATTGCTATGTTCCCTTATACTTTGATTCGTTCTTCATGTTTCACTTACATCTTTCTATATTGGTTTGGTTATGATCCGAGCCTTCTTATTTGGGGCTTTCTTATTTGATCTATGCCTCTGTTATGCTTCCTTTGATTTGCGAACCTTGATAATTGAACCTTGCCACGTTCCCTTGATACTTGATATGACTTGTTCGTCACCCTGTAACATGAATATTTGAATCACTTGATACTTTGAAGGATTATTTGATTTTGGTAACTAGATATGAAAACCTCTCTTAATTATATATGAAAATGCTTGAGAAAAGCTATTTTAAAAAGAATGCGATACCACTTTTAAATGAAAGTTACTAAAAGTTTTTAAGAAAATTATTTTTGAAAGACCATTTTTATAAAAACTATTTTGAAAGATCATTTATTATGAAAACCATTTTTTTTAAAAGATTGCTTTAAATGGACTTTTAAATGGAAACCTTTTTAAATGAACTGTTGCTATGAAACTTTGATTATAGACCTTTGATATGACCCACTTGATTTGAACCCTTTGCTATGACCCTTTTGATATGAACCATTTGATATGAATCTTATGATATAATTGGAAAGGAAATTTGACTTGAACCACTTGATATGAAATTTAAATTTGGATACTTGGACATTTGATGCTTGACCCTTGACCCACAGTTTGAGACTACGAGCCACCATTTGTATACTAGGCATGAGGGTTTCATGTCCATGTCATTGATGAACCGATGGCATGACTCTATGGCAGGAGAGTGATGACCTGTCCCGTCCCTGACTTGATTTGATTTGTTACGTAGAGGCAGAGTTTGGCCACCTGGGGCGTATGGATGCATCCTAGATTTGTTATTTGTTTCGAGGGATTTATCATTATATTATTTGTTATATTTGGTGACTGATGGTGTGTGCGATACACGTCTTTCACATCTTGGGAGCTCATGACTCCACCCTTTGGAGGTATCCCCTCATATTGAGCTTGGTACCGAGGTCTCCCCTCCGTACACCTTGCTATTTAATTATTTGATTTGATTTGGGCTCGTAGTGGATTTCTGTTTACTTTACCTTATAACCTTGTACTTAGTATTCCGAGGTCACCCCTCCGGATACATACTTGACTTGATACTTGACTTGACTTGATATGACTTGGGCTCAGGTTGGGATTACTGTTCCCTTTACTCTTATCTATTGTAACTGTTTCTTAATTCCTGATATACCTGCATAACCTTTATTTTCTTTCCTAACTCTTGTTATACCTTGCATTGTTTCACTTACTTCACTACCCCATTATTACTGCTTGTTACCTCTATATCTGTTCACTGAGCTTTTGTAGCTCAGCTCCATTTCTTTTCCTGCGGCAGGTTCTAGTTTGGAAGCTGGATATGAGTGGAGAGTACCTTGGACTTAGAAGACCTTACTAGCTAATTTAGATTAGAGATGACTAGAAGAGCTTATGTTTGGACTTAGTAATTATTGTATTTCTCGTTTGTAACCTTGTAGTTTCAGATTTTCCATTGTAACCATTGAAATTCAATTGTATTATTTATGTCATATGCTTGTGTTTGTTCTGATATGAAACCATTATTGTGACATCTCTACCCTTGTCGAGTTGAGGTGTTACAATTAATCCAAACACTAACTTCCATACAAATAGGAGGTATAAATTAGAACATTAAGATGATCATGACACACTAAATCCTCATCTTCTTTACACACCATTCCTGTGAATCTCTCACAATGCACAAATTAAACAAGTCTCGCTTGTCTAGACCACACAGACGAATGGCTTTAATTAGTGTTAAACCATAATGGTTCGTAAATCCGTTTCCAAACATAAACTTTCCTATCATATCCATTACTACTTCTACTATTCCTATCATAACTCCTGTAGTCAACATATCTTCATCTTCAAAATCGCCATCACCTACCACAGCTCCACGAGGAACAACATCACCACTCACATGTAACACACCATCATCTATAACTACTCCAATAGTCTCCTCACCACCACAATCACCATCTAAAGAAAGAAAAACAACATCACCACCAAATTTACCCAACTCTCAATCGCATGATCTACTTACCACACTTCAACACATTGATGATTCAATGTGGCTAAATCAAACAAACACTCAAGAAAATGAAGAACTCGACACTAATCTTTGTGACACTAAGGATTTAGAAACTATGTGGCTTGCTTCCATCATATCTCCATCAAAACCAACAAATTCCACTCCATAAGAGCTTTTAGCCTTTCCCTAAGTATCATCTTAGTGTACTTTGTAGAATTGTTCTAGGATTTCTTCATTTTTAGGAACTTTCTAATGTAACCTCAAGTTTGAGACGTTTGTCACAAACAAATTTTCAATGAATGAATGTTAAATTTTGATGTTTCTATCAGACACTAACTTTTGAATTTTTCCTACAAGCTTAACCTTAGTAATTGTTTGACATATACATATGCATATTGATACATTGATAGAATTTTTCTCACTAACATAATTTAGTAGTAATGTTTAACTTCACATTATCATTTACTCATAAGCACTTAGGTACAAATTATTGATCAGACACTTAATATTGACTTTTTAAAGTAAAATGAGTTGAAACTTATTGTTTGGTTGATAATTACATATGCATTTCACTTCCTTGAAGTAACTAACATTTCTTTTGTAGCATCTCATTCCCTTGTAATGTATACGTTGGTACTCTAGCAATGGGGAGTATACATAAAGGGGGAGCAATCCATTTTCTAACCACTTGTTTTGTAGGTTCATATTTCATTACCTTGTTACTCAATTTAGGGGGAGTATAAAACAAGGGGGGGCTCTTAAAGTTCTCAAAATCCCATTCTGGTACGCATACCATCTTTTTGTTTCGACAAAAAGGAGGAGAAAGGATTAAGTTTGCATAACTGTCAATCATCATAGTACATACATTTTTGCTTAAAATGAGTTTTTAAAAATTACATAAAGTAAACTTAATCTATATTTTAAAATGACTCATGCTATATTTATTCTTTTGCTTAAAAATATACCTTATGTTTTGTCATCAATAAAAAGAAGGAGATTGTTAATACAAATATCGTCCTAAAAACGTTATTTATGTTTTACGATTTTTACTTAGTTTTGTTAATGACAATTACAAAGTATATCTTTTAGCAAATTATAAATACTAGCTAAAGTCTTATTAAAACACATTTTATATTTCACATGAACACTAATATTACATTTCATACATTTACTAGTTTATTTCCTTAAAAGGAAACTTTATTTTCAAAATGTAGAATGACATCATCGCATGCATCACACATGTAATCTTGGAAAGATCTTGTAATATTTTGTTTAGAACTTCAAGCCAAAGAGTTGACATTGGAAGATCTTGAAATAACTTGACAAAGATATGGAAAGATTATGCAAGATTTGGAAAGATTTGAAGATCTCTTAGCTGTCCTGATGTGACGGATCCAAATGGTATAAAGGACGGATCCCTTTTTTGGGATCCGCCGCATGTTCACTCAGTTTTGCCTATAAATAGCAAACTGACCATTTGAGCAATTCATCACTTACATAATATAAGATATACATTCACTCATTTTACTAACCCATATCATTTCATATTTAGTTATCTTCCTTTTTGTAGCAAAAAGGATCAAGCATCAACAAGCTTCAACACTCTATTGCAAGACTTGCTAGTAACTAACTGTGTAGTTCATTAGATCTTAGACATCATTATCACATCTTTTATTCAGTGAGTGTGGTTAATGCTTTTGTCCTCAAAACACAAAGAGTGTAGGGAGTGGTTGAACCCTTGTAAAGAACTCGACATCTAGCTTAGTGTCGGTAATTGTATAAGCGACGTTAGGTTGGTTCCTCCTTGAAGTAGAACCCGGTGTTTAGCTTAGTACCGAAAAAGGAAGTAAGCGAAGTGTAAAGGTTTTCTCCACCTAGAAGATATTTTGTTTCTTAGTGAAGAATAACTATTAAGTAAGAGGCTCGAGGAGTGGAGTAGGGCAAGGAAGAGAATCCTTGTAGCCGAACCACTATAAACATCCGTGTTGTGTGGTTTGATCATTCCTTCTTTACTTTTTGTATATATAGTTTGATTATTTATTTGTGCATAGTTTCATTGAATTCCCATAAGTAACAAAACGGTTTAATTTTTAAAACGGTAAAACTATTCAACCCCCCCTTCTAGTTTTTCACATATATAATCGTATATATGGAACTACCGATCGTGGGTTGCTTCCTTGTGTTCTAATCATCTCCGTGAGTTCACTATCCACTTGAGAAGTGTTGTAAGTATTCCCATATCATTCTAAGTTCATCTCGTACATCATCTCATATGCATGCATCGTATTTTTTTTTCATATTCGAAAAGTATATATTAGTTATTTATTTTTGCATACAACGTTGGAATATAAAATTTAAAATGTGGTTGCCTCCCTTGTGGAAGGCCTAGGAACTACGAAGATCACTAACGTCACATATATGTTATTGCTACATACTTAGAAGTGAAACCCATTTAAAACATGTAACCCACGTATAAAAACTCAACCACTTGAAAATTTCACTAAATCTTTCTTACTAAAAATCTGTCCTATGCCGCTATATAAATGGCCTTGTAAAACAAAAATTTAACTTAATGACCATCAAATGTTTTTACGTAAGCTAATAGACACTACTACGAACTACAAATTTTATAAATATAGTATGTAAAGATAAGCTCGTTTATATATCCTAAAATGGACAAAGTGAATCGACCAACTCATATATAACACAAACACTTAGAATATTTATAAGTCTTTTACAACCCGAAAACTGCTCCAAGTAGCGACCTAAATGACTTTGTAAAACTCAATTCGATTTAAAAATGACCCAGTACTTTTACATAACCTATTAGACCACGTTACTAGCAACATGTTTCATATTTATAGTTCGTTGAGATAAGCTCGTTTGACGCCTTAAAAACTGCCAAAGTAAAACGACTTACAAGCATTTCAAAACTTATTATAAAAGTTAAACGGACTGAAAAGCCCAATAAGAACTTGCGATTAAACAGCCCACCAGGCCCATATGAAATAGTTTTAGAATCACAAAAATAGCCCAAGTCCAGGCCCAAAAGTATTTTCATGCCCTCGCCTTTAGATTTCTTAACGGCCCTTTGTTTTGATTCGTTAAGGCCCATTTATATAAAAATAAGCTATTTTCAATAATAAGCTATTGAAATAAGTTATAATAAGCATAAGAAAGCTATAGAAATTTTCAGAATATTTTCCTATAACTTTTGTGTAAAAAGGACTAAACTTGTAATGCGTTTTCACGTTAAAGGACTAAAACTGCCAACCACCTAAAATAGAGACTGAAACTGTAAAAACAGAATCCTTAAGGTAGAAATTGATATTATTTAACATTTTAAGCTCAGAATGTTATTTTAGACATGTAGCGGACTATAAATGCAAATTATAATTAATTAAGGACTAACGTTGCGACGGTAACGTCGTTAGGGTGTAAAGTGTAAAAATTGTGAAATTAAAAGGACGAACAGAACCTAATACATATTTTCATTTTCTAATTTCTCCGTCACGTCATGTGCATTTTTGTATATTTCATTTCTTAATATATAACGTTCGTTATATTTATATATAAAACGTTTTAAACAATTTAACTTAACGAATCGTTTCCACACTTTCGGGGAACCGATATATATGTTTCAAAGACATAAAAATAGGATAATATTATGAATAATATTATTTTTGAACTTTAAACATTTTAAGCATATCATATTCTCACTCTAACGATCAGATCGTTATTCGTTCTCATTATCATTTCCACCATTCGTATTAAGTCAGAATCTCAGACCTTCAATTATATTCAGGTCCCGTATTGAAGACGTTTCCGTAATCGTTCCCATAATTTTACATGAAATCGTAATTCCACCTTGTCAGATATACTCAAGGTGAGTCATAGCCTCATTTTTAATCATTTATCAACTTTATAAACACTTTGGGAGAGATACATGCTAAATTACCTACTTTTAATTGTATAAGTACATGGAAAACTATCATGATTTATTTGGAAATATAACTCATATTTATATGTTGTGAATTACTCTTTGGAAGAATTATATGCTAGTTGTAGCATGATATTTGTTTTAAGATAAACATTCAAGTAACATCGTGAATGTACAGATCATTGTTATATATCATTTCAGACTTCAACGGGAATACGTGCTAGAAAAGAGCATAATTACTTTAGTTTCATCATTACCTTGATATTGCCTAAGTTACCCTGCCAGAAAGTCCCTTTATCATGAGCCATTAATCACTTGTTGTGAACGCGAATATAGTGAACAGCTTTGAAACCTGTTAAGGCTTGACATCCTATCCCACTAAGTACTTGACAAAATGCCTTTGTGGCTAGTCGTATTAGTCGCGATGCACTATATTTGAGCAAAATAGGAAAAGGCAATCACCTATTACTCGAGGGCATTATCTTTCGTCATTGATTTGATATTGATCACCTCCGTTATATGGTACTTTGTTAACGTTTGCGTGTCATGAGGCTTGGGGCAATATCCATAAGAAAATATATGTCTTCAACATATATCTAGATACAGCTGTATATGTATTTTAACTCATTACATTAACATCATGAGTTTCCACCTCATGCTAGGATTTTAATCCAGTACTTGAACTTGACTGAATACATGATAGTACAAATAATTGAACTACCAGGCCTTCGATGGTGATCAAAGGATATATGGGGTGTTGAGGTTGCGTCAAGCTTGTCTTTAACCTGAAATAAGAAATACGAAGACACTACGTTAAGTGATTGCGCAGGGGTTGGACCCTGCGAACCACCTTCGGCGTGAGAGTAAGTATGTGTAATGGCAATGTAGGTTGTAAATTGATAGAGTGAAGTTAACTTACAATGTTTGTGCCCGGTCAAGCTATTTATAGGGGATAAAATAGGCTTAATGGGCGGTTTGCGCATGTTTCGGAGATCATGGGGGCGTCCCATAGAAGGTGGTAACCGCTAGGGCTTTGTAGCCCACGATCTCTGTTTTGGCGGGAAAGCCAAGGGGAAGAGGAGATGTGGGTTTGACCAGGTCATGGTGGTCCTCCGTTGTGGTTCCTCCGAGAGGAATACCCCGAAGGGCTTAGGGCTTCGATTGGCGGATTCCCACATGGTAACCAGTTCGCAGGCGAATGGTTTTACGCCAATGAAATGTGTTAGGAGAGTAACCTGGGCCTCCGAAGGGAGGGCTTTCTACAGGCTCGAAGGGGAGTCCTTCGACCCGCTCGGAGGGTACATCATCAAGCCCCCCAGTCGAAAGTGATGTGTACGTTCCAAGTATATATTGCTTTCAACTCAAAATCATATTCGTAATCCCTTCAGTCTAAAAAACGCATGAGAAGGGATAAGTGTCCAACTACCTGCGCATTTAATGCGCCTAATATCTATCTACATGAATCTTACGAATTGACTTCCGTATATGTCTCGTGATATGTTTACACGTGGATGGTTGGGATGAATTAACTAAACCCCTTTATGAATTTTCCTGAGTATACTGTTTCGCTTAGTTCCAAAGTACACATACACAGTAATTGTGTTTCGTGCTTCATCCGAGATTCAAGGTAATCGTTCATACTCGGTCTCATTATTTTGAATACAAAATGAGTATGGCAGCAAAAAGAACCATTGGGCAACAAAAGTGTACCCTATCGGAACAGGATTTTGACGAATTTCTTAAGAAATATCCCGTACCAAAAGAGTTCAAAGTGATTCTGCCCGACAGGGATCAAAATGTATTTGATGCCCCAACTGGGTATGTCGGACTCTATGTCCATGCATTTACAGAATCTAACTTTAGGATACCCATTCATCCTTTAATCTTAGAATTTTTACAGTATTATCAAGTTCATGTTTCCAGATTGAATCCATTTGGCTTAGCCAAGTTAACCACCTACATTGTTGTGTGTAAAGCTTATGGTTATGAGCCCACCTTGACGTGCTTAGGGGCTTTATCAACCTTTGCCCTGGTGGTGATTGGTTGACCCTGGGTAAAAGAAGTGAGCCTGACGTGCCTTGCTTAATAGCAAAACCTTTTGCGAACATAAGAAAATGGAAAGGCTTATTTTTCTATGTGCAAAGTAGCATCATACCTCCCGAATACCCAGCGTTACTGGATAAAGCATTCCGGTTTGATGAGAAGCGTTTTGATGATCCCTTGCCATACTTTGTAAGGAAGAATCCCTTATACCAGTGTCTTGTACGTCATCCCTTTGATGTGCAAACGTTCCCCGAACCAATACTCTATATGGCGAGAATCGTTGATCGTTGGGAAGGCTTTCCATTGAAACCTACAATAATATGTGAAGGAAAAAGTAGGTATGTAATTATCAAAAAGTAAACAACTTATCTGCTGATTCTTATTGATTTCCGTTTGTGATGGCAGGAATGGCTTTTAGGAACTTCGTTGTTGCTCGAGGTGTCGGAGAAATTACGTTCATCCCCCAAGATTCGGAAGATGTAAGTGACGGAGTGGGCTCTCCGCCGGTCTCAGTGAATGATGGTAAGACTCCGCATTTTGTGGAAACTGTAACAGATTCTGATGACCCACTTATCAAAGAATTTCAGACAAAGCTCATGAGGTCCTCTAGTCTGTCGGAGAAGAAGAAAACTTGCAAAGGGAAAGTTGCTATGTCTATGAGGACTCCTCTGAAAAGAAAATTGTCACTCCCGCCCCCTCCAATAAGAACTGTGAGGCCGAAGGGTTCCTGCTCCAGAACCTTTGTTCCTACCCCCTTGAGTGTTCCCGAAGAAAATATGCCTTGTAAGTAACAATCTTGAGTGCATAATAAACATAGCTAATTTTGCAACTGATGGTATTATGTTTCGTAGGTCCGCCCAACATTCCGGGGCTTCCTAATGCGTCTGCGTGTCGTCAATTAGTTGAGGAAATGACACCTACTAGCTGGAGAGGCCTTTTGGATAACATGTCTCTAGAGGAGCTATGTGACTTCCACTCTCAAAGTTATGCTAGGCAAGCTATATTGGATAATCATCTTAATACCCGAACAAAGGAGCTGGCTCAAACGGTTTTGGCCGTAAGGGGAAAAATGGATGCTATCTTAGCCAAGGAGAAAGCTAGGGATCTTGAGTTTGATGAACTAAAGGCTAAGTGCAAAGAGGTAATGGAGGACTTTGGGAAGAATCCTTTTGTGCAGGATATGAGAGCTGAGATAGACAGACTTACGGGTCAATTGAAGGAATCTCAAGCAAAATGTGATAGATTGAAGGTGGAAGAATCTAAAGTGTCCGTTTACAAAGCACGGATTGCCACTCTTGAATCCAAATGTACGAATTTGGAGGTTGAAAGATCTAGGTTGGTTGAGCAGGAGGTTAAACTTTGCGAGGAGATTGCAAGTCATAAATCGCAATGCCAAGATTTGAAGGAGGACCGGGCGAATGTGGTTTCAAAGGTGGTTCCTCACGTGGCAATGGAATTGTATCTTAGTGATGAAGTGGGGGAAGTTATTGGGAAATTGGTGAATGCGGCCATCTTTTACGGTACCTGTACCACATTGGAAGAAGCTGCCTTAACCAAAAAACCTGTGGTTTTGTCGAAGGTACCCTACTACAGCCCTCATTCCGAGCAAGAGTTCAATGATGCTGGCGCAGCATATGCTTCAGCCAATTACTCTTTTCTTACTGAGGTAACTAAGGATCCCCTGGCACCTCTAGAAGACCTGCTTGCTAAGAAACCTCGAAAGATTCGTCCTCCGTCTCCTGCTAAGAAGACCTCTTCCATCCGCCTATGTTAGATATGTTCTGTGTTTGCAAGGGAAACTCGAAGGCTGCCATGTTGGCAGTGATGTGACCCCAAGGGTGGTATGTACCCTTTTAACAATGTCACCTATCGTTTAGTTGTTTATGACAATGTGTCTGTGTGTTTGT
This sequence comes from Artemisia tridentata subsp. tridentata, assembly GCA_021014915.2. NCBI lineage: Eukaryota > Viridiplantae > Streptophyta > Magnoliopsida > Asterales > Asteraceae > Artemisia > Artemisia tridentata. The sequence continues at coordinate 494,734,867 of CP139509.1, read as the reverse complement.
ATGGGCTTTGGACCATGCAATTAATAACTGTTTTGTTTGTGACTACGCTTGGTATGCATAATGCCCATTAGGGACGGTGTCCCGTTTCAAAGAATATGTTGTTCTTCTCTTACGCTTATAATAGACGTACACATACAACCTAAGGTAATATCCTTATTGTGTGTATTTTGAACCAAGATTTTAAGCAATCGTATAATTTGACTGCGACAGAGGGTCGCGACCCACTCCGTCTTTATCCTTAAGTTGCAGAGGGCTTATACTACCCTAAGACTTCATAGGAAAGTTAATGTGAAGTATAGTGGATGTTGTTTATATACAAGACATGTGTCTTGTAACATCCTTCGACATTGAAACTTGTGCTACTTGGCTGGACAAATCTTTGTTGTAAAGAACGACACAAGAGATTTGAGAGAAATGCGTTATGTCATTAATTGGGTAGGGAGGATTACATCATTTGAAGAAATGAACACTAAGACACCTACCATTAATGCTTCTTTCCCCAAGTGAGAAGAATGCGTTACATGAAAAATAACAAAAAACAAACTGAGTGCTTTTTGTAGTAAGTTTTATATGTAAAACTTACGGAGGTTGGTACCGTTCCAAGTCCTGTCCATGATTTCTCCTTTCATTGTTGCAAGTTTGTATGCTCCATTACCGTAGGCTTCGGATACGACGTAGGGTCCCTCCCATGTGGGCCCTAGCTTCCCTTCATATTCAGCTTTGCTTGCGTTGTTTAAACGAAGGACATATTCGCCTGGTTTGAATGTACAGGGCCGAACTCGGTTGTTGTAGTACCTTTCCACTTTACGTTTGTGGATAGCCTCCCTGATGGAAGCTATTTCTCTTCTTTCTTCCAGAAGATCAAGATTCTCTCGGAGCCTTTCGTCATTTGTTCCTTCATCAAAGCGTGCAATTCGCTCTGTTTATATGCTGATTTCGGAGGGTATGACAGCCTCCGTCCCGTAAGCGAGGCTAAAAGGTGTCTCTCTATGGCTTGACTTGGGGTGTGTCCTATGTGCCCATAAAACTTGGGGTAGTTTATCTACCCACCCATGATGGCTCCGTCCTAATCATTTTTCGATACCATCAATGATATCTCTGTTAGTGACTTCGACCTGCCCGTTGCCCTGAGGGTGATACACGGAAGTGAAAGATTGCTTGATTTTTAAACCTTCGCAGAAGTTGGGGAACACTCCTTCGGCGAATTGCTTTCCATTGTCGGAGATGATAATGTGAGGGACACCGAATCGGCAAATTATGTGTTCCCATACGAATTTCTCCATGTGTCTTCCGGTTACCGAGGCCAGAGGCTTAGCTTCAACCCATTTAGTGAAATAATCTATGGCCACTACCAAGAATTTGACTCCTCCTGGGGCTACTGGTAGGGGTCCGACTATGTCGATTCCCCATTGGCAGAAAGGCCACGCAGATGTGACAGATGTCATATCTTGCTTAGGCAATCTCGGAACCCTAGAGTGGAGTTGACATACTTCACATGCTTGTATGATTTCAATTGCGTTCCTGTGCATGGATGGCCAATAGTATCCTTGCTTCATTATTTTTGACACAACAGAGCGGGGGCCTGCATGGAGGCCGCAGGATCCCTCGTGGCCTTCTCGGATGATGTTCAAAGCCTGTGTTGTTCCCACACAACGTAGCCATGGGGACAAAAAGGACCTCCTGTAGGGATGGTCCCCAATCAACCTTTATTAGGGAGCTTTGACGCTTACTTTCCTCGCAAGCTTCGGATCTTCTAGTAGGATACTGATTGTACAAATAATTGCACTACCAGGCCTTCAATGGTGATCAAAGGATATATGGGGTGTTGAGGTTGCACCAAGCTTGTCTTTAACCTGAAATAAGAAATACGAAGACACTAAGTTAAGTGATTGCGTAGGGATTGGACCCTGCGAACCACCTCCGGCGTGAGAGTAAGTATGTGTAATGGCAATGTAGGTTGTAAATTGATAGAGTGAAGTTAACTTACAATGTTTGTGCCTGGCCAAGCTATTTATAGGGGAGAAAATAGGCTTAGTGGGCGGTTTGCGCATGGTCCGGAGATCATGGGGGCGTCCCATGGAAGGTGGTAACCGCTAGGGCTTTGTAACCCACGATCTCTGTTTTGGCGGGAAATCCAAGGGGAAGAGGAGATGTGGGTTTAACCAGGTCATGGTGGTCCTCCGTTGTGGTTCCTCCGAGAGGAATACCTCGAAGGGCTTAGAGCTTCGATTGGCGGATTCCCACATGGTAACCAGTACGCAGGCGAATGGTTTTACGCCAATGAAACGTGTTAGGAGAGTAACTTGGGCCTCCGGAGGGAGAGCTTTCTACAGGGTCGAAGGGGAGTCCTTCGACCCGCTCGGAGGGTACATGTCTCGTGATATCTATCTACACGAATCTTACAAATTGACTTCCGTATATGTCTCGTGATATGTTTACACGTGGATGGTTAGAATGAAGTAACTAAACCCCTTTATGAATTTTCCTGAGTATACTGTTTCGCTTAGTTCCAAAGTACACATACACAGTAATTGTGTTTCGTGCTTCATCCAAGATTCAAGATAATCGTTCATACTCGGTCTCATTATTTTGAATACAAAATGAGTATGGCAGCAAAAAGAACCATTAGGCAACAAAAGTGTACCCTATCAGAACAGGATTTTGACGAATTTCTTAAGAAATATCCAGTACCAAAAGAGTTCAAAGTGATTCTGCCCGACAGGGATCAAAATGTATTTGATGCTATGTCAGACTCTATGTCCATGCATTTACAGAATCTAACTTTAGGATACCCATTCATCCCATAATCTTAGAATTTTTACAGTATTATCAAGTTCATGTTTCCAGATTGAATCCATTTGGCTTAGCCAAGTTAACCACCTACATTGTTGTGTGTAAAGCTTATGGTTATGAGCCCACGCTTGACGTGCTTAGGGGCTTTATCAACCTTTGCCCTGGTGGTGATTGGTTGACCCTGGGTAAAAGAAGTGAGCCTAACGTGCCTTGCTTAATAGCAAAACCTTTTGCGAACATAAGAAAATGGAAAGGCTTATTTTTCTATGTGCAAAGTTCCATCACACCTCCCGAATACCCAGCGTTACTGGATAAAGCATTCCGGTTTGATGAGAAGCGTTTTGATGATCCCTTGCCATACTTTGTAAGGAAGAATCCCTTATACCAGTGTCTTGTACGTCATCCCTTTGATGTGCAAACGTTCCCCGAACCAATACTCTATATGGCGAGCATCGTTGATCGTTGGGAAGGCTTTCCCTTGAAACCTACAATAATATGTGAAGGAAAAAGTATGTATGTAATTATCAGAAAGTAAACAACTTATCTGCTGATTCTTATTGATTTCCGTTTGTGATGGCAGGAATGGCTTTTAGGAACTTCGTTGTTGCTCGAGGTGTCGGAGAGATTATGTTAGACTTAAAAGTAATGTTATATTCGGGAATTACATAGTATTTAAGTACAGGTACTAGTTTAGCATATAGCAGATAGTTAAGCTAGGGTCTTTATATAAATACCCTCCTTGTTGAGACTAGGAGGTTAGGGAATTCATTTGTAATCTTGAAGGTGTGTGTGGTTTCACTTTCTCTCTCTAGAAAACACACACACCTTCCCCCATTCTTTATCTAATAATACCATGTCTAATCTTTATTTTGAGTTCCCCCGACCTCCTGAACACGAATCTTGATCTTTACAATTGGCATCAGAGCTAACCAGGGGCGAATCGTGGGGTTTTGAGGTGATATTAGAGATCTAGGGCTCGTTACTGTTCATGTTTTGCGTCGGCACTGTTCATCAGTGGTGGTTAATCGAACGACTTGATCGAACCAGAAGATTTGATCGAACGAGCTTCATTGATCAAACGACCAACATTGATCGAACGAGGATTCATCGAACGAGCAATCTCATCGAACGATCAACCATTTAGTCGAAGCAGCATGTCATCGAACGAACCAGCAGAGTCGAAGGAGCAATCTTATCGAACGAGTACCTTGATCGAACGAGCAACCATTTCATCGAAGCAGCATGTCATCGAATGAACATCACTCAATCGAGCTAGATTGATGTGATCCAATAACTATTTAGTCGAACGATCTAGATAGTCGAACGACTAAATACTCGAACGATCTAGATAGTCGAACGACTAAATACTCGAACGATTTAAATAGTCGAACGAAGCATGTCACAATGAGATCGAAGGAGCTAGTTGATCGAACAAGGGTGTAGTCGAAGGAACTTCTGTGATCGAAGGAGCATGTTGTCGAATGAGCAACTCTTGTCGAAGGACCAACATAGTCGACCCACTTCTGTCATCGAACAAGCAAGGTTATCGAAGGAGTATTCCAGTCGAACGAGCAAGGTGATCGAAGGAGCAACTTCATCGAACCATATCATGTCATCGAACCATACCTTGATCGAAGGAGCTTACGTGATCGAACGACTCATCTAGTCAAAGGACCAACTCAATCGAACCAACATGTAGTCGAAGGAAATTTGTTGTCGAAGGAACATGGTAGTTGATCGAACCACTTTCTTGTTAAAGCAAGTCTAGTCGAAGCAAGTGAGTTTAAGCTGATCAAACCAAGAGACTAGTCGAACGAGGTTGATCTAGTCGAACGACTCATTTCATAGAACCAATTCATCTAGTCGAAGCACAACGAGTATTAGTCGAGCAGCAAGCACTTAACTTGATCGAACCACTAGTCGAACTAATCATTTCAAGCAAGATATAGGTTGGTTGAGCATCTTCTTGTGATCGGGCTTCTTTACGTGATCAAGAGGCTGTTGCGTTTGTTGATGGTTAACTGTTGACGTGAAGTTAAGTTGGGTTTGCTAATATTGTAGTTAAGATTGACGTGAAGGTTTTCAGTTGCATGTTCTAGACGTGAAGTTAAGGTGGTTGCATGTTTGAATATGAAGTGTATTTGTGGTTAACAATACTAAGAAAGCTGCTGAGATTGTGTTGAATATTGGAGAAGTGAAGATTGCATTTACTTGTGATGAGTTGAAATTATCTTCACAATATATATGCTCATGAGTTTGGTTTAACGTGTACAGCATATTCTACGTGTGCATGACACTTGAAGTAGCATGTAAGACACGCATAAGATCACATGAAGAAATATCATGTAGCATGTGACGCATCATCTACTTGAATGAAACGTGTATTTGTTAAAAAAGATTCACGTCAATCTATTAAAAAAGGAGTGTGGTTGTCAGAATGACTTTGCATTTGTAAAAAGGAGTGTGGTTTGACGTGTGAATTTGGCTTTTGACGTGGCTGCTTTTGACATGAGTGTAATATCTTTTGACGTGGTTGCTTCAAAAATACTATTGGCCTATATCCTCAAAACACCACGTATCGCTTAAACGATCCTGATCAAGATTCACTATCAAAAGACAATGGCTAAAGTTTGCAATGAAATGTGACTACGGGGATGATTCGTTATTATTTATTTGGGTTTAAAGTAAGGTTTTATGGACGCGTGTACTTATTTCATCTTCTTTCTTTCTACCCTCCTACGAAGATGACTTGTTTGGGCTTATATTAATGGTGACGAAGACTTGGATATCTAGTTACTTTTGTGATTCTTTCTCTCTATACTCACAAAGTAGTTAGGATACATCAAGAGGTTTTGTACTAATACTTTGGTTAAGGGTATATTGTACACCGTTCTTAGTTACAAGGATCGTACAAGATTAAGTCACAAATCTGGGTGATTTTACTTCATTCTCAAGATCGTCATATTGGGTTATCTTCTCATGTGGTTACTACAAAAAGCCGTTGTTTTTTATACAGGAGGTTGATAAAGAGTTAGACATCTTAAATGGTATTGTTAGTAGATTGGGTTTATCGACATCTTCTCATAGGCTGATTGGGTTAATGATAAAGTGCTTCCAGTTAATAATTCACGTACACATCATTATGCTGATTCCGATAACTCGTAACCAGCAGGGGAGAGAAATGTGTACATCGAGGACGCACAACAAGTTCACGTGATCGGGCTTAATGATTTATGAAATGATTTGATTTGTGTCGGAGATTGGTTGATTCTATGTCTTATCTTCTACTCATCTTATTCTACGCACTTCTACCTTATCCACCTTCACCAATTTCGGGCAACAAAATCAAGATGATCAGTGGTTCAACTTGTTACTTTGGTGTTATCATTTCATGTGTACGTTATGGGCTGATTTATCATATGAAAGATAACTGGGATGCATTTGGTGAGATGAAGATGTTGATACTCGATTTCCCCCGAATGGATAATCTTGAAGAAGGTCGAGTCTACAGTCTGTTCTACATTTTCCGCTGCGTGTTAGAAGACTAAAGACGGGATGAAGTTAACTATCAAAAGACTTCTTCAGAATCACGGCAGTAATCAAAAGGTTGTTTGTTTAGGGGAGAGCACTAATTAGGGGAGAGCACTCAGGGCACCCAGAATTATACCCTAATTAGATTTGCTCACATTCTTCTGCAAGTAAAGAAATGAAAGCTGAGAAGATTCTACAAGCTGAACGAAGTAATGAAGTTTGAAGATCATTCTCTGCGCTTAATGGTTTATATTTTACTTGTAGGGAACTTTGTAAGCAATTCCCATATAACATCACTTTGGGGAGAGATTTTTAGACTTAAAAGTAATGTTATATTCGGGAATTGCATAGTATTTAAGTACAAGGACTAGTTTAGCATATAGCGGATAGTTAAGCTAGGGTCTTTGTATAAATACCCTCCTAGTTGAGACTAGGAGGTTAGGGAATTCATTTGTAATCTTGAAGGTGTGTGTGGTTTCACTTTCTCTCTCTAGAAAACACACACACCTTCCCCCATTCTTTATCTAATAATACCATGTCTAATCTTTATTTTGAGTTCCCCCGACCTCCTGAACACGAATCTTGATCTTTACAGATTACGTTCATCCCCCAAGATTCGAAAGATGTAAGTGACGGAGCGGGCTCTCCGTCGGTCTCAGTGAATGATGGTAAGACTCCGCATTTTGTGGAAACTGTAACAGATTCTGATGACCCACTTATCAAAGAATTTTAGACAAAGCTCATGAGGTCCTCTAGTCTGTCGGAGAAGAAGAAAACTTGCAAAGGGAAAGCTGCTATGTCTGTGAGGACTCCTCCAAAAAGAAAATTGTCACTCCCACCCCCTCTAATAAGAACTGTGAGGCCGAAGGGTTCCTGCTCCAGAACCTTTGTTCCTACCCCCTTGAGTGTTCCCGAAGAAAATATGCCTTGTAAGTAACAATCTTGAGTGCATAATAAACATAGCTAATTGTGCAACTGATGGTATTATGTTTCGTAGGTGATGCGCGCGTGTGTCGTTGCGGTTTAGCAGTATTAATGCCTACTCATATTTTAAATTTATATTTAGCCGACTTATCAATAACACACACGCTTAACGAGCAGTGTACCCGGTCAGTATGAATATAATGGTAAGTAGAGTGTCGATCACTAAGAGTGGAACGTATTATCTAGTTATTCTAATCAGTATTTTAATATCTTAAGTTAGCTATACAACCTAATCTAACGCAAGGGGGTTCAGCCTGAGAGACTGGCACGGTTTGGTTATGATTAAATAGTAAACTAAACTATTGAGCACGAATCAGCGATTAGCACACACGTACACAGATAGATACTTGAGACAATAAGAAGACCTGTCCTGATAATTAAGTAGCTTGTCACTTGTTTTATTGCTAGTTTTATATGAAGTGTATATAATTAACCCTTTCTCGTTGGCTCTAATCTTATCGGCGAGTAAACCCTTAATGATCACTTATGTCTATCCCACTATCCTAGAAACGATAGAATAAATAGGCGAGGAAGGGGCATGGCGACCCAAGCAATGCTCAGCTAGACACAGAGGTTATCAATGCACTAATAAAAGTCACCAAAGACATCAACATATAAACTTTAATTAATGGGAAAGCAATTTTAAGGGGTGCCCATGATTTTCCGTAGTCACATGGAATCGGCCCATCAATCCTGATGAATTAAAGTGTACTAATACAATAAAACAAAACTACTTAATGAATTGAATACATGCAGGACCTTCTTACAGCTCTTGTATCTTCGTTCAGGGTGTGTCTTGTGCTGCTAATACGTCTGAATTCGTCTCTGGTTTGGTACTCGTACGTATGGTATCTTGCACACTGTCCAACCCCCAAATTCGTCTGACCTTGGGGTATTTATAGTTTCTGTCTGAGGGATAGATGCGGCGCATAGGATAAGTAGATGCGGCGCATTGACTTAACTTCGCGTGGGGTCCAAGATTAATATATTCAGGAATATTCGTACACCGCCTTAAGATGCGGCGTAACTCCATTTCTCTATGCGGCGCATGTCCTTTGCTGTCTTGGATTGTAACTTTTGAAATATTGATAGTGATACGCCGTATGTAAGAAGTATGTTGCGGCGTATCTGGAGCAGAATGATCTTGATCTTGTACATTTCAGTAGACTCCTAACATCTTGCTTGTTTTGCTCCATAATTAGTCCAAAATCGCCAAGTTTCACATAATACTTGTTTTTACCTGAGAATTACAAAAGTAAACATTAACGTATCAATTCTCATATATAATATAATAAAACAAGTCAAATAAATAGGATAAATGATGATAATAAAATGTACTTATTTGAGTTTATCAAATATCCCCCCCACTTGAACTTTACTTGTCCCCAAGTAAACCTTAGAATAAATCTTATGAAAATGCATCCTAAAAGATATTAGGATTTATTTTTATATTTAAGCATGTATTCGTTTTATCATAATTGCACAACCAAACACTTAACGAATTATAAATCAAATAAAATATTTCGATAAAAGCAAATCTAATCGTTTAACTGTCCAGTCGTGACAAATATTCTATCATAAGCTTGGCAAGTATACGCATCTCCCCCACTAAAGCCAAGGAATGACAAGTCTAAAGCGGTAAAAAGGGTTTGTTGGTTAAGGGTTAATCATTCTTCTTAATCTCTATCGATCTCACATTCCAGAAAAGGCGACAAAATCACAAATACATGATCGAATCCACGACCACGATACTTGCAATTGCTCAAATCCTTAACTCAAATGGGCTAAAGATAGGACCAAGTAATCTTTACCAATAATATTATATCAAAAAGGGCGACAAAATCATAAATACATAGCCGAATCCACAACTACGATACTTAAGATTGCTCAAATCCCTAATCTCAATAAATCAAAGGTTTGGATAAAGAATGATGTAGGGTATGGATAATATTTGGGATACAAATTGGTGTAAAATGAAAAATAAACAAAACAGATAAATTAAAATCCTAAGTGTGGTAAATCACTTTCCCAACCATCCCATGAATAAGACTCATATCATTGAATAACTCACGCTTTAACACTTGAAACACACGCTTTAGGTAGACACGAATTATACTCAACAATATCTTAATCAAAGAATAACCTTAGTTGGCGTTCCCATAACGGCCAACTCCCATTCAATCCATAAATATAATATACAACAAATAGTGGTAATATCGCCCACTTAATACAAAACTTTACATAAGTTGGTTAAAACAAACTTCCAACTTTTCCTCTTTTTTTTCTTTTTCTTTTTTCATTTTTTTTTTTTTTTTTTTTTTTTTTTAACATTGATGTGTAAAATTTCACAACTTTTCTATCACTATTTTTTTGGATAATTTTTCCATACTCTTCATACTTTCAGAAATAACTGTAATAGTGAAAGTAGTAAACACACGAAAAATAAACTAAAAGATATACAGTATTTACTTTCATACCAATTGCATTGTGCAATTTCCCGACCTAACCAAAGATAATGAATTACGCACGCGAACACAGGTAATGTAAGGAAACACACTTTGCCTAAAGCAATTAACCAACCACGGATTTTAATCTACAGGGTAGGCTAAGGTGTAAGGGTGTATGGAAACATTATAACAAAGGTGTAAGAAACGAAAGGAATGGCTCTGAGTGTTTTTCTAGGGGTATCTTACTCTAAAAGTGAGAGTAACAAAGGGGTTTATACGGGGGTTAACTAACCAATGTAGTTAGTTAATATCACATAACATATAAAGGATATTTGGGTGTAATCCTAGAAATTTACCAATTTAGACAAGTCATTCCAATTATATAGATAATACTTATTATGGTGGTCTCGAATAGTATATAAGCCAAGTTCTAAAGTTTACAAGTCACCGGCACACTCATAGATTTGTGAATTTTGATAAGTTCACAATTTTTGGAAATAATGTTATGTGTGCAGCTATGTAATTTAGACTTTAAACAAAAACATGCTAAAAAAATTTAAATTTTAATATATTAAGCGCATTTTAAGCATATTTTGCAAAAGTTTAGGACAAGTAAGTGTTCTAATTCTCCAATCCCCCCACTTAAGTTAAACAACGTCCTCGTTGTTTGTGTCAAAGGTTAAAAACTGGAAAATAAAAGAATTAGAACAGAAAAACTCCCCTGAGATTTGCTCGGTATGATCCTCCATTATTCGTATAAGAGCAAAAATCAACTTTCTTATGGATTAGAACGTTTAAGCTTCAAAAATGATGTATCCACAAGAATGCAGGAATCTATAATACCATTCAGACTTTAACACACCTGAGTTAAGAAGGTTCAAACTTGCATAATACATTAGTAGTTAGTAAAAATAAAACTAAAAAATTAAAATTAAAATCATCAGGTCAGTCGATACGCCGTATCTTATGGAAGAAGATACGCCGTATCGAGCCTGGAATAAATACGAAATAAAATAAAATAAAGGATAGGATGCGTCGCATCTGCTTTACTAGATGCGGCGCATGTATTTACCAAACAGATTGTTAACAGTCTGTTGTAAAATGGGCTCGTTCCCCGGTTTACCTCTCGGGTTCTCTCGTTCACTCGTGCTGAACTTAATGCCAGTCTTCATCAAATATAACAAGAAACATAAACTGGAACATTAGATAAATACATGATAATATAATTCAATACAATCCCAAAAATGATAAATATAATGTATGAGGAATAATGTCTATAAAATCGAGCACATGAGATCATGGGTCTGTGGGGTCGTCTCCTGCAGGTGAGCGGGTCTCGGAGGTGCTGGCATCGTCGGTCCTGGGTCGGACTCTGCAAGGGAGACTAGAGTATCTGATCATGCCCCTGACGTGTGTGCCATCTGGGAGATGATGGCTCGTGCCCTGATGCTCTAGGAGCTGACTAACACTCGCCACTAGCCAACCTAAGTCCCTCCTGACTATAGTGAGGTCGGCTCTCATCCCGTCGACTACGCCTCTCAAAGCTCTAACCTCCCCCTCAACTAGCTCAACTCTCTGCCCCACTGTATGTGCAACTGGTGGCTGGGGTGCTGGTGCTTCCTCCTCCTGGGCTGGAGCAGCAGCCGGAGCTCCCTGGGGACCTCCCTGATCAACCTCTACCTCTGCTGGTCTCGCGGGGCCCAATGCCACCCAGTAACATCCCCCCATAACCATCTCACATATCCCCAACCTGACCAAATAATCCTGCCCAATAACCGGTAGACTGGTCACCTTAACCTCTAACCCGGCAGGAATCTCATCACCGATCACACCAAAATGACGGGCCAGTCTAGATACAAAATGCCCTCCAGTCATCTGGCTCCTCCTATCTCTCCCTAGAGCTCCCCTATGGAGAAAATGTGCCAAAAAGTGAGGGATGTTCACCGCTAATCCCTCATCCATGCTCCTCAGAAGGAAGAGGTCAAGAGTGGTCACCTTCTCAAGTGACTGACCCCTCCCAGCGATGGTCAATGCAATCATCCTATGGCATAATCTCGTCATAGGCTCCCTAATCAACGTGTAGGATGGGTTGGAAGTAGTAGAATCACCTCCGGAGGATATCCTCTCCCAGAAATCTCCCAGCAACATCCTGTCTGGTACTGCCCTCAAACTCTCAGCCCAGTACCTGGCAAACCCAGCAGATCCAAGCTCCTCCTCAGTGTGTAGCCCCATGGCCAAAATAAACTGCCTCATCGACATCTGTCTATGCACACCACCCAACCTGAAAACAAGAGTATCAGCTGTATCAATCTCCAAATCCGTCTCCCTGTAATGAATCGTGCTAAAGAACTCCAGCATGAGCTCCATAATCAGAGGCTCGTCAATCCCGAACAACCTCTCCCATGCATGTGACCTAAACACAACCTCATCATCATCATCCCTCACAACCATCTCCAGCCTATCATGAAGACCACCAACTGCGTTCCCCCCGTCAATCAACCCAACATCCGCAAAATCCAAAACCGAGACTCTAAAGATTTTCCTAAAGAAAATCGATCTAAGTCTCTGCACATAATCGGCCTCAGTATCTGCTGTCAGTCCCATGGTCTCGAAACGGAGCCACATGTGCCTGCGTTCAGCAACCGGTAGTTCCATCTGAAATAAATTTTAAATGTTAGAAAGCAGTTCTGAAGTGAGGTTGATACGGCGTATCTGATAAATCAGTGCGGCGTGTCTATGCTGCATAAAAGAGATGCGGAGCAAGTAATAGAATATGGCGTATGGGGGATGCGTCGTATCTAAGTTAAGTAATACGGCGTATATGGAAGTATTTAAATTGGAAATAGGTTGTTACGCCGCATCAAGTAACTTAGATGCGCCGCATCTAGCAATATATTAGTATAAAATAAAGGGGGTCAGGCACGTTTTCCAAGAATCCGGACCCGTGACGTAAACTCCCACTTAACATCACAGTTCCATTTATCCCAATATCAATATCTAAAACTTCCTGTTACATCATTTTCCCTCCAAAGTTCAAAAATAATCCCCCGAACCCTAATTTTCATTCGAATCAAAGTGGTTTTTAATTCAATAGTCTATCAAAAATTATCATAGGGGAATTCATCTAGTCCAAGTTCTAATCAAATCCCTTAAATCTTTCAAGCCCTAATCGAATTATTGCATAAACCCTAATTTTTAAATTGAACAAAATTAAATAGAATAATTACCTTATATTACGATTAGGATTCGGTCTAGAGTTCGGATTAGAAGGTTTTGATTCGAGAAAAGCACTTCGGATTAAAGGGTTTAATTAGGTGCGTTTTTAACTGTTTGTGAATTGGGTAAGAAATTGAAATCCGGCGCATCTCTTTCATATTTAAAGGGTAAATACGATGCACCGTATCGCATAATTGTATGCGCCGTATCTTATCTAAATTCGTTGACTGGTCAATAAGTGTTAATTAGTCAGAGATACGGCGCTTAGAATACTAAGATCCGCCGTATTACTGTGCTAGTGAACGAAATTTAAATAAGGAACGTACCTTGGCCTCCGCAACACATTTCCTTACATATCAAATTGGGGTAAAACGGTATACCATATGATATATATAAATTCAAGATAAGAGCAATAAGCATAACCGTTTTATTAATGATTATAATCTTTATTGTTTAGTGGATAATGATTTACTCCAAGGTAGGAGCAAATATCGTTTTAAGCTTACAAAATTGAGATTATATTCGGGAGAGGTTTCGTAGAGAATTCTCTATAAGGCTAGGTAAATTATTGTAGAGGATACCTGGAATTCTATTTCAGGAATTTTAAGATACTCAATGTTACCAGTACTGAATTCTCCTCCACTCTTGTCGTCTTATTACAGCCTTTCAATCATCTAAGGTTTGATTACTCCAGCTAGCGTCTCTTGGTTAGGTTCAGAATGTAATCTTCCATAGTGATGCTTAAGCCATCATTTATTCTGAAAGTAAACCAACTTGTGCACGAGAGTAGTGGAACGATCAAAGTGAATATCAAAAATCAACTATATTTATCAAATTAAATTCGTCGTATTAACAAAAGCTAATGCGCCGTATTTTCGTTACGTTTCAAAATACAAGATTTTTGATTTAGAAGATGCGCCGTATCGATAGAGATCGATGCGTCGTATCTGTTTAATAATTCGAAGACTGTTTTTAATTTAAATCGAAAATACGCCGTATCTGTGAAAACAGATGCGTCGTATGGCGTTAGGGTTTAGAAAAATTTCTTATTAAAAACAGAATACGCCGTATCTTGGGGAAAGATGCGTCGTACTCGAATTTATTAAACGCGTTGTATTTTATAAAAATTAAACGCAATACGCCGTATCTGTGAAAACAGATGCGCCGTATCGTTTGTATTAGCACAGTACAACGATAGCAGAATGCAGAAAAAATAAAAAAAAGAAAAAAAATTAAAAACAAACAAAAAGAAACAAAAATTACAGAAAATAAAAACACACAAAAACAGAAAATATGCAAAATTATACAATGAATGCAATCTATCTAAGATATAACAGGGTTAGTGGTTAGAATCTAAAAATAAAAACCTAATTAAAATACTAATCAAATTAACAGATAATAACAATTCACTCCCCGGCAGCGGCGCCAAAAACTTGATGTGCGCGTGTGTCGTTGCGGTTTAGCAGTATTAATGCCTACTCAAGTTTTAAATTTATATTTAGCCGACTTATCAATAACACACACACTTAACGAGCAGTGTACCCGGTCAGTATGAATATAATGGTAAGTAGAGTGTCGATCACTAAGAGTGGAACGTATTATCTAGTTATTCTAATCAGTATTTTAATATCCTAAGTTAGCTATACAAACTAATCTAACGCAAGGGGGTTCAGCCTAAGAGACTGGCACGGTTTGGTTATGATTAAATAATAAACTAAACTAATGAGCACGAATCAGCGATTAGCACACACGTACACAGATAGATACTCGAGACAATAAGAAGACCTGTCCTTATAATTAAGTAGCTTGTCACTTGTTTTATTGCTAGTTTTATATGAAGTGTATATAATTAACCCTTTTTCGTTGGCTCTAATCTTATCGGCGAGTAAACCCTTAATGATCACTTATGTCTATCCCACTATCATAGAAACGATAGAATAAATAGGCGAGGAAGGGGCATGGCGACCCAAGCAATGCTTAGCTAGAAACAGAGGTTATCAATGCACTAATAAAAGTCACCAAAGACATCAACATATAAACTTTAATTAATGGGAAAGCAATTTTAAGGGGTACGCATGATTTTTCGTAGTCACATGACATCAGCCCATCAATCCTGATGAATTAAAGTGTACTAATACAATAAAAAAAACTACTTAATGAATTGAATACATGCAGTACCTTCTTACAGCTCTTGTATCTTCGTTCAGGGTGTGTCTTGTGCTGCTAATACGTCTGAATTCGTCTCTGGTTTGGTACTCGTACGTATGGTATCTTGCACACTGTCCAACCCCTAAATTCGTCTGACCTTGGGGTATTTATAGTTTCTGTCTGAGGGATAGATGTGGCGCATAGGATAAGTAGATGCGGCGCATTGACTTAACTTCGCGTGGGGTCCAAGATTAATATATTCAGGAATATTCGTACACCGCCTTAAGATGCGGCGTAACTCCATTTCTCTATGCGGCGCATGTGCTTTGCTGTCTTGGATTGTAACTTGTGAAATCTTGATAGTGATACGCCGTATGTAAGAAGTATGTTGCGGCGTATCTGGAGCAGAATGATCTTGATCTTGTACATTTCAGTAGACTCTGAACATCTTGCTTGTTTTGCTCCATAATTAGTCCAAAATCGCCAAGTTTCACATAATACTTGTTTTTACCTGAGAATTACAAAAGTAAACATTAACGTATCAATTCTCATATATAATATAATAAAACAAGTCAAATAAATAGGATAAATGATGATAATAAAATGTACTTATTTGAGTTCATCAGTAGGTCCACCCAACATTCCGGGGCTTTCTAATGCGTCTGCGTGTCGTCAATTAGTTGAGGAAATGACACCTGCTAGCTGGAGAGGCTTTTTGGATAACATGTCTCTAGAGGAGCTATGTGACTTCCACTCTCAAAGTTATGCTAGGCAAGCTATATTGGATAATCATCTTAATACACGAACAAGGGAGCTGGCTCAAACGGTTTTGGCCGTAAGGGGAAAAATGGATGCTATCTTAGCCAAGGAGAAAGCTAGGGATCTTGAGTTTGATGAACTAAAGGCTAAGTGCAAAGAGGTAATGGAGGACTTTGGGAAGAATCCTTTTGTGCAGGATATGAGAGCTGAGATAGACAGACTTACGGGTCAATTGAGGGAGTCTCAAGCAAAATGTGATAGATTGAAGGTGGAAGAATCTAAAGTGTTCGTTTACAAAGCACGGATTGCCACTCTTGAATCCAAATGTACGAATTTGGAGGTTGAAAGATCTAGGTTGGCTGAGCAGGAGGTTAAACTTTGCGAGGAGATTGCAAGTCTTAAATCACAATGCCAAGATTTGAAGGAGGACCGAGCAAATGTGGTTTCAAAGGTGGTTCCTCATGTGGCAATGGAATTGTATCTTAGTGATGAAGTGGGGGAAGTTATTGGGAAATTGGTGAATGCGGCCATCTTTTACGGTACCTGCACCACATTGGAAGAAGCTGCCTTAACCAAAAAATCTGTGGTTTTGTCGAAGGTACCCTACTACAGCCCCCATTCCGAGCAAGAGTTCAATGATGTTGGCGCAGCAGATGCTTCATCCAATTACTCTTTTCTTACTGAGGTAACTAAGGATCCCCTGGCACCTCTAGAAGACCTGCTTGCTAAGAAACCTTGAAAGATTCGTCCTCCGTTTCCTGCTAAGAAGACCTCTTCCATCCGCCTATGTTAGATATGTTCTGTGTTTGCAAGGGAAACTCGAAGGCTGCCATGTTGGCAGTGATGTGACCCCAAGGGTGGTATGTACCCTTTTAACAATGTCACCTATCGTTTAGTTGTTTATGACAATGTGTTTGTGTGTTTGTATGGGCTTTGGACCATGCAATTAATAACTGTTTTGTTTATGACTACGCTTGGTATGCATAATGCCCGTTAGGGACGGTGTCCCGTTTCAAAGAATATGTTGTTCTTCTCTTACGCCTATAATAGACGTACACATACAACCTAAGGTAATATCCTTATTGTGTGTATTTTGAACCAAGATTTTAAGCAATCGTATAATTTGACTGCGACAGAGGGTCGCGACCCACTCCGTCTTTATCCTTAAGTTGCAGAGGGCTTATACTACCCTAAGACTTCATAGGAAAGTTAATGTGAAGTATAGTGGATGTTGTTTATATACAAGACATGTGTCTTGTAACATCCTTCGACATTGAAACTTGTGCTACTTGGCTGGACAAATCTTTGTTGTAAAGAACGACACAAGAGATTTGAGGGAAATGCGTTATATCATTAATTGGGTAGGGAGGATTACATCATTTGAAGAAATGAACACTAAGACACCTACCATTAATGCTTCTTTCCCCAAGTGAGAAGAATGCGTTACATGAAAAATAATAAAAACAAACTGAGTGCTTTTTGTAGTAAGTTTTATATGGAGGTTGGTACCGTTCCAAGTCCTGTCCATGATTTCTCCTTTCATTGTTGCAAGTTTGTATGCTCCATTACCGTAGGCTTCGGGTACGACCTAGGGTCCCTCCCATGTGGGCCCTAGCTTCCCTTCATATTCATCTTTGCTTGCGATGTTTAAATGAAGGACATATTTGCCTGGTTTGAGTGTAGAGGGTCAAACTCGGTTGTTGTAGTACCTTTCCACTTTACGTTTGTGGATAGCCTCCCTGATGGAAGCTATTTCTCTTCTTTCTTCCAGAAGATCAAGATTCTCTCGAAGCCTTTCGTCATTTGTTCCTTCATCAAAGCGTGCGATTCGCTCTATTTCTATGCTGATTTCGGAGGGTATGACAGCCTCCGTCCCGCAAGCGAGGCTAAAAGGTGTCTCTCCGTGGCTTGACTTGGGGTGTGTCCTATGTGCCCATAAAACTTGGGGTAGTTCGTCTACCCACCCATGATGGCTTCGTCCTAATCGTTTTTCGATACCATCAATGATATCTCTGTTAGTGACTTTGACCTGCCCGTTGCCCTGAGGGTGATACACGAAAGTGAAAGATTGCTTGATTTTTAAACCTTCGCAGAAGTTGGGGAACACTCCTTCGGCGAATTGCTTTCCATTGTCGGAGATGATAATGTGAGGGACACCGAATCGGCAAATTGTGTGTTCCCATACGAATTTCTCCATGTGTCTTCCTATTACTGAGGCCAGAGGCTTAGCTTCAACCCATTTAGTGAAATAATCTATGGCCACTACCAAGAATTTGACTCCTCCTGGGGCTACTGGTAGGGGTCCGACTATGTCGATTCCCCATTGGCAGAAAGGCCACGCAGATGTGACAGATATCATATCTTGCTTAGGCAATCTCGGAACCCTGGAGTGGAGTTGACATGCTTCACATGCTTGTATGATTTCAATTGCGTTCCTGTGCATGGATGGCCAATAGTAACCTTGCTTCATTATTTTTGACACAACAGAGCGGGGGCCTGCATGGAGGTCGCAGGATCCCTCCTGGACTTCTCAGATGATGTTTGAAGCCTGTGTTGGTCCCACACAACGTAGCCATGGGGACAAAAAGGACCTCCTGTAGAGATGGTCCCCAATCAGCCTGTATTGGGGAGCTTTGACCCTTACTTTCCTTGCAAGCTTCGGATCTTCTGGTAGGATACCACTTATGAGATATTCCCTAATTGGAGTCATCCAATTAGGACCTTCTTCGTTCACGATATCAGATACTTCGCTCCTTTCTATCGACCTATCTGCTAGTACTTCCACCAGAACCTCTTTCGTTAGATGAGCGAATGCCATTGAAGCCAGTTTGCTGAGGGCATCTACTTTCTTGTTTTGGTTTCTGCGGACATGCGCTATCTCATAGGACTCGAACCCGTGGAGGAGCTCCTTAGCTTTATCCAGATACCGTTTGATGGTGGGCTGCCTTGCTTTGTAGGACCCTTTGATTTGGTTTGCGACTAGCTGAGAGTCCACAAAGATGGAAAGGTTGCGGACTCCCATGTCCTTCGCAAGCCGAAGGCTGGCTAGTAGAGCTTCGTATTCAGCCTCATTGTTGGTGGCTTCGAACTCGAATCGCAGTGCATAAGTGTATTCCTTTCCTTCTGGGTTAACTAGCATGAGACCTGCCCCTGAACCGTCGGAACTTGATGCTCCGTCCGTGTATAGCTTCCACTCTTCCTTTGTCTTTAATGAGTTTTCCCTAGGGATTTCTTTGTCGTTGTTGGGGACGGAAGGCGTTTCGGCAAGAAAATCTGCTAGGATCTGGCCCTTAACTGAATTCCTACCCTTGTACTCTATCTCGTGTTCCCCCAGTTCGATAGCCCATTTAGCCACTTTGCCTGATTTCTCAGGCTTTGACAGTATCTGCCGGATTGGCTTGTCGGTCAATACTATTATGGGATGAGCTTGAAAGTACCTTCGAAGACGCCTTGCAGTGTGAATCAAAGCTAGAATTAGCTTCTCTAACTCCGGATAATTCAACTCAGCTCCTTGTAGTACCCTGCTGAAAAAGTAGATTGGGACTTGCTTCTTGTCTCTTTCTGCCAATAGCACAGCACTGATGCTTTTGATGGATGCCGCGATGTACATAAACAACACTTCGCCTTTGATTGGGTCCGTAAGTGTTGGCAGGATTTCTATGAATTCTTTTAACTTTTCGAAGGCGGCTTCCGCGTCGCTACTCCAATGGAAGGTCTTTTTGAAAAAAGGTAAAGAACGGTCCGCTCCTTTCGATAGGAATCTGCTGAGCGCTGCGAGTTTTCCATTATGGCTTTGTACTTCCTTTAGTGACATTGGGGCTTGTAAATCGGTGATTGCCTTGACCTTCGAAGGGTTAGCCTTAATCCCTTGCTTAGTGATCAAGTGCCCTAAAAACTGTCCCTCTTCTACCCCGAAAGAACACTTCTTAGGGTTAAGCTTCATGTTGATTGACCTTAGCTGGTCGAAGGTTTCCTGAATATCGGAGAGTAAGTCCTCCTCCGTCCTGCTTTTTATGTCCATATCATCAATGTAGGCCTCCAAATTCCTCCCTATCTGCTTGTGGAAGGCTTTGTCTACCAATCGCTGGTAGGTCGCCCCTGCGTTCTTCAGGCCGAAGGGCATTTTCTTGTAGCAATAGACACCCTTTCCTGTGTAAAAGGCTGTCTTTTCTTCATCTTCCTCTGCCATTTGTATTTGATGATACCCTTTGTAGGCATCTAGGAAACATTTCAAGCGGAATCCTGAGAGGGATTCAACCTTCCAATCAATTTCCGGCAGGGGGTAGCAGTCCTTTGGACAAGCCTTGTTTATATCCGTGAAGTCAACGCACATTCGCCAACCTCCGTCACTTTTCTTAACCATAACGGGGTTAGCAACCCATGTTTGGTACTTTACCTCCCTAAGGATTCCGGCTTGCACAAGTTCGTCCACTTCCTTGCAAGCGGCTGCATTCCTTTCAGGTGCCAGGCTTCGGCATTTCTGCTTGATTGGCTCAATGTGTTTGAAATCATTGAGCTTATGCTCCGTACTGAAAGGCTTACCATCGATCATCAGAGTTCGAGGGACCCCCGTCATATCTGAATATGTCCATGCAAAGACATCTTTGTTGGCTCTCAGTAATTTTGCTAAGCCCGCTTTGAGGTCGGTAGGAAGTTGCTTTCCTATCACCACTGTTTGTTTCGGATAGAGCTCGTTGACCACGATGCGTTCCTCTGCGTCAGCATAGCTTAGAATGGCTTTTGGAGGATCCTCCGGACTTTCTCTACCCTTCTTCCTTTAGTTTCCGGCCTGCCCTTGGTTGTAACTGGAGAATACGGTCCCTATTCCGTAAGGCGTGTGGAATTTAACTGCCGCATGTATGGTGGAGACTACGATACCCATTTTTTGCATAGCTGTTCTTCCTATCAGCAGATTGTAGGGAGAGTCGGACCTTACGATGGAGAATACAAGGGTTTCCGTCTTAGTGAGCCTGCCTCCTCCAATTGTTATTTCTAACGGAACCTCCCCCAAAGGCCATGAATGTTCACCGGAAAATCCTACCAAAGGTATCCTAGAGTCAACCCTCTGCGTTCTGATAGAAGGTTTGAGCTTGAGGAAACAGTGTTCGTAGATGATTTCGCAGGCACTCCCACAGTCCATATAGGCCCTATTCACCTCCCGATTGGAGATGAGGACTTTGATGACTACCGGGTCGTTCGAAGGACCTTGACCTGCGAGCGGAGGAAATGTTACTTCCCCTATTGCCTTATCCTCTTGCTCTGCTGCCTTTCTTTTCAAGGCGGAGTCACCCCATCGAAACATGAGTATTGGGGTTTCACGAGGAGTGGTGTCATTGGCCAATCGAGTGTCAGCCATTTTTTCTTTTCCCATCTTTATCCCTTTCACCAAATGCGCCAATTGTCCTGATTTCACAGCCTCTTCTATTTGTTTCCTTAACTCTCTACAACTGTTCGTATCATGACCATAGTCTTCATGAAAGTGGCAGTATTTACTTGTGTCCCGGTTCTTGCCTTTGCTTGTCATGCGAGGGGGTGCTTCGAAGGTTTTAGCAGCCTTCTCCGTTGCGAGTATCTCCCTAGGAGACTTGCTTAGATTCCCAAGTAAACCGAGGCCAGGGCCTCTATACGGAGAAAACCTGTCTCTGTGTTTGTTTTTGGACCCCTCCCACTTCGAAGACTTGTTGTTGGCGTCTCTATCGATCGGAGCACCATTGGTAGATACTTCCTTTGCTTCGATCCAGGTGTACGTCTTTTCCGTCAAGCTTTTGTAAGTTGTCGGAAGGTCGGTGGATAAGAATTCCACCAAATTCCGATTTCGAAGGCCATGTACGAAACCCGATATGCGCTGATCTTCGTGAAGACCCAAGATTTGCAAAGTTTCGTCAGTGTACCTTGTAACGAAGGATCTGGTACTTTCGTTTTCTTTCTGTTTGATGTTGTGCACCGTAAGATGAGTTCTTGTGAACTTCTTTTGCTGGCTGAAGTGCGAACGAAACTTAGCCTTCAGATCATCAAGATTGACGATGCTCCCAGGCTTCTGTCCATTCCACCAAATGCGAGCAGAATCCCGCAAAGTATAAGTGAACATATGACAGGCTACAGGCATGGCCCATTTTTGCATCTTGATCGCTCCTTCGAACAGGTGTAAGAAATTGTCCGGATCCCCCTTTCCATCATAAGTCCCAATATGCGAAGGCATTTTTAACCCATCAGGCAATGGAAAGTCTTTTATCCATCTAACGAATGGTGTAGCCGAACCCATGGGGTCCGAATAAAGGCAGTTATAGGGTGGTGCATATGTAGGAGCGGTATTGTATGAAGTGTGACTTGGGGGTACTCCCACAGGAGCTTGGATAGGGTAAGGCTGGTAGGAGGTGTAGGAAATAACCATCTTGATTGTGTGGATGATTCAGGTGGTCTTGGTTCATGGAAGATTAGATCCATGGTTGAGTTAGGTGGAAGAACTAGAGAGATGGAAACCCTTGAGAGAAAACTTGGAATATTAGATTCAAGTGTGTGAAATGTTACAAGAGTTCCACCCTTCCCATGTGTGGGAAGGGGTTTATATACTTACTACTATTTGTGCCCCTAGTGGGCTGTGGAGTGAGCTGACAGTGGGGAAAGCCCCGACCCACTCCACAAATATAAATACGACTAAGTTAATACTAATATTACTAATAATACTAAACGAATATATATAAGCCTACGAGCCATATCAATGCTAATTAGATACTCGGGGTGACCGAACCTTCATATGAATATTTATATTCCTAACAATCTCCCCCTAAGGGAGGTCACCCCGGAAATAATATTTCGAATTCTAGCATTTGATCTTTTGATCTTGACTTCATAGCTCGTAGTCTTCGATTCTTCAATGTCTTGAAACTTTGTGCATTCAGCAGTAATCTTTTGATGACTGATTGATTGTCTTGGATGATCTTTGAGTATTCTTCGACTTTATCATCCAACATTTGTTTCCAAGTCATCTTTCAGCAGTATGTTTCCATGTGATGTGTAAATCTTTGAGCCGACATGCTCACACTATTTGGTGTCATGATCTTTAGCATCAGAGTTTGCAGAAGCCGTGTTAAAGGTCTTTTAGGTTGATCATGACTTTGTTGAGTTACAATGATGATGTAGTGTGAACATGTGGTAGAGGATTGGCATCTTTACTGCAACCAGCTACAACTGCAACCAGCTACAGCATCAATCAGCTACAACCGCAAACAGCTGCAACAGCAATCAGCTACAATCGCCAGAAGTTCCTGCATACGACAGTTAGCAATAAAACGTCTGGTACTTACAGGTTCGGACTTCGAGATTGTTAACAGCATAGTGTGAAAAACTCTCTCTAATCCTTACCAAGACCGTTCCTAATCGAAAACCCACAGAGGGCTTTTTAAGATCGAACCGTAGCACATCAACGATTAGGTGAGTCACTGGAGATCACTCCACAACTGTAGACCGTTGGAAACCGCCGTGACCACTAAGCGTAATCCATAAAGAATTACCGAAGTGACCTGCTTTCAGGGCTGCTTGATGTTGACCCTGGCAGGAATTTTCCATTCAATCATTGAGAATTACATTAGTAAATTCCCTCATAAATGTTCTGGCAGATTGCTAAGATCTGCGTAGGACTCTTAAGTTTACAACTGGTGTCCTTAATGTTGAACACCCAGTGTAGAAGTAATTCGTGTCCCTATGAGATCTTATTATGCATCTCGTGGCTCTAGACTCAATTGTGCGTTTTGATTTGGTGATCAGAGGCTGGAGAGGACTGCCACCTTTTCAATATCATCTAACTCGGAGTGAGAGAGACGATAGGAATGTATTGAACTCCGTGACAATTGAAACAAGAATCCTTTGAGGGACCTTGAGTGGCTAGGGAGGGTTGTGCAGCGTATCACTGGGTCCATGATACTTTTTCTTCAATGCCAGCAATCAACTAAGTGATTCTGACAGCATATGTATTGACCCGGTTTCTGCCTAAGTTGTAAGGAGGGCTATTTCTTCTCACCCTTTCTCTTTACAATTCTTTTTCATTCTTCAACCCCTTCAGTGCTTACCGAGACTTCATAACTAACACCTTGTTGGGTTTGTTCCAGTGTTAGCTCCATCTCATTCGGCACTCTTCCCTCATTCACTTTTCTCCTTTTTAATCATACCTTAGGACTTCTACACTAACTAGTGGATTGTCCCTGGGTAGATCCCTCCGGCTCTGGCGGGATTGTGGGAACTTGAGCCTAACCTAACCATCCTTATAACTCCATACGTTAATTAAAATGGTCGGTCTTTGGTATTCATCCACGATTGCCAAACCAAATCTTTGAAAAATCTCTCAAAGTGTTCATGATTCTGAAACACATTTTTGCAAACACTTGAGAGTTTTATATTTTTCAAATGCTCCCCCTCAACATGTGCTCGGTTGATTGTTTTATAAATTTGCACATGTTAGGTAGAGTTCGCACTTTTTGAATTGATCCACTTTCAGTGAACATGACCGATTCGAGACACGCTTACATCACTAGTTAGACTAGCTTGAAATTATTACCCGGCCTGGTCAAGTCCACAGAAAGTTTCTCGAAGTGGTACACTCTACTCAGATACATCTTTTTCGAGACACGCTTACATCACTGGTTAGACCAGCTTGAAATTATTACCCGGCCAAGACGTATCCTTTCGATTGATGACAGTTCAAGTTTCGTCAATTCATTGGTGAAGTCTGAGCCTTGCTCACATAAGATGCATGCCAAATCCTTTGCTCCCCCTCAATAAGTGCATTGGTATACAAAAGAGTTTAGCACTTACTGGAGAGCTTACTTACACATCCAAAACATTTTGCTCCCCCTCAATATGTGCATTGATATATAAAATGGTTTAACACATACGGGAGAGCTTGCATATATGTTCAAATCATCACATTTTATCAGATTTCATATTTAAATCACATTCTCTCCCCCGATCAAAAATTTCAAACCATTTGAGATTTGTGATCCCAATTGATTTAAATAAGTTGGAAAAATGTGGGAGAAAATGTGTCCGATTTAATATATTCTGATAATGGAACATACTATGCTCCCCCTTAAACTAAGAGGGAGATTCACTGCTTATTATGCACAATTCGACAATTATGACACAAATGATATTGACCCTTTTTGCGCAGATGATGTAATCACCCGCTTTTCTGAGTTAGTAGTCAACATCAATTATCCATCCACCAACAAATCTTTCGCAAATGTCGTTGATCCCCACTTGACGAGACCAACATAGATGAATGGTGGTGGCGATGGTGAAAGTGTTGTTTTTGTTGTTGTTGCCGAAGTTGTTGTTGAGGTGAATTTCGAGCCAATCAATAGAGTTTGATCGTCTGATCAAATGGTTAGAATGGGAACTGGTACATTCATTTTGGCTATGGAATCTGCATAAGAGTATCAACACAGATATACATACATGCAGATACACTATTCCTAAATAGCTACCCTTCAGCAGCTTGCCACATTATAAAACCAAGTTCATCTTATAATCAAACCATAATCAGGAACTACGTCAAACCACTATCTAGCATGAAGAGCAAATAGCAATCATGAACATGGCAATTCACACGGATTTCAATATTCAATTCAGGATCTTAGGAACATGATTCTAACATAATAGCAATCTACCTAAGTGAATCTTGAGAACATATGCACAATATCAACAACCATTAAGCAGTAGAGACAAACAACATTTGAAACTCATTCATTTAGATCATACAAATGCCAGTGGAGTATTCAAAAACATCAAACACAACTGGTTTTCTAACTTCTTTTAGGTTTTGAGTCTTAAAGCATTTTGGGGATTATACGAGGATTCCAAAGTAACACAAATGAACCTTCTAGATACATAAAGCTAGGAAACTATAAGCAAATTGCACATAATGTCCTAAACTTTCTAGCAACTAACACACTTGGTCATTTGATATATTTAAGCAAGATCCTCTTCAACTAATTCCCCATTAACTACAAAACCATTTCTAACAAGTATGATTTAACCAATAAATCCGTTTGATGATATAAAATTTGAATTCACTCTCCCCCTCAATCAATGACCCGTATTCTAGTTGAGCCTCAACTAAAATCAAGCTTAACCCCACAACTCATCAAACAAGAACTGTCATGAGGTTTTGTAGTCGTTGATTGAGTGACAAATTTTATGCATAATCCAAGTATAAACAAATTTCATACAACACATATTCACCAAGTGTCTCACAAATAATTTTCAGAAGAATCATAGAATGAAAACTATTTGTTATACTAAGAAGATTTCTCTTCTTTTACAAGAAATGATGCACTGAAACGTACATCAACTCAGGAAACATGGATATGAAGTAATCCATGCCCAGGTGAACATCACCCAGTTGGAGGAACAGCCGTCTTTTTGGCGACGTGCTTTCCCCAATATGAAGCGCGGGTTGCTATCTAAAGTAATAGCAAGCCATTTAGACATGTTTTAACCATCCATTTTAACTTCTGCTCGAGCTTCATTTAAAGACCCGTGCCATTATTGAATGACATTTCTAAGTCCGTAAATGTTATCGATAAACAGAAGACATGCCTAGGTGAAACTATTTTTGGTATTTTCTATTTTTCAATTTTTATGGTTTTTCTGGATTTAAGATTCTCTATTTACAAATGCAGGTTTTCTATATATCTATTTACAAGATGGTATAAAATATGAATAAGTATATATGTACAAGGATACGAACCAGAAACCATTACTCCTCAGCATTCTGAATCTTCACCGCATTCATCACTTGACTTGCTGAAGAGCAATGTGAGCACTTTCAATCAGGGAATGATTCTGGCTTTTCACTCTCCCCTAATTAGTGCTCTCCCCCAATCTGACAACCTCTGACGAACACCCATAATAGGAAGAAGACTTTGGATGAACGCCCATAATATGAAGAAGTCTTTTGATAACCAAATGCATGCCGTCTTTAATCTTCTAACACTCCCGTCCTTGAGTGACGCCGTCAAAAACCTTATGAATCTTTTCGGTAGTTTAAGTTGAGCCTCAACTGAAATCTAGCTTAACCTCACAACTCATCAAACAAGAACTGTCATGAAGTTAAGCTAAACCACAAATTTAAGCCCAGTAACAACTTGATTTCAGCTTAACCTCACAACTCATCAAACAAGAACTGTCATGAGATTAGGTTAAAATCAAGTTGGACCTAACCTTAAACTACAGAACAACTTGAACCTAACTTAACTCCACAACTCATCAAACAAGAACTGTCATGGGATTAAGTTAAATATCAAGTTGTAAGAAAAGAGCTCAACATTTTTTGAATGTAGAGAAGATTGTAGACTCGACCTTCTTCAGGATTGCCCAATGTGGAGGAACAGAATACCAATCATCTTCATCTCACCAAATGCCTTCCAGTAACCTTACATATAACCCATCAGCCCGCAGCATACACATGAGATGATAACACCCAACAGAGAATGAAGAGTAGACTGACGACTCGACCTTCTTTAGTCTTTAGTATAACACCAAAGTAACAAGTTGAACCACTGATCATCTATAGTATGTATCCATCCTTGGATATTAAGCCCTGATCACGTGAACCTGTTGTGCGTCCTTGATGTACACATTCTCTCTCCCCTGATGGTTACGATTAATCAGCCCATGACGTAACAGTGAAACGTAAATACCAAGGTAACAAGTTGAACCACTGATCATCTCTGCGGTTATCAATACCGGAATATATGATTAAGCCCGATCACGTGAACCTGCTGTGCATCCTTGGTGAACACATTTCTCTCCCCCATGATGGTTACGATTAATCGGAATCATCATCATAATGTGTACATGTAGCCTAATGACGTATACATGAAGCATTGACTAGAAACCCTTTGTTACTGATTGTACCAGCCCGTGAGACACTGTCGATTAGCATTCCATGACCATGTTCTTCAACACCTTGATAGAGAAAGAAGATGTGTTGGAGAAACATGGTTTGCACGACTCCTGAACTGACGTATTCAGGAGTCGTATGACCATTTCTCAATCATCAATCAACATGTAGAATCATATTCACCCTTTCCCCCCCTCAAAAATTGCATATGCCTGCCAACTGCAATTTTTGATGATTGAACTAGTGAATATGAATACCATCAACGGTAAGTAGCTCCACTTGACGGTTCTTGAAGACTGACATGTTGTTTATTCACTCTTTCCCCCCCCCCTCAAAAATTGCATATGCCTGTCAACTGCAATTTTTGGTTGAATACGTGAATAAAATATTACTCCAATATGCGCCGATCCACTTGATGACTGAATAAGCACGGAAAGAGCATGAATCTTGTTGATGAGAATGGCCATAAATAAGAAGATTCCTCTTCTTTTGAAGATAAAATGCACTCAAGCGTACACTTTTCTTTTCTTTGAAGAACGAGGCCTGCACTGAAGTGTACAGACGTCATTATGTTGAACTTGCGTAACTTCAATAAATTTTTTTCTTTATCCGTCAGCACGACATTTTCTCGTGGCCCTCTTTATTGATTTGTAGAGCTTTTAGTGTTGGATGGGTAAGACTACTATATTTAGGTTTTGATCCCATGAGCCTGGCAACATCCTTTGCCATTCTCATCTCCCACATTTCGCCGTTGTTGTCCTTATAACCATGTAAGTAAACATCATGTGTGCTCATCTTAATGGTGAGTTTTCTCCCACAATACTTAAGAATTATATTACACAGATTCTCGTTTGTGAACTCACCGTCGTTGGGGAGAGACCTTTCCACATTCCTCATCCTAATCAAGAAACTCTTGTAATCTTTAATGGACTTGTTAAGATTCAGTACTATGGATGTTTTAGCATATTGTGGGTCATTGCCTGCCATTGTGAAGAGCAAATAAACCAGTAGTAACATGTGATCAATCAACATACAACAATTCAATAATAGCCAAAATAATAACTGAAAAATAAGGTTAGGTTTATAGTTGGAGGAAACTAAAAAAAATAGGAAAAGGTATAATCGTTTTAACTTTTGTAAGTTTATAATTACAAAATTAAACACCACGTTCAAATCAAATCATTGGGGTTTCGAATTAACTCAAATAAAGCCAAATTTAACATAAAAATAAGAAAAGTGAGTAAATCTGTTTAGAAAACCTTAGGAATATGTGAAAAAAAAAAGTTTAAAAATCTTTTATGCGGGTATTCGGATTAACCCGAAACCCGGATAAGCTCCAAACTCTCAGCCGATGCCCGACCTTAATAATAGTTCGGTTAATCGGGTAAGGTTTTTCAACCGACCCGAATAAGGATATCCGGGTACGGGTTGAGTCGGGTATCTTTTACGCCCTCTACTTGTAACCCCATACCCTCATTTTTTCCTTGAAAATAAAAAAACAATATCACGTATGTTTTCTATGTTTCAACTGTTTCTAAAATAGTACTCGTAATTTTCTTGAGAATTGAGTATAAACAAGACCATGAGACAAGCAAAATCCAATATTCGAGAGAATAATGCAAAAAAGCCCAGATTGCAAGTTTAGTCCCTGTAAGGATCTTTGGAATTCATTCTAGTCCTTGGTCAAAGCAAAAAGACTGAAATACCCTTATCTTCTTCCCCACGTAATTTTCTACTTGAAATTTTTTTAATAAAAAAATAAGTAAATAAACTTCAAACTTATTCCCATACAAAACAACTAATTTTTTTTATTAAAGACACTATCAAACCCTAGATTTTTTTTCTAAAAAAACATCCCCAAAACAATAACACATTAACAAAGAAAGAAACACTTACACAAACTGAAAAACACAAATGGGTATTTTCCGGCGAGATGAGGTGGCGTTTCACGGCGGTGATATAATGTGAGAGAGAAGAAAGCTCACAAAACAAACACTTACACAAAGTGACAAAACATAAATGGTGTCTGGTGAAAGATGATGAAGAAACACACGGTGGCGTTTTCCGGCGTGGTGAAGTAAGATACGATAGCGTTTCACGGCGGCGATATATTGTAAGAGGGAAGAAAGTTCACAAAAACAAAGAAACACAAAGTGACAAAACACAAATCGGTATTTTCGGCAAGATGAAGAATAATACGTTGGCATTTTACGGCGGCGGTGGTGGTGTCCTAATAATGTGCTTATAGGAGAGAGAATAAAAGTTTAAAGAATATGTTGGGATTTTTGGGTAATATTTGTTTGTTGTATAGAAAGGGTGTTTGGATGCATGTGGGTTTATATTTGTACAAGTTTGATTTAATAATGTGCTAATAGGAGAGAGAATAAAAGTTTAAAGAATACTTTGGGATTTTTGGGTGATATTTGTTTGTTGTATAGAAAGGGTGTTTGGATGCATGTGGGTTTATATTTGTAAAAGTTTTATTTAATAATGTGCGAATAGGAGAGAGAATAAATGTTTAAATAATATGTTGGGATTTTTGGGTGATATATGTTTGTTGTATAAAAAGTGTGCTTGGATGCACGTGGGTTTATATTTGAAAAAGTTTGATTTAGTAATGTGCTAATAGGAGAGAGAATAAAATTTTAAAGAATATGTGGGATTTTTGGGTGATATTTGTTTGTTGTATAGAAAGGATGCTTGGATGCATGTGGGTTTATATTTGTAAAAGTTTGATTTAATAATGTGTTAATATGAGAGAGAATAAAAGTTTAAAGAATATGTTGGGATTTTTGGGTGATATTTGTTTGTTGTAAAGAAAGGGTTCTTGATGCATGTGGGTTTATATTTGTAAAAGTTTGATTTAATAATGTGCTAATATGAGAGAGAATAAATGCTTAAAGAATAAGTTGAGATTTTTGGGTGATATTTGTTTGTTGTATAGAAAGGGTGCTTGGATGCATGTGGGTTTATATTTGTAAAAGTTTGATTTAATAATGTGATAATAGGAGAGAGAATAAATGTTTAGAGAATATGTTGGGGGGTTTTTTGGTGATATTTGTTTGTTGTATAGAAAGGGTGTTTGGATGCATGTGTGTTTATATTTGTAAAAGTTTGATTTAATAATGTGCTAATAGGAGAGAGAATAAAAGTTTAAAGAATACTTTGGGATTTTTTGGTGATATTTGTTTGTTGTATAGAAAGGGTGTTTGGATGCATGTGGGATTATATTTGTAAAAGTTTGATTTAATAATGTGCGAATAGGAGAGAGAATAAATGTTTAAAGAATATGTTGGGGTTTTTGGTTTATATTTTTTTGTTGTATAGAAAGGGTGTTTGGATGCATGTGAGTTTATATTTGTAAAAGTTTGATTTAATAATGTGCTAATATGAGAGAGAATAAATGTTTATAGAATATGTTGGGATTTTTGGGTAATTTGTTGTATAGAAAGGGTGCTTAGATGCATATAGGTTTATATTTGTAAAAGTTTGATTTAATAATGTGCTTATAGGAGAGAGAATGAATGTGGGTACAAATATAAATTTACTACTCACTAGGTGCAATTTGTTGTCTATTTACAATACGCAATTTCAAATAAACTTATTGTTTACTAGCTACAAATTGATTTGTGGATTATAATTTGAATATAATACTCAACATAAATATACAATTTTGTTACTTATATCAAAGTTAAAAGTTTTGTTTAATTTGTCTAATATAAAATATCATTACGTATCCAGCAAAAAAAGACGTTTTTGTCTAATCTTTTATATAATAAAACAAAACCCCTAGTGGGGACTTTTACATTTCAAAAAAATCAAATCATACCTTATTAAGTAATAATCAAATTATTATTATTATTATTTTCTTAAATATTAAATAAGAAAAGCCTAAATACTTCTAAATTTATCCATATTCTACAAAAAAAAGAATGTGATTTGTAATCATTCAATAAAAACTTACAAAAATATTGTGTCAAAATATAAAAAATTAAAACTTGAAAACGGTGGAACAAGTTTTTCAAAGATTTGTGCTGAAACTTAAAATTCAGTATCATTCCCACTAAATATTTGAAGTCCCAACATTCTGAAATTCCTCCTCCATCAATCAAACTCGATCTCTTATCATTCATTCACGCACAATCATTGACGCAAAAATATCTCCTCCAAATCTAATTAATATTAAAACCCACTACATTCGTAAATAACCCTAATTCAATACCTCAATCAAAGTATAATAGTTTTGAAGATCCTGTTATAATAATTAAAACCCGAAATTAAAAATAATAATTTATTTAAATGATTAGAGAAAACCCCGCGCGTGCGCGGGCATTATATCTAATTATTAAGAAAGTTTTATACATAATAACAAAACTTCGGAGAAAAATTTACTCGCACATATTTATTTTAGTTATAATCTATCTATCTATCCAATAAAGAAGAACAAATATAATACCAATATACCATCGTAATTAAACTCAGTTAACCAATACAAGCCCCGGTAATTATGACATCATTAATAGTTATTAACGTCTTTAAAAAATGGGATATACATAAAGAACGATCGATGGATTGGAAGAACCCAACATTCCCATTCTTATCATAATTATTAACATAAGATCACACACAATCAACTTTCTCACCTATAAATACTCCAAAATTTCATGCAAACCTAATATAGTTTTTCAGCAACAATCTACAACTATCTATAGATGAAGATAAAAATCAATAGTGCTTTAGGTTATGAGTTGTATATAATATGATTATACTAATTTATATTGTTCCTTCTAGATTATATTCATATATTGTTTTTGCTCATGTTTTTTTTAGCTCTGGCATGACATATATAGAGCCAATACTTCCGAAAAAGAAGATAAAGGGCAAGAAAACAAATTAAGCGAGTGCATATCGATAGTGATAAGGAGGGCTTAGATGTTGAAGATTTGTCTAATGAAGAAGAAGATGATCGTACAAAGCCGTACGATGACATAAAAAATATAGGGAGATCTTTGGGTATTTACATATGTTGGTGGTGATGACAAAAGGGATTCTATATCATAGGAACATGGACCATAACTTGGACTACGATACAAAGTTTATGTTATCATGTTAAACAACTCCTAAGTGACTAATAATGAGCTATACTTTCACTAAACCCCCAAACTATTCTAATATGCATATGCATACTAATATATAACAGGACATGAAGCATAAAGGAGAAGTCATGTTTCAAATCATGTCCAAGTGTCCAATACGCGATCCACCTTTTTCATGTTGGTCGTGTGAATCAGCTGGTGCAAATTACCTTTTTTATTAGGGTTTTCTAGATATAGTTAAATCAAGTGTAACACTTTTCTCAAAAAAAAAAAGGTGCATATAAGGGTGGAGGGAGTGATCCCATTTTACCCTCCAACCCTCCCAAACTTTAACCAATCAAATCCCTCCACCTCATTTCAACCCTCCAACCCTCAATCCAACCTTTTTTACTGGCAATCATCACTCTCAACCCTCCCAAATCTTTTTTAAATATTCATAATTTGTCATTCAAATTTATAAATTTGCAACATTAACCCTTCAAATACTATTTTTAAACATGGGCGGGATGAGTTTAAATTCAAACGAATACCACATGGGCGGGATCTTTTAAAATTCAAAAATTCAAACATGGGCGGGATATTTTTAAATTCAAAATTTCAAATTCAGAAATAAAATATTGAAAACGTGTGCATTTGCCACTATAAATACAATCCTTCTGATTTCCATTATCACACACAATTTTCACATCTAAACTATCCAATCTTGTTTAACTCAAAATGTCTTCCAGCAAAAGAGATTTCGGCCAACAATTTCCATCCCCGCCTCGCCAAAGAGATTTCGGCCAACAATTTCCATCCCCAACTCGAGAAACTGAAGAGTTCCATACTCCCCCGGAACATATCTTTCCAGTTTTCCAACCAGAAAATTTTCCGGTGAACAATCAACCGGAAAATGAACAGTTTTGGATAACTGATGAAGAACTTCTTCAATTAGATCAACACATGCAGGTGCACAATGCACCGGTTGCCAACGAAGACACGCAGGACTCGTGGGACAGGGAACATCATGAAGACATTCAGGTCTTGCTGGAAATGGAATATCAAGAAGAAGAAGATAGGCGGTCTCGTTTGGAGCAGGAAGCAAAATGGGCTGAAGAACGCAGGGAAAGGAGGGAGTGTGGTATTTACACAGATTCCGAATCATCTGATGATGGTTACCCAGATTCAGATGATACTTTTCATTAATCGTTCGCTGTTTATGTTAATCGTATGTTGTTTGTGTTAATCGTTTGTTGTTGTTTATGTTAATCACTTGTTGTTGTTTATGTACCTGGTATTAATGTTTAATGAAATCTAAGTTTTTATAAACCTTTGTTTTACATACATGTACATATATACAACATTTCTTGAAAGTGTTTTTTTTTTTTTTTGGGTTGAAAATGTTTTTTTGTTTTTGTTTTGTGCCACTATCAAAGTGGTTACCTTTCTTCAAATCGCAGCGAGTTCCAAACTCGCAACCCTCAACCCGTGCCCAAGCCCGCAACCCCGGCAATAATTAACCCGCAAGCCCCCAAGCTCGCAACCCTCAACCCGAGCCTTACTCCTCCCACCCTAAGTAATGGGATATGTATATATTACAGATTATGTTTAATAAGGCATATATTGTTAAAAAGTAACTATTCCATATATGATATTTCAAACCATGTTAAATAAGGTATGTTTCTATTTTCTATCAGGCCACTTCCAACAATAATTCAGCCTCAAATTTTAAGACACTGCCACGTCAGCTTTAACACACCTTAATTTAACTCAGCTTTAACCCTTCCAACAATAACTCAGCTTTAACACACCTTAACTCAAATATTTTCAAATTCAACCCCTAACTTATAAATTACTTCATTTTTTTTTAAACATAACATTCATTCATTAAACAACATAACATTACATACTTAAATAAAATAAAATAAAATAAAATAAAAAAATTACAACATAAAAATATGATACGAAATTTTATATAGATTTGTAATTGTCGATAAGATCCGACTTCTCCTCCCACACTTGTAACACTTGCTCCCTAACCATCTTCAAAGCGACATGAAGTTCCAGGTGTGTTTCATCATTTCTTTGTAGAGTTTCTAGCTCGACCCTGATAGTTGGATGGTCTTGAGGCAACTCACGCAACCTTTCGATCTCTGGAGCACGATTATGCATCTGTAGCATAATACGAGTTATCTCACCAAACAAACTGTTAATCAGTTTGAGCTCATTTTGTTGTTCAGTGCGTAATCGCGTGAGGATAGCCCTTTGCACCTCTGCTGGTTCGTTAGCCATAGTGTTTGTGTAAATGAAGTGTGAGAAAATAAAGTGTTGTGAAAGTGGGTTTTATAGTGGAAATTAGCCGTTAAACTAGCCGTTTGAATTTTATTTTAAAAATCATATTCAAAGTAAAAGTAATCGTATGATTATTAACGCTGTGTTAACGTTGCGTTAAAGTAGACGTTGGAGGCTATTCAAATTCAAATTCAAAGTCACGTTATTAAAATGTGTGCACTTGTACCCTATAAACACCCATTCCAAACTTCTCAAATACTCAAGATCCAAACATCTCAAATTCAAGATGTCTTCCAGAAAAGATTTCGGGTAACAATTTCCAAGCCCACCTCTCCAAAAGGATTTCGAGCAACAATTTCCAAGCCCACCTCACCAAAAGGATTTTGGTCAACAGTTTCCAAGCCCACCTCGCCAAAATGAAGAATTCCATACTTCACCCGAGCATATCTTTCCGGTTTTCCAACCGGAAAATTTTTCGGTGAACAATTCACCGGAAAATGAACCGGTGCAAAATCCACCGGTTCCCAACCAAGACCCAAATCCGTTTGGGTTAACTGATGAACAACTTCGCCAAATGGACCAAGACATGTAAGTCTTGCTGGAAATGGAAGCACTTGAAAGGGAAGAGGAAGCTGCTCGTTTGGAGAGGCAAGCAATGAAGGGTGAAGAACGCAAGCAAAGGTGGGAGTGTGGTTTTTTCATACCTTCCGAATCCTCTAAGATGGTTACCCAGATTCAGATGATACCTTCCATTAGTCTGTGGTTGTTTATGTTAATCGTTCGTTGTTTATGTCAATCAATCGTTGTTTATGTTAATGTAGTTTTTATTTGACGTTTAATGTATTTCTATTTCATGTTTAATGTATTTCTATTTCATGTTTAATGTATTTGTATTTGATACTTTAGAAAACGTTAAAGTTTTTTATAAAACATTACATATTTTATTTCTATGTAAATAAGAAAAGAAAGACAATGGCGGCCAAAAGTGAAAAAAAAAAATCGTCCAAACTTTCCAGGGGGCAAAAGTGATTTTTTTTTTCTTTATTTTTTTTACGAAACAGCCCCTTAACGCAGCGTTAAGGAGTTAACGTGCCCCTTAACGTTGCGTTAACTTACGAAGCTTCCAAAGGATAACGCACGTTAACATGCATGAAAATTCCAAAATTTTGCCCTTTAACGCATGCCTGGGTTATCCGTTGTAAAGGGTCTCATGGTAATATGCAGGTTGCGCTAGTAACTATAGTTTGCATCGTTGTTGGGCTTAAACATGTGACGTTTTTGTGTCTTGTTAACCAAGAGCCTAATAAACCTAGGCTTACTTTCACCTATTTTGTATTGCAAGGCCCTGTTCAAGTTTCGTATATTTCATTCTCTATAGCACGACAACAACACAAATACTAGCACCAAATACTTAATCATGTCGTGATGGAGTTTGAGAATGTACGATGTAGTCATATTTTTATCCGAAAGCAGGAAGACTGCTTTTAAAACAACTTCAGACATGTATTTAATCTTTTAGTCATCTATAAAATATAAATAACTAAATAAACTATGTATTTAATCTTTTAGTCATCTATAAAATATAAATAACTAAATAAACTTACTTACGTGATGTTTTGTTGAATTCAATGACAAATATTTAAATGTTGTATTCGATAATTTTGTAGTTATGGACTTATGGATATGTGCATATATATTACTAGTTATAATTCCCGCGCACGCGCGGGATTTTTTCTAAAATTCTTAATAACGTATTTTTGTTTATTAAAAAAACAATTAGCTTATTTTTTGTTTTCTATTTTTTTGTTTTTTTTACGGTTCTTAATTTTGTTTTATAATTATGTCTGATGTAATTTGTAAAAGTTCATACATGTTATTCTCGTAGAGGGTAAAAGCTATAAAATAGCCACGTACTTTTAAGTTTTGGCCTACTTGAAAGAGTTGTTTTTTTATTATCCTACTACACCACACCAATACAGTTCTTATTTTTTGTTTTTAAATTATGTTTGACACATGTAGTAAGGGTTTGTATATAATTTTTGCATAGATATGATCATCTTTATGTACAAAATTTGGTTTTGACTTACACAATAAAAGCTTTAAACTACAATCTATATAATTAGTGTATGCAAAGTTAGAGCTTGCAAATTAATTATAGGCATTAATGGTCAAACGTGAGTCGTAGTTTTTCTGTCATCAATATGAAAATAAAAAAATAAAAAATAAAAATAATAATAATAATAATAAATGAGAAACACTAAATATATTACAATGATAAAAAAAAAAAAAAAAAAAAAAAAAAAAAAAAAAAAAAAAAAAAAAAAAAAAAAAAAGAAATGTTGAACATACTTTCTCTTACACCAATGTCAAATTTTCATATTATATTGAAAAGACCAAGAGTGAAACCCCTTTAAACAAATACCAAACACTCCTATAAACAACAGTAGCCAAACACCCCTGTCGACAGCAGTAGCAAAACACCCCGTTAGACAGCAGTAGCCAAATGCTCCTTTATAGATCAGTAATCATCAACAGCAACAACCAAACACTCCTTCAGACAATAATACAACTTTAAGTCATAATCTTACCTTTCATTCATTTTGCTTTCTTGTTCTCCTCTTTAAAAAGTTATGTTAGCATCACCTTCAAACACTAACAAATCTTGGTTTAGTCAATAGTTAACAATCTAAGAATTCTATACTTGAGAGTTAAGAGTGAACACATACGGTCATTGATCGTGAACATGTTGCATTGTCATGAAACTGTTTATACATAACCTAGGGAAATTTCACACAAAATTGAAATAAACTGAAATTATTCCGGAACATTAGATTAATCAAAGATCCTCTCACCTAAATGAATGCTTAGAAGCATTCAGCTCCAAAAAATTGTCTCTTTTGAAATATATCTACTGTTGGAAACACTCTTTTCATATAGTTTCATGAAACTGAACACCTACATTAAATAAATGGTGATTCAATAATCATCTAAAGAAGTTCTTGGTAGATGTAAAACGCGTAATATATGTCAAATCAGTTATGTGAGAGTACATATACTACATACACATAAACAACCCCTAGGAATCTCCATGAAGTTATATAGATTAGAGAATAATGGAAGCAAAAACGCTTAAAAATTTGTAAGTGACGAATGATGATGTACCACTTATAGTCTTACACATTAAAGAAGATCCAAGTTAACCCTACCATCCATGAGTTGCTGCCTCAACTCCTTGTTACATAAACTAATACCATTTAGGTTACCTTAAAGTTAAATTCTAGAGCTCATACTATGAGACTATGAGTAAGTAATTTAAAAAAAAATGAAAGGAGGAACGAAGGATTGTAAATGTCATTGACATTATGATAATTAAATGAACAATTGAACATTTCAATACCTTTTAACACACATCAACCACTCACATTTCTTTGTTTCGAGTCTCGTCTATGAATAAGTCATAAAATGGTTAGCTAGAGTAGTAGCCTTATGTTGTTGAGATTTCTTAGGAAAGATAAGGCCCTGAAGTTCTTTTACTAAAGGATAGTCGTAGATAGAATTAACTATGACAATAAGATGATCCAAAACAGCCTAAGCTATGCTTTTTGAGGTGGTTATTGGCTTATTGTTGTTGGGATTTTATAATCAATGAGGTCAAGGGGTGTTTATATAGCACCTTAACTTGTCCAACAAGCCATTATTATTCACTCCTTTAATTCACTAAAACTGACACATAGCCCCTCTCCTAGATCCTTCCATAGCTAGCCACTTTGGAGGGAGGTCCGGGAGTTTCGTTTTCCAACATCCAAGTCCCTCTCTTTTATATTTAACATATATTTAAATTAGTTAAAGCGTCTAACGATTTAAACTAATAACCGTTAAATTATTTCGTGAAACATATTAAACACTTAATAAATATAACAAGTATATATATTAATTATTTAATAAACGTACTCTTCGTGTATTAACGTGTGTGCCCCCAATAGGCTCACACATTTCTAGTCGTATAACGGCTAATCTAACTACCATAACCCAACAGCTCCCACTTGGGAGTTGGAGTAGCAGATACCATATATACCAACGACGGAAACGTCTAGCAACACTCACATTCGTTATTGAACTAGAAATGTCTGAGATAAAGTTTCAAAAAAATATTCTCAGTAGCATGGTTATTTATTTCTTGCTATAATCATCCCTTGTTATAGATACCGTTAAACCATGGATATGGATCCTAACTCATTCCATATAGTTTAACTATTTAGATTCTCGTTATAGAATTTTAATTAGATATACCAAATGTAACCAAGAATCATCTTGCATTACCCTTTGGGTTCGGCCGAACAGTTATCTGATTAATTCTGGAGAGGGCCCATGGTATCTTTCTGCACATATCAAGTGGAGTAACAAATCCTTTGTTGACTACAAGTGTTGTGGATGCTGCTTCACATCACTCCGAAAAATAGCTTTTATAACTACCTTTTTCAGGACAGCGTTTGGCATATAATTACAAAAGTGATATCCACACATAACAGAACTTGCTTGTATCTCAAGTCTAAGGATGACTTAATAAACCATTTCAACATTTTACTCATGACAAGGATCCAAAAGTAAATGTTTGAAAGTTGGGGTATCCAATATGCATCCCTTATGAATACATATGAGTTTGGCGGGAACAATCCACATTCTCATAGAATATAACCAACACTCACATTTGCCTTGCATAACAATATTCCCAAATTGTTAACTGACAATGGACATATTTAGAACGATAAAATCATTCAAGGATTAAACATGCAAATATAGGATAACAATTATTATATGAATGAATAACAAATACCAAGTATCTTTATTAATCATAAAGTAAAAATTGTCTTACAATCCCAATTATCCAAATACTAAAAACAGATATGCATGAGACTAATTAGTAAGTTGAAGTCCAATGTTTCCAACATTCTCAACTTTTCTTTTCAAGAAAACTAAATAGTCATCTGAGTAAACTTTCCGAACACTAGTTTCAAATTTCACATATAGTGAGGGATTTGAAATATATGATGAGTGTCTTATCTCATATGCTCATACTATTGCAAGTGTCATAGTATGGAGATGTCGCCCTACCTTGCATAAGGTATTAGAAGTCAACGACATACTGACAGTCATCTTTACAGTTTCTTAAAATGTAAAGTATTCTTATTCCTTAATGTGTAATGCAACAATGCTCTTCGTTGAGCGTATCTAGTTAGCAGATTTATCATAAATGATAAAATCCTACTTTAACTAGTTTTAATTATCCTCTAGCATCATTGTACGTATACAACACTATGCTTTATAATTCGTAAACATCTGTATTAACAATAATCTAAATACTCTCAATTAGATATTGTTGTTGTCAGCTCATCTTGCTCTAGTGCAAAAGTAACAACTAGTCTTATACACAATATAATATATACATGACAAATCCTTAGTTAAAAACATAAGGTTTCCATCCATGTAATAAATTATTCCAAGTGAAATATACCATTTAATACCTGCTTGAATGATATATTGCATTTGTGTTGGACTTAATTTTCCGCATATGTTTATTCCAAATAAACATTTATTCCAAGGTTGTTTATTCTATTCCCTAAATCCCAAGTGAAGTTTCATTCCAAGCTTAAGGATTAAAATCTAGCTTAAATGGAATGATATCTTCAATATGTTATACAACATATGAATTTTAAGGAAAAGATAGTGCTCCCACTTAATGTCAGATGTAATCAGGAGTTATCTTAATTCAATCAAAATCATATTGTAATTAAATTCAAGATCTCAGCTCCTAGATGCATGATCCAATCCAAACTTGGATTGCTTAAACTTGTATACTACATAAAGATTATATAAACTCATAACCATTTTGATTACACACCGTCCTCGCAAAAGGTAATCATTAAAGAAAGAGTTATAAAACTTAATTGCCATATTCCACATTCAAG
Organism: Artemisia tridentata subsp. tridentata; assembly: GCA_021014915.2. Classification (NCBI taxonomy): domain Eukaryota; kingdom Viridiplantae; phylum Streptophyta; class Magnoliopsida; order Asterales; family Asteraceae; genus Artemisia; species Artemisia tridentata. The sequence continues at coordinate 494,693,757 of CP139509.1, read as the reverse complement.
GAAAACTTGTATGACAATTAATTATCTTTATTTAATTAATGCGTGTATATAAGAAAATCTAATCACAATCAATTGCATGAGTATGATTAAAAACTTCTTATTATAAACCATGCATTAATCATGTATACAATTTTGCCCTAGTAAGCCTTTCTTCAAAAGAAACTTATTCCAACCTCATAGGTTAACTATTAGGCGAAATAACAATCAAGATCAAAACATTGATTTTCCTTTTAAGGACTGCATCTTATCATTCATAGTTCTAAGACATTTATCAGATTCAAGATGTGATAATGTACCTTAGTAGTTAGCAGATTTACAATGATCTTCTAACTTATATCCTCAGCATTGATATCAAAATATCAATCAAGTGATGAGGCATCCTTGCAGATTTATGAATGAGAGTAACATTATACTTCAGTCAACATTTACATGTTTAACCTTAGTATGAAATTAATAAGTGGATTTTAGAAGGTTATGTATTTGTTCTTGAATATCTTCAAGATTTGTTGATGCTCCCACTTACTTTTGTAAGTAGAGACAATTCTCTAAATACCAAGTATTTAAGCAACAATAAATTGTTCTTTATTTGGGAACCACAAAATACATTTCAAGTTCTCATCTCTAGATTGTTAATAAAATGCTTCATAAGATTATAACAAATTCAGAACTTAAATCAAGACATAATGGGATACCTTCCAACAACTCTAATTAGGGTATGTAGCAAAACCCTAATTTTGTATCACCCTTTAACCGAAAACCTTAGCAAACAGTTTTGTGTTTCGTCAAGCTAGGAGGAACACCAATACTACAATCTTCAAGCTAGGAAGTGTAGAAAAATCAAAAAACCCAAAAGGGTTTAGGATTCGATTGGTTTGAGTGGAAAAACCAAAAATCCCTAAAGGTTTAGGGGTTTCGGTCATGGGTTGTCTTGAATACCTTCTAGGTTTGAACCATATTGAGTATGTCCATGACACACGCAATTTTCTAACCTTGATAGATTTTGGAGGCAGAGCAATTAAAGCTATCATGAATCAAACAATATGAATATAGTTTGTTTTAACTTATTAGACATACCATAATAATGTGGTATTCTATGAGTATTGGAATTGTGAGACTATATCAGAATTTCATAGATAACTTAATTCTCTTTGGATCAAATACTTGTCAATTGGGTCGAGCCAAATTGTATATTAAGTATTTTCGAACCAAGTGCATGCTATAATGTATATTTCTTGAATAATACAAGAACCTTATGCTCATGTGTTCACAAGAAGACAGAACTGTTCAAGAATTATATGTTCATATTATTACAAGAAAACAGAACATGTCAATAATACATTATAAGTCTTTGAATAATTCAAAGGCCTCATGTTTATGTGTTAACAAGAAGACATAACAATTTTACTATATACTTTATGTTATAAGTCATTGATTAATTCAAGGACTTTATAATTATGTCTTAACATGTAAACATAATTATACTAACAAAAGTAATCATGAACGCAAACTCTTGAGTTCTGTAGTAATTTCAAGTTAATTTTATACTTCAGAATTATGATTATTATCATTTAACCATAATTATGTTGACTAAAACATGTAGTCGAAATTTTGAAGTATCTTTACACTATATCATGACATTTGAATGTAGTAGGGCAACAAACATCTTGCGTGTTCAAGTCCTAGTAGAATGATTAGCTTTCTTACCTTGCGGTTAAGAGAAACCAATAATATGTTGTTCCTTGCACACACTTTGAGATTTCTCCCACTTGTGTAAGGCACAGCATCATATTATTAAAACAAACAACATGTGATTGATTGTGTAAACAATATGATAATGTCATAGATATTACAAGTAGTTTTAGAACCATAACCTTTAATAAGGAATTGTGGATTATTATTCTATAGATAACGTTCAGAAAGCAACAGCAGAAAGGCAACGTGTTATCTAATAAAATAAAATGCAATTATCCTTTAAGCAATGGTCGTTCATATTCGGAAAGTAATGAATTATTTCAAAGCAAGTTTGAAACGATATGGGTGACTAACAAGGAAATAAATCTCGTAGCTCCCACTGAAATTGACAACATTACAGGAATGTTATTTCAGTAATAAAAAGCAATGCTCCCACTGGATTTGTCAACATTGTAAGTGTTACATTGCCAGTAGAAAGCATATTGCAATTTAATACACTTTCCTATTCTCTTCTAATGCCTACAAGTAGCAATGTACTTAGGTATTGTACAGAGTATATGAAGTCCTACTTATGTAGATGAGGGACTAGCCATTCATGCTTTCATTTAACTTGAATAGTTAGCATGCAATTCCTCCTTTATCGTCTTCATAGCCCCAAGGGTATTTAGCACTATAAGGAATAATAAGAGTCCAAGAAAAATACCTAGCGAATATGCTAGTAATTTCTTTACTCTTTGCGGTTTAAACTCATACATCGTGACAAGTGCAAGATGTCATTTATTTTGGTAGCTATAGACACAAAATGTTTTCTAGTTACACAAAATATTTTATCTTTCAATTATTTCAATACCGGAAAAGGGTAATGAAAGATCATAAGTGAGTTTAACAATTGTAATCCTATCTTAGTTTGTCAACTAAGGAGAAATAAATAGGAATAAGTCTCACTCTTCTTACCAGGAAAAGAGACTAAGTGTGTCTTTTTAAGAAAAAACAAACTTTTGTTTACGAATTATGTTGCAACAACACAATTTTAATCAGAACATAGAAAGTTCAGTGTTAGTATTTTCGATAATTAAATTCTTAAAAGAATTAACTACCCAATTAATTACTAATTAAGACTAAGATCCATCTTGACCTCCCACTTATTACCGGAGGTCTGACCAGCGTGTAAACAAGTAGGGCAAGAGGTAAGCGACGAGCGTTAATTGCATAAACTGCAACTCTTAGACTTATGAGACTGATCAAGACATTAGTAGACAAGTAATAATGTCATGAGCATGTTTAGTCGCATCTTATGCCTCGGGTCCAAGGTCTGACCAAGCATACTCGAAATAAGTCGACCAAGCAAGAACGTGCAAATATCGCCAAAGGTCTGACCAATGAGCAAAATTCGCCATGGGTTGAAATGGCCCTAAGGTCTGACCAAAGAGGTCAAGTCAAATGCACGTGTTCTTGGTTGGGTGGCATAGACTTAAAATTTTCATATAGGGTATACACATAAATGTGATAAAATTGTGTACAAAGAAGCATGCAAAACAACTTTGTAGCACTTTATTTTAAAAACTTTTAGTAATGACACTGTAGTGATCATCATGGTTCACGGTAGCTCCAATCGAACTCGCAAGGAGGCGGAGGACCAGGTCAGCGCGAAGCTATGACCGGAAATCCTTTAGGTGTGACTGTACGCACCGCCTGAAACCCCCCTTATAGTTTGTTCTAGTGGGTGAGCCGTACTTCCCAAGTGTCCATAGCGTCCAGTTTTTAATTTCATGAAAACTTGTTTCAATAATTTAGGTCACTTAATTTTACAAAACAATTTTCCACGAATCAAATAGCAGGTCACAATGAGCATGGTATTTAGGCGTGTAAATTAAGACCATATTAATGTCATCTTTTTATAGGTATTAGTCCTCTTTTATTTTAGTTTTAGGCGTGTAAACATGTAGGCTAAAAACAAAAATCACAAAAGAACATAATACTAAAAACATGACAATAATATTAACAAGTAAACATTTAGATCCGAGAATTCTAGCAAGTCTTCCCCAAAAGGGGAACCATAAGACCCTCACTAGGTTTTCATCAAGTGCCTAGATCGCCACATGCATCACAAAAAATGATTGCGTAGGTCTTATAGCCGGAATACACACATAAAATAATCATGGCAAACTTATTAACTTTTAATTTTTTCTATTTTATGTATCTAATTAACCGTTAATTAATTCGTTTGTGTCTTGTTATTTTTTATTAATTAATGACAAGTATTGCATTATAGTTGTCAAAACAAAAATAAAACAAATAACTAAGTTAGATTTCATGCAGCCTTTTCGCGTGTTTATTAAATCGTGTAACCTATAATCGATAAACGAGATGGCTCGTGATGCCACTGTTGGGATTTTATAATCAATGAGGTCAAGAGGTGTTTATATAGCACCTTAACTTGTCCAACAAGCCATTATTATTCACTCCTTTAATTCACTAAAACTGACACATAGCCCCTCTCCTTGATCCTTCCATAGCTAGCCACTTTGGAGGGAGGTCCGGGAGTTTCGTTTTCCAACATCCAAGTCCCTCTCTTTTATATTTAACATATATTTAAATTAGTTAAAGCGTCTAACGATTTAAACTAATAACCGTTAAATTATTTCGTGAAACATATTAAACACTTAATAAATATAACAAGTATATATATATTAATTATTTAATAAACGTACTCTTCATGTATTAATGTGTGTGCCCCCAATAGGCTCACACATTTCTAGTCGTATAACGGCTAATCTAACTACCATAACCCAACAATTGTGTCGTTGAAACACGATAAGGTTAAATATAAAGTTAGTTTCCATAAAGCTTAGCCTAGAGGGTGTTTAGAATTGCTTATTTAAGTGCTTATCTACATTTTTTTAGCCGATAATCCCTTCATAAGGACTTAAGCCCCTTCTTATCTTTTAATAGGTTTTAAAAAAATGGGTATTTATTCAATTTACACATAATATTATCTAATCAAACAACCACTCACATGAAAGAAAATAAAAAACAACCTTATCTTTGCAATTAAACAGCGTACACAACATTTAGTTGGGCAACAACGGTGTTAACTTGGCTACTTTGTATGTCACCTATAATGTCTTTTAAGTGATATTCTCTAATCCTTTGTGATTTGTCTTCTAAGTTATAACCTCTATGGAAACCATACAAACACAGTATTCCATGACACGCACCAACAAAGTTTAAAACACGATATTGTTTAAGAAAAGGAGACACAACACTCTTTTTGTAGTTTCTATTAGCAGTTGGGAATGTATAAGGGCAGGTCGATTGAGTTGGGCATTGGGTCAAAATAGGCTGATAGAGTTGGGTCATTTTTTTTGCAGGTCAAAAGTCAAGTTTGGCTGACCCACAGACAATATTTTTGTCCATTTTCACAAACACGAGATTAGACTTTGAACAACCTTCAACGCATTGCACCAATTTTACTTTTATCTATAAGATTCTTATTTGATGAGTTTGAGACCCAAATTGACCCTTTGACATTAAATGGGTCAAAAAAGTTGGCCCTAACTTACCCAGTAGTTCTGTATCATTTCTACCAACTGCCATTCCAAATTTCATCCAAGTTCCAACTTCAATACCAAGTTCCTCATCATTATCAGCTAAAGCACACTGGATAAGCCTTCACTATGTTTTTGCACTATAATAATACACATAAAATCTCTTATACAATCTAGTTCAGTTATTTATACAATGAAACAGATATCACTATGTTTTAACAGCTTGATATATAAATCAATAAATTGACATTACCTGATACGCAGGCCCAAAAGCAATCCCAGTCGCTTTAACCTGATCCATACATGGTTGATTTTTCAACTAATCTTGACTAACCTCAATCACAGCCGTAGGAATCTCATTCCTACCTCTCTTCCCTGGAACCCTCGTCACATTTTGCACTACTTCCATCATCGAGACGTCTCCCCCCACTAAACTCCCACCCGACCTATCCACCCATTTACACTCGTACCGCCCATATCCCCCATATTCACTTGAAGAAGTTGCTGGACCATAACTACTATAACTACCATAATCACTATCATTTTCTGGCGCAACTGGCCCGTAACTCGAATTATCGTAATTTGCATAAGCCACATTATTAACATTTTCATTCATTTTGCTTTGTTACAACCAAGAATCACGTTTGGAGGTGGAGGAAACACCATAAACTCGAACTAAAGATTAAACTTTGAATTTTCGGTTTATTGATTGCCGAGGTGTGTATGTTGTCTAAAGAGAGAAGTAAAGACAACACACACACCTCATGTGTTACTAATGAATCCTCAAACCCTCCTACACAACTAGGAGGGTATTTATACAAAGATATCTATGCCTTATTGGCAAGACTAGTCCTCGTATTTACAAACTATGCAATTCCGACATATGACAAAACTTTACGGCTAACAATCTCTCCCCAAAGTGAAGTCATACGGGAATTGCTTACAACGTTCCCTACAAGTAAAATTCAATACAAAAACATGAGAAAGATCTTCAAACTTCATTACTTCGTTCAGCTTGCATAATCTTCTCAGCCGCCATTTCTTTACTTGCAGACGAACTAAGTGAGCAAATCTAATTAGGGTTTAATTCAGAGTGCCTTGTGTGCTCTCCCCTAATTAGTGCTCTCCCCCAAACTGACAATCTCATTTAATGAGTGCCTTGAGTGCTCTGAATCTGTTCGGGGGAATGAAGTATCAACATCTTTATCTCACCAAATGCATCCCAGTTATTTTTCCCATGAGAGATCAGCCCGTACATTTCTCTCCCCTGCTGGTTGCGATTAATCGGAATCAGCATACTGATGTGTACGTGAAATACAAACTGGAAGCCCTTTATCAGGAATCATATCAGCCCGTGAGAAGATGTCGATATACCCAATCTAACCTCCTGAATCAAAAACAACGACTTCATGTAGTGACTACTGATGGAGAAAACCCACCATGACGAACTTGAGACTGAAGTAGAATAACCCAAACTTGTGACTTAAACTTGCACTGTTGTATGACTAAGTACCTATACTGAGCACTACAACGTAACTCCTTAAAGCATAGGTCGTTTCATATACCCATCCATCCTTCCTTAATAGTATATGAACATCTCTTGAATTATCCACATCTTTGTGTGACACTGAGTACTACAACGTATCTCCTTTAAGTGATAGTTAGCTAGGTCTTCGTCCGTCCACCCCTTGACCTATGAAAACTAGATAACCCAAGACTTAATCATCGAATGCTCTGAGAGCCGTTTAAGATCGAGCAAGGATCTCGAAGAATCATGCAACCAACCAACTGCGAAGAGGGACCAATTGCGAAAGGGACCAATTGCGAAAAAGTTCAACCAATTGCAAAAGAGTTCAACCAATTGCGAAAGGGTCAGATTTGCGATATCTTCAAGATACTAAGTACACGCACCCGTGAAATTCCACTTCATCTTCAAATAAGTAACAACGAATCATCATCCTTGTAGTCACAGTTGATAACAATCAACAATCAATATATATAGCCATTGTCATTTGATTGTGAATCTTGATCAGGATCTTTTCGGCTATACGTGGTGATTTTGAGGTGCAGTCCGATAATTTCATTTGTGATTTTGTTGTGAAATATGCCATAAAATGACATTCTAATGATGCTGGAAAAATTTGAGTTTAAGAAATTTTTACGCCAAAAATTCCCGAAAAATTCGAATTTTGGCCAAAAAATTTGAATTTTGGGCCAAAATTTTCACTCTTGTACCAGAATTTGAATCTCGCGTAAAAATGGACCGTTAAGTCTCCTGTGAAAAATAAATTTTACTCAACTTTTCCCGCCAAAATACTCTTTTTTTTTTCTTTTTTTTTTCTTTTTTTTCTTTTTTTTTTTTTTCAATTGCGATAAGATAGTGTTGTCCGATATCGCAGAAGCTTCTTTGTCCGATATCGCATTTGGTAAATATCTCGGACAGAACTGCGATAGTGGATCTCGGACAGAACTGGGATTGGTCAACTGCGATAAGTCTGATTAGGCCTGAATTGCGATAAAAATGTCTGAACTGCGATAACGCATGAACTGCGATAAGAACCCAATTGCGATAAAGTCTGACAGACCCTAATTGCGATAAGAAAGCTGAATTGCGATAATTCGCTAGTTTCTCTGAAATGCGATAAGACAGCAGTTGAAGCCAAATGCGATAAAACTTGCCAAATGCGATAAAACACGCTGTCTTCTTAGAATAGCGAAATTTTGCACTTTTCCCAACTTCTTTGACTTTTTCATTACATGCCCACTTGAACTTATCTTGGTAGATATTATCTACTGACAATCTTTCACCAATCTTGAGCAACTTGACCAATATCTTACTTAAACAATGATTATTCTCAATAAAATAACCAAACAATTCCAAAAACACATCATTCTCAATCTTCAAAGATTTCCAGTCGACCCAAGAACATAGAATCAACACAAAAATCTAACCTTGAAGAGCAATAATCGCCTAGAAAACTAAGAGATCATAACTAACCTTCTCGTTAAATCACTAAACAACACAACATTGCTTATGATTCTTGCGAACGATTTAAGAAAGAAACCCACTAGTTCACGTATTTATGATAAAAACGTAACAGTGAGTAGCAATGGATCACAAACGAACACAAAAAACACTACTTATGAACATTAACGAGAAAGAACACAACATAAATCACATATATCACCTTAAGAACACCACGAGTAGCCACCCGGTTAGCTCTTAATACCAATTGTTACGACCAAGAAACACGTTTGGAGGTGGAGGAAACACCATAAACTCAAACTAAAGATTAACTTTGAATTTTCGGTTTATTGATTGCCGAGGTGTGTATGTTGTCTAAAGAGAGAAGTAAAGACAACACACACACCTCATGTGTTACTAATGAATCCTCAAACCCTCCTACACAACTAGGAGGGTATTTATACAAAGATATCTATGCCTTATTGGCAAGACTAGTCCTCGTATTTACAAACTATGCAATTCCGACATATGACAAAACTTTACGGCTAACATTATTAACATTTTCATTCATTTTGCTTTCTTGTTCTCCTCTTTAAAAAGTTATGTTAGCATCACCTTCAAACACTAACAAATCTTGGTTTAGTCAATGGTGAGTTGCCTTATCAGTGACCCATGTGGTGTCCTTGGTCGAGTCTCTTAAGCTTGAGGTGACAGCTGCTCTCACTTCAGTGCTAGAGTAAGTTTCCTCATCAGTAACTGATTTAGTGTCCGTGGCCGGGTCTGTTAAGCTTGAGGTGACAGCTGCTCACTTCGGTGGTACAGTAACTTCTCTTATCAGTATTTGATTTTGTGTCCTTGGTCGGGTCTGTTAAGTTTAAGTATACGGTTGGTCTCTCTTTAGTGCTTCAGCAAATTTCTTAATCAGTATTCAGAGTTGTCTCCTTGGTTGTCTCTATCGAGTTTAAGGAGACAACTGCTCTCTATTTGGTGGTACAACAAACTTTTTGATCCGTATTCACAGTTGTGTTGATGAGTGTCTAAATACTCATCATTTTATTCTCATTTAAACTGCAAAAACATTTAAAAACACTCTGATGAGTGTCTAAATACTCATCATTTTTACCTAATCTGAGCTGCCAAAACATCCAAAAACACTCAGAAATGCATCATAATACTGAAATTATCCCAAAATTGTGTTTTATATGTTTCAGATGCAAAATGTTTAAAAACTGATGAAAAACGAACAAAGTTTGCATAATTGGCAGTTTCAGTCCCTCAACTTTTAAAAGTTGTCAAATCTAGTCCCTGATCACTAAAAACTTGTACAAATATCATTTTAGGTCCTTGGGGATTCATAAGTTGTTAGAAAAGTCCTTTGAAGTTAAAAATTACAAAATTACAACTTTGGTCCCCCAAGTTTGAAAAATGTCAAAATTAGTCCCCGGGTATTTTTAAAATGGAAAAATATGTTTTATACCCTTGTACTATTTAAACTTGTCAAGAAATACCCTTGTGATAACTTTGGAATAATTACAGGTTTAGTCCTTGGATTTTCAGCAAATTACAAGATTGGTCCCTATGATTATCTAAAACCAAATCCGGATCCAAAACTAAAATAAAATCCAAATACAACCCAACCCTTATCCCATTTACTAAACCCAAATTCCCAGCCCACAACAATAACCCAAGCCCAAATCATTAATAAACCCGACCCACCCTTTTATTTAGATAAAAAGTTTGACTTCGGTCAAACTTCTTATCCTCTTCCTTCGAACCGCCAAACAATAACCAGTCATCACCCCCCACCTCACCATTTTCCACAGCTGTCTCACCACATCATTCCCCCTCCAAACACACTACCTAACATTGCCAAATGCAATTAATGCATCTTCCTTCTCCCCAACAGTCAGAGATAGTGGGTTTACCACTTTTCCATTTTTCCCGCCAAAAGCTAATATGGACGAAGGAGATTAAATTGGAGCAATTCAATGGATGGGATTTGATCAGAGATGATGACTTAGGGTTTCCCATTTTAATTTTGTATAAATAGAAGCAATGTAGCTCATAAAGAGCAAGTAGCTAATTAAGTAGAATCGTATTTTTAATATCAGTAGTCAATAGTTGTAATTTTCCATTCTCAGTTGTAAGATATGTTAAATGAAATGAAAGTAATCTTATTTTAAACTCTTGTATTAATAATTTCAGTTGTTCTCAGTTTCATAGCACACTGTTAAGCTCAATAAGCTCAAATCCTATTCATAAGCTCTCATAAGCTCTCACACCATTGCTATAAGCTTATACAAGCTTAACATAGCCTGTTGTAAGCTTATATAGTTAATTAGCTGTCTTGAATTTGAATTTTGAAGAAAGTCAACAGAAGTCAACCATTGAAGCTAATAAGCTATTTTTGGTGAATAAGCTGATCAGGAGAGTTTTCTTGGGTTGTCTAGCTTGTGTGAACAAGCTAGGTTGGTTCTGATCTATTCATGCTATCCACATAGCCACAATATCGGTTGTAAGTTTTTTAGCTTTTTAGCATTAAAATCCAAATTATTGTATAAGTGCTTATAAGTAGCTTATTTCTGTTGTTTCATACTTTTTGATAGTTTCTAAGAGTATTTCATTAAGTATAATCAGTAGTTAATAGCTTGTTCTTAATTTTTCTTAAAAACTTAGAAAAACCAAAATCAGTCACATATAGCATAGCTTAGTTAGTTGCTTAATTTTGTTTTAAAAGTTGATTATTAGAGTTTAAATAAGTTATTTAATCAGAAACATATAGACTTATAGTTTGTAAAATTTTGTTTCATGTGCTAAATCCAAAACAGACCCCACAAAGGAGTGTTTGGATTTAGGCAGTCACACAGGCCAAACAATAGTGTACTGTACATGTGCACTTATCTCAACTTTGTTCCAGCATAAATAAGCCATAATAAGCTAATATTAAGTTCTAGATAGCCAGATTGGTTGCTTATGCAGTTTTACATGGTCCTTGTGAATCTCAGTCAACAAAACAGTCAAACAAGCCATTAGCAGCCATAAGCTGTTTTGGCCATTAACTTTGCCATCTTTGCACTTCACTTAGTCCATACAGTCATCCACCAAAGCCTGGTTAAGTCACCCATAGCCTAGACAAAGTTTCTTAGAAACCTGCATACTCAGAAACTTAAAACAGATTTTGTGGTTTTCAAGGATTTTCCTTGATTTTTAATTTTCACACCATAAGCTCTCATGATCTGATTTTCTGGACTTAGATAGTCACCCAGCTCACCTATCTTAAGAATTTTTTGCAAGATTTTTAGAAGTCCACAAGACCTTTAAATTAAGCCTGCAAAACAGGCCATTTTGCCCTGTGCAGGCCTGCACATCAGCAGACCAAAAAGAGCATAAGCTCTTTTGAGCTTTTTCTGGCTTATCAAGCCTCTCTTTCTAGTCCCTATAAGTCATTCAGGTGTGTCTCAGTCCCTAGTAGCTTATTTCATCAGCTCATAGCTTATCTTCTAGCCTATAGCTTCATTTGAAAAATCCTAGGTTCTAAAAAGCTTCCAAGCCAACTGCCAAGTGCTTATTTGGCTTGCCTATTGTCCTTAGTTGTGCTTTTTAAGTTGTTTTGTGCTTAATGTAGTTGTTTAATTTGGTCCTGAGCATTTGATTAATTTTTGTGCTTATTAGCTTAATTTGGGCTTATTAGCAAACTGCTTATTAGCCCAAATCTGCTTATCAGGCTTAACTAATTTCCACTTTTATTTTTCTTAGTTTTCTAATAATATTTTAGAATTATCTGTAATTTTTCATAATTTTCCTAAGTCTTTTAATATTTTTAATCATTTTTATTAGTTTATAATAGTAATTAAATCATAATAAATAGAATATTAATCAGAAAAATATAATTTTAATTTTCATAATTTTCTTTTGTCATTTTTAATCTAGGAAAAATATAAAAATATTTTTAGTCCTTAAGAAAATCAAAAATAGAAATAAAGTGATAGCTTCTATTTAATAGAATTTATCTTTTTAAATTTTAATTAAGTAATTTTCATTTTTATAATTTTCTTAGCTTTTTCTCATCTTATAATATTTTTAGAAAAAGTTTTAGAATTTTCTTTGTTCATTTAGTATTTTTTATAATTTAAATTAGTTTAATTAATAATTAAATAATAAATAATTAATAATAATTAAATAAAAAGTGTTAAAAATATAATTTAAGTTTTTAAATAAGTTTTAAGTCATTTTACATTTTTAGGTTTTAATTTTCTAAAATTTCAGTTTTCGTCCCATTTTAGCTTTTCCGTTACGCGTTTCAATTTATTTATTCGCGTTTAATTTTATTGTGCATATCTGTTTTTGTTTATTATTTAGAATTGTTAAAAAGCAAAATCAAAAGCAATCTAAATTATCAATCACTCTAATCCTAGCTTTTCACAGTTTTCCATTCACATCTCGTTGGGAAACGATCCGGGTGATCACTTGCCTGGTTTCACACTACACACGAGCATTCGTTCTGAGGCTGTTTATATTTTATCATTTATTACGGTTGACCATTCACAAGTGGTTGACTTGTGTGATAGAGAAATAGAAGATAACTAGTTTGGGAGTGATCAAATTTTGGCGCCGCTGCCGGGGAGGTTGTGCTGCGACAGTTGTGTAGAGTTTTAGCGATTAGTGATTCGAGATCCTTCTATCAGAAGTTCCTATTTCCCAAAAACAATATAAAATACAAAAAAAAAAATTTTCTTTTCTATATATATTATTATTATTATTATCTTATAAAAAATAAAAACACCAAAAATAATTTCCGTTTTCTTTGTTAATAATAAATAACAATAAAAAATTACCATCGAGAACCAAGACAGAGTACTACCTAACTGGGGGTACGACCATAATAAGTTCCCAAACCAAAGATTTAAAACTTTACCTTTGTATCACTTGCGAATATCGGCTCACCTTTGATTGATAAACAAACTCTAACGGAGGTTCTAGGATAGTCTGACATTAAATTGTCGGACTGAAAGAAGCGGGTTTTTAAGGAGCGTAATTGCCCACCTTTGCTTCTCCGCCACTCTGTGCGTTTATCTTTTAGAGAGCTACCGTACGCTTGTTGATTGTTGGTTTAAGTTAACTTGTGTTTTGCTTCTGTCTTGTTTTAATTGGAATATTTTACTTAGTGCATGCGCACTCGTTCTTCCACGTCATCAAGCCCTTTACGTGAACTCGTAGAAATTCCGAGAAGACGTAATCGTAGACGTGCTGCCCAAATAGTCGAACCCGAGATTCGTACTGTTCTCACTGAAAATATGGCAGACGAACGCACCATGGCTGAAATGCTTCAGGCACCCACCGAGGGTTATAGAGATGCCATCGTTTTACCAGCCATCGATTCTGATCATTTTGAACTGAAAACACATTTGATTCAGCTCGTGTCCACAAACCAATTTCACGGGTTTGAACGAGAGGATCCTTATGCACACATTCGTTGGTTCAACAAACTGACCTCTACAATCAATTACAAAAATGTGCCGCAAACAGTGATCAAATTGATGCTATTTCCATTCTCACTTGAGGGGGCAGCCCGGATTTGGCTGGATAAAGAACCCCCTCGATCCATTGAAACCTGGGAAGATCTCGTTAAGAAATTTGTAAATTATTTCTTCCCTCCATCAAAGACGACTAATCTAAAAAATGAAATTGCTGGATTTCGTCAAGGTTTCGATGAAAATTTCGGAGAGGCATGGGACAGATTTAAAGATCTCCTAAGAAAATGCCCACATCACGATTTCAATGTGTTACAACAGATAAATACGTTTTATAATGGGTTGACCCAAAACGATCAAGATGCACTTAACGCAGCCTCCGGTGGCAATATCTTGAATCGTAAACCTAGAGAGGTGGTTGAAATTTGTGAAAATAAATCAAAAGTTCCTATTTCTAGAAACAAAGTGAATGTTCCTGTCACTCCTACTGCTTCTTCATCCGGTAACTCCTCAGAGTTAGCCTTTTTAACAGATTCAATGCGTTGTATGATGAAAGAAATGAAAGAACTTGTGTGAAACTTGTGGTGGCCCACATGCGTATTATGATTGTCAAGCAACCGATGCTTCTGTTTACCCAGCTCCCGTAGCTGCAGTAAACCAAAATCAATACCGTCCGCATGCTGAGACTCAGTACCGAGCACAGAATGCTATGGTCCCACCTGGTTTTCCACCCGTGCCAAATCAGAATAATCAAAACCGCTTTGTTCAAAATCAGGGACAAAATTTTCACAATTCCCAAAATTTCAATCAAAACCGAGGTCAGAATCAGGGTAATTTTAACCAAAACCGTGGTCCAAATTTTAATCAAAACCAAGGTTCAAACCGAAATCAGACGTCCTCAGATGAGTTGCTTATGCAATTCATGAAAACCCAAGAGGAAACAAATAAGACACCACGTGAGACAAACCAGTTATTGGTTGCCCAATTAAACCAGATCAAAAAGTCTTTAACTGATATACCTTCTACCTCGGGAGGTCTCCCAAGTAACACTGTTGTCAACCCTAGGGGTGAACTCAAAGCTGTCAGTACACGTAGTGGTAAATCTCATGTTGGATTCAAGGTGATAAAGGACCCGGTACTTCCCACTAACAATGGAAGTGCTAAATACGTCCAACCTTCGGTCATTCAACCTTCTGTCATCCAAAAATCTACACCCACAATTGCTCCTCAACCGTCAAGAATAGATCCTACTCTATCACGATTTACGGTTAAAAGTTTGTCAACCAAACTTAGTGAGCAAAGAACAGCCAGATATTATTCCGAAATGCTCAATGCTGTTCCTGTCAGTGTACTTGATGACAGTGATGATGATGGAGATACCACTTTCGTAAAAGCTATCACCACTCAGAGTGGTGCTTCTTATAAGGGGCCAGCTGGCCCTATTCCTCCTCCGTTGTTTGAAATGGAAAAAGAGACGGAGGATACAACGGACAAAGTGCAAATTCCAATCCCACAAAGTACAGCACATGTCCATCCTCCGGTAGTCCCGCAAAAATCCAAACCAGGAGTTGTCTTTGAGACTCCTGAAGTCATTGCTCCTAAATCCAAACCTTACATTCCTTACCCATCGCGCTTAAATGAGCAAAAGCTCCGTGAGAAAGCTAGTCAACAAATGGACAAATTCTTTCAAATCTTTAAAGAATTACATTTTGACATAAGTTTTGCGGATGCTATCATCATGATGCCCAAATTTGCATCAACAATCAAACACTTGTTAAGCAACAAGGAAAAACTGATTGAAATGGCTAAAACTCCAGTAAATGAGAACTGCTCAGCGGTTATCTTGAAAAAGCTTCCGGAGAAGCTTGGAGATCCTGGAAAGTTTCTATTACCTTGTGTATTTCCAGGAATGGTTGAATGCTATGCCTTAGCAGATCTAGGTGCAAGCATCAACCTGATGCCTCATTCAGTATGGAAGAAACTTTCGCTTCCGGCTCTTACTCCTACCTGCATGACTCTTGAGCTTGCAGATCGAACCATAACTCATCCCTGCGGCATTGCCGAAGATGTATTTGTGAAGATAGGAAAGTTCCATTTTCCAGCTGACTTTGTGGTTGTTGACTTCGACGCAGATCAAAAG
The DNA here is from genome assembly GCA_021014915.2 of Artemisia tridentata subsp. tridentata. Taxonomy (NCBI): domain Eukaryota; kingdom Viridiplantae; phylum Streptophyta; class Magnoliopsida; order Asterales; family Asteraceae; genus Artemisia; species Artemisia tridentata. Next base: position 494,677,941 of record CP139509.1, on the reverse strand, counting down.
GTTCCTCTAATTCTTGGAAGAGGATTCCTAAAAACGGGCCATGCTCTGATTGATGTATTTAAGCATGAGATTACCTTGCGTGTGGATAACGAAGCTGTTACTTTTAACCATGATCAAACTTCGAAGTACTCCTCAAATTATAATTCTGCATCGGTGAACCGAATCGATGTCATTGACATTACTTCAAAGGAATACTCTCAAGAAAATCTTGGTTATTTTCATAATTCTGTGAGTGGGGATCCCACCACATCTTCTCAACATATCATAGCCGACTCTTCCCCTTCTCTCACTTCGGTTGAGGGAAGTGACCCCTTTTGGGATGAAGTCGATGCTTTTCTCGCTCTAGATAGTTCACCTCCGCATGAGGTTGATGATAACTATCTTGATCCTGAGGGGGATATCCTTTTTCTAGAAAATTTGTTAAACGAAGATTCATCTTCCCCTCTTCCACCAAAACAACTTCATAATGAGGAAACTGATAAATTTCCGGAGATCAAGATTAAGGACTTGCCTCTTCCACTTGAATATGCAATTCTTGAGGAGGAAGTTCTTATCCTAATTGCTGTTCAGATCTCTCTTCTTCCCTTCACCTACCCGGTGATTTCCCCTATCTTTCACTCATTCGGGAGTGAGGATATTACTTTTGACCCCGGCATTTTCCATATAACATTGGTTTAATGCCAGATATATCTCTCTTGGTGTGGAACTTTCATGTACTTCAATGTGTATACAAACATCTTGAATGAAAATCCGATGGAGATGGTCACTTCCACTTACTTCCCCATAAACTTTTAAATTGCTTTTTCTCCCGGGCTGTTCAGGAACCCTTTATTACGGTTGACCGTTCACAAGCGGTTAGCTTGCGTGATAAACCTGACTGTTCGGGAGGAATCAACTCAATTCGGGGTCGAGTCAAGCTAGTGACTCGGTGATCAAAAACATTAGCCCAAAACATGGGTTTTCACCCGTGTCTCTGTTTTCTTTCCCTGTTCTACCATCTAGTGTGGGGGAGATGCCCCACATGTTGTAAATATGTACAGCCAAAAAAAAAAAAAAAAAAATGTATGTGTATATAAAATAAAAGGCTATTAGTATTTCCCTTTCACGTTCTAAGTGTTGGTTTAACAGCCGGTTCTTTGAATATTGAGGGCAATATTCAGTTCTAAGTGTGGGGGGAATTCTTGCGAATTTGATCAAAATGTACCATCAAGTACCCCCATTTTAGCCAAAATTTTAAAATTTTTTCTCACTTAGAATGCAATAAATTATTATCAGTCCGCCTTGTCTAACCCACATAAGGATTGGCTAATCCAAGAGCAAACGGCTCTTGGTAAAGATATCTCAAATCCGTTGATGGCTTACAATTTGCCAAAAATTGTATGGTATTCGACTCACCATATCTTCATAAGTGAAGAGTTGGCTAGCCCGCAAGATTATGGCTTGTGGTTAAGGCTGTGAAAATCCATAATTGGTAATCAGCTCACCAAAGATAATAGTAATAATTTATCTAAGAGTTGGCTAGTCCAGAAGCAAACGGCTTTTGGTAAAGACAAATCAAAACCGTTGACAGCTGATGGTTTGCTCAAAATCATTTGGTTATCATTGTACCAAAGTTCTTACTTGAACTGAAACAATTGGCTACTCCAGAAGTAATGGCTTTTGGTAAAGAGTCTTTCAAATCCATTAAATCTTCATAAAATATTGCTAGGGACTAGCAATAGTTTAGTGTGGGGGATTGATGAGTGTCTAAATACTCATCATTTTTACCTAATCTGAGCTGCCAAAACATCCAAAAACACTCAGAAATGCATCATAATACTGAAATTATCCCAAAATTGTGTTTTATATGTTTCAGATGCAAAATGTTTAAAAACTGATGAAAAACGAACAAAGTTTGCATAATTGGCAGTTTCAGTCCCTCAACTTTTAAAAGTTGTCAAATCTAGTCCCTGATCACTAAAAACTTGTACAAATATCATTTTAGGTCCTTGGGGATTCATAAGTTGTTAGAAAAGTCCTTTGAAGTTAAAAATTACAAAATTACAACTTTGGTCCCCCAAGTTTGAAAAATGTCAAAATTAGTCCCCGGGTATTTTTAAAATGGAAAAATATGTTTTATACCCTTGTACTATTTAAACTTGTCAAGAAATACCCTTGTGATAACTTTGGAATAATTACAGGTTTAGTCCTTGGATTTTCAGCAAATTACAAGATTGGTCCCTATGATTATCTAAAACCAAATCCGGATCCAAAACTAAAATAAAATCCAAATACAACCCAACCCTTATCCCATTTACTAAACCCAAATTCCCAGCCCACAACAATAACCCAAGCCCAAATCATTAATAAACCCGACCCACCCTTTTATTTAGATAAAAAGTTTGACTTCGGTCAAACTTCTTATCCTCTTCCTTCGAACCGCCAAACAATAACCAGTCATCACCCCCCACCTCACCATTTTCCACAGCTGTCTCACCACATCATTCCCCCTCCAAACACACTACCTAACATTGCCAAATGCAATTAATGCATCTTCCTTCTCCCCAACAGTCAGAGATAGTGGGTTTACCACTTTTCCATTTTTCCCGCCAAAAGCTAATATGGACGAAGGAGATTAAATTGGAGCAATTCAATGGATGGGATTTGATCAGAGATGATGACTTAGGGTTTCCCATTTTAATTTTGTATAAATAGAAGCAATGTAGCTCATAAAGAGCAAGTAGCTAATTAAGTAGAATTGTATTTTTAATATCAGTAGTCAATAGTTGTAATTTTCCATTCTCAGTTGTAAGATATGTTAAATGAAATGAAAGTAATCTTATTTTAAACTCTTGTATTAATAATTTCAGTTGTTCTCAGTTTCATAGCACACTGTTAAGCTCAATAAGCTCAAATCCTATTCATAAGCTCTCATAAGCTCTCACACCATTGCTATAAGCTTATACAAGCTTAACATAGCCTGTTGTAAGCTTATATAGTTAATTAGCTGTCTTGAATTTGAATTTTGAAGAAAGTCAACAGAAGTCAACCATTGAAGCTAATAAGCTATTTTTGGTGAATAAGCTGATCAGGAGAGTTTTCTTGGGTTGTCTAGCTTGTGTGAACAAGCTAGGTTGGTTCTGATCTATTCATGCTATCCACATAGCCACAATATCGGTTGTAAGTTTTTTAGCTTTTTAGCATTAAAATCCAAATTATTGTATAAGTGCTTATAAGTAGCTTATTTCTGTTGTTTCATACTTTTTGATAGTTTCTAAGAGTATTTCATTAAGTATAATCAGTAGTTAATAGCTTGTTCTTAATTTTTCTTAAAAACTTAGAAAAACCAAAATCAGTCACATATAGCATAGCTTAGTTAGTTGCTTAATTTTGTTTTAAAAGTTGATTATTAGAGTTTAAATAAGTTATTTAATCAGAAACATATAGACTTATAGTTTGTAAAATTTTGTTTCATGTGCTAAATCCAAAACAGACCCCACAAAGGAGTGTTTGGATTTAGGCAGTCACACAGGCCAAACAATAGTGTACTGTACATGTGCACTTATCTCAACTTTGTTCCAGCATAAATAAGCCATAATAAGCTAATATTAAGTTCTAGATAGCCAGATTGGTTGCTTATGCAGTTTTACATGGTCCTTGTGAATCTCAGTCAACAAAACAGTCAAACAAGCCATTAGCAGCCATAAGCTGTTTTGGCCATTAACTTTGCCATCTTTGCACTTCACTTAGTCCATACAGTCATCCACCAAAGCCTGGTTAAGTCACCCATAGCCTAGAAAAAGTTTCTTAGAAACCTGCATACTCAGAAACTTAAAACAGATTTTGTGGTTTTCAAGGATTTTCCTTGATTTTTAATTTTCACACCATAAGCTCTCATGATCTGATTTTTTGGACTTAGATAGTCACCCAGCTCACCTATCTTAAGAATTTTTTTCAAGATTTTTAGAAGTCCACAAGACCTTTAAATTAAGCCTGCAAAACAGGCCATTTTGCCCTGTGCAGGCCTGCACATCAGCAGACCAAAAAGAGCATAAGCTCTTTTGAGCTTTTTCTGGCTTATCAAGCCTCTCTTTCTAGTCCCTATAAGTCATTCAGGTGTGTCTCAGTCCCTAGTAGCTTATTTCATCAGCTCATAGCTTATCTTCTAGCCTATAGCTTCATTTGAAAAATCCTAGGTTCTAAAAAGCTTCCAAGCCAACTGCCAAGTGCTTATTTGGCTTGCCTATTGTCCTTAGTTGTGCTTTTTAAGTTGTTTTGTGCTTAATGTAGTTGTTTAAGTTGGTCCTGAGCATTTGATTAATTTTTTTGCTTATTAGCTTAATTTGGGCTTATTAGCAAACTGCTTATTAGCCCAAATCTGCTTATCAGGCTTAACTAATTTCCACTTTTATTTTTCTTAGTTTTCTAATAATATTTTAGAATTATCTTTAATTTTTCATAATTTTCCTAAGCCTTTTAATATTTTTAATCATTTTTATTAGTTTATAATAGTAATTAAATCATAATAAATAGAATATTAATCAGAAAAATATAATTCCAATTTTCATAATTTTCTTTTGTCATTTTTAATCTAGGAAAAATATAAAAATATTTTTAGTCCTTAAGAAAATCAAAAATAGAAATAAAGTGATAGCTTCTATTTAATAGAATTTATCTTTTTAAATTTTAATTAAGTAATTTTCATTTTTATAATTTTATTAGCTTTTTCTCATCTTATAATATTTTTAGAAAAATTTTTAGAATTTTCTTTGTTCATTTAGTATTTTTTTATAATTTAAATTAGTTTAATTAATAATTAAATAATAAATAATTAATAATAATTAAATAAAAAGTGTTAAAAATATAATTTAAGTTTTTAAATAAGTTTTAAGTCATTTTACATTTTTAGGTTTTAATTTTCTAAAATTTCAGTTTTCGTCCCATTTTAGCTTTTCCGTTACGCGTTTCAGTTTATTTATTCGCGTTTAATTTTATTGTGCATAGCTGTTTTTGTTTATTATTTAGAATTGTTAAAAAGCAAAATCAAAAGCAATCTAAATTATCAATTACTCTAATCCTAGCTTTTCACAGTTTTCCATTCACATCTCGTTGGGAAACGATCCGGGTGATCACTCGCCTGGTTTCACACTACACACGAGCATTCGTTCTGAGGCTGTTTATATTTTATCATTTATTACGGTTGACCATTCACAAGTGGTTGACTTGTGTGATAGAGAAATAAAAGATAACTAGTTTGGGAGTGATCACACTCAGAAATGCTTCAAAATGCAGAAAATATCATAAAATGTGTTTTTATATGATTCAGGAACAAAAAGATTGAAAACAAGTGAAAAACGAACAAAGTTTGCATAATTGTCATTTTCAGTCCCTGAAGTTTCACAAATTGGCAGATTTAGTCCCTGAAGGTTTAAAATGAAAGAAAAGTCAACTTTAGTCCTTGGGATATCAAACATGTTCACTTTTAATCCCTGGAAGAAAGTTTTCTAAAAATGGCAACTTTTACCCCTCAAGTTTCAATGTTGGCAAATTTAGTCCTCGGGTATTTAAAAAGTGTAATTTATCAAATTATACCCTTGTACTATTGAAACTTGACTCTAATGGTCCTTGGAAATAGTTTGGAATTTTGGCAGCATGGGTCCTTGGATTTTCAGCATTATACAACATTGGTCCCTAAAGTTTACCTAAAATCCAAATCTATCCTAACTATAATTAAACCCAACTACATATCCAATCCTATAACCCAGTTACACTACCCAAGCCCAATCCACTACCCACTAGCCCAATCCCAAAACAAAACCAAACCCGACCCTTTTTATTTAAACCGGAAGGTTTGACTTAGTCAAATTCTTCTCCTAAACCTTGACCCGCCAAAAACCACCCACCAATACCACCATCTCCACCGCCTTTCTGACACACCCACCCCCCTCTTCCTTCCTCTATACTTCACCTAACACTCCCAAAAGCAATTAATGCTTCTTCCTTCTCCCTAAGTAACCAGAACAAGTGGTATTAACCACTTTAACTTTTTCCCGCCAAAAAGAAGATTGGACAGTGGAGATTAATTGATGAGGATTCAAGGGTCTAGGATTGCTCAGAAGTGATGACAAGTTGTTTCCCAGCAATATTTAGTATATATAGGTCAATGTAATAGAAAATAAAGTAGTAGTTAATTTTAGTGTAATCGTATTTTATTATCAATAGTTGTAATCTTGTAATTTTCAATTTCAGTTGTTAATTAAAGTTAAATTCAGTGATATTGTTCTTATTTCAAGTTATATTGTTTTCATTATCAGTTATAATAAGTTTCAACTTATTTGTAATTCGAATTAAGCTTAAATATTAATGAGTCACCAAACAAACACTCCAATCCCTTTACTATAAGCTTATACAAGCTTAATATAACTTTCTGTAAGCTTATATAGTGTAATTCAGTTCTAAACTCAAGAAATGAAGAAAGTCAACAAAAGTCAACTGAGCAGCTAATAAGCTCTTTCTGGGTAAAAAAAGCTAATCAGTAAGGCTTTTCTTGAGTTTTCTAGCTTGTGTGAACAAGCTAGGAAAGGTTCTGTCCTTGTTTCTCTGTTCCATAGCCAATCTCAGTTGTAAGCTTTTTGAATTTCTAGCTTAAAAATCCAATTGACTGTGCAACTGCTTATTTGTAGCTTATTTCTATTATTTCCAGCTCACTACTAGTTTCTAAGTATATTTCATCAGTATAATCAGTTAGATATAGCCTTTTTCTTTATTTCTCTTTAAAACTCTAAAAAGTCCAAAAATAGCCATATTTAGCATAGCTTGTTAAACTGCTTATTCATATTTAAAAAGTTGTTAAATATAGTTAATATAAGTCAGTAAATCAGTTAATAACCAAAAAATCATAGTTCATAGCTTGTTTCCTTTGAAAAAGTCACCACAGATACCTATTAAGGGGTGTTTGGTTTGAGCAGTCAAACTAGTCAAACTAGCTTGTACTGTACATTTGCCATTTCACCAAATTTGTACAAGCTTATTATTGTCCTAATAATCTGTTTTGAAGTTCAAATTAGCAACTTAGATAGAAAATCAAGTTTTCTTAGGTCTGTGGTGAAATCAGACCTCAAAAAGATCCAAATAAGCCAATATTAGCCACTAGCTTATTTGGCCCTTTTTCTTTGCTTCTCTGAGTCACTTTGAGTCCATTTAGAGAGTAAACAAGAGTTGGATTAGGTCCCTTTGGCTTGTGCACTTCTACACAACTCTGCACATCAGCAGACTCAGTGTATACTGAGTGCTTTTGCTGCTGAACTCAACTCATTTGTGGCCTATCTAGATTAGCTTAGGGTTTGCTTTTTGCATTTTTGAATAGCTCATAGTACTAGCTCACTTTTGCCCCCATATTATTCAACTTATCTGCTTATTTGAACTGCTTAATCAGCCTTGCAATTTGGTAATTTTCCTGAGTTTCTGCATAAAATTTGCAACTGCTTAGGTGCTCATTTGCTTAATCTGTGGGATAAGCTCTTTTAATTAAGTTGTTTTGTGCTTCTTATAGTATATTAAACCTGTCCTGAGCTTTTGGTACTTTTTCTAGCTTTTTAGCTTATTTTTGGCTTATTTGCCAAACTGCTTATCTGCCCAACTGCTTATTAGGGTTTAGTAAACTTTTGATTTTAATTTTCCTATATTAATAATATTAATTTAGGCTTATCCTGAATTTTTTAGATTTTTCCTAAGTCATTTAATATTTTTAATCTTTTTAATTAGTTTCTATTAGTAATTAAATCATAATAAATAGAATAATAATCAGAAAAATATAATTTTAATTAGTTTCTATTAGTAATTAAATCATAATAAATAGAATAATAATCAGAAAAATATAATTTTAATTTTCGTAATTTTGTTTTATTAAATAGAATCCAGGAAAAATATAATCATATTTTTAGACCTTAAGAAAAACAAAAATAGAAAATAAGTGATAGCTTCTATTTAATAGAATTTATCTTTTTAAATTTTTAATTAAGTAATTTTCATTTTTATAATTTTCTTAGCTTCTTTTCATTTAATAATATTTATAGAAAAAGTTTTAGATTTTTCTTTGTTTATTTAGTATTTATTATAATTTAAATTAGTTTTAAATAATTATTAAATAATAAATAATTAATAATAATTAAATAAAAAGTATTAAAAAATATAATTTTAGTTTTAAAATAAGTTTTAAATAATTTTACATTTGTAATATTAGATTTCATATATTTCAGTTTTTGTCCCATTTTAGATTTCCTGTTACGCATTTTTAGTTTAATTGATTCGCGTTTAATTTTCTTTTATATATTTGTTTGTTTCTCATTTTGTCAATTAGATATAAAAAGCAAAATCTCTTATCAAAATCATCAGTCATTCTAATCCAAAGCTTTTCACAGTTTGCCCATTCATACCTCGTTGGGAAACGATCCGGGTAAACACTTACCTGGCTTCACACTACACACGAGCGTGAGTTTTTGCAAGTATCCTTTTTAAAAAAAGGGTGAGTTGTATTTATTCACGCGTATCCGCTGTCTGCATTTATTTATAAGTGTATTCAGCACGGATCAAATTTTGGCGCCGCTGCCGGGGAGGTTGTGCTGCGACAATTGTGTAGAGTTTAAGCGATTAGTGATTTGAGATCCTTCTTCCAGAAGTTCCTATTTCCCATAAACAATATAAAATACAAAAATATTTTTCTTTTCTTTTCTATATATATTATCATATAAAAAAATAAGAATACCCAAAAACATTTTCCGTTTTCTTTATTTAATAAATAACAATAAAATTTACCATCGAGAACCAAGACAGAGTACTACCTAACTGCGGGTACGACCATAATAAATTCCCAAACATCAGATTTAAAACTTGCCTCTGTATCACTTGCGAATATCGGCTCACCTTTGATTGATAAACAAACTATAACGGAGGTTTAAGGATAGTTTGACATTAAATTGTCGAGCTGAAAGAAGCGGGTTTTTAAGGAGCATTAATTGCCCACCTTTGCTTCTCCGCCACTCTGTGCGTTTATCTTTTAGAGAGCTACCGTACGCTTGTTGATTGTTGGTTTAAGTTCACTTGTGTTTTGCTTCGTTCTTGATTTAATTAAAATATTTTATTTAGTGCATGCGCACTCGTTCTTCCACGTCATCAAGCCCTTTACGTGAACTCGTAGATATTCCGAGAAGACGTAATCGTAGACGTGCTGCCCAAATAGTCGAACCCGAGATTCGTACTGTTCTCACTGATAATATGGCAGACGAACGCACAATGGCTGAAATGCTCCAGGCACCCACCGAGGGTTACGGAGATGCCATCGTTTTACCAACCATCGATTCTGATCATTTTGAACTGAAAACACATTTGATTCAGCTCGTGTCCACAAACCAATTCCACGGGTTTGAACGAGAGGATCCATATGCACACATTCGTTGGTTCAACAAGTTGACCTCTACAATCAATTACAAGAATGTGCCGCAAACAGTTATCAAATTGATGCTATTTCCATTCTCACTTGAGGGGGCAGCCCGGATTTGGCTGGATAAAGAACCCCCTCGATCCATTGAAACCTGGGAAGATCTCGTTAAGAAATTTGTCAATTATTTCTTCCCTCCATCAAAGACGACTAATCTAAAAAATGAAATTGCTGGATGTGGGAAACTAGAAGGGGGGTTGAATAGTTTACCGGTTTAAAATCTTCTTTTAAAAATCTTGTTTTAAAAGTTGGTTATTGGAAACTTTGATTCGAACTCTATGTGTAATCAATCAACACCAATATGAACTACACACTAAGCTAAGTAATAATAACAAATAAAAGTAAAGAGTAGAGTTGGAAAGATCAAACCGAGACAGAGGATTTATAGTGGTTCGGCTACGAAGCTCTTCTTCGCCCTACTCCACTCCCCGAGTACCACACTCGAGAGTTTCAAACACTATATCAACAACCTCCCTTCAGGCGGAGAAAACCGTACACGTCGCTTATCCTATTTCCGAAACTAAGCTAGATGTCGAGTGCTAATCTTAGCTAGCACCAATCTACCAAGGTCCACGTGACCAAACACACAAGCCCAATGGCTTCAAGAGATCACCAAGATCTCAACACGATCACAATGATCAACACTCACTTCACTCTACTCAACTAACACTAACCTAATGACCCTTGATCTTCTTGATCAATCACACAAGCCCAATGGCTTCAAGAGATGTTCACTATCTCTATAGATCACACTTGATCTTCACTCTCACTCACAAAAAGAAAATAAACTTGATGTATGCTAAGACACAACAAGATTGTAACAAGTGTTACAAAAACCTATCAACTATAACTCTAGTATCTTCTTGATTACTTGAGTTCTTCTCTTGCCAATGAAGAGGGATGACAACACCTTGTATCAACTTGGATACTTGTGTTCTTCTCTTGCTAGTGAAGAGGTATGAAGAGGATCACTTGAAGGATGATTGGATCACTCTTGAAACAAAGAAAAACTAATCTAATTGACCCTAAGAAGTGAAAGGTGTGAGAGGGTTTTACTAAGGGATTTTTCTGTGTGTGAAGGGTGCCTAAAACTGTGAAAGAGGTGGGTATTTATAGGCAAAGAAAATCTGAACGTTACAATTCAAAATGGTACGGACGGCTCCACTAAATGACCCACGGCTCCGTTAAATTTAACGGTACCGTGGAGCCGTGGTAGACTAGGACGCTCCAAATTTTGTCTTTTCTGGTGAAAACTTATTTGGGGAAGGTTGGAGCTGATTTTGGGGGGAAAAATAGCTGTTGTGATTTTCAAACTTATTTTTCCATTAAAACATTTCTTAATATTTCAAAAATAATTTGTCATGTGTATTTTTGAAAAAATGTTTTGTCCCATTTAAAATGTGAATTTTCAAAACATGAATTCACTTCTTTGATCACTAGTCCAAGTTGTAACTTTGTTCAAGAGTGATTTGCGTAGAAACGGGATCTTCCGATTAAAAACTTGTTAACGTTAATTTTAACGTAACGTGAGTTCACATTTTGTCATCCTCAAAACGTGAAGTAATCGAAAGATATAAATAATGTTTTTAGAACATTATTTGCATCAACAATCTCCCCCTTTTTGATGATGACAAAATATAAACTCATTTTAGGTTAAAATTAATTTTAACAAGTTTTTAATGAGTTTACTCCCATTTCTCCCCCTTTTTGTCAAATCAAAAAGGTGGTTAAGGCTCCCCCTTGATGTGTACTCCCCTCATTTGGAGAACACAAAGGAATCGAGCAATGGATCGTGCTACAAAACAAAGTTAGACGACAAATATACAATATCTAACAAGTAGCACATTTGTGACAAATAACCAACCACAAGAAAAATTATGGCTAAGAAGCCAAAATGAAAAGCCCATTACATAAATATGAAATAAATGTCATACATAAGTATGACTACAATAGGGAAGCAAATTAAACTAACAAGAAGACACATAAACATCTAAAGTAACATGAGGCTTCTAGATTTGCTTCCAACTTCAAAAGGTTCCTAGTCATTTATTGGAGGAACTAAACATAACCATGTTTAGTTTGGGCTATTGTGTGGTGGAGGTGGTGGAAGGATGATGGGTCCTATGGGTGGTGTGAGGAGGTGTTCTAGGTATGAAAACCTAAAGCTAAGCTCATCTCTAAGGTTCATGATGAGTTCAAGGTTGTAGTTGCAACAAGGGCAACTCAAGGTGTGTGAGTGAAGGGGATACATGATTGGATAACCCATTAAGGGTTGAGGTGATGGTGATAGTGAAGGTGATGATATGTTGCTCCCAAATTCAAAGGGAGTGTTTGGTGAAAGGGTGAGGGTGAGAGTTAGAGGTTGTGGTGATGTTGAAAGTGATGAGGGTGTTGTGTGAGTTCCCAATTCAAGGGAAGTTGATGGTGATGAGTTGAGTGTTAAGGTTAAAGGGTGAATGGGACTAGGTGGAGATGAGTGTGTGTTGATTCTTGTTGTGGAGGATGAGGATGTAGGTTGAATAGAGGTTGCCTTGGATGGAGCTTGGGGTGTAGTGAAAGAAGATGATGATTTGGTAGAGGTTATGGGTGTATGGGTTTCATCTTCATCATCCAAGGTGAGATCAATGAGGGGAATGTCATTGGTGATAGGTTTAGTTGATGATTGGGGTGTGTTGACATTCTTGATCCATTGATCAACTAGAGAGGTTTGGTTGGTTGGTTTGATGTTGAGTCTAGGTTTCTTGAATACTCTTGATCCCATGATGATGGTATGGTGAGTGTGAAGGTGTAAGGATGGGTGTAAGAATGGCAATGCATAATGTTAGCTTAAATAGCCAAAACATAAGCATGCAAGTTTGAAGTGTTGGATTTGGGGATTTGGGTGCATGGGAATCAGGTTTTGGTTGCAGATTTTCTGGAAAAGATAGTCAAAAAGTGGAAGAGAATAGCAGTTTTCGTCTTCCAGAGGCACGGCACCATTAAAGGTGCTACGGCACCACTAAATTTAGTGGAGCCGTGGCCTATTTAATGGAGCCGTGGGCTCTTTTGACCTTCTTTCCAGGTCTGCAGGTTTTAGGCAGCCTAAATGGGGAAATTTCTGGGGAATCCATTGGCTGCAAATCTCAAAGCCTCAAATTACTAAACACATAGAATTCCTAAAGCTAGTTTCAACTAGCAACTAACATGATCATGTGATCATCTATGTATTTAGGCAACTATTAAGCATGCATGAATTCAAGCATTTTTAACATCTAGTGCATGTAATAAAATAAACTAACATGCATGATTTAGGCAAGATAAACTAACATGAGGATTAATTACCAATAGAATTAATCATGTTCAAAGGAAACACATCAAGCAAGTTAATGTCATGCCTTTGTTTATGATAGCTTAATAATACTTAGGTTACTAGTACTAATTAAGCTAATCCTAACTAATTTCATTTCTTCCCCAACTTCTTCAGCTTGCTCCCGATCCCTTTTAGCGCCTTCCCAATAGACTTGAAACCCCCAACAGTTTGCTCATGCATCTCCACTTGTCTATTGTACATTGTAGTTTGCCTTCTCATCATGTAGGATAGGTTGACCATCCCGTTTTCGGCGTCGGTTGTACGTCGAAATGATGAGGTATCAAGGTTACGAAAGTAGGTGTCGGGAGAAGGGATTTGAGAACTAGACGTTCCTTCTTCGTTCACCTCATCATCGTCCTCATCCATGGGTTCAGATGATGATTCGTGACTGAAAGAGGAGGATGAATGGGGAATATCGGAAGTGGATTTACGACCACGTTTGGACCCTTTGTCCTTACGTTGCTTTGTGCGACGCTGTGGTCCACCAAGAGGTTTCATAACCGGATTGACTAGGACATAGTCGACATCATTTAGAGATGGGTAGGTTTGCATAACCCACCTGAATAAACGAGTAAGCAACATGTCGTATGGCATGAGCTCATCGGAACGACGATGAATACTGGCCATCCGTTTGACCATGTAGTATGCGAGGTTGTAAGGTTCCTCAATACTAAGACAGTAGAGCATGTGGGCAAGACTTGCCGGAACGTGATCACGGTTGCCTGCTAGGCTTAACGCGTTCTCACGCAGAAGAAGTTCCCAATTTCTAATATCGGGACGGAGCTCTTTAAGGTAGATTTTGTTTGGGTCGAGGTATACGATGGAACCATCACATTTTTTATACGTGTTGGTGACTCGAGGGATTTGAATTACTTGTTTAATTACTTCAATGTCGGGAACTTCGGTACAATAGGCACCTTCGTTCTCAAGATTGTAGTAAAGAGACTCTAGAGAATGGTCTTTAGTGAATGCACACTGACCATAAGAGGGAATACCGAGAATGTGACCAATCTCGGTGACAAACAATATGATATTTTGGTGTCGAATCCAAAAATCAAGGAAGACGTTTCCGTCAAGATCGGTGTATGTACGGACACGACTATAGAACTCGAGAATGAAACGGGGACAGACTTGATCATTTATTTTGTATAAACAATCGAACTCGATAGAAGGGAAACAGGCATTAATGTTGTCTGTCATGACATAGAGAGCATCGACTACACGTCCTTCGTGTATGTATCGATTTTGGACTTTAGCGAGATAAGCTCTTTGCTCATCGGGAATGTTTAGATTTTCAAGAGTGCTAAGAATGTAGGGTTTGGTATCTTGATAATCATTTCGAGGCATTGTTTGTAACTGATGATGTTGTGGTTAGGATTTGTTAATTCCAATGCCTCAATCTTGATTTGCAAGAGTTTAGTTGAATTATGGTGTTATGGTTCGATTATGACAGCAGGTGGAAGAGGTTTTTGTGAGTTTGGAAAATTTCTGCAGAAGAAAAGAGTGACTGGGCGCGTTTTTCAGATGCACGGCTCCACGGTTCCACTAAACATTAGTGGAGCCGTGGCTCTTTAGTGGAGCCGTATATCTGATTGTCCAGTTTTTCTTCTGTTTTGACTTTTGGCTGATTAATCTTACTTATTTAGTAAGACTTTTTGACACGAGGAAAAAGTTTATACCTAATAAACTTTTTGACGAAAGATGATTAAATGGGATGACCGGAAATGACCTTAGTGTTTCCGAGGAAATTGACTAAGATGTCATTGGATGAGGATTTACTTCTAGTATTTCCCGTGAAATAAATAGAAGTTATGAGTTGTGTTTTAGGAGGATGACTATAATATTTCCCATGAAATATTTAATTAGTCGGAGTACGCGACACAAGGAATGACTAGATATTTCCCGTGAAATATTCATGAGTCATATGACACAAGGAATGACTTCAATGTTTCCCGCGAAACTTTCGAGAGGTCATAGAAGGGATGAAAGGTTATGAGGTATGACGTGACGGATGACTTTAATATTTCCGAAGGAATATTCAAATAGTCATGAGCGGGATGAGAAGAATGACTTGAAAAGTCATATGACGAGATGCGAGAAATGACGTTAATATTTCCAGTGAAATATTATGAAGACATGGGATAAGGCTTAGGGAATGACTTGAAATTTCTAATGAAATATTCAAGAGTCATGAGTCGAGAATAGAATGGAAGTGTGGGATGACTTTAATATTTCCATAGAAATATTGAAATAGTCATGAGCGGGATATGAGGAATGACTTGAAAAGTCATATGATGAGACGTGAGAAATGACATTAATAATTCCAATGGAGTATTAAGAGGTCATTTGACGAGAATGTAAAGGTTAAGGTGAGAAGAAATACTTTTCAAAGAAAAGATTTCTCATTCGACGTTATCATGACGGAGGAGATGTCTTTCCGCGGGGAGATGACGTACTTCGACGAGCTTCATTCATGAGCAAACTATAGGGTTCCCGGACAAGTCTAATGGCATCTTGACTGCTACTCTTCACAGGGAGTTGTCTCATCTATAGTGTTTGTTGTCATGCCTTTCCGGCGCTTGCGAACTCGGTTTCGGTCGTGGTGACAATAAGAGTAGTTTGTTTATTGAGGAACCAAGATGTTTGTTAATCAACCTATGAAGGTACAAACATTACTCATTATGTTTCAACCCACATTGACTCTCACATTATCAGAGTTGGTATAGAAACATTTTCTATATCAATCTCCTCAAGATATCGTAATCTCAAGTGTATAGTATCTTTAATGTATGGTATGATACATTAAACACTTTGATGTAAGAAGTTTTGGGGTACTTCTTACAAGTGGGCACAAAGCCAACACTATTCATGATAATGGACCTACTTGCCGTTAGGTAAAATACTTTACCTATTATGCCCCTAATCTAGTTATATCCGCGCACTCACCTTCTTCGTCTCTTGTGAGTTTCGCAATTGCAGATATGGGCGTTATTGTCAATAAAGACTATTACTTAAACTATGTATCTTATACATATAGTATATATATAAGTTTACAGGGATACTTCATTTAGGCAAGATTACGAATGTGCAAGGAAGGGAACTTGATTCACTTATCAATGCTTAATTCAAACTTATCACGCATGATCTTCAAGCGATCATCGAACATTTCTGGACAAGTTGAATTTGGCATGATGAGATGTGAATAGAGTTTATGTGTTATAGTGCCTACCATGTTAGATTCTAACTACACTATTTCATGCCAAACATTACTACTAACAAAGGGTGTTTTAAGAAAGCGTACCTGTGCCTGAGGTGTTTGCTCTTAAAACTAGAAGACTAGGGTACCTTTGTTGAATGTTAAGCATGAAAGACACTACTTGACTATTGCGTCACCGGATATGCTTGATAACGCATCATACTCCTTTTGTTATACTCCAAGGTTTATTTACACTCATGTTTTCCTAGCAAAACAGATGTTCAAACATCTCGTTAGAAGCTTGAGCCATTAAGCACGTTTCATCGTTAGGCTTCTTCTCTTCTTCTTCACCGCTATCACTCCAAGAACCTCCTACGAAGGCTCTTTGGTTGTTGGATTTAGGTGGCTTAGGACATTCTCCTATGAAGTGATTAGGATCTCCGCATCTAAAGCATCTCCTATCACTTGTCCCTTTTCTTTCATCATGATTTCTTTGAGATGACTTCTTCTCATCTCGAGATTGTCTAGAAAATCTACCTTTCCTCCTAAAGAACTTTCTAAAGTTCCTAACGGCTAGTGCGTACTCTTCATCTTCACTACCGGAACTTGAACATTCCTCATCATTAGACTCCTTCTTGGCTTTTAGTGCTAGAGATCTAACTCTCTCGCTTTTGCCTTTGACAATGTCGGAATCCTTCTTGATGATCATCTCGTGAACTTTCAAGTTTCCTATAAGTTCATCGAGTGACAATACCGCCAAGTCCTTTTACTCTTCTATGGCGGTGACCTTTGCTCTCCATTTAGGATGTAGAGCTCTAAGAAACTTCCTAACATAGTTCTTACTAGAATAACCTTCATCAAGAGCTTTAAGACTAGTGATAATAGTATTAAATCTAGCAAAAGCATTATCAATTGACTCATCCTCCGAAATGGAAAATTGTTCATATTGTTGAACAAGAAGATCTATCTTGTTCTCTTTGACTTGGTTATTACCTTGGTGAGTGACTAACAAAGTTTTCCAAATGTCTTTTGCCGTATTACACATGAAAATTCTTTCAAACTCCTTTTTAGGCAAAGCATTATAAATCATCATTTTAGCCTCATTATTTTTGGCTAATTTCCTTTTTAGTTCATCACTTTGTTTATCATAAGAAACTATTTCATCCTTTTTAGTTTCCGGATTCTTTTGAATAGGTTGAAAGTCACCCTCGGTAATAACATGCCAAAGATCAATGTCTTTTGATTTCACATACATTTCGAATCTTGTTTTCCAATAAATAAAACAATCGGTTTCGAAAAGTGGTGGTCTTAGCATAGATTGCCCTTCTAGATATCTTTCGGAATCCATTGATCGGTTCAAGCTTTAAAATACAATATACTTTAAAAACTTGACTGACGTGGCTCCTGATACCAATTGTGGGAAACTAGAAGGGGGGTTGAATAGTTTACCGGTTTAAAATCTTCTTTTAAAAATCTTGTTTTAAAAGTTGGTTATTGGAAACTTTGATTCGAACTCTATGTGTAATCAATCAACACCAATATGAACTACACACTAAGCTAAGTAATAATAACAAATAAAAGTAAAGAGTAGAGTTGGAAAGATCAAACCGAGACAGAGGATTTATAGTGGTTCGGCTACGAAGCTCTTCTTCGCCCTACTCCACTCCCCGAGTACCACACTCGAGAGTTTCAAACACTATATCAACAACCTCCCTTCAGGCGGAGAAAACCGTACACATCGCTTATCCTATTTCCGAAACTAAGCTAGATGTCGAGTGCTAATCTTAGCTAGCACCAATCTACCAAGGTCCACGTGACCAAACACACAAGCCCAATGGCTTCAAGAGATCACCAAGATCTCAACACGATCACAATGATCAACACTCACTTCACTCTACTCAACTAACACTAACCTAATGACCCTTGATCTTCTTGATCAATCACACAAGCCCAATGGCTTCAAGAGATGTTCACTATCTCTATAGATCACACTTGATCTTCACTCTCACTCACAAAAAGAAAATAAACTTGATGTATGCTAAGACACAACAAGATTGTAACAAGTGTTACAAAAACCTATCAACTATAACTCTAGTATCTTCTTGATTACTTGAGTTCTTCTCTTGCCAATGAAGAGGGATGACAACACCTTGTATCAACTTGGATACTTGTGTTCTTCTCTTGCTAGTGAAGAGGTATGAAGAGGATCACTTGAAGGATGATTGGATCACTCTTGAAACAAAGAAAAACTAATCTAATTGACCCTAAGAAGTGAAAGGTGTGAGAGGGTTTTACTAAGGGATTTTTCTGTGTGTGAAGGGTGCCTAAAACTGTGAAAGAGGTGGGTATTTATAGGCAAAGAAAATCTGAACGTTACAATTCAAAATGGTACGGACGGCTCCACTAAATGACCCACGGCTCCGTTAAATTTAACGGTACCGTGGAGCCGTGGTAGACTAGGACGCTCCAAATTTTGTCTTTTCTGGTGAAAACTTATTTGGGGAAGGTTGGAGCTGATTTTGGGGGGGAAAATAGCTGTTGTGATTTTCAAACTTATTTTTCCATTAAAACATTTCTTAATATTTCAAAAATAATTTGTCATGTGTATTTTTGAAAAAATGTTTTGTCCCATTTAAAATGTGAATTTTCAAAACATGAATTCACTTCTTTGATCACTAGTCCAAGTTGTAACTTTGTTCAAGAGTGATTTGCGTAGAAACGGGATCTTCCGATTAAAAACTTGTTAACGTTAATTTTAACGTAACGTGAGTTCACATTTTGTCATCCTCAAAACGTGAAGTAATCGAAAGATATAAATAACGTTTTTAGAACATTATTTGCATCAACAAAAATGAAATTGCTGGATTTCGTCAAGGTTTTGATGAAAATTTCGGAGAGGCATGGGACAGATTTAAAGATCTCCTAAGAAAATGCCCGCATCACGATTTCACGGAGTTACAACAGATAAATACGTTTTATAATGGGTTGACCCAAAACGATCAAGATGCACTTAACGCAGCCGCTGGTGGCAATATCTTGAATCGTAAACCTAAAGAGGTGGTTGAAATTTGTGAAAATAAATCAAAAGTTCCTATTTCTCAAAACAAAGTGAATGTTCCTGTCACTCCTACTTCTTCTTCATCCGGTAACTCATCAGAGTTAGCCTTTCTAACGGACGCAATGCGTTGTATGATGAAGGAAATGAAAGAACTGAAGAGTGAAATTCATAAACCGGAACAAATCAAAGCAATAAACAAAGTGTGTGAAACTTGTGGTGGCCCGCATGCGTATTATGATTGTCAAGCAACCGATGCTTCTCTTTACCCAGCTCCCGTAGCTGCAGTAAACCAAAATCAATACCGTCCGCATGCTGAAACTTAGTACCGAGCACCGAATGCTATGGTACCACCTGGTTTTCCACCCGTGCCCAATCAAAATAATCAAAATCGCTTTGTTCAAAATCAGGGACAAAATTTTAACAATTCTCAAAATTTCAATCAAAACCGAGGTCAGAATCAGGGTAACTTTAACCAAAAACCATGGAATGTCCAAAACCAAAATCAGACGTCCTCAGATGAGTTGCTTAAGCAATTCATAAAATCTCAAGAGGAGACAAACAGGACTCAATATAAGACAAACCAGTTATTGGTTACCCAAATAAATGATATAAAAAAATCTTTAAATGATCTACCTTCTACCTCGGGAGGTCTCCCAAGTAACATTGTTGTCAACCCAAGGGGTGAACTCAAAGCTGTCACTACATGTAGTGGTAAAGCTCATGTTGGACTCAAGGTGATAAAGGACCCGGTACTTCCCACTAACAATGGAAGTGCTAAATACGTCCAACCTAAGGTTGTCCAAAATTCTACACCCACAATTGCTCCTCAACCGTCAAGAATAGATCCTACTCTATCACGATTTACGGTTAAAAGTTTGTCAAACAAACTTAGTGAGCAAAGAACAGCCATATATTATTCCGATATGCTCAATGCTGTTCCTGTCAGTGTGCTTGATGACAGTGATGATGATGATGAAAATACCACTTTCGTCAAAGCTATCACCACTCGGAGTGGTGCTGCTTATGAGGGACCCTCTGGTCCTATTCCTCCTCCGTTGTTTGAAATGGAAAAAGAGACGGAGGATACCACGGACAAAGTGCAAATTCCAAGCCCACAAAGTACAGCACATGTCCATCCTCCGGTTGTCCCTAAAAAGAAATCCAAACCAGGAGTTGTCTTTGAATCTGTGGAGACTCCTGAAGTCATTGCCCCTAAATCCAAACCTTACATTCCTTACCCATCGCGCTTAAATGAGCAAAAGCTCCGCGAAAAGGCTAGTCAACAAATGGACAAATTCTTTCAAATCTTTAAAGAATTACATTTTGACATAAGTTTTGCGGATGCTATCATTCTGATGCCCAAGTTTGCATCAACAATCAAACACTTGTTAAGCAACAAGGAAAAGCTGATTGAAATGGCTAAAACTCCATTAAATGAGAACTGCTCAGCGGTTATCTTGAAAAAGCTTCCGGAGAAGCTTGGAGATCCTGGAAAGTTTCTAATACCTTGTGTATTTCCGGGAATGGTTGAATGTTATGCCTTGGCTGATCTTGGTGCAAGCATCAACCTGATGCCTCATTCAGTATGGAAGAAACTTTCTCTTCCGGCTCTTACTCCTACCTGCATGACTCTTGAGCTTGCAGATCGAACCATATCTCATCCTCGCGGCATTGCTGAGGATGTATTTGTAAAAGTAGGAAAGTTCCATTTTCCAGCTGACTTTGTGGTTGTTGATTTCGATGCTGATCAAAAGGTTCCTCTCATTCTTGGAAGAGGATTCCTAAAAACGGGCCATGCTCTTATTGATGTATTTAAGCATGAGATCACCTTGCATGTGGATAATGAAGCTGTTACTTTTAACCATGATCAAACTTCGAGGTACTCCTCAAATTATGATTCTGAATCGGTTAACCGAATCGATGTCATTGATGTTGCTTCAAATGAGTACTCTCATGAAAGTCTTGGTTATTTTCATAATTCTGTGAGTGGGGAACCCACCACATCTTCTCAACTTATCATAGCAGACTCTTCCCCTTCTCTCACTCCGGTTGAGGGAAGTGATCCCTTTTGGGATGAAGTCAATGCTTTTCTTTCTCTAGATAGTTCACTTCCGCATGAGGTTGATGATAACTATCTTGATCCTGAGGGGGACATTCTTTTTCTAGAGAATTTGTTAAACGAAGATTCATCTTCCCCTCTTCCACCAAAACAACTTCATAAGAAGGAAATTAAGTCAGTTGAGAAAACTGATAAATTTCCGGAGATCAAGTTTAAGGACTTGCCTCCTCCACTTGAATATGCAATTCTTGAGGAGGAAATTCTTATCTTAATTGCTATTCAGATCTCTCTTCTTCCCTTCACCTACCCGGTGATTTCCCCTATCTTTCACTCATTCGGGAGTGAGGATATTACCTTTGACCCCGGCATTTTCCATCTAACATTGGTTTAAATGCCGGATTTATCTCATCGGTGTGGAACTTTCTTATGTTCAATTGGTTATCCAAACATTTTGAATGAAAGTCCGATGGAGATGGTTTCTTCCACTTGCTCCCCCATGAACCAATGAATTCGGGGTCGAGTCAAGCTAGCGACTCGGTTAATAAAAACAGTAGTAAAACATGGGTTTTCACCCATGTCTCACCCTAGTGTGGGGGAGATGCCCCACATGTTGTATATATGTACAAAGTGAAAAAAAAAAAAAAAAAAAAAAAAAAAAAAAAAAAAAAAAAAAAAAAAGGCTATTAGTATTTCCTTTTCACGTTCTAAGTGTTGGTTTAACAACCGGTACTTTGAATATTGAGGGCAATATTCAGTTCTAAGTGTGGGGGGGAATTCTAGCGAATTTGATCAAATGTACCATCTAGTACCCCCATTTTTGGCCAAAATTTTAAATTTTTTTCTCACTTAGAACGCAATAAATAGTTATCAGTCCGCCATGTCTAACCCACATAAGGATTGGCTAATCCAAGAGCAAATGGCTCTTGGTAAAGATATATCAAATCCGTTTATGGCTTACAATTTGCCTAAAATTGTATGGTATTCGACTCACCATATCTTTATAAGTGAAGAGTTGGCTAGCCCGCAAGGTTATGGCTTGTGGTAAAGGCAGTGAAAAACCATGATTGGTAATCAGCTCACCAAAGATAATAGTTGTAATTTATCTAAGAGTTGGCTAGTCCAGAAGCAAACGGCTTTTGGTAAAGACAAATCAAAACCGTTGACAGCTGATGATTTGCTCAAAATCATTTGGTTATCATTGTACCAAAGTATCACATACTAAAACATTGGCTACTCCAGAAGTAATGGCTTCTGGTAAAGAGAAAAATCCATTAAATTTTCATAAAAGATTGCTAGGGACTAGCAATAGTTTAGTGTGGGGGATTGATGAGTGTCTAAATACTCATTATTTTATTCCCATTTAAACTGCAAAAACATTTAAAAACACTCAGAAATGCTTCAAAATGCAGAAAATATCATAAAATGTGTTTTTATATGATTCAGGAACAAAAAGATTGAAAACAAGTGAAAAACGAATAAAGTTTGCATAATTGTCATTTTCAGTCCCTGAAGTTTCACAAATTGGCAGATTTAGTCCCTGAAGGTTTAAAATGAAAGAAAAGTCAACTTTAGTCCTTGGGATATCAAACATGTTCACTTTTAATCCCTGGAAGAAAGTTTTCTAAAAATGGCAACTTTTACCCCTCAAGTTTCAATGTTGGCAAATTTAGTCCTCGGGTATTTAAAAAGTGTAATTTATCAAATTATACCCTTGTACTATTGAAACTTGACTCTAATGGTCCTTGGAAATAGTTTGGAATTTTGGCAGCATGGGTCCTTGGATTTTCAGCATTATACAACATTGGTCCCTAAAGTTTACCTAAAATCCAAATCTATCCTAACTATAATTAAACCCAACTACATATCCAATCCTATAACTCAGTTACACTACCCAAGCCCAATCCACTACCCACTAGCCCAATCCCAAAACAAAACCAAACCCGACCCTTTTTATTTAAACCAGAAGGTTTGACTTAGTCAAATTCTTCTCCTAAACCTTGACCCGCCAAAAACCACCCACCAATACCACCATCTCCACCGCCTTTCTGACACACCCACCCCCCCTCTTCCTTCCTCTATACTTCACCTAACACTCCCAAAAGCAATTAATGCTTCTTCCTTCTCCCTAAGTAACCAGAACAAGTGGTATTAACCACTTTAACTTTTTCCCGCCAAAAAGAAGATTGGACAGTGGAGATTAATTGATGAGGATTCAAGGGTCTAGGATTGCTCAGAAGTGATGACAAGTTGTTTCCCAGCAATATTTAGTATATATAGGTCAATGTAATAGAAAATAAAGTAGTAGTTAATTTTAGTGTAATCGTATTTTATTATCAATAGTTGTAATCTTGTAATTTTCAATTTCAGTTGTTAATTAAAGTTAAATTCAGTGATATTGTTCTTATTTCAAGTTATATTGTTTTCATTATCAGTTATAATAAGTTTCAACTTATTTGTAATTCGAATTAAGCTTAAATATTAATAAGTCACCAAACAAACACTCCAATCCCTTTACTATAAGCTTATACAAGCTTAATATAGCTTTTTGTAAGCTTATATAGTGTAATTCAGTTCTAAACTCAAGAAATGAAGAAAGTCAACAAAACTCAACTGAGGAGCTAATAAGCTATTTCTGGGTAAAAAAAAAGCTAATCAGGAAGGCTTTTCTTGAGTTTTCTAGCTTGTGTGAACAAGCTAGGAAAGGTTCTGTCCTTGTTTCTCTGTTCCATAGCCAATCTCAGTTGTAAGCTTTTTGAATTTCTAGCTTAAAAATCCAATTGACTGTGCAACTGCTTATTTGTAGCTTATTTCTATTATTTCCAGCTCACTACTAGTTTCTAAGTATATTTCATCAGTATAATCAGTTAGATATAGCCTTTTTCTTTATTTCTCTTTAAAACTCTAAAAAGTCCAAAAATAGCCATATTTAGCATAGCTTGTTAAACTGCTTATTCATATTTAAAAAGTTGTTAAATATAGTTAATATAAGTCAGTAAATCAGTTAATAACCAAAAAATCATAGTTCATAGCTTGTTTCCTTTGAAAAAGTCACCACAGATACCTATTAAGGGGTGTTTGGTTTGAGCAGTCAAACTAGTCAAACTAGCTTGTACTGTACATTTGCCATTTCACCAACTTTTTACAAGCTTATTATTGTCCTAATAATCTGTTTTGAAGTTCAAATTAGCAACTTAGATAGAAAATCAAGTTTTCTTAGGTCTGTGATGAAATCAGACCTCAAAAAGATCCAAATAAGCCAATATTAGCCACTAGCTTATTTGGCCCTTTTTCTTTGCTTCTCTGACTCACTTTGAGTCCATTTAGAGAGTAAATGATGAGTGTCTAAATACTCATCATTTTTACCTAATCTGAGCTGCCAAAACATCCAAAAACACTCAGAAATGCATCATAATACTGAAATTATCCCAGAATTGTGTTTTATATGTTTCAGATGCAAAATGTTTAAAAACTGATGAAAAACGAACAAAGTTTGCATAATTGGCAGTTTCAGTCCCTCAACTTTCAAAAGTTGTCAAAACTAGTCCCTGTTTATTCTAAAAACAGGAAAAGTCATCAAAGGTCCTTTAAGAATCATAAAATTACATAATAAGTCCTTTGGTGCAAAGTTTCATAAAATTACAACTTTGGTCCCCCAAGTTTGAAAAATGTCAAAATTAGTCCCCGGGTGTTTTAAAATGGAAAATTATATTTTATGACCCTTGTACTAATGACACTTGGCAAGAAATACCCTTGTGATAACTTTGGAACAATTACAGGTTTAGTCCTTGGATTTTCAGCAAATTACAACAATGGTCCCTATGTTTATCTAAAACCAAATCCGGATCAAACATTACCCAAAATCCCAACCCACTACACAACCAACCCAGCCCAAGCCCAATCTATAACCAAACCCGACCCTTTTAGTCAAACCTTTCCCTTCAAACCGCCAAAACACCAATACCACCATCCAATACCACCATTATCCACCACCTTCTGACACCACCCACCCCCTCCTCTTATCTCACGCTACCTAACACTCCAAAAGCAATAAATGCTTCTTCCCAACTCCCACTAACTAAAACAGACAATTATAACACTTGTCCTGTTTTCCCGCCAAAAGTGGAAATGGACTGCTGAGATCAAATTGAGTTAATCCAAGGGTGCAGAAAGATGAAGTGATGTCGGCTAGGATTATCCCACCATAGTTTTGTATATATAGAAGCTTTTGTAGCCTTTTATGGCAAGTAGGTAAAATTAGCATAATCGTATTTTCCTTGTTAGTAGCTATAATTTGTAATTTCAAGTTCAATCAATCAATACAAGTTAACATTAGTGTATTTGTTGTTGTTCCTTGTTAAATTGTCAGTAGTTAATGTTTATTCCAAGTGTTCTGATTTTCATGTACTCTGTGAATTGGATCATTGATAAGTAGTATATGAAACAGCTTCTCAGTTGTTTCCAATAGCTTATATAAGCTTTATATAGCTTATTGTAAGTTTATTTTAGATATAATCAGTTCTAAATCAAGATTTGAAGAAAGGTCAATGAAAGTCAACTTGAAGTCAAATAAGCTGTCTGGGGTGTAAAAGCTATAAAGGAAGGCTTAAAATTGGTTTTCTAGCTTGTGTGAACAAGTTAGAAAGGTTCTGGTCCTAGTTCTATCATTTCACAGTCCAATTCAATTGTAAGCTTGTTTCTCATTTTTAGCTTATTCTCTATTGCTACTGTTGTACACCTTATTTGTAGCTTATCTGTGTTATTTCCAGCTTATCAGTAGTTAGTGATCACATTTTATCAATATCATTAGTCTTAAGTAGCTTTTATATCATTTCACTTAAAAAACATAAAAACAGTCAAAATAAGCCATAATTAGCATAGCTTATTATAGTACTTAATTATACATTAAAAGTTGTTATTCACAGTTAAAATAAGTTAGTTAAACTTATTGTGTTCAGATCTTAGCTTAAAACACCCTTTCTCAGTTCAAAATTCAAGGCAGTCCACACTAAAGGGGTGTTTGGTTTAGACTGTTTCATAGGCCAAAAGTAGTAGTCACTGTAGATTGGTCACAAGCTCAACTTTGAGCTAGCTTTTAGCAGTCCTAAATAAGCTATTACCAAGTTACTTTCAGCCTATTAGTTAGAAAATGCAGTTTTGACTGCCTTGTGTTCATTTCAGACCCCAGTGAGATCAAATAAGCTAGAATAAGCTCAAGGCCTATTCTGACCTTGTTCTTGGTTTCTTTAAGTTCCACTTAGACCACTTAGTTAGTATCATATAGCCCAAAACCCTTGTGCACACTTCTGCACATTTTTTCTGCATACTCAGACCCCAACCACAGCAACCTCAGGTTTCACCACCTGATCTAGCCTTCAATTGGAGTCCAATTGGGGTTGTAGTCATAGGGCTTTTAGTGTTTTCATGTAGCTCATAGTATAAGCTATCTTTTGCCCCCATTAGATTTCATCTCAGTGCTTATTTCAACTGCTTAATCTTGTCTGCAATTTGGGTTGATTTCTGAGTTTTCTGTATAAAGTTGTTCAACAGTCAACTGCTTATCTTGATAATTCCTTGTGCTTATTTGTAGTTTTAAGTTTTTCTGTGCTTAATTAAGTTGTTTTAACCATTTCTGAGCTTTTGGGAATTTTTGGATAACTTTAGCTTATTTTTGGGCTTATTGCAAACTGCTTATCTGCCCAAATCAGCCTATTAAGCTTAGTAAACTTTTCATTTTATTTTTCCTATCTTTAAATTTATATTTTAGAATTATCTGTAAAGTTTCATAATTTTCTGAATAGTTTTGATATTTTTAATCTTTTTAATTAGTTTAAAATAGTAATTAAATCATAATAAATAGAATATAAATCAGAAAAATATAATTTTAATTTTCATAATTTTATTTTGTCATTTTTAATCTAGGAAAAATATAATTATATTTTTAGACCTTAAGAAAACCAAAAATAGAAATATAGTGATAGCTTCTATTTAATAGAATTTATCTTTTTAAATTTTAATTAAGTAATTTTCATTTTTATAATTTTCTTAGCTTCTTTTCATCTTATAATATTTTTAGAAAAAGTTTTAGAATTTTCTTTGTTCATTTAGTATTTTTTATAAATTTAAATAGTTTAATAAGTTATTAAATAATAATTAAATAAAAAGTATAAAAAATATAATTTTAGTTTTTAAATAAGTTTTAAGTCATTTTACATTTTTAGGTTTTAAATTTTATAAATTTCAGTTTTTGTCCCATTTTAGATTTCCTGTTGCGCGTTTGTAATTTATTTTAATCGCGTTTAAGTTTCTTTTGTATAAATTGTTTATCAATTGTTAATTAGATAAAAAAGCAAAATCAAAAATATCTGATTCATCAAATCACTCTAATCCAAAGCTTTTCACAGTTTGCCCATTCGCACCTCGTTGGGAAACGACCCAGGTGATCACTTGCCTGGTTTCACACTACACACGAGTATTCGTTCTGAGACTGTTTATATTTATATATACGTTTTCAGACGGATCAGTAAACAAGAGTTGGATTAGGTCCCTTTGGCTTGTGCACTTCTGCACAACTCTGCACATCAACAGACTCAGTGTATACTGAGTGCTTTTGCTGCTGAACTCAACTCATTTGTGGCCTATCTAGATTAGCTTAGGGTTTGTTTTTTGCATTTTTGAATAGCTCATAGTACTAGCTCACTTTTGCCCCCATATTATTCAACTTATCTGCTTATTTGAACTGCTTAATCTGCCTTGCAATTTGGTAATTTTCCTGAGTTTCTGCATAAAATTTGCAACTGCTTAAGTGCTCATTTGCTTAATCTGTGGGATAAGCTCTTTTAATTAAGTTGTTTTGTGCTTCTTATAGTATATTAAACCTGTCCTGAGCTTTTGGTACTTTTTCTAGCTTTTTAGCTTATTTTTGGCTTATTTGCCAAACTGCTTATCTGCCCAACTGCTTATTAGGGTTTAGTAAACTTTTGATTTTAATTTTCCTATATTAATAATATTAATTTAGACTTATCCTGAATTTTTCATATTTTTCCTAAGTCATTTAATATTTTTAATCTTTTTAATTAGTTTCTATTAGTAATTAAATCATAATAAATAGAATAATAATCAGAAAAATATAATTTTAATTTTCATAATTTTCTTTTATTAAATAGAATCCAGGAAAAATATAATCATATTTTTAAACCTTAAGAAAAAAAATAGAAAATAAGTGATAGCTTCTATTTAATAGAATTTATCTTTTTAAATTTTTAATTCAGTAATTTTCATTTTTATAATTTTCTTAGCTTCTTTTCTTTAATAATATTTATAGAAAAAGTTTTAGATTTTTCTTTGTTTATTTAGTATTTATTATAATTTAAATTAGTTTTAAATAATTATTAAATAATAAATAATTAATAATAATTAAATAAAAAGTATAAAAAAATATAATTTTAGTTTTAAAATAAGTTTTAAATAATTTTACATTTGTAATATTAGATTTCATATATTTCAGTTTTTGTCCCATTTTAGATTTCCTGTTACGCGTTTTTAGTTTAATTGATTCGCGTTTAATTTTCTTTTATATATTTGTTTGTTTCTCATTTTGTCAATTAGATATAAAAATCAAAATCTCTTATCAAAATCATCAGTCATTCTAATCCAAAGCTTTTCACAGTTTGCCCATTCATACCTCGTTGGGAAACGATCCGGGTAAACACTTACCTGGCTTCACACTACACACGAGCGTGAGTTTTTGCAAGTATCCTTTTTAAAAAAAGGGTGAGTTGTATTTATTCACCCGTATCCACTGTCTGCATTTATTTATAAGTGTATTCAGCACGGATCATGTGTCATTGGTCGGCTCTGTTGAGTTTAAGGAGACAGCTATCACACGCCCCTGGTTCAACAACCTATATAATTAACATTACAAAGAATAATGGCAAAATCAGCTATTGACAAATATCAGTAAAGATTTAAATGTTTAACAAACGTCGTTTATGGTATAGTATTATTAAAAAATATTCTGTTAATAAATCAGAAACCTTGTAAACCGGCCATTGCTAGCTTTTGGCTTAGAGAGTCAATGTGTACACTGACATGATAAGTTGCAATATTCAGTTTCTAGTGCTTGAGAACCCTAATACGGTTATAAACAAATTGGTTAAATAGTAGCTATTTTTTCAAGTATTTGAGTATGTAGCCTACTACGGTTACAAACTATCTGATTGAATGGTACCAAAGAAGGACTGATTACCACTAATTACTTTTCTTATCAGACACACAAGTGGCAACCTGTAGACAACCATCTATTAACTTTTATGTGCAGTAATTTATCATGGTGGTTATTAAAGAAACCATAATGATACCGGAGCATTGATTTAAAAAAAGGCCAATTATTTTGAAATTTCATGGTATATCAAATAATACATTACCTGGACTCGAATAGTTGGTAGAGGTATATGGACAACCTCATCTCTCAGATGCAAAAACGCTGATGCACGTGCTTCTTGTATGTACACTACCCAAATTAGTAGCAGAAACACTGCCGCCAAACTTGTCGATTTGTTTAGCACCCATGCCTGATGACGTAAAAAGTTGACTAAAAATATCACTTGAGTAATGAGTGGAAACTTTTATTAGACATCTAAGAATTCGTGCAAATATTTAACATAAATATGACAAAATATAATGTGAAAAAGTATTTACTATACACAAATCACCACATAATGTTCAGTAACTGCAAACTCGATTTCTCGAAAATTTTATCTGCCCACCACTCAAAATCAAAACTTTACACATAAATAAACAACCAAACATAAACCCATAATTACTTGAGCAATCTAAAATTCACTACCTTGTTAAACAAATCATTAATTAACCACAAACCTATTACCCTGTCAGCACTAAGGCGGTACTAATTCAAAGAGGATTCAATAAACGATTGCAAAGCATATAAAATTACAGAAATATGCACTAACCTTAATGACTTTATGCTACTGTAGAAGCAAGATGCTTCGACATCACAATCTAGTGGCATCTCCAATCAATTGCAGCCTGATTCAAACCACATCTAAATTATAGAATTTAGAAAATAGACAACAACAAAAAAAACGTGTCAAGAGGCTCACCTGGACCATGTTAGCACAAACATGTTTTGACCAGCCCTTTAACCAAGTAATACCTTCCTGGTGTCTATTGCACGACCAACAACCCGTTTCGCGGCTGTTAAAACACAAACTTCCAACCCTTAGCCATTCATTGCATATCTAACTTGTGAGGTGTTATGATTGCTTATAAAAATATTTAAACTTTTTGAAGTAAGTATTGCACACATAGAAAACAATATTTAATCCATAAAGCAATGACCTTTAACGTAACATATGAACACCCAATAATTCAAATCAACATATATACGATATTCAATAAGAATACAGCATTAAATATAGATGTTACAATGAAGCAAAACGCCAATCAAGTGTTAAAATTGACAATAAATAACACGTAAATTTAATGAAAAGAGTGATTAATTTATATAAGTCTCCTCCACTAAACTAACTGTGTCGTAATTTTGTTTGATTCATAGATCATTCATCCGTGTAGTTGATGAATATTGTAGAAACAACTAAATCATTTAAGGAACTATAGAAAAATCAGAAGCATTAAATCATTATAACTGAAAAATTCACCGAAAAACCCAAAGACATGCCGGCGACAAAAAGATATTGAAAAGAAAGCAGACCCTATCAAATATATGATCCAAAGTTTACAACTTCACACAAATAGCATGAAAAAATATAAAAAAATCAAACTTTTAATGCTAAAACAGAATAACACACACCCATAACTTAATTAACCAAAAAAATAAAAACCCTAGATTAGTAGATAAATTAATAAGTAATAGATTAATATACCTTTAATCCATTAGCCGAAAAACATACTATTGATTAATCAGATTGAGGATTGTTTCTTTCTTTCTTTCTTTCATTTTTTTTTTTTTTTTTTTTTTTTTAATCGGCTTTTCTTTGTTGTGTGTCTTTGGCTGTGTAGAATGGATAAAGAAAGGCTGGTTTTGTTTGTTAAAATTTTTGTTTTAACCCCTATGTTTTTGTATATGACCCGCTTTCTTTAAGTTTTATTTTTTATGTTTTTGACACATATATTTTTGTACCCAATCTCTTATATAATTTTACACAAAAACGATTTTTTATAAATTTTTACTAATTAAAGAAGTTCTTAATTTATTTTTTATTTAAGCATCTTTAAAAAAATAAAATAATAATTCAGTTATTACCAAATAAGGTATGATTTGATTTTTTGAAATGAAAAAGTCCCCACTAGAGGTTTTATTTTATTAGGTAAAAGATTTCATAATTATTGGCATACACTTGGTATACTCAAATGGAGAACAAATGCAACCTCAACTAGGATAAAAAGATAATAATTTATGTGGAAATCTTTTATATAATAAAATAACTTACTTTTGGCTAAATTGAAGGATTTAATTAATCAATGAGAGGGCTCGATTTTGCTATTGAGCATTCTTATTGGCCAATTGAAAAGTCAAACAAAAAATGGGGTCAATATTGGAGATTTTATTAAAACTCTCCAAACATAGGTTTGTCGAAATTGGCAAAAAAAAAAAAAAAAAAAAAAAAAAAAAAAAAAAAAAAAAAAACCTTCTGAGGAACCGATTGGGATGTTTCAAAAATTTGTCGTCGAAAAAGTAAACAAGAAAGAAGGGTGCGACTAACCTTGATCTTACTTGGAGTGAATATTAACACCGAAAAACAAGGGAAGTGAATGTTTTCTTTCATTTGAAATGACTAGAGAAGTTAAATTATAAATTCCTACATATAGAAAAAAAAAATTACTATTCACTAGCTGCAAATTGTTGTCTGCATACAATACAAATAGCAGGGTACTCACGCGTTGCAGCGGCGGGTACCCTGTGACAATTAACCGGAGAAATAGATCTCGATGAGGCCTGGCTCACAAGTTTGTATCGGTTCCAACGGATCCTCTTTGGTTCATTTTCGGATGACTTTTAATGCCTAGCCGAACCGGTGGCGACACTGGTTCACGGTTGAACCCGTGGCCCAGTCTGGTATTCAAAACTATATGTACCATCAACTTGTTAGCTTGTATGAACTTTTGTGTGTTTTATTAATTTGTACAATATATATAATAACATGTACTTTTCATTTTAGAGGTGTTTTAAAAATAACATTAATTAGTGTATTTTATTATTTTATATTTTGGATTATGTTGTAGCTTGTTTAGTTTGTACATTATGAAAATTTTATTGTACTTTTTAGTAAGCGGGTGTTTTAATTGGTTATATTTAATTTGATAGCTATACTTTTAACTGGTTGTACACTGTGAATAAATAATTGTATTTTTAAGTAATTGGGTGTTTTAATATGATTATTAATTATGCTTTAATTTAATGTTTTAGTGCATTAAAAAGTTGTACGCTATGTATAGATGCTTGTAATGCTGAATTTTAAGGCATTAAATGTCTAATTGTGTTGATATTACTTATACTTTTAGACCATGTGTAGTGGTGGGTAAGAGAGGGTGGGGCGTTTTGAGCCATGTGGCAGTATGGGCCATGTTTTGGCTTGGTAGAAAAAGTGGTGTAGTGGTAGTAGGGGCGTTTTGCGCCATGTGTCACTTTTTTTTTTTTTTTTTTTTTTTTTTTTTTTAATTCCAAATATTTCATTTACATTAACCCAATCTTATAAATAAAAAATTGCTATAAAAACAAAAAAAGCAAGCAGCACCACAAACTTTGACTAAACTTTCTACTTCACGTTCTTCGTCCTTCAACAAAACACCTCATGCTTCAAAAAAAACACCTCCTGCTCCTACTTCACCTTCTTCGTCCTTCAAGAAAAAGCAAGCAGCACCACAGCCAAACAAAACCGATCACAACCGATCTTAATCAACTTCTTCATCTTCATCTAAATTAAATACCACTATTTCCAGTAGCTGCATAGCTTCAGTTTCTTTTTCTTCCACAACCAAAGAACTAGCCAATTAGAAGAGAGGGGCTCGGGCGCTGTCGACAAAACGCCCCAAATGAAATTCCAAGAAGAACGCCCCGTCGTTTTGGTTGGATGGGCGTGGTGGGGCGTGGAAGGGCAAAAAAACGCCCCATACACGCTCGAGTACACATGGTCTTAGCATTAAAAAGTGTAATGCTGAATTTTAAGAATTTCTTTTTTTTAGAAGGTCTTCATTATACATATATTTAAAGAGCAAGATTTGGTCCTGTTGCTAATTGAGGTTTTGTTCAAACAATTTGGGCCTAATCGTGGGTTAAGTGACATAATTACACTAAATGTGTGGCTGAAATATATGGAATCCACTATTACTGCTAATTATAACTAAAATAGTTACACATGTCATTTTATAAGATAAAGAAGGAACTATTCATGTACTGTTATGTACTGTTGACTCTATTAAAGCTGGATTATACAATTGTTAATTACAAATCTATTGTAGAAACATCCTATAGCAGCATTACATGTGTCTGCATTATATTATACAATTGCTAATTACAATTCTCCTGTAGCAGCATGTTTCTTGGCACAGATATCCACTTTTAGATATTTCCCTGCAATTGTTAAGAGGCCAGAAACATCCAAAATTAGTATCAAATTGCAAAGTTTATATACTAGGAAGCTAGAAACATCCAATTTAGTATCAGCTACTAAGGAAAAAAAGAAAAAAATAATAAACTAAATTAGAATACAAACTTTCTTCTGCTTTCCTTCTTCCATTAGTCACAAAGTTGCAGGTACAAATGTCATCTATTTTTTTGACACAACAGAATCAGCTATAACAGAAGATGCATATCAAATTACTGAAATGGAGATACCTCAACAGCAACAACCGCCTTTCGTAATTGAGTATACCCCAACAATTTTTGTTAAAAAAAATACTAATTAACCAAACGAACTTAGGAACAATTCTAAATCGAACCTTAACCAACGCAAACAAAACGAGCTACAACGCATCAAAAGATAAAAGAGAATAAAAGAAACCAAATAAACAAACAACTCACCCCGAGTCAACACAGGTTGACTCGCTTAGTCCGTGTCATTGCCGAGTCACGAACGAGTCACGACCGAGTCGTGGTCAAAACACAAGATCCACACGGTTTTACAAAGTTTCAAACCTAAGAAAAACATTAATATTAACCGGATTAAATAAGAATAAAAATTAGGGTTTTTTAAAAGTTTATAAAAAATAAAAATAGAAGCGCGTGGGGTGGATTTTACCGTCGAGAAAATGAAGGGTGAGGTGGCGGTGGCTCGCGGTGGTGGTGGCAGCAGGCGTGGGTGGCGCGTGGTGGAGTTACAAGGTGCGTTGAGAATTAATAAGCTCCAGAAAGGCTTAGAATAGTCCGATCTATTAACTGGGAGAATAAAAAAAGTGTCGCCGGAAAAGTTGGCCGGAAAAGTTGGCCGGAAAAATTTCCGGCAGCCGACCGGCGACGAGGAGGTGAGAGAGAGAAGAGACTTTGTGTGTGTAGAATGAATAAAAAAAAATAAGAAAATAACCTTTTATACCCATCAGGGACCAAACATGGTCAAATTAAAATGTAGGGGGCGCGGTGTATTATTTTGGGCGGGGGTATAAACTGTCAACTGGATAAAACTTTTGCCATAATCACTATGGGACCCATTTGACATACCAAACGGACTCGAAAATTAACGAAACTTGCACCATTGTTCACGAAATAATTTTTCCAATAAAAACGAGTATAAATATGCAATATTTTCAAAAATCAATATTTTTAACAAATACGATACGTTTTGTGCTTTCTAAATGTTCATACGTATATAAAAACAAGTGCAAATGCTAAAGTGAATTTTTTTTAGTCATATTGGAAAGTACATATTGGCCAATAGGGCGACGCAAAAACAGCAAAATGTAATAACTTTGAGTTTATAATCCAATTATAATGTAAAGTTACCCATGTTAGTGATGGAATATCTATTAAAAGCAATGTTTTTCACAAAACTTTCATGCAAAACACCCGCTGCAAAGCGCGGGCTACCCCGCTCGTTCTTTTTATTATAAGATGGTAAGATATACAATACACAATTTCAAATTAAGTTATTGTTTACTAGCTACAAATTAATTCGTGGATTAAAATTTTAATTTTGTAATCAACATAAATATAATTTTATAACTTATAAAGGTTAAAAGTTTTGTTTCCCTAATATAAAAATTCATCATGTATCTAGAAAAAAAACATTTTTGTCTAAATAAGAAATTTTTATACACAATAACAAGCTTTCGGAGAAAAACTTACTCATACCGACTTATGATGTACTTATAATGTTTTGATCTAATTTGACGAGAAAAAGTCATTGAAAAAGATAAAACTTTCAAGTAGAAAATATCTTAATATAGATTATCAACTAAATAATCATTTCAAGTTACTAAAATTAATCATAAAATATAAGGAAAACTTCACACAAATGTAACCAACTCTTAAAAGTGTTCCAATTAAGTCACTCAAACTTTTTTTGTCTCAATTAAATCACTCAACTTTATGAAGGTGTTCCAATACTAGATAATTGACATCTTTAATAGGTAAACATGCTTAACTTACTTGCATCGTTAGTCCTTATACTAACGGACGTTAGTCCTTTTGCACGTAAATTACATAAATAGTCCCTGTCGTTACGCTAAATTGCGTCCAACGTCCAAATAATTTTTTTTTCAAAATTAATTTTTTTACAAAAATTAATTTTTTTTTTCGAAATGAATATTTTATTTTCCAAAATTTTTTAGAAAAAATAACGTTTTTTTCCGAAATTAAACTTTTTAGAATTTTTTTTCCGAAATTAATTTCTAAAAAAATTATTTTTTTTCTAAAAAATTTAATTTTTCTAAAAAAAATTTCGAAATTTTTTTTAGAAAAATTAAATTTTTTTACAAATTAATTTCGGAAAAAAAAATTTTCTAAAAAAATTAATTTCGGAAAAAAAAACATTAATTTTTCTAAAAAAATTTCGGAAAATAAAAAAATTAATTTTTCTAAAAAAATTTATTTCGAAAAAAAAATTAATTTTTGTAAAAAAATTAATTTTGAAAAAAAAAATTATTTGGACGTTGGACGCAATTTAGCGTAACGACATGGACTATTTATGTAATTTAGGTGCAAAAGGACTAACGTCCGTTAGTATAAGGACTAACGATACAAGTAAGTTAAGCATGTTTACCTATTAAAGAGGTCAATTATCTAGTATTGAAACACTCTCACAAAGTTGTGTGATTTAATTGAGACAAAAAATGTTTGAGTGATTTTAATTAGAACACTTTTAAGAGTTGATTACATTTGTGTGAAGTTTTCCGTAAAATATAACCATCGTTTCTAGACATATATACATTTCTTTTATATACGTGTTTAGATCCTTGCATTTTGTTTGTTCTTGTAGTATAATTTTTAAATAATATTTTTGTTAGTTATTAGCTTTCTTCTCTTAGGTTATTTTAGCTCATTTTAATATAAATATTAGACTTAAACTCAAAATAAACTAAAAAACGTGACAACTAAACATAAAACAATAAACATTAAACGTGATTTTCAAATTTATTATTCGTCGTGAATACGACTTGGGGGATTAGATTCTTACCATCTTAGGTATTTATCCTACCTATTTGGAAACTTTTAACCGACCATTTACGACGAATTAGTTTTTTGCAACATAAGGACTTTTTATAGAAACGAAAGAGAAAGCTAAAAAATAAAAATAAAAATGAAAAAAAAAAAAAAAAAAAGAAAAAGAAAAGATGATACTCCCTTCGTCCCAATTTTATTGTCAGTTATTCCTTTTTCGGACGTCCCAAAATTATTGTCACATACCCAAAATAGAAAGTAAATAGATAGTGAAGTTTGGTAAAGTTTACTATATTACCCTTGGTTGAAATTAATATATCAAACTTTAAAGAAGTGGTAATTAATTGGTTAAGGGTAAACTTGTCATTTGGCAAAAAAGTAAGAGAGAGAAAGTAGTGATAGTGACATTTTTCTAAAAGAATGTGTTTTTTGTCGGGTGATAATAATTTTAGGACGGAGGGAGTATGTGTTTTGAGGTTGGATGGTTTTTTTATAAAGGTCCTTTTTATAAAACCCCAAGTTATAAATCTGGCCCAAAATTAGAGTTTTACATCTTTCACAATATATTGCAGATTATGTTTAATAAGGCATATATTGTTAAAAAGTAACTATTCCATATATGATATTTCAAACCATGTTAAACATGAGTGCACTAATTGGGTATTTCTCCAAAATGAACCGGTTTTCAAACCGGTTTCGATTTTAGTCAACTGGTCAAAAACCGGTTTTGATTCAAACCGGTTTTTACCAACGAAAACCCAAACCGGGCCGGACCGGTTGGGGACCGGTTTAAACCATTTTTGGCTAAACCGGTTTTTTTTTTTCTTTTAAAAAAAAAAAAAAAAAAAAAAAAAACAATGGAGAAGATGCATGTTTCTTAAGTAGAAGAGATCCAATATCAAGCCAAAAACAGAGATAGCATAGTGGATAGAACAAAGTGGAGGTCAACAAACTTGCTCATGCTAAGCAATGGTTGGTTTGGTGTTTTTCTTGTCGGATAAATGAAGATTTAGAATGGAGATTGGAGAAGATGAGATGATTAGGTAGGGAAGGGAGAAAGTTGATTGGGAAGTGAGAAAGTTGAATGTGTGGCTTGGACTAAGTCATAGGCCTTGTTTCATTTTTTCATGTACAAGATATTGAAATGGGATGGGTTATAACCACGGGGCCTATTTGGTTATATCCACGGGGCCTATTTTTTAGGGTTTTTTTTTTTTTTTTTTTTTTTTTTTATATCAAAAAGCTATAAACCTGAAAGTGCGGAACAGAAAATATAAAGTTTAATATGTCAAACGCTTAAAACTGTCAAAAACACGGAACAGAAACTGACAAAAACTGTGCTGTACAAAAAAAAAATAAGGGACAAAGTGGGGAGACAAGGTCCTGCCACCCTTGTCCCCCCGTGGGTATAGTAGATCCCATTGAAATAGGTGAAAGCCAACAAAACGTCACCTTTACTGCCAACAAAACTTCACCTTTAAAGACAACCCTTTAATAATTTAAACAATTAAAGACACTCCAATAAAAAGTAATAATCTTAATTATTTTCTACAAACTTTTCTAATCTTATAAGAAGATTCTAATATTGTCATGAATGATAAAGCTAAACTCCAAGTTAGCTCATTTTATTTCTCATAACATAGTTAACTGAATAAAATACGCGTATATTTCAAAAAAAAAAAAAAAAAAAAAAAAAAAAACAACGCGTCTACAATATATTGTATGCATGTGCTTCATCTTTATAGCCTAACAAAAGCTGTCAAAATGGAAGTGAAACGCCGACAAAACAAAGCTGTCAAACAACCGGTTTAAAACCGGTTTCAGAACCCTGTTTTCTCAACCGGACCGGGTATAATCGGTTTTCAAACTGCTCCAACCAAAAAAACTACAACCAGTTATAAACAGCCGGTTCGTTCCAAGGGAAACCGGTTTAAGGAAAACCGGGTTTCGGGCAAATCGGTTTCGGTTTTTATTTCCGGTCGGTTCATGAACCGGTTTTTTTGTGCACCTCTAATGTTAAATAAGGTATGTTTCTATTTTCCATCATGGTAATATGCAGGCTGGGCTAGTAACTATAGTTTGCATGGTTGTTGGGTTTAAACATGTGACGTTTTTGTGTCTTGTTAACCAAGAGCACAATAAACCTAGGCTTACTTTAACCTATTTTGTATTGCAAGGCCCTGTACAAGTTTCTTATATTTCATTCTCTATTTTTTTTTAACGGCGGATTTTTATAAAAAAAAAAAAACAAAACTAGCAAGGTGCTAGGGAATACAACGTAATAAGGTTAGGATTTTTCATCCAATCGATCCAACTAAATTTACTCTTACATCTAGAATTAACCCATATATAAGATCGAGAGACAATCTCATCAAAAATATTGGAATTTAGAGAAGACTCTTGCCCAAAAATCTCCTTATTGCGCCACATCCAAATGAACCACCAACCAATATAATAGATTCCTTCCAGCAACCGTTTTTTGATAATGGAAAACCGAATAGTCCCCAACCAATCTAGCCAATCTTCGTAAGACGTAAAATCCCTACTATCCAACTCCCACCATCGATGAATCTTTCTCATAATAGCAACAGTGAACTTACATGAGAAAAATAAGTGGCTAGACGACTCAGCCGTATCGTTACACAAAGGACATAAAATTGATTCAATATCCATACCTCTTCTCGACATGTTGAACCGGGTAGGGAGATAATCGTTCTTCACTTTCCAAGCATGAATATTAATTTTAATTGGAACCTCCTTTATCCATCTCGTCTTACTATTGCTTGAAGGGAGCATATTATCATCAATAACTCTTCTCACCGAAGCAACTGTGAATTCACCCACACCATTTAGACACCAAGACCACCTGTCCATTGAATTACTAAGACTACATCCATCAGTAATCTCTTGAATCATATCCATCTGCTGTTGTTCCACGCCTCCCCTTGGATGCCTTATAAGCGAAAGAAACAAACTACCATGAGCCAATTTTTCTTTTACCGAGATCCCTTTCAACGATTCAAGCATATAAATTCTAGGGGCCAAATCTTTAAGAGCCATGTCACCACGCCAAGGAACATTCCAAAAAGAAGTATTTGCACCATTTCCCAAAATCGGCTTGATATAACTTAACAAATCTATGCCATAAGACTTTAGCACCTTCACTTCCTTCACTATAGATAACCATAATGAAGGATAATTTGAGCAAAAAGTCTTACCTATCTTCCCATCTTCACCATGTAGAGCAGAAATCACACGAGTCCATAACGATCCTTTTTGAACAATGAACTTCCAAATCCACTTGAACATGAGAGCTCTATTAAGGGCAAATAAGCTCGAAACCCCAAGACCACCGTTATCTTTGGAGGCCATAACACTCTTCCAACGAAACCAATTTGCTTTTTTGGAGTTAACCTCCGCCCCGTTGAAAAACCTAGCCCTTGTGGATTCCAACTTCTTTAGAACCTGCATAGGAATTTTAAACATGGACATATGATGAATATGAATCGCTCCCAACACGGACTTAATGAGAGTAAGTCTCCCACCGATTGAAAGCGTTTTTAGCTTCCATTTAGATAGACGAATCTCCATATTCTCACTAAGATCATTCCAAGACTGAATACGCGACATTAAACTTCCCACTTTAGCCCCAAGGTACTTGAAAGGAGTTTTAAGAACCATACAACCAATCTTGTTAGCAGATTGCTCAACAATATTTGTTTCCACTGAAATCCCCATAAGTTTACTTTTGTGCATATTGATCCTTAAGCCCGAAGCCCGATAAAAAACCTCCAACACACGAATGATATTATCAATATTCGATTGACACCAATGTCCCATAAATATAGCATCATCTGCGTAAAACAAATGTGAAATATGGATAGAAGGACTAATCTTGATACCTTTAAACAAACCCGCGTCTACCACTCTTTGAAAAGAAATATGTAAACTTTCCATAACTAAGATGAATAAGAACGGGGACAAAGGATTGCCTTGTTTAAGGCCTTTATAAAACTGAAATTCTTTCGTTGGGCTGCCATTAACAAGAACCGAGCCCCTCGAAGACTTGAGGCAACTTCGAATCCATAAACGCCATTTTTCACCAAAACCAAATCTCAACAAAATATTATCCAAAAAATCCCATCTAACCGAATCATATGCCTTTTCAAAGTCAACCTTGAAAACCATAGCTTGCTTGTTCTTTTTACTACACCATTGAACAATTTCGTTTAAAATAAAAGGACCATCTAGAATATTTCTCTCCGCCACAAATGCAGATTGGATTTCATTTACAATGTCTCCTATAACAATAGAGATCCTATTTGCCAATATCTTTGCAATGATTTTATAGACACTCCCAATGAGACTAATCGGTCTAAAATCTTTAACCATATTGGCATTTAGGATTTTGGGAATTAAGGTAACAAAAGAAGAATTACCTCCTTTAGGAATTGAGCCATGATTAAAAAACCATTTAACAGCTTTAACCACATCGTCTTCAATTAACTTCCAGTATCGTCGAAAAAATCCAAAAGTAAAACCATCGGGTCCTGGACTTTTCTCTGTACCACAATCCCATACTGCCTTTTTGACTTCATCGATCGAAACCTCACCTTCTAACATATCATTCTGCTCACTAGATATATGGTTCACAAAATCCAAGTCCAAACGAAGACCCTGTTCACCTGATTGCTCAAATCTATCTTTAAAATGTTGATAAAACTCCTCCTTAACTAGCTGGGGCGATTCAATCCAAACTCCATCCTTTAACACACCTCGAATAGAACGACAACTTCTTTTTTTATTTAACACACCGTGGAAAAATTTTGAATTTTCGTCACCTTCAATAGCCCATTTTATTTTTGCTTTTTGGGCCACTTCTATATTCCTATTCTTTTCCAGCTCGTTCATTAATCTGATCACGTTCATTCTCTGATTGATGACCGATTCAGAAGCATACCCTTTATCAATTTGAGAATCAATCGACTTA
Organism: Artemisia tridentata subsp. tridentata; assembly: GCA_021014915.2. Classification (NCBI taxonomy): domain Eukaryota; kingdom Viridiplantae; phylum Streptophyta; class Magnoliopsida; order Asterales; family Asteraceae; genus Artemisia; species Artemisia tridentata. Next base: position 494,636,183 of record CP139509.1, on the reverse strand, counting down.
AGATCCTCCTGTAAGTTTCTCAAGCTGCCATTCTTAGAATCCTTATAAATATACACCCATTTCCGAATTCTTTCTTTCAAAACTCTCAATTTTTTCAAGAATTTAGTGTAATCATTTTGCTCACATACACTATCCTCTTTCCAAACGTTTTCCACAAGGTTATCAAAACCATCAACTTCACACCAGTAGTTGAAGAATTTGAAAGGAACCGGACCAAAATCACAATGATTTTCCCGCATCAAAATTGGACGATGATCTGACAAGTATCTCTCTAAAGATATAGCAGAAATAGGAGGACATGTATCCAAAAGAGTTTTAGAAATAAGGAACCGATCGAGTTTACTCATCTTCGTTCCAGATCTATGACACCAAGTGAACAAACATCCACCAAGAAGCACCTCCACTAAACCTGCATTAGCAATGAAAGTATTAAAGATCTTCGCCCCTTTCTTATTGAAAACCGAACCAAATCTTTCACTACACTCCCTCACTTCATTAAAGTCTCCCATCATTACAACTTCACCTTCCCAATTACAAATAACAGATAATAAGTAATCCCACAAAGACATCTTATCCTTTAAATCCTGAGGAGCGTATACTGATATGATTAGTAATTTCTTCCCGCTAGGCACCCAAATACCACGAATAATGATAAAAAAATCAGAAATTGTCTTATTATCCTTTTTAAACATATGAGGATCCCACACACATAAGATCCCACCCGAATTCCCCACTGCATCACTGACCACATAATCAAAATCCAAATTCCCCCAACAATTTTTAATACACCAGAGATCTACATTAGCAGATTTCGTTTCCTGTAAAGACATAAAATTCACCTTATTCGAAATACACAAATCCTTAACCCAATCTTTTTTGGCCTTTTGAGCTAGGCCTTGAATGTTCAAGGATAGAAAATTCATCTATGTACATTATTCCCTCCTTGTGATTTAATAATTTCTTCCAAGTTGTTTATACACCCTGTCATATTAAAACCCATAATCTGACCAACATTCACCAAATCATCCATCAATTGGATGATAGAACCTCCTGTATGGGGAATTGTCGATTTCTTAAAATGGCCTGAACTTTTAGATTCAAATGAATCAGATCTTACTTCCTTTCGAACCCTTTTTTGCTTCTCCACAGATCCTCCCTCTTTATCATTGTCGCCAACAACGCTCATGCTTTCTATTGGATTCTCATCAGGTGTATCTCCATTATATTCTTCACCATCCTTTGGGGTAAAACCAGGTGGATATTCACAACTATCATGCTCCATATTTCCATTGTTGCATTCATTTCTCATTTTATTGAGGGCGTCATAGATACCGAACGGATCTTCCGACTGTTTTTCACTATGATTGTCACCTATTTCATTCCTATCTTTATTACCCAAAATCATCTTGAACACAGGTTTCTGGCACTTCTTCTATATCACTTTCGCCATTCAAATTCTTATGATCATCCACATTAGCATCTACCTCTCCATCTTCTAACGTACCAGCAAGAGACACATCATCCTCTTCTTCCTCAAAATCCGGAACCCACCCAGGGGTTTCTTTGGCACGTATCCAATGAACCTTATCGCGGTGGATAATTTTAAAATCCTCAGATATACTTCTAGTATACCTTGTATGAACACACAACCTCTTAGAATGAAAACAAGAATCTTCCTAGTCATCAACACTAAGGAGCTCCCCCCATCTCGCTGCAATTCGTTTAAAACTATTCTCCGTCCATAGCTTAAATGGAATCCCTTCGGTCTCAACCCACGCAATTCTTTTATCAGTATGGAAATCCAATGTAGCAACTTTCAGGATTGAAAACCAAGAACCAATACTCACATTATCACGGAACTTTTGAGTAGCGTCTTGATTAGCAAATTTCAACATAACCCAAAACTCCCCCATATATTGAATTTTAACGTCCGAAAAGCCTTCATTTGTCATTGTCATTTTGAGATTAGCCAACGATGAAAACTCTTTAACCCTCCCAAAAAGGGAATTCGAGATATCTTTTGAGACCAAGCATTCATCATCCAAGACCGTAACTGGGGAACTCTCAACAACTTCAGGTTCTTTTGCCCCAACACCTGATACTATTTTAGCGAAAGAATTACCTCCTTTATTGACCCCACTACCTGTAGGAGGTATGTAAGCTGTACTAGATGGATTGATCACCTTCTTACTACCATTATTAACTTTGTTCACACCATTCGTACCATTTATATTGTTTCTATTGAATCTGGGAAGATTTGCGTGCAGCTTATGACGGTCTATCCAAACGGTACACAAATTGTTTACCAACCCAAATCTCTTTGTTAAAACCATTCTTTACTCTTTTGGTAGGTATGAATGAATCCACCACGTGCCTGTACACATTACACGCATGGAACAATTCCTTAGCAGTCGTCACTTCAGGGAAATTAGTAACAAAAATGGTGATTGAGATTTTAGCAACATCATTTTCTTTGGATCTAAACGAACCCATACCGATTAAATGATCAAGTACAAAACCTAACGATTAAAATGTCCTACCTATGATGTCCCACTTTTGTTGTCCCGCCTTTGGTGTCCCACCACAAGGATGTACCACCTATGACGTCCCAACTATAGTGTCCCATATATGATATTCCATTTGGATCACCAAGAAAAGGAATGAATAATTGAAATATAATCGGGAAGTGTGGTGATGGCGTTTGATCCCGCCGGAAATTAGATCGATGTGGGTGGATTGGGTGGCTTATATTTCATTCTCTATAGCACGACAACAATACCAATACTAGCACCAAATACTTAATCATGCCGTGATGAGGTATGAGAATGTACGATGTATTCATATTTTTACTCGAAAGCAGAAGACTGCTTTTAAAACAACTTCTGACATGTATTTAATCTTTTAGTCATCTATAAAATGTAAATCACTAAATAAACTTACTTATGTGATGTTTTGTTGAATTCAATGACAAATATTTAAATGTTGTATTCGATAATTTTGTAGTTATGGACTTATGGATATGTGCACTGATGCGTGGTTTTGCAACCTTACAACAGGTTTTACCTCTCAAGGGATCTCAAGAGGCTTACAACCCCACCAGGCAGTGTACCTGACCGATGTAGTATAGTGTAGTGGTAAGTACGGGGGATTGATCGTTCTCCACAGGGAATAGTGTTCGTTAGGTATGAAAAACTACTTTAGTAGGTCTAAGGGTGAGGGAAGATTCTTTTTGTATTTTTATATTTTTTTATGAAAGCAAGTAAAATCTCGGGTTTGAAGGAGTGGGCGGAATTAGTTGCTAGTCAACTAACCCAAATAGCTACGAATGCAAATAAAATAAAATAACTGAAAATGAAAAGGTCGTGAAACTTATGTGGAGAGAAATGTGTTTACTTAGATTTCCTTACTCCCTAACTATCTTTTACCGGTTGATTAGTGTGTATTAATTGCGTGGATGACGGGTGTATTCCTTAATACCATTTGTGGGGTGGCGTACGTACTTCCCCAACTCTACAAGCTCCTACTTCACTCCTATGTCGAGCCGGCTAGGAAGCTCCTAACATGGGATCACTAGAATTCGCTCATGCATTAAATACAACCATAAAAACCTTAGTACGCATTGGTTCATGTTTCTTAAGACGTTCAAGCAAGTTACCGAATAGGAAGTTAGCCAGTTTTCTTAAGCCTAACATCGATGAACAATCATCCAATACAATTAATAACACACTAATAACAAATAATCAATAGCTAGGTTTCATTAGATCTAAGCAAACACAAGATAAATCTAGCCTAGCATGTTAATTAAAAGACAAGAACAAGATATAATCAAACAACACATAGACATATTGATTGATTAAATGATAACTTATCTTCAATTAAACATGGGAGATCCAAGGGTATGAAAACCCTTAAAAATGGCAGAAATTCGTCTTTAGGGTTTCTCCTCACAAAGTTGCACACTAATGACAAAAAATTGTAAAACTATATATAGAGTTTAAGGGCTGACGGCGTCACGTTGTGGATCTTGACGCCGTCACCTCGCCGTGTCTAGGGTTCTCGGATGGCCTTCTTGACGCCATCCCTCTTTAGTCGTCCAAAATCCTCCCTGGCTTATCAAGGCTTGACGCCGTCAGAAATGGGCTTGACGCCGTCCCTCTTTAGCTTAAACCGTGATGGCCTTGATCACCTTAAAGCTTGACGCCGTCAGAAATCCATTGCAAAATTCTCTGGCTTATCATGAGTAATTTTCATATCCACCTTTTTTGCCAAGCCGTGACGCCGTCTGGAACAATACCTGACGCCGTCAAAGGTACTTTTCAGCATAATTTTGAGACTTTGTCGTTTTCTTCACTTTTATGCTCCAAAAACGTCCAAAATGCTTCCTTTTCTAGATTTCTTCTCCAAAGTACCTAAAATGACAAAAGGAACAATTTAGGGCAATATTTGATCAAATAAATACGATTTAGGGCTTAAATGACCCCCTAAAAGTGGTACACTTTTCGCTTCGTCAAATACCCTTACACTTGAGATTTGCTTGTCCTCAAGCAAATGCGCTTTTATTCTAATCAAAATACAAGTTAGGGGTCATTTAATGCTAATATAAAAGTAATTACAATAAATAGTCGTTCCACTTTAATCATAATAAGCACGGAGATTACAAACTAGCACCTCACAAGTAGTGTTTAGATACTCACATCTCTCAAGTGTCATCAAAATAAATCTCATAAATGAAAATGGATAATATCTCTCACTACCTGTCATAGCAAATAGATTACCATAGGCTTGGGAAAGGATCGAAAACCTTCTCCACTAGGCGTAAGCACCTAAGATAAACTATCAAAGAGGGCTTTTAAATGGGTTATAACGTTAGGTGTAGGGATATGATAAACACGGATTTGTTGGATAAGGGATATTTTACTGGTGGCGAGTTAAAGATCTTGATCAATTACATGTACAATATGGCGTTGCTAAGCCAAGTGATGCGTGGTTTTGTAACCTTACAACAGGTTTTACCTCTCGAGGGATCTCAAGAGGCTTACAACCCCACCAGGCAGTGTACCTGACCGATGTAGTATAGTGTAGTGGTAAGTACGGGGGATTGATCGTTCTCCACAGGGAATAGTGTTCGTTAGGTATGAAAGACTACTCTAATAGGTCTAAGGGTTGAGGAAGATTCTTTTTTATGTTTTTATATTTTTATGAAAAGCAAGTAAAAATCTCTGGTTTTGGAAGAAGTGGGCGGAATTAGTTGCTAGTCAACTAACCCAAATAACTACAAATGCAAATAAAATAAAATAACAAAAATGAAAATGTGGTGAGAAACTTATGTGTAGAGAAATGTGTTTACTTAGATTTCCTTACTCCCTAACTATCTTTTACCGGTTAATTAGTGTGTATTAGTCGCGTGGATGACGGGTGTATTCCTTAATACCATTTGTGGGGTGGCGTACGTACTTCCCCAACTCTACAAGCTCCTACTTCACTCCTATGTCGAGCCGGCTAGGAAGCTCCTAACATGGGATCACTAGAATTCGCTTGTGCATTAAATACAACCATAAAAACCTTTAGTACGCATTTGGTTCATGTTTCTTAAGACGTTCAAGCAAGTTACCGAATAGGAAGTTAGCCAGTTTTCTTAAGCCTAACATAGATAAACAATCATCCAATACAACTAATAACACACTAATAACCAATAATCAATAGCTAGGTTTCATTAGATCTAAGCAAACACAAGATAAATCTAGCCTAACATGTTAATCAAAAGACAAGAATAAGATCGAATCAAACAACACATAGACATATTGAATGATTAATTGATAACTTATCTTCAATGTAACATGGAAGATCTCAAGGCAAAAAGCCTTGAAAAAGAAGCTAAATTCGTCTTAGGGTTTTCTCCCAAAATTCCACACACTAAGTCCTCCCTTAATGACAAAAAATTAGAAAACTATATATAGATTTTTACATCTGACGGCGTCACCTTATGGAGTGTGACGCCGTCACCTCGCCGCTTCTAGGGTTCCCGGATGACCTTCTTGACGCCGTCCCTCTTTAGCTCTTCAAAAATCCATTCTGGCTTATCAAGGCTTGACGCCGTCGAACCTAGAACGTGACGCCGTCCCCTTTTGATTTAAGCCGTGACGCCCTTGATCAAGTTAAAGCGTGACGCCGTCAGAATTCACATGCTATTTTCACTGGCTTATCATGAGTAAATTTCACGTCCAACTTTTCTTGCCAAGGCATGACGCCGTCCAGAGTAAATTGTGACGCCGTCAAAGGTAACTTTTAGCCGATTTTTGAGACTTTGCCGTTTTCTTCACTTTATGCTCCAAAAACGTCCAAAATGCCTCCTTTTCCAGATTTCTCCTCAAAAGTACCTAAAATGACAAAAGGAACGATTTAGGGCAATATTTTATCAAATAAATACGATTTAGGGCTTAAATGACCCCTTAAAAGCGGTACACTTTTCGCTTCATCACCAAGACTAGACTCGACTTAAGCTAATGAAAGAAAATAACAAAAACATAAAATAAACATAAAATGAAACGGGATGGTAGTCCGTATGTTTTTTCTATTTTTCTTTTTCTCATTTTTTTTGTATTTTTTTTTTTTTTTTTTTAATCATACACTTTTGCCCTACCATCCAAAATAATACATCATAGGGGCGTTGCATTCCCCTTACACTTGAACTTTTACATAACTTTACAAATAACTATTCTAATGACTCGAATTAAGATAATCGAAAAACTTGGAGTACTTTTAAAATATTTAGCACATATGGGGGCAATAATTGATGTTCTTCCCCATTACTCCATTACACTAGTACTTTACCCATGAGTCCCAATCGTCCCAAAACAATATGCACAAGGATATGACTCGACTTAGCAACCATGTAATCAATTAGATAATTAACTTGGGGTTTAAACAAATGTTGTCACAATAATGCACTAAAAATGAGTGCATACAAGGTAGGCTAAGGCGATTTGGGTGTACATTTAAGTGGGGTGTAACAAAATCTTCCTTTAAGTAAAATGCTTAAAGGTCGAAACGAAAAGATAGGCTCTGAGGGGTGTACTAGGGGTATCGTGTACTAAAAATGAGTACAACGCAAAGGGTGTGGGAGAATTACTTGAACAATGTAGCCAAAGTAATTATAACAAAAACACAGGTGTAAAACAATGGGTTAATCCTAATGCCTCTTATCATGTAGTAAATCTAACTACACGAATGTAGTCTCACTTGTGGCCTCGGAATGGTCCTAACGCAAGTTCTAGAATCTAAGTGCTACCGGTACACACATCATAGCATAAATGCTTTTCCTACCAATTCTAGGGGCGAACCTCACATATTTGGGGGTGGAAAATTTTTTAGTGGTACGGTTTTTGCTAGTCATATAACTTCCTATCCATGAGACGCTCATTAAGATCAAAGTTTCACTCCTATATGTTGTAAAAAAATTTAAATTTGGCACTAAAATTACCCTAACAGGTATTTATCTCAGTTTTATTACACATCTACCATTAAACAAACAAAAATCAAGCGAAGTTGTATTCTCTAAAGTATCGTATTTTACCCCCTTACACTTAAGATGAACATTGTCCCCAATGTTCAAATAACAAGATGTAAAAGTAAAAAGGTAAAAGAATGAAATCAAATACTCTCCTTATTCGCTCGGTGGATAATGTGGCAACATGGTTAGATCTTCTTCCAAGAGAATGTAGAAGCTCCACGACTAAAGCATTGCCAAAATCTTGATTCCACATACATTTCCTTGTCCAAAATAACCTGATAATCCTGAGAAAACAAACACGAAAACCTGCATAACATCGGCGGGATAAATTCTATATATAAGGATATAATGCTTGTGGAATGATAATTTTGCAGATTCCTGGAGATTATAAGTTATAGATTTAATAAAAACTTTTTATGAAAACAAAACTTTCAAAAATTTCTGAAAATTAAAACCTGACGCCGTCAGGTTGTAACGCCTGACGCCGTCAGAAATGATCTGACAGAATTCTCATGTTAAGTTTCCGGAAAATTTTTGGAAAAACCTATACCTTACTTCCTGGAAATCCTGCAAAACATCATTATGACTCGATACAAGCATTTGACTCAAACAAATACTAATATGTATGTTAATTTAATATTATTATGATTCATGTTCATTTGTGTTCTAATAAACCGATTTGGATTTCCCTTACACTTATCTTTTGCAAAATACCTTTATATGTAGTTAAGACGAAGTTAAAAACAAGATAAAGCATTTTCACAATTTAGTTTTGAACATGAATCAATAATAATAAAAATTAAACATACATACGGAAACAAATAAATAAACACACAAAGCAAATAAAGCTTGGGTTGCCTCCCAAGAAGCGCTTTTCTTTATTAACGAGTCTTGTAGCTAGACTCAAAGTCCTTCTACCCTATGTAAGTGAGCTCGTCATCGAGGACGTCTTTAGGGTTAAGCTTGGATTGAAGTTTCCTATTGGTCCGCTTAGTACAATATATCTTTTCAAACTTCTCTCCATCCGGGTCATACAATGTCATCTTAATATGCCATGACCCATCTCCATCTTTGGGTGGTTTGTCCCAATCCCACTTATGATCATCGTCCTCACAAGTCCACTTATTCATCCCTAGGTTAATTGGCAAAACTCCTAGGAAATCAATCATCTTCCTAAAAACTAGAGGGTCTTCAAATGGATCCAATTCGGTGTCCCTAGCCAAGAGTTGTTCTACCGCATGTGTTCGGTTCACAAAGTCCTCTTCTAGGTAAAATGGGCGTTGGGGTTGATGAACTCAAATAAGTACATTTTATTACTATCATTTATCCTATTAATTTGACTTGTTTTACTATATTATGTGTGAGGATTGATACTTAATCGTTTACTTTTGTAATTCTCAGGTAAAAACAAGCATTTGGTGAAACTTGGCGATTTTGGACTAATTATGGAGCAAAACATGCAAGAAGTTAAGAGTCTACTAAAATGTACAAGATCAAGACATTCTGCTCCAGATGCGCCGCATCTTGCTTATCACATACGGCGCATCACTATCAATATTTCACCAGATAAGATCCAAGATACAAGAGGACATGCGCCGCATCTATTTATGGAGTTACGCCGCATCTTCTGGCGGTGTACGAATATTCCTGAATATTATAATCTTGGACCCCACACGAAGTTAAGTCAATGCGCCGCATCTACTTACTAGATGCGCCGCATCTTACCCTCCAGACAGAAACTATAAATACCCCAAGACCAGACGAATTCGAAAGAGACACATATAACATATACGAGACCGAAGTACAGAAACCCTAGGACGAATTCAGTCAAGGCAGCAGCACAAGACACACCCAAACGAAGATACAAGAGCTGTAAGAAGGTGCTGCATGTGTTTAATTCATTAAGTAGTTTTGTTTTATTGTGTTAGTAAGCTTTAATTCATCAAGATTGGTGGCTTGTGTAATGTGACAACGGAAAGATTGCACTCCCTTAAAACTGCTTTCTCATTAATTAAAGTTTATATGTTGATGTCTTTGGTGACTTTTATTAGTGCATTGATAACCTCTGTGTCTAGCTGAGCGTTGATCGGGTCGCCATGCCTCTACCCTCGCCTATTTATTAGATCGTCTATGCATTCTATCGTCTGTAGAAAAGTAGGAAGAAAGATAAATAGGATAGTCATAAGTAATCATTAAGGGTTTACTCGCCGATAAGATTAGAACCAACGAGAAAGGACTTAATCTCGGTGCGTTGCATCGAACTATACACTTCATATAACACTAGCAATAAAACAAGTGACAAACTACTTATCTATCAGGACAGCCCTCTTATTGTCTCAAGTATTTATCTGTGTACGTGTGTGCTACTTGCTGATTCGTGCCTATTGGTTTAGTTTATTATTTAATTGCAACCAAATCGTGCCAGTCTCTCAGGCTGAACCCCTTTGCGTTAGATTAGGTTGTATAGCTAACTTAATTTATTAAAATACTTATTAGAATAACTAGATAATACGTTCCACTCTTAGTGATCGACACTCTACTTACCATTATATTCATACTGACCGGGTACACTGCTCGTTAAGTGTGTGTGTTATTGATAAGTCGGCTAAATATAAATTTAAAACTTGAGTAGGCATTAATACTGCTAAACCGCAACGACACATCGCACGCATCAAGTTTTTGGCGCCGCTGCCGGGGAGTGAATTGTTATTATCTGTTAATTTGATTAGTATTTTAATTAGGTTTTTAATTTTTTTTATCTAACCGCTAATTCTGTTGTGTATTAGATTAATTTGCATTCATTGTACTATTTTGCATATTTTCTGTTTTTTTGTGTTATTTGTTTGCTTTTATTTGTGTTTATTTTCGTGTGTTTTTATTTGTTTTTATTTTTCGTATTTTCTGTGTTCTGCTATCGTTGTACTGAGCTAAATCAAACGATACGGCGCATCTGATCTCTCAGATACGGCGTATTGCGTTTAATTTTTATAAAATACAACGCGTTTAATTAATTCGATACGACGCATCTTTTCCCCAAGATACGGCGTATCTGTTTTTGATAAAAAAAAATTCTAAACGTTAACGCCATACGACGCATCTGCTTTAGCAGATACGGCGTATCTATTATTTTAATTAAAAACAGTTTTCGAATTATTAAACAGATACGACGCATCGATCTCTATCGATACGGCGTATCTTCTGAATCAAAAATCTTATATTTTGAAACGTAACGAAGATACGGCGCATTAACTTTTGTTAATACGACGCATTTAATTTTAATAAATATCGATTTTTGATAATTAAAATTGATACGGCGCATTCGAATTTCTAAGCGGCGTATCTATTTTCTGAATAAAAGTCTGATTTGATTTTAACGATTATAAGATACAGCGTATCCAAGTTTTTGGATACGGCGCATCGTCTGCAGATATCAGCTATTTGTATTCTTATATCCGTTTCTATATTCATTAATTTCTCTTCTAGCGAACAAATCCTACTGATGATTTTACTTGTGATGACAGATTTTGCTATGGAAGATATGTCGAAGAACGGATATCTTGCTATGGAGCTCTTGCTTTCGAACTCATCCATGGAAGTTTATGATTATGTCAACTTCAATGTACTCGAGATTGATACGGATTTATTTTCTTGGGAGACCCCTCTTGAAGCTGTTTTTAAGGAATTCATGCGTTTATGCAACATTGACAAAGGGGTATTCTCTTATGATGTATTTTTGAGGTACACTGGAGATGAACTGTTGCTCTTATGGCCTATCATTGAATCCAAAAGATTGAACTGGACTACTATCGAAGAAGATGATGGGAAATTCTATCTTGCGTACATGGACTCAAGCAACAAAAGCTGTGGTGGAGGCAATACCCAATTCTCTTACATGCCTTATTCCGAACAGTACTGGGGATTAAATGAGAACTATCTGGACGATGAAAGAATTTATGTTGTGGCGGAATTACTATTTCATGGCAGGTTGGTAAGATTGATGGACCTCTCCCTCAATGATTGGCTTGAACTTAAGTATGGTAGTCCGAAATTTGCCCCTGCAAATGAAGTTAAGCGGATTATGACTTCATGGTTGACACGTAGTTTTAAGGAGCAATTTAACGAGTTCATGGAGATAAGGAGGAATATGATTGGAAAAGCTTGCTTTGACGTTGACCATGATCCTAACGATGTTGATTTTTCAGAGTGGTTGGCTAGTAAGTTCAATAACTATAAGAGTATGGATCGGGCTACTAAGGATGCGTTATGGGTATATTGGATGAGAGGAGAAGACGAAGAAGTAGAGAGCGACTATGGGTCGTCACTTCATGATCCAACAGTCAATGAGGGCATTGAAGAATTATTCAGAATTGACATTGACGTGTTCGATTATGAGACACCCTTGTGCAAGCAGTTCAAGGAATTTAACTACCTTCTTCAAGTCGACGATGATGTGCTAACTGGAGATCTACCAGGGTTCAAGACTTATGATGATTTCAAAAACACCTGGTACTACGAATGGAATGACCAAATACCATGGGTTTGGGATAAACCATGGGAATTTGAGCACATTAATCACACATGTACACCTTTCGTTTTCAAGGATGGGAGTAGTGTTTGGCCGACCTGTGATTATAAGAGTGACGGAACCTGTAATGGGGGAAGTATTATTGGGATGAAACGGGTTGGAAACGATGTAACCTTTGAAGATTATGAGTGGTACGATAATGTTGAAGAATGCCCACAAAAAGCAGAGGCTTTGCAAGAAAAGGGTAGAATTGAATACTTGAAAGGACTTAAGGGAACATCGGATACTACTTTCTGGGAATGGGTGCATGAACAATTTGATGATTACACGAAGCTTAGTCGACGGCTACAATGGGAATTGGAAAGAGAATGGGAGGCAATTCAAGATAACAATGAGTCATTAATTGATGAACTAGATGACTATTTGATTAAGGATCCTTATTTTAAGTTTGTTGATAAAGACGAAGAAGAGTTCACCAAAAGAAAGTGTCAACTACTTGGGATCCCTTATAATGAGCCACCCATGATTATTTCTGAAAAATTTAAAATCATCAAATATTCTTTGGGACCAGATGAAGAGTATTTTGCGACGAAGACCAAGAGTTATAGAAGATTAAGCCGAACGGAAGAAAACGTCGCAAAGCTATACGGGAACATCTTTCGGATGAAGGAAGAAGGATGGACCATGACAAGGACTAAATGATGAGTTGAACGTGAGTCTAACTTGAAGACTCTGGAATAAAGACAAGTGCTGACCGGGAGACAACCCGGAGAAATTTTTATTATTCTGTTTTTGTGTCGAGTCAGTCAGGCCGCAGAGGATACGGCGCATCTCAACTCTGAGATGCGACGCATCTCCTGCAATGGTCATATCTTTATTTTTCTGCATTTTTTACTTTTCGACTTTAAAACTTTTTATCAGTTTATTTTAATGCGGCGCATCCCTGGTTAAGGATGCGGCGCATCTTCTATTCTGATCCGTATTTATTCCAGGTTCGATACGGCGTATCTTCTTCCATAAGATACGGCGCATCGACTGACCTGATGATTTTCATTTTTATTTTTTATGTTTTATTTTTATCTAACTACTAATGTATTATGCAAGTTTGAACCTTTCTTAACTTAGGTGTGTTTTAAAGTGTTGGTGGTATTATAGATTCCTGCATTTCCTGTGGATACATCAATTATGAAGCTTAAACGTTCTAATCCACAAGAAGATGATTTTTGCTCTTATACTAATAGAGGATCATACCGAGCAAATCTCAGGGGAGTTTTTCTGTTCTAATTCTTTTCTTTTCCAGTTTTTTTTTCCTTTTATACAAACAACGAGGACGTTGTTTAACTTAAGTGGGGGGATTGGAGAATTAGAACACTTAACACTTACTTGTCATAAACTTTTCAAAATATGCTTAAAATGTGTTTAATATATCAAAATTTAAAATTTTTTAGCATGTTTTTGTTTAAAGTCTAAGTTGCATTGCTGCACACATGACGTTATTTTCAAAAATTGTGATTTTTCAAAAATTCACAAATCTATGAGTGTGCCGGTGACTTGTAAACTTTAGAACTTGGCTTGTATACTATTCGAGACCACCATAATGAGTATTATTTATATAATTGGAATGACTTGTCTAAATTGGTAAATTTCTAGGATTACACCCAAATAGCCTTTATATGTTATGTGTTATTAGCTAACTACACTGGTTAGTTAACCCCCGTATAAACCCTTTTGTTACTCTCACTTTTAGAATAAGATACCCCTAGAAAAACACTCAGAGCCATTCCTTTCGTTTCTTACACCTTTGTTAAAATGTTTCGTTACACCCTTACACCTTAGCCTACCCTGTAGATTAGAATCCGTGGTTGGTTAATTGCTATAGGCAAAGTGTGTGTCCTTACATTACCTGTGTTCGCGTGCGTAATTCATTATCTATGGTTAGGTTGGGAAATTGCACAATGCAATTGGAGTGAAAGTAAATATTGTATATCTTTGAGTTTATTTTTCGTGTGTTTACTACTTTCACTATTACCGTTATTTCTGAAGTCATGAAAAGTATGGAAAAATTATTCAGAATTATCATTATAGTGATGTGGTGAAATTTTACACATCTATGTTTATGTTAAAAAAAAAAACAAAAAAAAAAACACAAAAACAAAAAAAAAAAAAAAAAAAAAAAAAAAAAAAAAATCGAAAAAAAATAGAAAAGAAAAAGAAAAAGAAGAGTTGGATGTTTGATTTAACCAACAATGTAAAGTTTTGTATTAAGTGGTCGATATCACCACTAGTTGTTGTATATTATATCTATGGATTGAATGGGAGTTGGCAGTTATGGGAACACCAACTGAGGTTTATTCTTTGATTAAGATCTTGTTGAGTATAATTCGTGTTTACCTAAAGCGTGTGTTTCAAGTGTTAAAGCGTGAGTTATTCTATGATATGAGTCTTATTCATGGGATGGTTGGGATAGTGATTAACCACACTTAGGATTTTAATTTATTTGTTTTGTTTATTTTTCATTTTACACCAATTTATATCCCAAATATTATCCATACCCTGTATTATTCTTTATCCAACCAAACCTTTGATTTATTGAGATTAGGGATTTGAGCAATCTTAAGTATCGTAGTCGTGGATTCGGCTATGTATTTATGATTTTGTCGCCCTTTTTGATATATTATTATTGGTGAAGTTTGGACCTATCTTTAGCCTATTCGAGTTAAGGATTTGAGCAATTGCAAGTATCGTGTTCGTGGATTCGATTAAGAATAATTAACCCTTAAGCCTAAAAACCCTTTTTTCCGCTTTAGACTTGTTATTCCTTGGCTTTAGTGGGGGAGATGTGTATACTTGCCAAGCTTATGATAGAATATTCGTCACGACTGGACAGTTAAACGATTAGATTTGCTTTTATCAAATTATTTTATTTTACTTCTAATTCGTTAAGTGTTTGGTTGTGTGATTATGACAAAAATGAATACATGCTTAAATATAAAAATAAATCCTAATATCTTTTAGGATACATTTTCATAAGATTAATTCTAAGGTTTACTTGGGGACAAGTAAAGTTCAAGTGGGGGGATATTTGATGAACTCAAATAAGTACATTTTATTACCATCATTTATCCTATTAATTTGACTTGTTTTATTATATTATGTGTGAGAATTGATACTTAATCTTTTACTTTTGTAATTCTCAGGTAAAAACAAGCATTTGGTGAAACTTGGCGATTTTGGACTAATTATGGAGCAAAACATGCAAGAAGTTAAGAGTCTACTGAAATGTACAAGATCAAGACATTCTGCTCCAGATGCGCCGCATCTTGCTTATCACATACGGCGCATCACTATCAATATTTCACCAGATAAGATCCAAGATACAAGAGGACATGCGCCGCATCTATTTATGGAGTTACGCCGCATCTTCTGGCGGTGTACGAATATTCCTGAATATTATAATCTTGGACCCCACGCGAAGTTAAGTCAATGCGCCGCATCTACTTACTAGATGCGCCGCATCTTACCCTCAGACAGAAACTATAAATACCCCAAGACCAGACGAATTCGAAAGAGACACATATAACATATACGAGACCGAAGTACAGAAACCCTAGGACAAATTCAGTCAAGGCAGCAGCACAAGACACACCCAAACGAAGATACAAGAGCTGTAAGAAGGTGCTGCATGTGTTTAATTCATTAAGTAGTTTTGTTTTATTGTGTTAGTAAGCTTTAATTCATCAAGATTGATGGCTTGTGTAATGTGACAACGGAAAGATTGCACTCCCTTAAAACTGCTTTCTCATTAATTAAAGTTTATATGTTGATGTCTTTGGTGACTTTTATTAGTGCATTGATAACCTCTGTGTCTAGCTGAGCGCTGATCGGGTCGCCATGCCTCTGCCCTCGCCTATTTATTAGATCGCCTATGCATTCTATCGTCTGTAGAAAAGTAGGAAGAAAGATAAATAGGATAGTCATAAGTAATCATTAAGGGTTTACTCGTCGATAAGATTAGAACCAACGAGAAAGGACTTAATCTCGGTGCGTTGCATCGAACTATACACTTCATATAACACTAGCAATAAAACAAGTGACAAACTACTTATCTATCAGGACAGCCCTCATATTGTCTCAAGTATTTATCTGTGTACGTGTGTGCTACTTGCTGATTCGTGCCTATTGGTTTAGTTTATTATTTAATTGCAACCAAATCGTGCCAGTCTCTCAGGCTGAACCCCTTTGCGTTAGATTAGGTTGTATAGCTAACTTAATTTATTAAAATACTTATTAGAATAACTAGATAATACGTTCCACTCTTAGTGATCGACACTCTACTTACCATTATATTCATACTGACCGGGTACACTGCTCGTTAAGTGTGTGTGTTATTGATAAGTCGGCTAAATATAAATTTAAAACTTGAATAGGCATTAAAACTGCTAAACCGCAACGACACATCACGCGCATCAAGGTAAAATGGACGTTGGGGTCCTATGAAGTCTCTATCGATCCAAGGTCCATATCTAGATGGTATCCTATTTAATTCTAACCAATGGGGTGTTGGTTCCTCACTAGTATCATAGGCATGTTTCTTCACATCATAGACTGACCAAGTATCACCTTCTCCTACCGCTATCTTAGATTCCTTACAATCAATCATATCACTAGCGGTCGCTAAAAATCCTCTACCTATCAACAAGGGGCATGTAGGGTCGCTAACCATATCAAGGACGTGGAAATTGGCTAAAATGGTTAGTTTTCCTATGTGTACTAACACGTCCTTGACTACTCCAACCGGGTAAGCAACACTTCCATCCGCTAAGCCTATTATCACCTCGGTTTCTTCAAGTTTCCCTAGTTTTAGAGAGGTGTAGAGAGGTAACGGAAGTAGGTTAAGGCTTGATCCAAGATCGGCTAATGTGTCATAAGCCTCCGAATTACCGATCTTGCATGGTAGAACAAATAAGCCCGGATCATCTAACTTCTTAGGTAGCTTGTTTTGAACAAAGGCGGTCCCTTTTTCGCCTAACTTGAGCTTCTTCTCATCCAACACATCAATAACCGGACTTTCAAGGTGGAGCTCCTTGAATTCTTCGTCAAGGTTTTGAGTGGGAGGTGTTTCAACTATGACTTGGGTTTGTTTGAAACACGTGCTCATGGAATTGACCGAATAATATTGTGGACAAGAACTAGGAGACAAAACCGACGAGATGGCGTTGACGTTTAGTTTCGGGTTCTTGACTGTGTTGCTAGGGAGTGCTCCCATTTCTCGGTCATTGAGGGCTTTCAACAAAGTGTCAATCTTATTGGTCATCTCGCTTTGTTTTTGTTTGAAATCGGCTTCAAACTTGGCCAAACGAGCTTCTTGAGATGCCATAAATTGAGACATCAATCCTTCAAAGTTATTGGTACTACCATTGCTGGAAGGATTGTTGTTGAAAGTACGGTTCGAGTTGGAACCGCTTGATTGGAAACGATTAGGTGGGTTGGAAGAATTGGTTTGTTGTGTGTTTTGGTTTTGTTTCCACCTAAGGTTTGGGTGATTTTTCCATGAGGGGTTGTATGAATCACCGTAGGGGTTTGGCTCGGGTTTGAAAGTGTACCACTTGTCTCCCGCTCCGTCGGTACGCGAGGATGCGTAGTCCGCAAAAGCTTGTTCGGGGAGTTCCATGCAATCATGAGTGTCGTGGGGACCACTACATAATTCACATGAAGAAGTGATTTTGTTCACTTGGCCTGAAGGTTTAGGAGCCTCGTAGGATTTCATAAGAAACTTGACTTGGTCTTCAAGTTCTATGATCCTACGGTCGGAAGTACTTGAATTGTTCGAAGGCAAAGATATTGCCTTGAACGTTTTATTCAAATCACGGGGGTCACTCCAACTTTCGTTGTCATAAAGAGCAAGATCTTCTAGGAGAGCCCATGATTCTTCCGCACTTAGATCACGTAGCTTACCACCGGCCAATTGGTCAATGGTTTGCCTCGTGGAAAGATTGATATGGTCATAGAAGATTTGGACTTGGAGCCAAAGTTCTATGCCATGGTGAGGGACTTTTTGGAGTAAGTCCTTGAATCGAGTCCATGCCTCGTAAAGGGTTTCGCCTTGACGTTGTTGGAACATCAAGATATCATTCCTTAGCTTGGTAGTTCTTCCGGGTGGGAAAAACTGAGCAAGGAAACGAGTGGTGAGATCATCCCAAGAGGTAATGGATCCTGCGGGTAGACGTTCTAGCCACTGACTAGCTTGGTCCCGCAGAGAGAATTGAAAGAGACGCAATCGGGTCGTCTCTCGAGTGGCAACATCAAGGTCTATAGAATCAACGATTTTGAGAAAGTCCTTGAGATGTTGATTAGGATCTTCAGAACGAAGTCCATGGAATGCGCATCCGCTTTGCACCAACCGGATGGTGTCGGATCGAAAGGGTGTGACATTGGCTCCTTGAATGAGCTCAATGGTGTTTCGATAGCCATGGTGGCTAGGACGGGAGTAGTCTCCTAAGGTACGGGCTCTAGGAGGTGGGTGTTGTTGTGATGGTGGGTTGTTGGGATCAAGGATATTACCACCTTCCATGATGTCGGATAGTAATGGTTACGAACAAAGAAACGAAGAAAAAAGATAGACTAAAGAAAACCTAGAAAAATAAAATAAAAATCTCACTAGAAAGGAATCTAGTGAGTAGACCTAATAAAATAAAAATTCAACCTAAACAATAACTATTCCCCGGCAGCGGCGCCAAAAACTTGATGCGTGGTTTTGCAACCTTACAACAGGTTTTACCTCTCAAGGGATCTCAAGAGGCTTACAACCCCACCAGGCAGTGTACCTGACCGATGTAGTATAGTGTAGTGGTAAGTACGGGGGATTGATCGTTCTCCACAGGGAATAGTGTTCGTTAGGTATGAAAAACTACTTTAGTAGGTCTAAGGGTGAGGGAAGATTCTTTTTGTATTTTTATATTTTTTTATGAAAGCAAGTAAAATCTCGGGTTTGAAGGAGTGGGCGGAATTAGTTGCTAGTCAACTAACCCAAATAACTACGAATGCAAATAAAATAAAATAACTGAAAATGAAAAGGTCGTGAAACTTATGTGGAGAGAAATGTGTTTACTTAGATTTCCTTACTCCCTAACTATCTTTTACCGGTTGATTAGTGTGTATTAATTGCGTGGATGACGGGTGTATTCCTTAATACCATTCGTGGGGTAGCGTACGTACTTCCCCAACTCTACAAGCTCCTACTTCACTCCTATGTCGAGCCGGCTAGGAAGCTCCTAACATGGGATCACTAGAATTCGCTCATGCATTAAATACAACCATAAAAACCTTAGTACGCATTGGTTCATGTTTCTTAAGACGTTCAAGCAAGTTACCGAATAGGAAGTTAGCCAGTTTTCTTAAGCCTAACATCGATGAACAATCATCCAATACAATTAATAACACACTAATAACCAATAATCAATAGCTAGGTTTCATTAGATCTAAGCAAACACAAGATAAATCTAGCCTAGCATGTTAATTAAAAGACAAGAACAAGATATAATCAAACAACACATAGACATATTGATTGATTAAATGATAACTTATCTTCAATTAAACATGGGAGATCCAAGGGTATGAAAACCCTTAAAAATGGCATAAATTCGTCTTTAGGGTTTCTCCTCACAAAGTTGCACACTAATGACAAAAAATTGTAAAACTATATATAGAGTTTAAGGGCTGACGGCGTCACGTTGTGGATCTTGACGCCGTCACCTCGCCGTGTCTAGGGTTCCCGGATGGCCTTCTTGACGCCGTCCCTCTTTAGTCGTCCAAAATCCTCCCTGGCTTATCAAGGCTTGACGCCGTCAGAAATGGGCTTGACGCCGTCCCTCTTTAGCTTAAACCGTGATGGCCTTGATCACCTTAAAGCTTGACGCCGTCAGAAATCCATTGCAAAATTCTCTGGCTTATCATGAGTAATTTTCATATCCACCTTTTTTGCCAAGCCGTGACGCCGTCTGGAACAATACCTGACGCCGTCAAAGGTACTTTTCAGCATAATTTTGAGACTTTGTCGTTTTCTTCACTTTTATGCTCCAAAAACGTCCAAAATGCTTCCTTTTCCAGATTTCTTCTCCAAAGTACCTAAAATGACAAAAGGAACAATTTAGGGCAATATTTGATCAAATAAATACGATTTAGGGCTTAAATGACCCCCTAAAAGCGGTACACTTTTCGCTTCATCATGCACATATATTATTTCATAATTATTGGCACACACTTGGTATACTCAAATGGAGAACAAATGCAACCTCCTTTTTTCATGGGTCAGCTAGGATAAAAAGTTATATACTTTATGTCAAAATCTTTTATATAATAAGAAAACTTACTTTTGGTCAAATTGAGTGATTCAATTAATCAAAGAGAGAGCTCGATTTTGCAATTGAGCCTTCTCATTGGCCAATTGGAAAAAAAAAATACAAAATAAAAAAACGGGTATAGTTGGTGCAATAGAAGAACGCTCATATTCATCAAGATATCAAGAGTCTTAATATAGTTAGTGCATTAGTAACATTGGTTACTTACTTGTTGTATTTTAGCATACATCAAGTCCATCATTCTCATTCTTGTGTAGTTGTATAATTGGGTAGATTGAGTTGATCGTGATGATCTTATATATTGTGTAGTTTGTGTGGTGATTGGGTACATTGTATCAAGATCGGGTGGATCTTGTGATGTGTGAAGTTGTGTTGATTGGGTAGATTGTGCCAAGATCGGGTGGATCTTGTGATTGGTGTAGTTTATGAGAAGATCGGGAAAATTGAGTGTGAGATTGGTTCCAGCTAGATTATAACTCGACATTTAGCTTAGTGTCGAAAATTGGTATAAGCGATGTGTACGGTTTTCTCCGCCTGAAGGGAGCTTGTTGACATAGTGAAGTGAACTCTCGAATTGTACTCGGGGATTGGAGTAGGGCAAAGTGGAGCTTCGTTACCGAACCACTATAAATCACGACGTCATCTTTCTAACTCTTTAAATTTATTTTGCTTTCATTATTTCATAGCAACTAGTTGATATTGCTTATTGTGTTAAGTGTTCATATTGTTGTCGATTGATCTCACGTTAGCTCGAATCTAAAGTTTTTGAAAACAATAAGATGGTAAAACTATTCAACCCCCCTTTAGTTTTCCAAATGTACTATTATTGATCTTTGAGGCTTGAAGTCGATAAACTTCGAAGAAGCCGAAAAGACCGTATTCACCCCCTCTACGGTTCTACACCCTCCATACTTTCATTAATCCTCGTGTGGTCACGGAGGTTCACCTACGCCAATTATGAGCTATTCAAATAGGTAGTCGCCCTGGGATTATGTAATAACTCGTAAATTTTCAGACGTATTTCTATACGACATTATCCATGTTTTTCATATATGAACTTACTTGAACTCATTTGGTTTAAAAACGTGAAGTTATCTCGCGAAACGTGGAAATTGTACACAACGCGTACTCGCACAACCGACGATTTGATTTGATTATTTGTGAGAAACGAGGCGTATGAATAGTCGTTTTTATTGGAAAAATTATTCTGAGCGCGATGGCGTAACTCCCACATCTTGAATCTATCGTTTGCTACTCTAAACAAGTCACGAACTTGATTTCGTGAAATATTCCTAAAAACTTTAATTGTGACAGTTTAGTCCCCAGGGTTTTACACAACTTTTGGCTGCCTATATAAGGCTCATTATAATATTTCTAGGGTTAACCTTCTCTTCCTCTCCACTCTTAAATCCGGCAGCAGCCCTCCAATTTCCGGCCACCTCCGGCCACCCCTCACCACCCACTGCCATCCTACACCGCCACCATATAAACGCCATTCGTGAACTCCTCATCAAACTACGAACATAATAGTGGGTGCGTTTTCCCCCGAAAATTCGAGAAAATAGTGATTGGAGGCCCGTTTGAAGAAACTAAAGACAGTGAGTTTTTTTTTTTTTTTTTTTTTTTTTTTAAATACGGGTTTAAAATTTATGATTAACCCAGGTTGTTTTAATGCTAAAGGACTAACGTTGTGTATATGTGGCTTAAAATATGATTTATTGTACTCGTGCTTTGATTTTTTTAACTATGTATCTATGTGCTCTGATTAATTGAAAATATTATATATTATGAGATTTGTTTGATTGAGTGAAGCGTTCTGTCATTAGCCAATATTTGATTATTAAATGTAGTTGAACAGATTTTGTTTCAAGGGACTCATGTAAGGCTTCAAGTATTTATGTCCCCGTATCTTCCATCAGTTACAAGACTTTATGTCTGATGTTCTTAATCTAAATGTTATATCTTAATTTACAGGTTACTGGTTTACAAGAGATGGAGGTGGCGCTTGAAATGTTGTATCTTAATTTACAGGTTACCGGTTTACTTGTTCATTATGGCTGATGTTCCTAACAACAACCCACAGTATGCCACAAGTTCTGTAGCACTAAACATTGACAAGTCTTTTAAAATTATAATGGTTTTCTTAAAAAGATGAGGCTAGTGTAAAGGTCCCTTCCAAATGATGGTCAGTTAAGAAGCGAAAACTTTTGCAATGTAGTTCTTAAGTGTGGCGGGAGAAAACTAATCATTAAAATGAACACACATGATTTCTATCTTCATGGATATAAGGACAACAATGGCACCATGCGGGAAATGAGGTTATCAGGTGTTGCGAGGCTTAGGGGATCAATAGCGGCCGGCGTTGGCCTTCCCTATCCAGAACTAATCGGTCTAAGGGTTAATAAAGATGCTCTTATAACCGCTTTTAATAGTCTTGCTCAAATGGCACCAAATGCCGAGACAACTAACCATTTTGCCAAACTATGTTTTGTATTAAGTGAAGCATCTAGATTTGAGCCGATCGGCACTCTAGTCGGTCACGCTTTATGTAATGGGGAGATAATAGTAGTCACTAAGTGATTAGTCGACCCACTAGGGAGGGTTCCCTTTGTCTTCCTGGGGGGTTAGAATAACTCGACCCATAGTAAAATACTACCCATCTTGTCAACTTCTATTACAACTTCCAACACACTTTATCTTTTTCATTGATTCTATCTTCATTGTTTCCGGATAAAGAATTAGAATTATGTACAAGATCAGAAACTAGTGGTCTATACTCGCGGCAAGTTGTGAGCAACTGCAATTATTGCTTTTGTCATTTTACATTGTGACCTACTATACTTACCATCCTCCTTATGAAAAATGCTAAACTTGCGTAACTTCAGTAAAAAAATTTCTTTATCCGTCAGCAAGACATTTTTCTCGTGGCCCTCTTTATTGATTTGTAGACCTTTTAGTGTTGGATGGGTAAGACTATAAGTAGGTTTTGATCCCATGAGCCTGGCAACATCCTTTGCCATTCTCATCTCCCACATTTCGCCGTTGTTGTCCTTATAACCATGTAAGTAAAAATCATGTGTGCTCATCTTAATGGTGAGTTTTCTCCTACAATACTTAAGAATTATATTACACAGATTCACTCTTGTGAACTCACCGTCGTTGGGGAACGACCTTTCCACATTCCTCATCCTAATCTTTAATGGACTAAATCTTAACAAGTCCATTAAAGATTACAAGATTACATAGTACTAAATCTTAACAAGTCCATTAAAGATTACAAGAGTTTCTTGATTAGGATGAGGAATGTGGAAACGTCGCTCCCCAACAACGGTGAGTTCACAAGCGAGAATCTGTGTAATATAATTCTTAAATATTGTGGGAGAAAACTCACCATTAAGATGAGCACACATGATTTTTACTTACATGGTTATAAGGACAACAACGACGAAATGTGGGAGATGAGAATGGCAAAGGATGTTGCCAGGCTCATGGGATCAAAACCTACTTATAGTAGTCTTACCCATCCAACACTAAAAGGTCTACAAATCAATAAAGAGGGCCACGAGAAAAATGTCTTGCTGACGGATAAAGAATTTTTTTTACTGAAGTTACGCAAGTTTAGCATTTTTCATAAGGAGGATGGTAAGTATAGTAGGTCACAATGTAAAATGGCAAAAGCAATAATTGCAGTTGCTCACTTGCCGCGAGTATAGACCACTAGTTTCTGATCTTGTGCATAATTCTAATTCTTTATCCGGAAACAATGAAGATGGAATCAATGAAGAAGATAAAGTGTGTTGGAAGTTGTAATAGAAGTTGACAAGATGGGTAGTATTTTACTATGGGTCGAGTTATCCTAACCAACCCCCCCAAGGAAGACAAAGGGAACCCTCCCTAGTGGGTCGACTAATCACTTAGTGACTACTATTGTCTCCCCATTACATAAAGCGTGACCGACTAGAGTGCCGATCGGCTCAAATCTAGATGCTTCACTTAATACAAAACATAGTTTGGCAAAATGGTTAGTTGTCTCGGCATTTGGTGCCATTTGAGCAAGATTATTAAAAGCGGTTATAAGAGCATCTTTATTAATCCTTAGACCGATTAGTTCTGGATAGGGAAGGCCAACGCCGGCCGCTATTGATCCCCTAAGCCTCGCAACACCTGATAACCTCATTTCCCGCATGGTGCCATTGTTGTCCTTATATCCATGAAGATAGAAATCATGTGTGTTCATTTTAATGATTAGTTTTCTTCCGCCACACTTAAGAACTACATTGCACAAGTTTTCGCTTCTTAACTGACCATCATTTGGAAGGGACCTTTACACTAGCCTCATCTTTTTAAGAAAACCATTATAATTTTTAAAGGACTTGTCAAGGTTTAGTGCTACAGAACTTGTGGCATACTGTGGGTTGTTGTCAGGAACATCAGCCATAATGAACAAGTATACTAGTAACCTGTAAATTAAGATACAACATTTCAATAATAGCCAAATTAATAACTGAAAAATAAGGTTACAATCTTATAGTTGGAGGAAACTAAAAAAAGCTAAGGAAAAGGTATAATCGTTTCAACTTTTGTAAGTTGATAAATACCTAATTTAAATTTTGTTACAAAATTAAACACCACATTCAAATCATTGGGGTTTCGGGTTAACTAAAATAAAGCCAAATTTACCATAAAAATAAGAAAAGTGAGTAAATTTGTTTAAAAAACCTTATATATGAAAAATAAATAAATAAAAATCTCTTATGCGGTTATTCATATTAACCCAAAACCCGAATAAGTTCCAAACTCTCACCCGATGCCTGACCTTAATAATAGTTCGGTTAATCGGGTAAGGTTTTTCAACCAACCCGAATAAGGATATCGAGGTACGGGTTGAGTCGGGTATTTTTTACGCCCTATGCTTGTAACCCCATTCCCTCATTTTCTCCTTGAAAATAAAAAAACAATATCATGTATGTTTTCTATGTTTCAACTGTTTCTAAAATAGTACACATAATTTTTTAGAGAATTGAGTATATAAACAAAGACCATGAGACAAGAAAAATCCAATATTCGAGAGAAAAATGAAACAAAGCCCAGTTTGCAAGTTTAGTCTAAGGATCTTTGGAATTCATTATAGTCTTTGGTCAAAGCAAAATGACTGAAATACCCTCATCTTCTTCCCCATATAATTTTCTACTTAATTTTTTTTACTTTTTTAAAAAACTTCAAACTTATTCGCAGACAAAACAACTAAAAAAACACTTTATTTAAGACACTATCAAACCCTAGATTTTTTTCTTTAAAGACATCCCTAAAAGAATAATACATTAACAAAGAAAGAAACACTTGCACAAAGTGACAAAACATAAATGGGTATAAGGAGAGTTGTGTCAGTTTGATCAATTTATTTTTGTAGCGTTTCACGATAGGATACGGTAGTGTTTCATGGCGGTGATATAAGGAGAGTTGTTGCAGTTTGATCAATTTATTTTGTAAATAGCTAATAAAATTAATTGAAATATGATTATTCCTATCTATGCTATATATAAAATGAAAATGAAAATGTTTGAAAGTTGAAAATGGTCAAATGTGAGAAACTTAAAATATTTTAGGAAGTCTTTATATTACTCCCTCCGTCCCTAATTAAATGTCCATTTTGATTTTTTGCGGTCTTTCTTGTTCAACTTTGACCTTAAATATTTTCGTTTGTGTTATATAATACTTGATGCAAAATATATGAATGAATTAGGTTTTAAATTTATTTTCATTAGTATAATTTTCATCAAGTATTATACAACACAAACAAAATTATTTAAAGTCAAAGTTGAACAAGGAAGACTATAAAAAGTCAAAATGGACATTTATTTAGGGACAGAGGGAGTATTTCTAGAAAGCAAATGTAAAGGTGAAAACTATCAACACACTATTAATACACATAAAAACCGGGTTCACCCGGGTCGCTTCAAACCTGACGGGTTGACCCGGTTTAATTTGACCCGTTTTTTCAACTCAACCCGGCGGGTTCACCCGGTTTAATTTGACCCATTTTTTTGACCGGAACAGTTCAACCGGTTGAACCGCTCGGGTCGAAACGAGTTTCAAAACATTATGTTTAATCCCCAAATTCTCAAATTCTGAAAGTTTTATTATTTTTCGTTTATAACCCATAAACCTTTTTTTATAACTTAAATTATGTGCCGCTATACATATAGAAAAAATTAAATCCCGTTGTTATGTACGGGTACTCGTCTAGTCTTCTTTTACCGGTGGTCATACATATAGAAAAAATTAAATTTACTACTCACTAGCTTCAATTTGTTGTCTATTTACAATACACAATTTTAAATAAACGTATTGTTTACTAGCTACAAATTGATTGTGGATTAAAATTTGAATATAATACTCAACATAAATACAATTTTATTACTTATATCAAAGTTAAAAAGTTTTGTTTAATTTGTCTAATATAAAATATCATTACGTATCTAGCAAAAAAAGACGTTTTTGTCTAATTAATAAGAAAGTTTTATACATAATAACAAACCTTCGGACAAAAATCTACTCACACATTTATTTTCGTTATAATCTATCTATCTAACTATATATAAAGAATGAGTTGCAAGTTGAGCATTAATTGAACATGAGCATTCATGGTATAAGCTAAGCAACTCTATTATGATGATTAAGCTACCAAATCGTTAATGTAGAGCTGTAGAGCTGCATTTGAAAGCTTTTAAAAACCAAAATGAAACACCAAAGCAGAAATGTGTAAAGCCTCACTTCTTATTATGAAGCATTAATTTGCCTTTACATTAATAAACTCAAAAAACTCTTCGCAAACCAATGGATTGATGCAAACCCTTTCATGTTTCCATGCTCCATCAATACCTCATTTCATCTCCTCACCATTAAATGTGTCTACTCATCTACCATGTACATTGAGAGCCACAATTTCGAAACAATACTGCCACTCAATAATATCTCGACACCAACTCATCCCAAGAGTATGCCAAAACAGCAAAAAGGTCAGCCACGCGCCCACGTCGGCAAATCCCTTTCAGCTTATTTACTTTGAGAACATCCAACCTACAGAAAAAAGTATCTGATTGGCAAAAATTCCTGCGTTACAGTTGCATCAATATTGATTGCTACATATGTATGGTTTCTGTCATCCAGACATTATTGGTTACGTTACGACTATCGGCAAATCTACACAACCAAGGCTCGGGTCAAAGGCCCGGGTCAAAGACCCTCGATTTAGTAATGAATTAATTGATTGTAGGAGAATGATGAGGGAAGATGTTGATGGGCAAGAAGTAGCACCTGGTTGTGAAGACGAAGAATCTGAGACATTTGAGTTGAATGATCTATTTCTATCTGTTTAAGAAAAAATGAGCACAATTCCTGGGGAGAATTGTCATGCTTATGTTATATATATATATATTATAGAGTAAATGTCATAAATCGTCCCTGTGGTTTTCTGGGTATAACGAAAATGGTCTATAAACTTATTTTTCCCGGATCCAGTCCCTGTGGTTTTGACCCGTAACGGGTTTGATCCCTTGACCACTAACTCTGTTAGTTTGACCATTAGTTCAAGGGCATATTCGTCTTTTTATGTAGATCTGACTTTCTCTTTCTTACCCTAATCTCATTCTATCCGCCTCCCTCCATTCTCTTTCTTACCATACGCAGCCACCAGCTCAGATACCAAATTTCTTTTCAAACCACCATAATCGAACACCACATACACAACACAATCAACAACTTTACCTTCATCATCAACAAAAAAATGATTACCATCTCTTTATGCTCAACCAGTCACAAGCAGATTCTCTAGAATATTTTTTTGCTAAAACCCGAACATCAAAAACATCAATCTTTCAGCGTATTTCACCTATAACGAAGATAATACTTTTTTGTCATCTCAGTACGTCTTCAAGATCTTTGTAAAAAGGTCTCGGTAAGGTGTATTAATTTTGTTTTGTGTTGTATTGAACGAACGAAAGAAAGATTTGTTATGAATCTTTTTTATTGTCGAATATAAAAAGATTACAGATCTATGATGGGTTATGGGTAAGCTCTAAAGTTCTTTTAAGATATATTCTTCTTGAGATCTTGTAGTCTTCTTTTTCTTTATGTTTCGAGTCTCAGTTATGTGTTAGATGTTGGTTTGTTGTATGGCTTAGATGAAGTATGGGATTAGGATAGATTGAAGTTATGGTGATGGTTGAAGGTTATGGTATAGCAATGGGTTTACAAACCATTATTTTGTCCTTACAGATCCGGCTAGATTTGGTGAGCTATGTGTCGGGTTTCTGTAACACCCGTTTCCCAGGTGTTGGGACCCCACCCTAGACGAAAATGGATAAAGACTTTATGTGATTGGTTGGTCAACAAAGTTACGTGGAAGTCAAACCCGATAGTCAAAGTATGACTAATGTAGTAATATGGAATATGATGAATAAACTAAAGGGACCTAGATTGCCAAGTGTTAATTATGTGTTATAAGTTAGTTGTTAAAATAGAAAGAATAGTACTTGAGGGGCCATTCTTGCCAAATGGCCAAAGCTACCACCTAACAATTATATTTAGTTATCTCTAGAGTTTTCCACAATTATTGATAGAGTTGGAAAGGCCGGTTCTTAGAGGGAAAAAGGGAGGGAAAGGAGTGCTTTGATGGCTTAAGGAAGAAGAGGATCAAGTCCTAGTGCTTATGGCCACCCTTTGCTATGATTATTTCAAGTAAGTATCTATGTTCTTGGTGATTAATGAGGTTATAGATGATGAGTTAAGTGGGATTTCACCATATGATCAAGATATGATCATATGATGATGTAGGAAGATAGATGAGTGTGTTTAATGGGTTATGTTAACCCTTGTTATGTTATTGATTGATATGTTGATTAGGTTTTGGTATATTGTAAAAGATGAAGATGATGATAGTTAGAAGATGTTGATGGTGGGATTTATGTTAGTAGCCTAGCTTGGATTGAGGTAAGTAACTCTCTAAAACATGTGTTATGTATGTATTTATCATATATGTGTTATGATTGTGTAAGAATAGGAGACTTGGATTTAGAATGGTTATGAGTTGGAAATTAGGTGACTAGTGACTTTGGCTAAGAGTAAGTTAGCTTGATGGACTTGGACTAGTTAAGGTATGTTGTTAATTATGGTTGTGATGAATGGATGCAATTGTATTATGAAGTTGTGTGTGATGTGGGAGGTATGAAGTAGTTTAGTGGCTTTTATGTGATTATGATGCTTATGTGTAAATATGTGTATGAGATATGTTTTATGTCGGGTTACTTACTAAGCGTAAGCTTATTCTTTTAGTTGTCAACGTTTTGTAGGTTTATGTGCGGCGAAATGGAAGTACTTGGATTGTAGCATAAGGATTTGGAAGCGGATTGATAGGTGGATTGCAATTAGGAGCTTAGTATAGAATACCGAGCTCAAGTGTTAATGTTGTACCCCCAAGAGTCTTTTATTGTTTTGTAAAGTGTAGTCGTGTGTCAAATTGTATGTTAGAGAAGTCATAGCGATTTGGGAGTCTAACGATGAGTCAAAGTGTGTTTTAAGTGTTTATGGTTCAAGTTAAAGGGGCGTTTGGATTTAAGTGTGTTTGTACCCGTTTTGGGTAGTAAACGGGTCAAGTATTGTTGGAACATGTTGGATATGTTAAATAAATGAAGTTGGTCAAGTTTAGTGTAAAACGGAAGGTGTATGGGTCGGTTATAGCGAAAACGGGATGAAAACGAAATATTTTTGAGAAATTGCAGGCCCTGACCGGAGGTTTGGAAGCCAAACCCACGGCCTGGGATGATTTGGGAAACCCCCCAAATGACCAGAAGGTCCAGGCCGCCCGGTTTGGGTCTAGGCCAGCGGCCTGGAGGTCTTTTTGGGGCTGGGCCGGCGGCCTGGGCCAAATTTCATGTTTTGTCGATTTTCAAAAATTCATATCTTTTAATCCGTAAGTCTTCGTGGGTCGTACCACCTATCGTTTCGAAGGTAATTGAGTTTACTTTCATTTAAAAATAGCCTCAAGGGCCGAATGTTTATACATTTTTGTCAGTCATCAAAAGAGTGGTCAGATGTCCATGAAAGTCAAGTCTTTTTGCGTAAAAAGTTTAAAATTTTAGTCTAAACGGGTACGGGGTGTTACAACTTGGTATCAAAGCTTCGGTTTAAGTGAATTAGGTTTCCATTATAGGTTGCCTAGACTTAAACCACTCGTAGACGCGTTAAGTTTAAGTTTAAGAAATGCGGAGAAATATTTTGTAAGTTATAGGATGTGAATGTTGAGTTTTGAAACGAATTATGTGATTGCTATATGAGTATGATGATGGGAACTTAGGGGTGTGTCTCATGTGATATATGTTGTGGGAGACTTGATGTGTGAGTGATAAGATTACCGTGCACTTCGGGTTGTATCGGTAATCATTATATGATTATGAGAATGTAGCGAAATATAGAAGTAATTAATTAGACGTGGAAGAATCGATGCCTTAGATGTGCGATGTGAAAGTGCTTATAGCAATAGTGGGATTAGGATTTGGTTGGATATAATGTGAATATTGAGAATGTGGACTTACTAATGGTAGAATTAATAAGTTGAACTCGAGTCTTTGAATTTTTAAGTTATGAGGTGGAATACGTGATATGTTGTGTGAGTGTAAGGTGTTAGGAGTTGTTTATGTTTATAGTATTGATGTGAACGTAATGTAAGTCCATGGTGGACTAGACGTGCTTAAATGATAGATTACCGTACACTTGGATATTGTCGGTGATTGATATATGATTATGTGATTGTGTGTTATGGTAGTTTAGCGAAGGCGAATGGATGTAATAAGGTGTGTGGTGGCTTATAGGAAATGTGACTAAAAATGAAAGTGCGTGACTTGTGTGATAGTGATGACCAAAGCATGACCTTACGTGTAATTATATTTAGTGTGATGATCATTAATGAGGTATTAGAGATGGGATTAGTGGAAAGTCAAAGTATTAGGAGCATGATTATGAACGTGTGGTAACGTTGAATGTGTGTGGTGAAGAAATGATATAAATATATACATAATAAGTCCGTGATGAACTTAGTAAAGTTACAAAATGAGAAAAGGGCATAGGGATTGAGTAAATGATGAAATAGAGCGAAATTTCTTAAGTACTAATAGCTATAATGAGATGGGCATGTATGAGGTTAAGGTATTGCCATGAAATAATTATATTACGGCTAAGGCGATTAGCTGTAATTATTAATAATGAATGAATGTGTTATAGTTGACGATCTATGTAAGGTCTACATGTAAAGGAAGCGAGTGAGACTAATAGAAGAGAGATAAAATACGAGAATAAGAATGTGATGGATTAAAAACGTAAGAAAGAATGAGAGGAGTGTGTATGAGATAAAGGCGTTGTCCTGAAAATATCATATTACGGCTAAGGCGATTAGCTGTAATCATTATAATGAAAGTATGTGTTATGGTTGGCAAAATGTGTGAAGTTTAGATGTAAATGAGATGAGTAGACTAAAATGTAATGTAAGAATGTGAAAACGATTAATGTGGGCTAAGAATGTAAGAGGTAAAGTAAAGATGTGAAAATAACTAAAGCGGATTAAGAATGTAGGATGGTAAAACACATAGAAGTGTGTAAATATAATAAGCAGACTCATATGCTCTATGCGCTTGCGTTTACTAAAATAAACGAATGTAATAATGTGTGTGTTAAAATGTTAATGGCTTGGATCCAATGTTAAAATGTGAAAATGGTAAAGTGATGAATGTTGATGATCCTTCGGGATGAATGTTAAATGTGGTATCCCTCGGGATGACCAAGTAAAGGAATGTTAAGGATCCTTCGGGATGAAAAGTATTGCCTTTATCGGCAAATGGGGTTGCCTATATCCTTGGCAATAAAAATATCCCCGTAATGAATGTGTTAATGATACGGATCCAAGTCTAAAAAGGAAATATGAAGTATAAACATGATGAAATAATAAAAGTTAAATTTGAAAATAGGAGTAGTAGTGTTATGTCGGGAGTACATAACCATAAGTTTATATTTCTTGATTTACATCGATTGGGAAGCCTCTCCATGTAAATGAGGAATTATAAACGAGTGGGCTATGTGTTGCCGATATGACACGAGTAGGGTTAGAGAAGTAGAAAGCGGGAGTTTAGAGTTAGTTAGGAATTGTAAGGATTAAGATAGGAGGGTTAGAATTAGGCCATGGCTTTGAGTTGAGACTTAGGAGAACCTTGATGAGATGAAGAATTGTAGTGATAATATAATGTGCCTTGCGGCGTGGTACAAAATATGATGAATGAAAATAAATGGAACGTGAACGTATTAGTCGAGTGTGATTTGTAAAGTCAAAAAGTACGAGTTTCTTAAGTATCGAGTAGTCTAAGAATGAGGGTAGAGGATAAAGCGAGTGAGATGATGATGTGACGGTAATAGGGCGGATTGGAATGATGATTGGCGATAATGAGTAAGTCAAGCAAGAGTTGTGTGGTATAGAAGTAAGCGGGAGTAATGTGGATTAGGGCATGTGATATGTTATAATATGCATAGAGTTGCAAGATCATTTAGATCGTTGCACTAAATAAACTAGAAATTAAGGTGCTAGGAATGAGTTGAGTTATGAGACTAAGTTTTGGTTTGAAATTGGCGAAAGATTTCGGGGACGAAATCTACATAAGGGGGATAGAATTGTAACACCCGTTTCTCAGGTGTTGGGACCCCACCCTAGACGAAAATGGATAAAGACTTTATGTGATTGGTTGGTCAACAAAGTTACGTGGAAGTCAAACCCGATAGTCAAAGTAATAGTCAAAGTATGACTAATGTAGTAATATGGAATATGATGAATAAACTAAAGGGACCTAGATTGCCAAGTGTTAATTATGTGTTATAAGTTAGTTGTGGTTAAAATAGAAAGAATAGAACTTGAGGGGCCATTCTTGCCAAATGGCCAAAGCTACCACCTAACAATTATATCTAGTTATCTCTAGAGTTTTCCACAATTATTGATAGAGTTGGAAAGGCCGGTTCTTAGAGGGAAAAAGGGAGGGAAAGGAGTGCTTTGGTGGCTTAAGGAAGAAGAGGATCAAGTCCTAGTGCTTATGGCCACCTTTTGCTATGATTATTTCAAGTAAGTATCTATGTTCTTGGTGATTAATGAGGTTATAGATGATGAGTTAAGTGGGATTTCACCATATGATCAAGATATGATCATATGATGATGTAGGAAGATAGATGAGTGTCTTTAATGGGTTATGTTAACCCTTGTTATGTTATTGATTGATATGTTGATTAGGTTTTGGTATATTGTAAAAGATGAAGATGATGATGGTTAGAAGATGTTGATGGTGGGATTTATGTTAGTAGCCTAGCTTGGATTGAGGTAAGTAACTCTCTCTAAAACATGTGTTATGTATGTATTTATCATATATGTTTTATGATTGTGTAAGAATAGGAGACTTGGATTTAGAATGGTTATGAGTTGGAAATTAGGTGACTAGTGACTTTGGCTAAGAGTAAGTTAGCTTGATGGACTTGGACTAGTTAAGGTATGTTGTTAATTATGGTTGTGATGAATGGATGCAATTGTATTATGAAGTTGTGTGTGATGTGGGAGGTGTGAAGTAGTTTAGTGGCTTTTATGTGATTATGATGCTTATGTGTAAATATGTGTATGAGATATGTTTTATGTGGTTACTTACTAAGCGTAAGCTTATTCTTTTAGTTGTCAACGTTTTGTAGGTTTATGTGCGGCGAAATGGAAGTACTTGGATTGTAGCATAAGGATTTGGAAGCGGATTGATAGGTGGATTGCAATTAGGAGCTTAGTATAGAATACCGAGCTCAAGTGTTAATGTTGTACCCCCAAGAGTCTTTTATTGTTTTGTAAAGTGTAGTCGTGTGTCAAATTGTATGTTAGAGAAGTCATAGCGATTTGGGAGTCTAACGATGGGTCAAAGTGTGTTTTAAGTGTTTATGGTTCAAGTTAAAGGGGCATTTGAATTTAAGTGTGTTTGTACCCGTTTTGGGTAGTAAACGGGTCAAGTATTGTTGGAACATGTTGGATATGTTAAATAAATGAAGTTGGTCAAGTTTGGTGTAAAACGGAAGTCGTATGGGTCGGTTATAGCGAAAACGGGATGAAAACGAAGTGTTTTTGAGAAATTGCAGGCCCTGGCCGGAGGTTTGGAAGCCAAACCCACGGCCTGGGATGATTTGGGAAACCCCCCAAATGACCAGAAGGTCCAGGCCGCCCGGTTTGGGTCTAGGCCGGCGGCCTGGGCCAAATTTCAGGTTTTGTCGATTTTCAAAAATTCATATCTTTTAATCCGTAAGTCGTCATGGGTCGTACCACCTATCGTTTCGAAGGTAATTGAGTTTACTTTCATTTAAAAATAGCCTCAAGGGCTGAATGTTTATACATTTTTGTCAGTCATCAAAAGAGTGGTCAGATGTCCATGAAAGTCAAGTCTTTTTGCGTAAAAAGTTTAAAATTTTAGTCTAAACGGGTACGGGGTGTTACAGTTTCAGTGAATGAGGTCAAAAGAATTATAAAGTGATTCATAAATCTTGAACGAATGTGTTTAGATTACGAAGGGTTTTCGATTTTGTTTGAAAGTGTTCAGACACCAAAACGATCATAGGGTGGTTTGAAATTGATATGGGGTTGCTTTTTAACTGGTTATCTACTTATATAAACTGATTATTTTGCCTATCAGCTCTTTTGCCAATCTGTTTTGTTTAAGCTGATAAACTAGTGTGTTGCAAAGTAGTCTCAATCACTTTATTCCCTTGCACCATTTTTATAGCAAAAGGGGTCAAGTCCTTTAAACATCATCTGTATTCGTATGCCGGAAGAATTAGAGGATGAAGATGCATTTTAGGTGTTTTGCTTTTAATTCAAGCGTATGCTTTTGATTATTAGTTTGGGGTTTTTGAATTTAAAGCGTATGCTGGAAGAATCTTGGAGACATTTGTGTTTGTGTTTGAGCCGGTTTTTTGGTAAAAATTGACTTTCCAACATCATGGGTGTTCGGTACGAGGATATATTGCAAAAGAAAATTAGATGATGAAGATGAGGGTATATTCGTCATTTCAGTCCTCCAAAAATGCATCTCACAGTCAAACTAACAGAAATTTTGGTCAAGGGACCAAACCCGTTACGGGTCAAAACCACACGGACTGGATTCGGGAAAAGAAAAGTTTAGGGACTATTTTCATTATACCCGACAAACCACATGGATGATTTATGACATTTACTCTATATTATATTAATATGCTTTTTAGTTGGGTGCTGTTTTGATTATCATGATGGCAGGCTTATTGTAAGATAAAACATGTTTCAAACACATCCATTGTGAAGTTGTTAGTCGGATTATGGTGTCATACACCAATTTCCTTCAAGTTTTCATCTTTAGACCCAAAAGCTTAACCCATGTTGAATCTTGTCAAGAATTCCTTGCTGGCAGATTTAAACAACTATCTGAGTTGCCCTTAATATTTTGTTTCCTTAAATCAAATATCATTGTATTTCTATTGGTGCATCAACTCCCATCCATTACATACAAGATGGTATTGCTTTGGCTGTCCTTCAAGCAACCGAGAGTAGCATTTTGTTGGTCTGTAGTGAGGAGTTCTTAACACTGCCCCATGGATTTTCACGGTTGTTGCAAGTCGTGTTGATTGTTCTTTTGTTGCCCCAGTTTAGCTTGGAAATGGCAAGTAGTCAAGGTTAATATCTACAACACAATTTTTGTTTAGTGTTTGGTCCCCGTATAACTCATTATACCTAGCATAAAGAGTTTCGAATATATAAAAAAGACAATAAATAAAGAACTTTGTAGACCCAGTTATAGCCATCGACACCAATCCTACAGGGGTCCGGCTTCTCCGAAGTCGATAAATCTATTTTCTTCAAAACATCATCATCAGACTAAAGCTTTAGCAAACCAGCGCGCAATACCCATTATTTTGATCAAGATCGATCTGAAATATAATAATAATAGATAGATTGATAGATTGATTATCAGAATGAATGAATGAATAAAATCATGAGTTCATTTTAAATATGGAAATCATGTTTCGGATATCTTAAATATATTTTTTAACTTGGGCCTTGGTAACCCAAAAGATAAAACTAACCCTAAATCCTGTTTCGATATCTTTCATTTGATTTGATCTCAGAAATTGTTTTTTTGCAACTACACCATGGATATGTTAGAAGCAGAAGATCGAATCAGTGACTTACCTGATTGTTTAATCCTTGAAATCCTGTTTCGTTTATCAACCACAAAAGAGGCCACTCGAACAGCTTGTCTCTCCAAACGATGGGTACATTTATTTCCAAACTTAAAATTTATAATAAAGGATGATCAATCTCGCCGTGATTTCTTTTCATCCGTGGATAAAACCATGACTCAACCTCGCCTGCATAATAATATTGACAAATTCCATCTGCATACAAGTTATGATTCTAGCTTTCAATCGCTAGTCAATAAATGGCTTTGTTATGCTCTTGATCGTAATGTCCAAGACGTTGATCTATCGTTATGGCATGATGTTGATCATGTAGAGGGGGGTGATCAGATTGTCTTAGATGACTCGCTTTTCGACAACTCATCTCTCACTAATCTTAAGCTCTCATGCGACTTTGTTAATCCTACGACCGGTCTCTTCGGATGGAGCAACCTCAAGTCTTTGTCTCTTTCAAACAAATCGGATTTAGATAACAATTCTCTTGACATTATATTATCCGAAACTCCTCATCTCGAAACATTCGAGTTGAACGACTGCTATGGCTTTGACTTGATAGATATTTCTTCAAAGAGTGTTAAGAACTTTGTCATATCTGGACGCAAGAGGCTTCTTGATGATGCACATGTACATCTACATGCTCCTTATATTTTGTCATTAACGGTTGATGGAGCTTTGACCTCATGCTCTCTTTACTTATTAAAGCTAAAATCATTAGTCGAAGCTAAGTTTTGTTACCATGTCTACGATTATGGTTACATTCCTTTTTTCAACGAATATGAGGAACAAGATACGCTTGAGTTACACATCGTATCACTTGCCCATCCCAGGAAGCACCCGCTTGAACTTAAACTTGGGATGAGGTGTTTAGAGGTAAAACATGTCCCTTCAATATCTATTTTTTCTTACATTAACTTGTCACATGCATGTTTTACTTCACATTATTTCTCAAAAACTCTAAACTTATTATTTAATTTGGACTCCAATTCACAACCAGTCACCATATACTTTTTGAAGGGATGTGATTGCAATTTGCTCCTTACTATTTTTTGTTTGCAGGTTCTCTCCATTTTGAAAGATGACGGTTTCGTCCTTCCACAGAACATCAAAGTCGTTGATGATGAAAAGTTCAATTGATAGATGACACTTTAAGTTGATGGAAGCGCCCTTGCAGATTACCTTACTCAAAAGGTGCCACCTTGTCCCCGTCTTGGTGGCGGTAATTTAAGCTTTTTTTTTTATGTTTATGGTTTATATAATGTGAATGATTTATGGGATACTTTTTTTGTGTTGGTAGACAATGAAAGTTTTTGATGCATATCTGGTATTTTCACTATGTTGGTTGTTTTCTCAGTTTGTTTGATTTCAGTTAGCTTTGATTCAATTGTTCATAGCTTTGATTCAATTGTGTATGATACAACAAATAAGCATTTGTGGAGGTGTTTGGGATTTCTTATTTAACTGTGTCTGATTATAAGCAGTATTTGTATAATCAGCTTCGTTGGGAGTTGCTCATTCTCAACTGTTAAATCCGAAAGCATAAGCAGGTTCAATAAGTAGATAAGTTGTTTACTTATATACATTTTCCTGTCTTAGACTAGCATAGTAATCACTTAATATTGCACAGTAACGTAAACATCCGTACCTATGAGTTATAGTTTTGCCTAGACATACCATGGTGACTGCTTTTCAAATGATCACAGACTTGTTTATGAGTTGATGTTTTATGTTATCTTTTGTGCGTGCATTCCTAAACAATGAATCGAGAGCATGAGGTGATTAAGTTACATGTTACATTATTTTTGAATGTTTAAGTTTTGCTAGCTTGTTCCCTTCATCTACTTTAATGTTTAACTTCCTGTCTTTCCAACAGTACATATATGTAAATTTATGGATAAATTGGTCAAAATAAGCACTACTAATCCTTATGGCTCCTATCAAATCCAGACATGCATACACATACCTTCTTTTTTGGTGTTTTCTCTGCACAAAGTTGTATTTAAACAACAATTTACTGAAAAACTGAATCTTGAAACCAGTACATATACGAAAGGACCTTTCGTCGAATTGTAGATCCTATTTTGATGGGACCCATTACATGAAGACGAGACATCAAGGATTATGAGATATACAAAAGGAGATAGTTTCAAGAAAGACGATTCTTGGTCATGCATCAAACTAGCTGATTCATTAGTGAACCATCTCATCTAACTTTTGTCTGTATCGAGCTAAATTCTGCAATAACAAGCAAACCCCATGTAAGATTAGATTAACCCGTCAACATTCTTTTGGTCAGTTATAGTTACTAAGAGCTAATTGTTAGAATTATAAAATCTAAAAAATAGTAAACCTAAGGCAACTTTAAACCAGTTCAGAATGTGTATACTCTTTTACTATTTATTAACTTTTTTTAACCAGTTTGGACTCGTTATCTATAAATTCGAACCCAAGTAAATCCGTATTCACATAGATAAGTTGGAACTTTTATTTCACCTTGGTATAAGCATAAACGCTCGCCTCACTTGGTGCTGCTGGACTTCCTCTTCTGATATACTTTTCATCTTTGACAATATAAAGCATAGGTATTCCTGTCGATAATTCCAAGCTTATAACCTGAAACAGTTTGCAACGTTCAATTTTCAAAATCAAGATACCAAAAAGAGGGGGAGAAATCCTTATTTTGGTAAAAATGATAAAAAAAAAAAAAAAAAAAAAAAAAAAAACTAGTTATCACATTTTGAGAATCTCATAAGACCGATCACTCACCTCTTGAGAAGTTAGTTTGTCAAGATACATTATTATGGACCTCAAGGAATTTCCGTGTGCTGCGATCATTACATTCTTTCCTGCTTGTAGTTGAGGTTCAACCTGAACAATTTCAGTTAAAACTTAATAAAGAAAAAGAACCAGATTTTCCAACTTTCTTTGTCCAAAACAAGCATCTTAATTCTTAAATTATCGAATTATTACGAGTTCAGCAACAAAACTACATCCAAGGGCTACCTCCTAAATCCTCCTCAATTATAACTGATATCTAATTCTCATTATTTAATATCATATCATCACTTTCAAACACGGATCAAATAAAGGTGTACTTACATGTTCTTTGAAGTAGGCAACGGCTCTTTCAGCACACATTTCCAAACTCTCACCATTTGGTGGAGGAATATCAAAACTACGACGCCACTCATGAACTTGTTCTTTCCCATATTTATCAGCAGTTTCTTGCTTGTTTAAACCCTGCAATTCCCCATACCTGAACCAATAACGAGTAAGAAAAATAAAACTTTGAATACAAAAGATAGAATTGATGTAAAACACTTACATTCGTTCATTTAGTTGCCAAGCTGTAACAACTGGGATACATTGCTTTTCAGTGTCTTGACTAAAAATTTGACTCCATGATTGAGCTTGTTCGCTTTCATTATGCAATACAATAGGTACCTACAAACGGTTAAAACATAAACCTGTTATTATAAAAAAGGCTAATTAGACAAAATACTAAACCGGGGCAAAATGAAAAGAAAAAAAGACGTCAAGAAAAAGATGTATCTGGAATTGTGGATACCTTCTTGCGGCGATGTTGAGTCATGGCAAGCATAGCTGTCATTTGTGCACGAATAAGTGCAGATGTATATATCATGTCAATAGGTATATTGCTTATTCTTTTGCCGGCTTCAACTGCTTCTTCCACTCCTTTTTTAGTTAATGGCACGTCAACGCAACCCGTAAACAAGTTCTTTTCATTCCATAAAGACTCGCCGTGCCTAATCAATATCAATGCAGCTTCCTCTAAAATTTTTATATAAAAACACATGTTACAAAAGTTTCACAAAGAAGGTTAAAACTCAAACGCTAATCAGAAGCAGAATTTGTATATACAAACATTAGCAACTGATTAGTGAGACCTCAAGTCTTACTGATCTAATAATCAGTTCCAAGAATCAAAAAGCCAAACGCCCCGTTAACTAAAGAAGATACCATACTTGTTTTCTTAGGGGAGTCCACTTTGGTGTTTAATGGGGTCGAGACTTGATCCGAAACTGTAGTTGTAGTATGATAAGAAGATGCTTGAATAACCATTGCACCCCTCTTTCTGCAGCGCTGATTTCGTGACACTCCAAGATCAATCTTGAAACCCCTTGAGGTCAACCGCAGAGAACTATTTCCAACTTCTTGATGAAGAGCAGAATTGTTGATGTACCCGTGAGACTTGATAGTACCAATACATCCATTAAATGCTGTTGTAGCCATTCTGAGAATTAAATAAACTGAGTATAAACTCTAGTTGTCAAGTTAAGATATTCATTAAAAATGAGATAATATCATCATTAGCTAAAATATGCAATATATAACATCTTATTTGCATGTATTAAGCTCATACATGCATTACAACATTCAAGATGCTTATTCAAACTGCTTATTTCACTCTCAAGTATTAAAAGAAATGGTTTGAATAACCAATTTAAAAAACACTCAAACTGCTTATCAAAATACCATTAAGCAGATAAGCAATATTTATACCTAATCCCAAACACCCCGTAAACTAACATGCACCTTCACAAAAGGTTCAATTAGAGTGTTTCGTATAGTTTAACCTATGTATCATCAAGATACTCGTATTACTGAAAATCATGTGCTCGATCACAAAACAAACCTTAATACTAAAGTTTAAAATTCTTAAAAACAAGCCATTTTTATGAGCATCTAAAATTAGCCTACATTATAAGAAATAAAATCCACAAAGAAAACATACCATACAAATTAAACCACCTATTCTTCAAACAACTTCACCTATAATAACACCAAAAAAGAGTTACAATTTGACTTTTAAAGTCAAACATGCTCCTCTTCAACTACAAAATTGACTAAGATTTTCAAACTTATTTCAATTAATATCTCTTGAAATAAATCAAATATATCACACTCAATGCAATAAAAGCATTATTAGTCATAATTTTTTATCAAGATACACATAAACATTGCAATTAATAAATACCAACTTTGACCCTAAATGTCAACTTTAACAAAAACAGTAATTGTAATCTGTAACAAGAAACCATATACACATCAAATTCTAACAAGTGGATGTTACTGAAAACGCCCCTTAAAGCCGAAAGCAATAGACTACTCGGATATCCTTCCAGTTTCAACTAAAACCTTAGCAGAAAGATACTAATAAGCCACAACTTCAAGCTTATAAGAGGCTCAAACGTCTTATCTCGTTACAACATAGATTGGAAAATTAAGTCAACTAAAAGCCAAAGAAGTAAATTTCATACCAAAATAAGCAGAAAAAAATATGGCAGAAATTAAATAATGAGTTTACGCAATGTGGGTCATTGTTAAGAAAAAACTTACCTTATTTATAACCTTCGAGCTTATTTAGCGATTAAACTGAGGAAGCTTAAAGGGATGTTACAAGGAAAAAAATATAAAGTTGACGGATATGTCAATTATGGTGCAATGAGAAGACAGTTAAGCAAACATGTGTGTATTTTTACAAGTGTTTGAAACTAAGTGATTACTGTGTGTTGTTATATAAGTTGCTTAGAAGGAATCGATGAGGTTTTTAAGAAGATGGAAGGAGACAAGAAAAGAAATCTTGAAAACCTTTTTATATGTTTTGTTAAGTTGATATGTACTCCTACCTTTTTATGTTTTCAAAGGTTGTTTGTTTGTTATTTTTATATAGTGTTTTGGTACATGTGTTGCTTTTTTCTTGGATGGTACATGCATAATATATTGTTGCTTTTTAATTTGTGTTAGTTTTGATTATTTGTTTAACTTGTCACTTTTAGTATTATGTGTAGACAATTATTATTTTTATTATTATTATTATTATTATTATTATTATTATTAGATCTATGTAGCATACTTTTATATTTGGGCAAATGGTCTGAAAATGCATCAAATTTGCCACATTTTCCTTTTGTATGCACTAAACTTTTAACTTTCCTATTGTAGCATCCAACTTCCTTAATCATCCTATTGTACGCATCCAACTTCCTTAATTTTTATACTCGTAGGCATCCAACATCCTTAATGTTCTTATTGTCACGTCACTTTTTTTCCGCTACAGGCCTACAATAGGAAAATTAAAAAAGTTGGATGCTACAATAGGAAAATTAAAAATTTAGTGCATACAATAGGAAAATGTGGCAAGTTTGATGCATATTCAGACCATTTTCAGACCATTAGCGTACCTTTAAATTTTATATTTTTTGCTCAATTATGTATTAGGTTATTAAAATTAAATTCAAAGCACTTGGCGGCTAGACCAACCCTTTCAACAACCATAAAGGCCAAAACAAAAGTCCATGGCCCATTCTGAAAAGCCGTGAATCTCATTTATGGAGCCCACAAAACAAACAAAAGTTTAATTGTTAATAGATGACAAGTAATATATACAACATTATGTCACTGCGGATTCGTTAACACTCAATTCCATCGTTCATTGTTTCATTCATAAGTTTAAAGAATTAAAGTTTGTTACAAGTCAAGTTAATCATGTATATATGAAAAAAAAAAAAAAAAAAGTGTGTCGTTTGAACAGATCGATGTGGTGTTAGCTAGACACATACCTTACAAGTGACATACTCATCGCAAATTAAATCAAAGTTAAAAAAAGGGTTCTACCTTAGCCGCAATATGCAAGATGTATTGTGTCTTACCAAATGAAACCATAGCGTTGATTCAAGGTTGTGACTATTTGGGTTCTTACAACCATAATTGTGACCAAGAAGAGTTATAAACCGAACCCAATTATGTTCTCGACATGAAACACCGTATATGATTCAGTTTGATAATTCTATAGCTATTTTATATTTACTGTTTGTTGCATGCACAATCA
The DNA here is from genome assembly GCA_021014915.2 of Artemisia tridentata subsp. tridentata. NCBI lineage: Eukaryota > Viridiplantae > Streptophyta > Magnoliopsida > Asterales > Asteraceae > Artemisia > Artemisia tridentata. The sequence continues at coordinate 494,592,663 of CP139509.1, read as the reverse complement.
CTTGCCATTTGAGGATTTGCTAAAACACTGTAAGCATAACACTAAACTAGCAATGGTTATATACAGTATGGAGATTTACTATTTAGACTCTACTCATCGTCAATGGACGTGTAAACTAAGTGTGGGTCGACGTCTTGGCATGGCCATCTACAAGACTACACGTATGCAAATTACTCATGATAGAAACCGGAGTTGCATATAACGAACTCTCGCACCTCATATTGATTATTGACTACTTCCATAACTCTTGCACTGAAACCTGAAAGTACCTTGCTCGATTAACTGTGCCACAAATTCATATGCAAATTACTAATGGAACTCTGCTTTAAGTACATGTCCATGTTCTAACTAACAAATGAACCCCGTTTTAGCTCAGTTGATTCCAAGATAGAATCCGCACACATGAAAATAGCAACCACAAACTTTAAAAGACCATTTTTAATTAAATGCCCATATTTTATGCTTTAGATTATATGAAATGGCTAATAGACTGCAAAGTAATTGACTTCAGGACGTACAGTTGCACATATATTGAATTGACATCTTCGACACTAGCATATGGTATTTAGATAAGCGGGCATGCAGACTCATAGATCAACTACTGAAAAACATGACCCACAAGCCATAACTCAATTTGACCCGCAAGTAACCCAATGGCCCCATTTGACCTTAAATATAAGAAGAATACAAGGGATAAATTCTCTTCAATCCAGACATCTAGCTAGCTTAGCATTCACATGTTTAATAAGGATCATATTTAACTTCAGATCATGTGAGGAAAAAAAAAAAAAACCTTTAGATCGGCCTGCAATATCTTTACACAAATGTTCAGTCAGATGCATATTTTTTAGTAATTTAAGTGGAGAATGAAATGTAACAATGTAGCATTATGGCTAGTCAAATAACAACGAAACATGACTTCCTAACTACGCAAATAGAAGTTTCAAATTTGAGTTCATATGTAACCAAGCAAATGTAGCAGTATGACTTATCATTACCAATACATATACATATATATTTATTAAAGGGGAATCATCGTAAACATTAATAAGAATAATAACTAGCCAGAAGTGTTTCGATAACAATTAGAACCCATCTATTCATTTTCAGCTTGAAGATGAGGAGAAACAAGGCTCTCCATGATAGTAGGGCCACCCCAAAACTTCCGATTACCGATAAACCAGCACCTTCTAGGATAAGTATCATGCTTCACTTCGACAAATTCGTTTACAGACTGAGTACCTAATATCCAATTATGCGCCACTATTTCCCAAGACTCTTTTGCATTGTACTTCTTCATTACCCATGCCTTTCCATCACGACGTATGCATAGACATTCATCCATAAGCCCCAAATACATACAAAATTTACATCCTTCAACATCGGGTTTGGGTATTTCTTTAAATTCCTCTTCGGATAAATCAAAAGATAAAATCACTTGCTTTTGTTTATCATTTATAAAAACCCAATGAATTGCCCCATTGCATAAGACACCACTTTCAAATCCGGAACCTCTATAATTCATTTCTCCAATAACATTCCAGACATTTGATTTAAGAGAGAACACTTGAAAGCATGTCTTGCCGCTACCATTTTCGGCCCCTTGTACAACCTTGTAGTCGTCTGTGAGCGAATCATAACCGAATCCCCAACATGACGTAGCAAACGAAGCAAGGTTTGGGCCAAGGGGCTTTGGCACCATTCTCCCTTCTCTAGTCGAGGGATTACCTACTAGGAGTTGATCACCATCATTGATACATATTAGTCCATTCGAAAAGCCATGTATAGTATATCCTGAATAAGGATTAATAAACAGGAAAACAGCCACTCCGATCCTTTTATGTCCATTTTCATTCCTAATATAACTAAGGTTCAAATGAGCTTTGATGAAACGGGATCTGGAGATGATAGATTTCCACAACTTGCACACACTCTTGCATATAATGAGATTCCTTACATTCAATGTTAGAAATATTCTCTCATAGATATCAGGAATAAGCTCTGCCATTTGAGCAACAACACAATCGTGCTGAAGGTGTTATAAATAACTCAAATACGTACTCTGCATAAATAGACATACACACACATGAATACACAAAACACCTACTGCTTATACATATCCATACAACAAAGTCACAATTGCAAACTCAAGGTTTACAGGCTTCTATAAACCTGTTGCAAGATCCAGCATTGTAGATGCCCTTATAAGAAGTAATGAAGCTTAAATTATTTTGGTAAACATACGACATGTTATGGTCCAAAACAACGAATGAACACAAATTTAATTATATAACAAAAACGGAGATGCGATTGACTAGCTGCACATGGCATTAACCACATTATAAATAATGAAAAGAAATGATCCAATACAAAAGGCATCTGGCACTAAAATTTAATCGCCGATTCTCAAGCTCAATACCGCAAACAAGCCCTTGTGAGACTCAAGCCTTGGTTAGATGTATATTGGGGTGTTTGTTTTAGCTCATTAAGTGGGCTTATAAACTGGTGTTAATTTTGATAACTTATTCGGTTTATGAGCTTATTTAGTTGAGCTTATGGCTCATCTATGTTGATAACATCAATACGCAAACAAGTTGAATCTCTCTTTTGTACAACTAGCTCAAAAACATGTAATTATACTGTTAGATATACATATACATTAATAAGAACCTGACCAATGTCTTGGAGACACAAAAATAATACATATAACATTTAATTACGAATCATCAGCAAACAGTATACATAACAACATACATAAAAGATTAACAATATATTTACCAATACTGTAATAATGGTAGAGGTAATTCAGAAAACCTTACCTCAAAAGCAAATTGATCGAAAGAGGCAAATACGTAGCTTCTTCAATACCAGAATAAGACTTTACAGAAGTTACACATATTGGGCCTCTCACTCTCTCTCATATTGGGCCTCTCTCTCTCGTTTGTTGTCTATATAAAGCCCAATAGACCCCTAGCTTGGCCCGGTAGTGATATAAATGATCATGGGATTCAGACCCCTAGCCTTTAACCATCTGTTAGCTGTAAAAAGCTAAGACCTGCATCCATCCAATTCAAATGTTATTATAAAAGAAACATAGTAATTCACCTTGGACATCAATGGGATTCATCAAAAGTAGTACAAATCCTTCATGAATCATATTTTTTCATTCCACCACAAGTAAACTTTTTGCACAATCCACAGCTGACACAAGTATCACAGCTACAAGAGCAAGTTCTAGAAGAGACATACTTCTAGGAACAGACAAAGCAAGACTGTTATCTACTTCACTAGTTGTAGAAGTGTCTAATGAACGAATCTTTTTATGATGTTTCACGCTTCCATGGTAACAACACGACGACTATTTCCTTAACTCTTAACTAGAAAAGTCAACACTTAGCAGTTAGTGCATTTCCATCACTGTTCCTTATCGTTCTTGCTGGTTCTTTTTTAACACAAGTATGTGAACCAGCTAAACCACCACCATTAATATTTTCAGTTACGTTAGTCTCTTTCTGGCTAAACAGCTTGTTTCTTTGGACGATAATCTGTATGGCAGATCCTGATCTCAACATTACAGCCCAAATGCCCAATGCAGCCTGTAATGCACTTCCTATCAGTTTCCATGACTTCTCGGCTTTTGATACGTATTTTGGATGTCGGAATTCGAGTTCTACCACAGCCAATCCTGATCTCAACATTACAGCCCAATGTTTGGGTGATAGTGATTCTGAGTCTGATTTTTCTTGTCAAAATAATCTCTTTGTAAAAGGCATATCCAAACACCCCCTTTTGAAAAATGGCCATTTAATCTCCCTTTTTGTGATATTAATACTTGTTTTAGGAACAGTTTATGTGAAGCCTTGTGAATTTACTTTCTTCAATCTTTTATATGCGAACATCAACCTGCATATTCCTCTGGATGAAAAGAGTGCGCAGAAAGAAGCTTCCGCCATATGTGATTTGCCTCTTAATTTATGTTCTTTGTGTATTCGTTTCACAGGTCTGTACAGAACATGTTTTAAGATAATTTGAAAGTACTTATATCAAACAGTTTATTTCCATTCTGAAATTTGGCATAGCTCTCGCTTGGAAATTAATGATTTTTGAATCCCTTCAGGTTCATGTGATATCATGAGTTTGTTTCCTGTCAATGGAATTCAAGTTAATCTGTGAGTTGCTTTGACAGATGATGTATAAGAACTTTTGAATTTTTTTGCAGTGGAAAAGAGGCTGCTTCAATAAAGGGTGGTGGTGGTCAGGTAAAGTCGTAGCAATAAAATAGTCCACAATCAAAATCTGTTTTCTTGGATGTGTTGGAATTTAAATATCTTGACATTCAAATAAATAAATAAACATCAAAGCACGTATAATAGCGGAAGCAAGGATCATATTTAACATGTATAAAGTATTACCGAATATTAAATAAGAAACGTACCGTTATGATCCTAGCAAGAAGAATGATCAAACTTGAATTCTTCTTCACTATTCTTGAACTAACAAACCAAGATTAATTACTAAAGTAAGTAATATCTAAGTTCATGACACACGTACTATAACCGATCAAAGGTTGATGCTAGTGAATGAACACAATTATTAAACCAAAACAATTTTGTTTAATAAACCTTGAATCTATTATTCAAGAAGCAAAGGAAGGAATATAAACATGTTGTACGATACACATGCTTATGTTATATGATATTATCATGCATGATGAACAGTGCATATCTTTTACATTAAGTCAAAGATATCAATTTGTAATATACACACTGTACGAATCATGCAAGAATCTGAGTATCATAAAGTCGATTTGACTTTTGATAATCTAATCACAGTGTCGTCCGACTTTATATGTAATGTTGTGTCGTTCGACTTTAGGTTATATTAGTGTCAACTTTTGTAGAGCTAATGAGGGTGTATATATAGCCTCCAAACTTGTTCTCCAAGTTTGAGTCTAATACCTCCTCAAGTTTCAAAACTTGACAATCAACCCCCTCCTTTATTTACTAACAGTCATTAGTCAATTCTGTTAATTACTTTAACGTCCGTTAGTCCATATTTTGTGTCCAAATAATTAAAATATATAACAATTATACATATTAATTATTCCTTTGATCATTCATACGTAAAGTGTGCAATCCCTCAGTCCCGTGTTCGATTCTAGTCATACACGATTTAATATTTTTCCAAAACTCTAACAGCTCCCACTTGAAAATCTATTAAAAGGGTAATGACATTGGTTAGCGTCTAGCAACACGCCAATGCCCCTAGTACAACTCGGGTGGTGGTCTCCTGGAAAAACCACTTGATGATTAATCATCATACTTATCCTTTTGTTCTAATACTACATTAATAAAGATATGGATCTAAGTCATTCTTTATTAATAATTATGTTTCTCGTTGTTTATGATTGAGCAAGATTACCAAATCATCTGAACTATTCAGGGGAGATCTTGGGTGCGGCCGCACAAACATCTTGTCAACCCTACGAGGGGCCCAACAATATTAAACTCCAAACAATTTGAAGGAACAAATTCTATCTTGACTACGAGCATAACACATGCACTTCGCAACGCTTCCCAAAACAATCCGTATAACTACCAGTTACGTATAGCGTTAAATTGAATCAAAGAAATGCACTACATGCATGAAAGTTATCTGGCATCTCAAGTCTGAGGATAACTATATACTCATGATTTACTTGATGACGAGATCCATAAAGTAAACTCATGTGGCGGGATTAAGTCCTATATTCAAACAATTTGAATATCATGTGAAATTGGTATGACAACGCATCAATATACTTTTGAAGTATATTATACCAATACTCAGGATTTACCTTAATTTAATGATATTCCCATATCATTAACTGGCAACGGACAGTTTAGAATATATAAATATATTCAATGATATAAACATGCAAATATATGATATATTATTAAGAAAATGATAAATAAACAAAACCATTATTTTATTTTATTAAAATAATAACTGTTCAATAACATCCCGTTATCCAAATACTCAAATAGATCAATGCATGATAATTCTAATTAATGAATTATGCCTCAAGTCGTGTCAAACATACTTGTTGACAAAGCATAAATCAACTAATTTTGATCTATGGGAATTTTGAGAATACTTATTTCAAGAATTCAATTAATGAAGTTCTTGTATGTGTGCTATCAATTATCTTGATAATGCCACATAATATTTCATAAAATACGTGACATCCTCAACCACGAATTTATGACAAGCAAACTATCAAACCTTTTATAGTTTAAAGTATTATAATTCTTTAATGTAAAATGCAACTATGCTTACAGTTAAGCATAACTAGTACACATGGCCATTAACTAGGATGAAATCCTACCATGACTAGTATTGAGTGTCATCTCAATCTTATCAGCATCATTGTATGCAAACAACAATATGCCTTTTAAAATCCCATAAACTTTAATATCCAATGTGTAATGTTTGATACCTTCCAATCTTTCAAGATTTGTCGGCTATATCAATTACGCAACAATTGCCATATGGTTCTTATTTAGAATTTAGGAGCTATTCCAGGATGAGGATGTTAGTTCTAAATCTAACCATATCCATTACACTTAGTTATCTAATAAATTTCAATTAGATATTAATGTTGTCAAATCATCTTTCATCAAGCATGATACAACAAACAACATGATGTACATGAAAAATCCTTTCGTCAAACTTAGATTTATTCATGTAATATCTTTTCAAAGATATGTATCTATCTAGACTTTCTAATAGTATAATCATGTTAATTAGAATCAATACTTTTACCGCTTGTGTTTATCATAATAAACATATATTTCAAGGTTGTATGTTTATTTTCTAAATTTCCATAATAAAGTTTCATTCTAAACTAAGACTTAACATTTAATTTTAATGGAATGCTACTTCCTATATGTTATACAACATACATGAAATAAGAAAATAAATATAACACTCCCACTAGCTTTTAGGAATATTAAGAGAATATCTTATTTTAATTATAAATCAACACTTGGATTTAATAATCAAACATAAGTATATCTCCTATATGCATGCATTAATCCATTCATAAATGATTTGCACTTTGTATACTTCCAAAGATTATTTGAACTCAAATACTTATTTCAATTACTTATCGTCCTCGTACAAGTAATTACTCAAGAAAGAGTTTTGATATTCCATTGTTAATTTCACATAAATGAAACTAAGAATGACAAACATAATCTTTATACATTTAATGTCCCTAGAAAGAATATCAATCGCAGTTAATTGCTTAAGTGTGTTTGATAATCTTTTCATACATTAAATATGTATACAGAATTTTGTCCGTATGATTTCTACACAGGAATTTAAATATCTAGGATTTTTATCCCTTTTGAGAAACTCATCATTATTCTATAGTGTAACTATAGAGTTCAAGATTAATTAAGTTTCCAAAACTAATTATCTTTATTGACTGCATCTAATCATTCATAGTATGAGTAACTTGCCAAATTCAATATTTGCAATTTATCAACAGGTTTACTATAATCCTGTAACTCATAATCCTCAACATATTATACAAATATTTGAGATATCCTTGTGGATCTATGAATGATAATTCCATCATCTTAAGATTTAACATTTACATGTTTAATCCTTAGCATGACATTTGCTAGTGTATTTTAGAAGATCATGTATCTTGTAATTTTATCTTTTCAAGATAAAACTCCCACTTGCCTTTTGCAATTTATAGACTATCTATAAATACTTAGCAAGTAGAGCAACATAAAATTGTTCTCTTTTGGGACATTACAAATACACATTGATAGTTCCTTACATGAAGTTTGTTAATAACCTACTCAAATAGTTTTAACAAATTCAGAACTTCAATTTTAAGACTTAATGTGATTCATCACATTCCATAATAAATGGTGTCTTATTAATCTTCTAGGTTGGAGTCTAATTTAGTATATATAATGCATACTCAATTTCCTAACCTTGATAACAATTTTGGAAGAAAAGAAAATATAGTTATCTTTAATCAAACAATATACTAAGAGTTTGATTTTCCTAACTGGACGTACCATAACCATTATGTATTTCATTTAGGATTAATATTGTAAGACAATCTTACAATATGTAAGATAAATATATTTTGTTTTGGCTCACCTATTTACCAACTAAATCAAGTTAATGGTGAAATAGATTTTCCAAACTAATGCATGCTATATAACATAAGTACTTTTTTAACCAAGTCACTTTATGTCCATGTCTTAACAAGAAGAAATAAACTGTTATGTTAGGAAATTAAGCTATAGCAGTTAGTACGGTTGAAGAAGAAAGTTAGTACTTCTGAAGAAGTTTTGAAGACATAAGCAGTTAGTACTGTTGAATGAAGAAGTTTGTACTGTTTATGATAAAACCGTGTGAAGATAATTATAGAAAATATTTAATGTATATCTTATAATGTTAGGTTGATAGTTATCTTGTGAAGGAATCCTTAGTCTATAAAAGGATTGCCTAGGTTAAAGTTTTGGTACGTTTGTGTTTTAGTTTTTGTTAAGATTCAAGGTTGTAAACCCTAGTGATAGGAGATCACTCGTATTATTTATTAATAATATTGAATCGTTGAAGTTGAAGTATTGTGTTCATTGTTCATTCTTTGTTGATTCGTTAAAACAAAACATAAATAAACAAATCTTCTAAGTGCTAGCTAGTAAATTCCGCGTGCTAGACTAGACATCATTCAAAGTATTCATCTAACACAAGGGGTATGTGTAGATCCGGTCAAGTGGTATCAGAGACAGGTTACTGATACTTTGGTTTAGAAGATCTAGACGAATTTGTTCAAGAAAAGATGGACATGGAGACAACAACAAGTCAGACTAATATTGCTGCTAAGCTTCCAATGCTTAAACCCAATGAGTTCGATATGTGGCGATTAAGAATTGAGCAGTTCTTCCAAGTTCAAGATTATACTCTTTGGGAGATCATTGAAGAAGGAAACTCCTTTTCACCCGTATCAACAACAACTGTTGTTGAAGGTGTTTCTGAAACTAAGGTGCAAACTAAGCCAACCACTACTGAAGAGAAGGCAAGGCACAAGAATGATGTTATGGCTAAAAGTTTGCTTCTGATGACTATTCTCAATGATCAGTTGTTAAATTTTAGCAAGTTTAAGTGTGCTAAAACCCTTTTTGAAGCTATTGTTGCAAGATATGGTGGGAACGAAGCCACCAAGAAATCTCAAAAGACCCTTCTCAAGCAACCGTTTGAGAATTTTTCAGCAACAAGCAATGAGTCACTAGATCATATGTTTAATAGACTTCAAAAACTAGTGAGTCAATTGGCTGTTCTAGGAATTGAGATGCCTCAGGAAGATCTCAACTCCAAATTTCTGAGGAGTCTACCAGCTGAATGGGCTATGCATGTGGTTGTATGAAAAAACAAGCCTGATATAGATTCCATGAGCTTAATGGATCTCTATAGCAACTTCAAGATAGTTGAAAATGATATTAAGAAGTCTGCTGGATCAAGCTCAAGCTCAAGCTCAGGGAATTTGGCCTTTGTATCAACTCCCAGCACCTCAAGTCCAGATGAAGAAGTGCAAGTTGCTGGAGCAGTTGGTAATGCTAGTGCAAACCTTGGTACTGCTAGCACCTCAAGCAGTACTAGTTGACTTTTGAATGAAGATACTTATTGTGCTTTCTTGACTACTCAGCACAATGGAAGTATGTTGACTCATTCAGATCTTCAAGAGATTGATGAAGATGATATTGAAGAGATGGATATCAAGTGGCAGCTCTCTCTTCTCAGCTTGAGAGCTAGGAGATTCTTGAAGAAAACTGGCAAGAAGATTGTCATAAACAGCAATGATGTTGCAGGGTATGACAAGTCCAAGATTGAGTGTTTCAATTGCCACAAGAAAGGTCATTACTCTAGGGAGTGCAGATTGCCAAGCCAACAAGATGGAAAGAGCAGAGGATATGGAAACAAGTCAAGAGTTGTGGAGGTTACTGATTCAAGCTCAAAAGCCATGGTTGCCATTGATGGCTTAGGGTTTGACTGGAGCTACATTGCAGAGGAGGAAGCAGAAGCATCTACAGAGATTGCTCTCATGGCATTTTCAGACTCTGAGGTACAAGTTTCTAATGTTCTAAATCTTGTGAAGCTTTAAAAGATCTAGAAACTCTTAAGAAAAGATATGAGGATCAGAGAAAAGAGCTAACTCAAACTGCTTTTAACTTAGCAAATCATAAGAGGGCTTTAGCTGTATTAGAAGAACAAATTGTTCATTATAAAAGTAATGAGTCAAAGTTTTCTGATGATATGATTATTGTTAAGAGAGACTTAATGTTTAGAGATAATGAAATTACTGTGTTGAAACATGAGCTAGAACAGGTTAAGAAAGCAAAGGAGAACATTCAAATGACTGTTGACACACTAGAATTTGCAACTCAGGGTGTTAGTAAGATTGTTGAGTGTCAGATTCTTAATAAAGCTAAGTCAGGCCTAGGTTATAAGTCAGTTCCACCTCCCTATATAGGAATTCCAACACCCCCAGGCATAGACTTAGAACACACAGGACTACCTGAATTTCAACTACCTGAGCTTAAATATGGTCCTCAACCTAAAGAGAATGTAGTTGATAAACCTGTGTATGAAAGTGCAAGTGATGCCTCATTTTCTGAGGATAAGGTGTCCTCAGCTAAGGACTCAGATGCTCCAATCATTGAGGAATGGACTTCTGATGATGAGGATGATCAGGCTGTGGTTAAGCCTGTTAGTGTTAAAGTGGAGGAACCAAAAGTTCCAAAGATGGTTAAACCTGAGACTGTTAGGCCTAGATCAAATGCCAAACCTTTTAGACCAACAGTTAGGTATGCAGAAATGTATAGAACCACAAACAAGCCAAGAGGTAACCAAAGGAATTGGAATGACCTCAAATCTCACCAATTAGGGGATGATTTTGTCTGCTATAGGAAAGCTTGTTACTCGTGTGGTAGTTTTGACCATCTTGCAGCCTTTTGTGATAAATGGGTAAATATGTATTCAAGTCCTAGGGTGAACACTGTTAGACCTCCCACTCACCCAACAAACACTAGAATGATACCTAGATCAGTTCTTTTAAGGTCTGGACCCAAAGCAGTTCATACTGCTAGATCAGCAGTTCAGACTGTCAGACCTATTAGACCTGTTAACCTAAGACCAACAGTTCAAGGTGCAAAACCAGTTATTAAACCAGCACCAAAAACTGTTAATAGACCCTTTCATCACAAAGCAGTTGTAACAAACCAAGTTTGGAAACCTAAGGTAACAACTACCAAGCCAGCAATTCCAACTGCTAGCAGAGTAATTGGTACTGGTGTTAATAAAAACACTGCTAAGGGAAATATGGGAAATGGTGTGAATGCATCACATGTTGGGTTTGGAGACCCAGCAAACCCAATGGTGCTAAAATAGTTTTGAAAAGAATGAATTATGTTGATGCAAGAGGAAAGCCTAAGTCTGTTTTGGCTTGGGTTCCACAAGGAAATTAATTTTTCTTTTTGAGTGCAATGTTAGTCATATACTTTTATATTGTGAGACAAGTTCTTTGTGGCTTGTTTCTTTGTTTTTGGACTAACACTTGCAGGTTATGAATGAAAAGCATTAAGGAATTAAATGCTATATGTTTTGGACTATAATGGTGATTTGGAGCTGAGTGTGTGATCTTTGCACACAACAAATGGTAATTGGTTCACCATGTCTAACCCACATAAGAACCAACTAGTCCAGAGCAAACGGTATCTGGTAAAGACTAATCAAATCCGTTGATGGTTGACAATTTACCAAAAATTGTATGATTATCAGCTCACCATATCTAACTGTGAAGAGTTGGCTAGTCCAAAGCAAACGGCTATTGGTAAAGACATATCAAATCCATTGATAGCTGATAGTTTGCTAAAAACTATGTTTGAGCCATGGTATTTTAAAATTCTTTACAAAGTTCATACGGTTCAACAAAAATTTTCCAACAGTTGGTACTGTTAGTACAAAGTTAGTACAGCTCAACTAGCCGTTGTAAAAATCTGTTAGTAATTAATTTTCTAGCCGTTGGGGTAAAACCGTTATTCTTAAGGTACTTATAAGGATTTTTCTACAAGATAATTATCTTTTTACCATAAATTCATTTATTCTATTTCTAAAGATAATTTATCTCATACGCTTATTTCGCAAAACCCTAAACAGTACCTATAAACCTCAAACGACTACATAAAACCTTAATTCCAATATTAACGATCATCGTATTGCTATAATCTTTCATTTTTCATCGCTAAAATGGCTGGATTGGAATTTGTCAAGCGTCATAATCAGGTTGCGTTTCTTGAGAAAACAGAGGAAGGAGATGGACCAAAGTTTTATGAGATTGTGGACTTTCTCAACCACTCTCACATAAGGTATGCTCTAACTGTTTCTCCTACTCTTTATGTCTCGCACATCACACAGTTCTGGCAGAATGCTACTGTCTTGACTAGTGAAGATGGAGACTTAGAAATTCATTCTGAAGTGGATGGTGTATCTTTTGTTGTTACCGAGTCTATAATTAGGAGACATCTTAAATTAAATGACTCAGATGGTATTAATACTATGCACAACACCGAAATATGGGAAGAACTTACCAAAATGGGGTATGATACTTCTGAACACAAATTAACTTTTCAAAAAGGATGTTTCTCACCTCAATGGAGATTTTTTATACATACCCTTTTACATTGTTTAAGTCCTAAAAAGACTGCTTGGGAGCAGTTCAGTAGCAATATTGCTATTGCTCTCATTTGTTTGTCTACAAACAAGGTTTTTAACTTTTCAAAATTTATTTTTGAGGGTATGGCATCTAATGTTAACAGCAAAACAAAGTTTCTAATGTATCCCAGGTTTGTTCAAACACTTTTGAATAAAAAGACATACCTGCTTACAAAACCAACTGAAATTTTTGCTACTCCTAGCCTTCAATCAAAAGTTTTTCAAAATATGGCTATGGCTAGTAGGCTTTTTCAAGGGGAACATGTTCCATTGTTTCCTCAAATGCTTCAAACTGAGTTGGGTGAAGGTTCAGCAGTTCCAACTGATCCCCATCACACATCCACTCAAGTACTTGAAAGAACCCAACCATCTCAATTACGCATCACTTATAGGAGAAAGGAAACACCCAGAGTGATTCCTAGATCCTTTCCCCATGATTCACCTCTCCTAGCAGGTCACACAGCTAGAAGTGATGAGGGTAGTTCTAACCAAAATGCATTGATGGAATTATGTACCAAGCTAGTTGCCACAGTTGAAAGTTTGGAGACAAATCTTGCAAGCACCAAGGATGAGCTCAAAGCCCACAAGGAGAATTCTGCTAAACTTTTTAACAGGTTATCTTTAAAGGTGAAAAAGCTGAAAGATCAACTCAAGCAGAAAAGGGCAAGAATAGTATTGGATGATGATTCTTCTAGTGATGACTCAGATGATTCAGATGATGCTGATGGTGGAAATTCTTCCAAACAGGGGAGGAAATTTGGTAAAGACAAAGATGGATCAAGTTCTTAGGGGAGGCATAATGAAGAGGAAGAAGAACAATTTGATATAGGTTCTGGTAATGCAGATATGGAAGAAGAAGAACTTGAAGCAGTTCAGACTGATACCCATGAAGCAGAAAAAGTTCAGACTGTTGAAGCAGTTCCAACTGCTGAGAAAGAGCATCAAGCAGTTCCAACTGGTGATATTTCAGCTGAGCTAGTTTATGAAAGAAGAAGAGCTGACAAAGGTAAAAGAGCTATGACACAAGAGGAAGAGGAAGCAGCTCAAGAACTTGAAAGGCTCAAGACAATAAAACCAAAAACTCAAGCTCAGATAGATCATGATGCAGAAGTTGCAAGGAAAATGATGGAAAAAGATTTGGCTGATGAAGAAGCTAAGAAAGCTCAGATTGCTCAAGATGAGGAATTAGCAAGGAAAATGGCTGCTGATGATGAAAAGAACATAGCTGGTTTCATGGATAGAACAAGAACTGAAGATTTTAATCAAGAAGAGTTTAATGAGCAACTTCAATACTTGTTAGATTCTGATTGTATTATAAAAGCTCATGGTGTGATGATTCTTAATGATCAGGAGTTAAATGAAGAAGAAAATTCAGAGGAGCTCAAAGAATTTATCTTGAAGACAAATAAAGAAGCTACTTGGAGTAACTTAATGCACAGAATCAGAGAAAGGCAAAAGTCTGGTTACAAGACCAAGTTACCTACCAGGAAGGAGAAACTCAATTTCATGAAGCACTATTTGAAGAATCAAGCTAATTATAAGATGAGTGACTTTACTGGATGGACAGATGCTGAAATTGAAAGGAAATTCTTTGAAGCATATGCAAGACTGAATACTCCAATCAGAGAGGACATGACAAGGAAAAAGAAAAGAAAACCAGAGGTTCTTGAATCTGATGCTGCAAAGAAACAAAAGTCTGAAGAAGAAGGGTTAACCAATGAGAAGATCAAGAGCATTATGATTATTGTTCCAGAATCTTCATATATCAAACCTCTACAAGTAAGACATCCAATCATTGACTGGGAAGTGTTCACTGATGGAAGAATGAAAGGATGGAAGATTGTCAGACTTGGTGATGTTTCTGAAAGGCACAAGTGGTTTGAAGATTTACTCAGAGGATTTGACAGAGAAGATCTTAATCAATTATGGAGCTTTGTAAAGGAGAGATTCAGAGATAAAGATCCTGTTGAAGACAAAGACAAAGAATTATGGGTTTAGTTGAAGAGAATCTATGAACCTGATAGTGGAGAGTCAATGTGGAGATTTGAAGCACAAGTTAAAGATGTGTATTGGTATTTGTTTGAATCGTGTGGAGTACAAAGAGTTTCTACTCCAGATGGGATAGAAATCTATATGTTGGTGGAAAAGGACTATCCACTCAGATCATTTGTGTTAATGGCTATGATACAAGGAAGACTCAAGGTTGAAGAAGACTCTGAGATGGCAGACTGGTTAGTTACAAAGATTTTCAACCTTGCAGAGCAAAGAAAAGTCAAAGACTAAAGTGACTGATGTGATAGATGTTTGAAAGAATTTTCCACATTAAGAAGAAGGAGCTTAATTTGAAGAAACTTAGTGATTTGGATAGAAATCATAAGTTTAGGGGATGATTGTTAGGAAATTAAGCTATAGCAGTTAGTACGGTTGAAGAAGAAAGTTAGTACTACTGAAGAAGTTTTGAAGACATAAGAAGTTAGTACTGTTGAATGAAGAAGTTTGTACTGTTTATGATAAAACTGTGTGAAGATAATTATAGAAAAGATTTAATGTATATCTTATAATGTTAGGTTGATATTTATCTTGTGAAGGAATCCTTAGTCTATAAAAGGATTGCCTAGGTTAAATTTTTGGTACATTTGTGTTTTAGTTTTTGTTAAGATTCAAGGTTGTAAACCCTAGTGATAGGAGATCACTCGTATTATTTATTAATAATATTGAATCGTTGAAGTTGAAGTATTGTGTTCATTGTTCATTCTTTTTCGATTCGTTAAAACAAAACACAAACAAACAAATCTTCTAAGTGCTAGCTAGTAAATTCCGCGTGCTAGACTAGACATCATTCAAAGTATTCATCAAACACAAGGAGTGTGTGTAGATCCGGTCATGTTATAATCCCAATCTACGTTATAAATCATTGATCAACTCAATGACTTCTTGTATATGTCTTAATTAAAACATAACAAGTTAACATTTTACTTTATTATAAGTCTTGTAACAATTAAAAGACTTCATATTTATATCTTTACAATAAAATATAAATATGCATAACTAAAGCAATCATGAACACCACAATTTGGTTTCAATAGTATTTCAAGTTAATTTATTTACTTCATATATTTATGACATTCCAAGAATACATAAATATTCAAATTTGAAGTAGTATTAGATTACTTCATTTATTTATGTCATTTCAGTAATACATAAATATCTAGTTTGAAGTAGTCTCATTATCATATTGACACTTACTCTAATAAGAATCTAATTTTAGAACTTGCAAATTAACATAGTTTCATTACATCAGTTGATCTGCTAGTAATGAAAGTATGTAATTTACCTTGTTATTAATATCTATGTCAAGGTCTCACTTACGCTAGATATTAATTCCAAGCGTTCTATTTATTAGATGTGAATAAATCACATTAGAACATTAATTCTCTTGCCTTGCAGTCAAGAGAATCCTTTAAATCATATTCCTTTTGTGTTGTTGCTTGCACATAATTAAGATTTCTCCCACTTGTGCATGGAACAACATCATGTATCAGATAAACAACTCGTCAATCGTTTGTTTATGTGATCAATATGATTGTGTCATAGATATTCGTAGATATAGAATTACCTTGTTAAGTAAGGAAACGTACATGATTATCCTTAAACCCACAAGTGTCTACAATTGGAAAGTAATTATCTCAAGACATTCTAGAAATAATCTGGGTTACTACCAAGATAACAAGCTTGTAGCTCCCACTGAATTACAGATCATTACATTAATATATGTTATTCAGTAATTACAACACTATGCTCCCACTGGATTTGACAACATTATAAATATTTCATAAACAGTAAAAGCAAATAGTGTGCTATTTACTTTCCTACACCTTTGAGTAATCCCATACGTAACAATTACTTAGGTACTAAAAGAGTGTATTCTACTTTGTAAATGATGGACCATCCATCAATTCAATTAACTTGGAAATAATTGGGTATGCAATTTCTTCCTTAATATGAATACCATCCCCACAATGGTATGTAGCATCAAAAGTGGTCAAAGCACAACTAGACAAAGTGTGCTAGTTTGCCTTTTACCAATTTTGCGGTAACTAGTCTAGCTTCTAATTTAATAACTCATAAAATGTGCAATTTTCTAAACTATTAAATTTTGCTATGAGTTATTTCTTAAAATTTGGACAATTCTAATTTTCCCATTATACCCTTCTTATACATGAAAAGGTATATGGTTTAAGTCTCACTCTTCTCAAAGAAAGTAGTCTTGGTTTATTCTTTTAGTAAAAATGACTCTAGCCTAAACCCCTACGGGTGTAGATCAATTTTCCGCTAAAAGAATGCCCTTCGTTTACGGTTTTTAACGTTGCATTAATACATTAAATGAATTTATAAAATTCAATTTTAGTATTTTCGATAATAATTTTTCAAGAAAAGAAAATTACCCAGGAAATATAAAATAACCATTTAATTTTCTTGAAAACTAGGATCCAACTTTTCATAGTTCCACCACATAAGTTGATCTGCTAGCAGTGAAAGTACAAAAGATGGTAACTTGTCGTACAATAATCGCGAAACAATTTTCCGACTCCTAAATTTATGGGAATTACATTTGCCAAATAATTAGCAATGTAAGCATGTTTCTTTCCATCTCATGCTTTAAGTCTCAAGGTCTCACTTATAACTTAATTAATTCGTCTAATTTAGAAACTTGTAAATTCACATAATTTTATTACACTCAGTTGATCTGCTGGCAATAAAAGTATGTAATTTACCTTGTCATTAATATCTGTGTCAAGGTCTCACTTACGCCAGATATTAACTTCAAGTGTCTCTTATAATTAGATAGCATGGACTTAAATTTTATAGGGTATTTTATTTTGATGTTATAATCAAAATATGTACAAAGATGCATGTACTCATCTTTGTATCATAGGTTTTCAAAACAATTTTAATTACCAATTAGCTAAGAGTTAAATCAACAAAGTTTTAATTGAGGCGTTGAGTAACTTACAACTTTGCCTTAAGATGCTTCGTACATATAATGATGTACTTGGTAAGTCTAATTAGACGCACAGGCGAGCGGAGAGACAGAATTGAGTCTCTTTAAGGTCACAATTTAATGCGTACCAACCTTATACCCACTTTATAGTTTGTCTAATTAGGTCCGCCGCTTCGACCATTTGTACAGTTGCATCAATCAATTAAAAGTTTATGATTCTAAGTCTTATAAAATTATGTTGTAAATTATTGAATTGCTAGTCTCGCCTGGGAGCAAATTACCGTGCGAAGCGAACCACTGTCGGCACATAAGACTTGGCAATAAATATTTTACCACATCAAGGTTTCATAGTTATTAGGTCCATTTAATTTTTATACAAAAAATCACCCTCTTTTTGCTTACTAGTCAAGAACAATTTAAACAAGTAAGACAAGAAATTTTCACAAAAATTAAATAAACACAAATAACGTATATAATCTTAACAATTAAATCATATAGCCACATGCAAACCTTTTGATAAATCCTATTAATAATCTATATGTGTAATTAGTATGTATATAATTAATAAAACTCCCATTGGTTTTCGAGCGCATTGTACCCAATGGACCACAGACGCCAACAATTGACCGCGTAAGTTTTAATAATAATATACCACGTTCCACATAACTGATTCATTAATTTAATAGATTAGGTATTCCCTAATTTTAGATTTATCTAAACATGTAGCACATAAAACAAAACCCTAATCCATGATTTCTTTGCATGAAAAAATCATGGATCATCCAGGAACGTAACCCTTTATTCAAATAAACACATAAACATAACATGTCCTAATTTAGGGTTATAAAACTAACTTTTTAATAAAAGAAGGGTCGAAACCCCCCCCCCCCCCCCCCCAAATTATGTACGATTTATATTTTATGTTCTAAACTAAACACAAATCGCTAACATGTAAATCCAAATCAAGATTCGATTTTTATTATGCGTTTAGGTAATAACAATTACATGTTAAATTGGCTCGTGATGCCACTGTTGGAATTTAAATATCTTGACATTCAAATAAATAAATAAACATCAAAGCACGTATAATAGCGGAAGCAATGATCATATTTAACATGTATAAAGTGTTACCGAATATTAAATAAGAAACGTACCATTATGATCCTAGCAAGAACAATGATCAAACTTGAATTCTTCTTCACTATTCTTGAACTAACAAACCAAGATTAATTATTAAAGTAAGTAATATCTAAGTTCATGACACACGTACTATAACCGATCAAAGGTTGATGCTAGTGAATGAACACAATTATTAAACCAAAATTATTTTGTTTAATAAACATTGAATCTATTATTCAAGAAGCAAAGAAAGGAATATAAACATGCTGTACGATACACATGCTTATGTTATATGATATTATCATGCATGATGAACAGTGCATATCTTTTACATTAAGTCAAAGATATCAATTTGTAATATACACACTGTACGAATCATGCAAGAATCTGAGTATCATAAAGTCGATTTGACTTTTGATAATCTAATCACAGTGTCGTCCGACTTTATATGTAATGTTGTGTCGTTCGAATTTTGGTTATATTAGTGTCAACTTTTGTAGAGCTAATGAGGGTGTATATATAGCCTCCAAACTTGTTCTCCAAGTTTGAGTCTAATACCTCCTCAAGTTTCAAAACTTGACACTCAACCCCCTCCTTTATTTACTAACAGTCATTAGTCAATTCTGTTAATTACTTTAACGTCCGTTAGTCCATATTTTGTGTCCAAATAATTAAAATATATAACAATTATACATATTAATTATTCCTTTGATAATTCATACGTAAAGTGTGCAATCCCTCAGTCCCGTGTTCGATTCTAGTCATACACGATTTAATATTTTTCCAAAACTCTAACAGGATGTACATTCAAACACTCTTTTAGCATTCTCAAAAACAAGCAACATGGCAATGCCCCATGACATTAAACCGAAAGAAACAACATATAGTAACTCATACGCCGCAACATGTGTGAAGGAATCTTTAATTTCCCTGGAACATGCTTTTTATTAGTGTCCTTGAACTCGGTTCAGGATCATTTGGCCATTGTATTCTCATTCACTTCAAATGTGGGTTTAGTTATTTACATATCGAAACTTTTTGGCATATTGTTGGATGCACGTATGATCCCTTGTAGCTTCCACAAATTTGGATGCAATTTTTTTTAGCTCTGTCTTCAAAACAAGGGCAAATTCAATTAGCTTATATTAAATGCGGAACTAAAAGGAAGATAACATCTGACAACGAAGATGTTTTGACTTATGCAAGTTTACATTTTTTATTAAAAGAGGGGCCAAGGAAAACTATCCGGTGTCATTTTGTACTGGAATTGCAAAGTTGTGTTTAGTTACAGAATATGGGATATAATTTTCTACTGTACTTTTTCTAGATATTAAGAGCAAGGTTGGATCAAGTGGTTAACACACTTGACTCTGGAGACAGAGGTCAAAGGTTCGATCCTCACCCCTTGCAAGGTCGGAGGTCCTTTTCTACCTTTGGTAGAACCGGAAGCAGCCTCTCTACCTTATGTAGGGGTAAGACTGTCTACGTCTTAACCTCCCACATACACCGTGGAAGACGGTATTGGGACCCATAACCCGTGGAAGACGGTATTGGGAGCTACTTTACTTTACTTTACTTTTTACTCTTTTCTAGATATTCTTATTGTTAAGATAATTGTATTATCCTAATGTAAGTTCTGGTATGGTGTTACCCAACATAAGCCGTGTGAACATAAACTTAAATATCATTGAGTTTTGCAACAAAAAAAAATAAAATAAGTGTTTGATGGTGGTGGTTGTGTGGTGGTAGAGGGGGGTGGTGGTGGTGGAAGAGGGTGGTGGTGGTGGTTGTTTGGTGGTAGAGGGGTGGTGGTGGTGGTTGTTTGGTGGTAGAGAGTGGTGGTGGTGGTAGATGTGTTTGTGATGTGGTACATTGCAATTCAAAAAAAAAAGAATAGGGTAAATTGCAAATTATGTCCCTGAGGAAGAAAAAGAGGGTATATTAGTCATTTCACGTGCCACTTAAAGAGATAAATAACGAAAGTTAGTGAACAGTAGCTCTCAGTGGCTATTTTGCAAAAAAAGAAAACGTTAATGTCACTTTTGCAACAAAATTTGTCTCGGTGCATTCCTTGCGCATTTAGACTACTTTAGGGATCATTTTTGCAATTTACCCTTGTTTAATTGTCTAGAATTAAAAGCTCATCAATTGGATGAAATTGACATATCAAAATAAGATTTTAAAGCAAGCTGTTTTCCGTGACAATAAATGTATATTGCTGTTGAGACTTGAGACGCAATAACGTATTTGTTTATGTTATAATTAATCACAGGAATTTCTTTGCATAAAAACTGGTTAGTTAAATTTTCTATCATACATTTTGATAATGAAGTGTCAAAAGAAAGGTGTTAAAGGTCATTTTCAAATCATGTCATCTAAAACACTACTCTTTCCCTATAATATTCAAAAGTGAAACATTGAAAAACAACTTCAACCATGTTTCATTTTTAAAGCATTGATTGATATTCTTCATATTTGAAGAATCATTGTTTATGCTCTAAAAATAAAATTATTACATACATTTCAAATTTTTATTAGATGTTGAGATTCTTTAATTTATTCAATTTAATAATGTTTAAAGTTTAAATTTAGAGTATATAGTTGGAGAAGAATTTTCTACGAGGATGAATGTAGTTAATAGGGCTGTAAACGAACTGAACGTTCAGTGAACATTTCATGAACCGTTCGGTAAAAAGTTCGTTTATGTTCGTTTATTTATTAAATGAACGAACATGAACAATATTTTACGATCGTTTAGTTAAATGAACGAACATGAACAAAAGTCACGTCCGTTTATTTATGTTCGTGAACATCCGATTATGCGTTCGTTAACGTTCGTTTATGTTCATTTATTTATTTATGTTCGTATATCATATCTTTTAATTGTATAATTTTAAAATTAGTGTGTTTAAACAAAATAACACTTATAAAATAATATTAGATGCATAATTTAATAAAGATTATGTTTGTTTGTCTATGTTCATTTATGTTCGATCGTTTATGTCCGTTTATCGTTCGTTTAGTGTCTTAATAAACGAACATAAACGAACATGAACAAGTCATTTTCTTAATAAACGAACATGAACAAGAAAATTCGTCCGTTTAAGTGTTTGTGTTCGTTTATTTGTCCGGTTAAAATTAAATGAACGAACATGAACAAGACTCCGTTCGTGTTCGTCCGGTTCGTTTACAGCCCTAATGAATGTAGTTAAAAGTTGCTATATTATTTTCTAAAATTTAAATATTCTTGAAGAACATGATTAGACCATGTGTAGTGGTTGATAAGGGAGGGTGGGGCGTTTTGCGCAATGTGGCAGTGTGGGCCATGCTGGGGCTTGGTTGAAAAAGTGGTGTAGTGGTGTGTAAGAGAGGGTGGGGCGTTTTGCGCCATGTTGCACTTTTTTTTTTTTTTTTTTTTTTTTTTTTTTTTTTTTTTTTGTTTTTTTAATAACTAAAACTAATTAATAATATTAATAAAAAGACAATTTTATTAAAATAAATCCTATAACTATTACATAATTAAAAAAAAAAAAAAAAAAGTCATACATAAATAAAAAAAAAGGTCATACATAAATAAAAAAAAGGTCATACATAAATAAAAAAAAAATAACGTCATACATAAAAAAAAAAGGTCATACAATTAAAAATAAAAACTACTAATCTGTATCGTTAACATCATCGTAATCCTCAGACTCATCGTTCTCTTCACTTTCATTCTCGTCCTCCTCGGACTCATCGTTCTCTTCACTTTCATGCGGCTGTGCACTTTTGTATCGACGTGAACCCCGGGTTACCCACTACGTCGGGTCTTTGTTTAAAGTAATTGAAACGATCCTCCAAATCTTTTGCGATACGCAAAAATAACCTTTTGCTCATTCTAAAACGTCGTTTGAATACTTGTTCGTTATACGTGCAACCCTCGTCAAAATAATCGGCCATCAACCTAGCGTTAGCCGTGCCATGGTCTCGATAAATTTTTTTTCTTTTTTTTGATCGGTTTTGGTGGGTTTTGGGCGACGTACATAGCTACAGCTGCAGTAGCAAGAGACACCGTTTCTGTTTCTCGGTCGGAGAAATCGTCATCCGAACTAGATTCAAGAAGAAAGGAAGTCGAGGGAGAACTCATTGTGTATAAAGGGAAATATTTGTATAAAATTGGGTAGAAAAGAGAGTGTGTTTGAGATTTTTTTTTTTTTTTATAAAAGAGAGTGTGTTGATATGTATATGTATATATGAAATATATGGAAGGTATGGTTTATTTTTTTTTTCCCAGTCAAACTATCCGTTTGATATGCCAACGGTTATATTTTTTTGAAGAATGGAGCTGGGCTAGGCGTTTTGGGCAAAACGCCCCACACGATTTTTATACGAACCGCGCCCCTTGGTAGTGGGGGGGGGGGGGGCGTTTTCGGGCGTGGTTTGGGCCTAACTCGCCCCACTACACACGGTCTTAGAGATGACATAACTTGACGTCTCCTTGGCGTTATGATTTATTAAATTCCAATTGATAAAAATTAATCAAATCAAACATTTCATAGTCTGATGTTTAGAATCATGAAACTCTTATAACCGGACCACAACATATGTTAGAATTTTGTAAGTTTAGTTTTAGACTTATAGAATTTTTAAGCTTACAAAGTGAAGCTAACACAAACAATTGACATGAATTAATGTACCTAATTAATGTTGCGGGAAACTCGAGCCCAACTCGAAAAAAAAAAACCATTTGATAGTGAGAAGAACCTAAGTCGCAATTGTGTAACCCAATGGCTCGTCCAAAGGCTGTTCGCTCAAACGAAGATTGTTTCCTAATCTAATACCATGTTGTATACCAAACGCGTCTTATATATAACTATATTTGTTACTTCGGTATGTTTGTGTATAATTTTTGGTTCAAAAAGAGAAAGATAGCTAATTAGAGATAAGTGAGAAGAGGAAGAAAGACAAAGCAGATCGACAAAGCAATAAGGGGGCATGCATGCACGATTGACACATCTTTGTTAGGGACCATATGCATTCAATCACATTTGTTTGCATCTATTAGCTAGTACACCACCTACATACAAAATACATCTCATTATTATTCTTCAATAATACAACATGGCTTTTGTTTCTTTTCAATTATTACGACTATATCTAATTTTTAAAATGAGGATTTTCTTAGCGTTTAAAATCATGTGCTTTAGGTATCAAAGAGTTTAAAGTATATATTAGATAGGTATATTACATAAGTTGACCCAAGCCCGATTGTGGGCTTTGGGTCCATCGGAGTTTTAGGTTTTATCATGTATTTGTATCTATAAATATTGCTTGATTAATAAAGTGATCCTCACGGGAGTATTAACCGATATAATTGATGAGTCAGCCCAAGCATGTGGCTTAAGGTACATTAGGGTTCATTGTAATCTATAAATATTTGTTATTAATAAAGTTAAAGGCAAGGAATTTCAATATAAACATACGGTTTAACATGGTATCAAGAAGGTATGATCCTGAGACCTAGTCAACCACAATGAGCCGCTGCCTCTATGTTACCCCTCAAAACTCTACCTTTTCTATCCTAATACGTCATCTTAAGCCACCGCCACCATATCTCTAAATTTTCTTTTATCATTTAATTTGGCCAAGCCCTAGCCGTTCTTAATTTTCTCTTCTATCTTCTAGATCTCTTGCTGTCATTCTACTATTCGTATAAAAAAGACAATAAGAAAGAAAAGATCTTTTCCTTGCATTTTTTATTTATTTATCAATATATCTCTTTTTTCCACAATAGCTTGCTTTCTCTTTTTACAGTTTCGATAAGTTGAAAAAAAAAAATGAAAATAAATGGTGTGTTTTGTGACTCTTGTTCTTGTTTTTATTTATGGGCTAAATATAGACATAGCCCGGTCTAGTAAAGCGTTGGGCTTTTTTGGCCCCAAAAAAGTCGCTTTCCCAAAATAGCCCAACGCTTTAAGCGACTGAATCTGAGAGTGACATGTGGCGGAAAAAAGTCGCTTAACTCGACTTTTTTTTCAATCTACAGCTAGTGCATCTGTTTCTACTGCTGGGCTTAATCAAAAGTCGCTTAATTTACAAAAAGTCGCTTAAAGTGTTGGGCTATTTTGGGAAAGCGATTTTTTTGGGGCCAAAAAAGCCCAACACTTTACTAGATCGGGCTATTTGTAGAATTACCCCTTTATTTATTTGATTGTCAACATGTGTTCTAAATCTCCATGGTTTCTTCTTCTTTCTTGAACCACCGTTACTCTTCCACCAACACATCAAGGTCTCAAAAGCATTATCGCTGCTGCATATGAAGACTTGTCTCCTCTTACAAGAAGATAACTTCATCAACGAATTAGTCTAAGCTTTTGTATTTCATGTTTGCAAGTCCAGTCTCGAGCTTTCGCGATTTCGCCGCTCGGACCACGGGGGAGTATTAGTAGGTATATTACATAAGTTGGCCCAAGCCTGATTGTGGGCTTTGGGTCCATCGGAGTTTTAGGGTTGTATCATGTATTTGTATCTATAAATATTGCATGATTAATAAAGTGATCCTCACGGGTTTACATCATTCAACAGTATATATGGGTGGTAGCTCTTAATTTCAAGCCTTTTTTTTTTTTTTTTTTTCTTTAATTTGGAGAAACACGTTGTAACTACAATTACACCTTCATGTTAATACTGATAATGATCGATATGATGATATATTTAGGTGATGAATTATTACTAACCAAAATAACAATAGTACTCTGTAAAATATTCTCTTTGATTTATAACAAGTCTTGAGCGAAAACGTGTAAAACAATAAACATTTATCAAAGTACAAGTTATGTGATGTGGTGGTCTACCGAGTACCAAGTATAAACGGACGAGTCCATGTTAGATTATTCGAAGAGAACAAGGCTTCCCAAAATGTGTACATAATAAACCGATGTTTGAACAATAAACTTCTTGTGTGAACATCAGGTATCTAACTACTAGATCATTTGATGATGATCACTAAGTATGGTAATTCTAAATTGGGTTTTGATAAACGTTCGTTCAGCGTATCCTTGATTTTAGAAGCAAAAATATACATGATTTGAAGTGGTCATCACCAAGATAGTCGAATTAGCTATCATCAACGAGCAAGTACAAACTTCAATGCTAAATTTTTACTAGGAAAATGATTCATATGCCTGCTAGTCTTTCTAATTTTATGTGTAACGAGAGGCTTGGAGAATGATAACGTGGGCCATTTTCATCATCTTATGAATTGAAAAAAAGTGGCATTAGGGATGTTTTTAAAAAATGAATTTAAGAGTGTATATTCACTCTTAAAATTACTAAAATACTAACAATAGAAGTTTCTATAAAATCTTTTATAAAAATTTAACAAACCATAGTCGGATAGTACGTCCATATATCATTAAGCTTGACGTACTCTTTGTATCTCAAAAAGGTAAAGTGTATATACTTCACACAATACAAAGAATCTAAACCTAAATCCAACATCCAACATTTCCTATTAATACCTCTCACCCTATTATTTTCTCAACTTCTTACACCCAACTCTCACTCCTCTTCTCTCTCTAAAAACTACATCAAAACCATGATATTAGGCAAGAGACCACGACCACCAATCAAGCGTACCACAAGCATGACGGAGTTCACTTTAGAACTCAACCATACTGGCGTAGTTGATAGTGGTGGTGGTCTCGAGATTATTAACCCACAACAACGACCAACGTATGATCCTTTTAGAGTGAACCAACCAACGGTTTCTCCTAGAAACCATCGTAGGAATTCTGCTAATCATATGGAAGAAAATCATTTCTTGACTGCTTGTCACTTTTGTAAACGCAGGTTGATCACTGGCCGTGATATCTTTATGTATAGGTACGGTATACTATTGATTCTTCAATTGAATTTATATTAATATGGATATACTATAGATTTCTAATAAAAGCAATAATAATTGTGTATGAGTTTATCCTAGTTAAAATAAAAAACTTAACTAATCTCTCCAGATGTTTTCACTTGACTTTTTTACTCTGATGGTTCATGTTAACAGTTTGCGATATGGGATGGATTGTTTCATGAGCCGAATCAAGCAAACTATATAAATAGATTTTACAGTTTGCTCGCTATATTTATTTTGAAACTGTGTCAAAATATTTGTGTACTTTTTTGTAGATGTGTTTACTGTATTTTTTTTTTTTAATCGAAAAGTTAGTGTAATATATATAATACTTATATTTTGATATGTCCTATGCAATAACGGTTACATCAAAATTTAGCTCAAAGTTGAGCAAATGAGCAACAAAAGCTAGCCACATGTATGATCTTCTAAGTTTTGTTTTTTCTTGTTCTACTTTATAATATACTCTCTTTTTTTTATATAAGCGTTATAAAATTTATTGTTCTGAATTTCGAATCTATTTTTGCAGAGGCGATAGCGCCTTTTGTAGCTTCGAGTGCAGGCAACAACAAATGTCTCAAGATGAAAAGAAAGACAAGCATTCCTTGGCACCAAAGAAATCAATTCCAAACAATGCAGAATATTCATCATCAAACGATTCGAAAACCAACTAACAAGTGTATCAATGTTACTTAAAACTCATTTCTAACATATTCGATGGGGTATGGAAATTCAGTCAATGTTTGTATGGTTTAAGTCTCTTGCATATATAATTTAATTCATATATGTGTATTTGTACTTAATTACATGCGTTGTGTTGCGTATGCATATATATGTGTTTTACGTGAATATTTTAGAAATGTCGTTTCATACGATTCAACGCTTTCATAATCATTATTTTTGTTTAGGGTAAATTAAAGTGATAAAGCTAAACAGAAATGTTAGCACTAAAAAACTTGAACAGTATGGGTTTTTTGATTTTTGTTGGACAAGAAATAAAAGGAAAATAAACCAAAATATGATAAGGAAAGACATTGAAATAAAATAGACAAGTCACAAAGGGTCAAAAAAACACATAATTCAGATCATGGCATCCAATCAAATAATTTCTTAAAAGACAAAAACAAAAGTGTTTTTTTCAATCATCATTGATTGAAAGACTATTATATATCATTTCTACTAAAAAAATATACTTATATATCATTTCTACTAAAAAAACCGTTACGAATTAATTTATATTAGACGATAAATAAGTAAGAGCAGGGTCGGTCTAACTGTTTAACGAGCCAATCCTATTAGGGTTTATGATGTAATCTTTATATAATGTCGTCAAATAATTCATTATACCTACCGGGTTAATGATGAATAAAACCTCGTAGGTATAATGTATTATTCAACATCATTACACGAGACAAAAAAAAAATGTCCTCCAATGACACATAAAGAAAGTGTCATCAAAAGTCAAAAAAATGTCACTAAAAATAAAAAGTGTCACAAAAAATCCAGTATAAAAGTCTATGACACAAAAAAGTGTGGATACATAGTTTTTGTCTTTTGTGACACAATTTTTTTATAAATAGTGTCATTAAATCTCAAAATTTTAGGCTTTTACTCACACTTTTCAAAAAGTGTCACTAAAAGATTAGATTTAGTGACACTTTTTGTGTCATTAGAACTTCTGTTACTAAAAGTATATTTTATTGTAATGATATAGAAAACCCTAATAGGTATTGGCCCGTAACACAATTGGACCCAACGTGCTATTACTTATTTATCGTCTAATACTCCCCCCGGAATTCGAGCAGCGGAATCGCGAAAACTCGAATTGGAATGTAAACTATAATTACTAAAGAAAAAATTAAATTGAGATACTTATCTTGATAATGAATCAAGACTTTGTTAGTAACCAGTCGATGTAGATAAACGTAATATGAAAAAGAGAGATTTTCTTTCCACGTCTGTCTAAACTTATAACGGCGAGTGACGGCGCATCCGACCGTGGAGGCGGTAATTCCGGTAGCATTTTCTTCGAAATTTAATTGCGAATTCACAGCTGCTGACGTTGTCATCCAACGGTTTGAGAGTTATAAGCAAAACAGTGAATCGTGTTTTATTCTTTTTTAATGTGGTGGCTTGTTACGGCATGTGGCAGAGGCTATGGCAGTGATTACGGTATCCTTTTATTCAGAATTCCAGTACGAAGCCAATGGCGCTCACCATGTTAGTTAACTCCTTACGATTTGGGAGTTTTGGTCGAAACAGTGATCGGCTAGGGTTTAATATGAAATTTGATTTTCTTTTAAGAGAATTGATAAACGGAGACGATATGGATTGACGCGGTTGCTAGAGAAGTCGACTCAGACCGATTAGGTCAAAAGATCGACTTGCTCAGATACCATGAAAATGATAAATAAACCTTTATAAGTATAGTGTATTATTCAATGACATTGTATTATATAAAGACTAAATGACATATAAAAACCCTAATAAATATTGGCCCGTTACACAACCAAACCGAACCGCTATTACTTATTTATCGTCTTATGGTTATTGGTTTACTATTTTCGTTTGGGGAAACCTTTAAAAAACGTACACAACTATACTGGAAAACCGGTTTAACGTAGCCAACTAAAAAATTTACCAATTTTTGCTCTAAACTCTTGAAAACCCCTCAAAAAAAGCATTATTTGACTGGGTAAGCAGGTCAAAGGTTTTTTTAAGTTATAATGACCATTTTGCCCCTTCTTCTTTGGAAAGTTGCAGCCACCATCATAACACTAAGCGGGCGTTTGGTTCGCCGTAATCTGGCGTAATTGGATGTAATTGTAATTCAGATTACATTACGTAGGCTGTTTGGTTCACAGAATGGAGGGAATTGTAATTCAGATTACATTACGTAGGCTGTTTGGTTTGCGTTGTAATTGTAATTCAGACATTACAATTACATCAAAGGAGGGAATTCAGATTACATAGGATGTTGGATGGAAAGTTTTGAATTACGTTGTAAAATTTATAAAAATTCGAAAAAATTTATAAAAATTCAAAAAATTTATAAAAATTCCAAAAATTTATAAAAATTCAAATAAATATATAAAAATTAAAAAAAAAATTTATAAAAATTCAAAAAATTTATAAAAATTTAAAAATTTAAAAATTCAAAAAATTAAAAAAATTAAAAATTTTATAAAAAATTTATAAAATTCGAAAAATTTATAAAATTTTATAAAAAATTTATAAAATTTAAAAATTTTATAAAAAATTTATAAAATTCGAAAAATTTTATAAAAAATTTATAAAATTTAAAAATTTTATAAAAAATTTATAAAATTTAAAAATTTTATAAAAAATTTATAAAAATTTAAAAATTCAAAAAATTTAAAAATTTAAAAATTATACAAAAAATTTTATAAAAATTCAAATTATTAAATTTTTATAAAATTTTATAAATTTTTCGAATTTTATAAATTTTTTATAAAATTTTTAAATTTTTAGATTTTTATAAATTTTTGGAATTTTTTTAAATTTTTTCGAATTTTTATAAATTTTTTGAATTTTTATAAATTTTTTGAATTTTTATAAATTTTTTCGAATTTATATAAATTTTTCGAATTTTTATAAATTTTTTCGAATTTTTATAAATTTTTTGAAATTTTATAAATTTTTCGAATTACAATTACGTTGAGATCCAACCAAACACAGTGACAGAAAACATCAATTACAATTCATACACATTACAACTCTTTGAATTACAATTCATTCAAATTACAATTCCTTTGACAGATTACAATTCATTTCAAAACATACTGCGAACCAAACGCACCCTAAGTTACATAAATAGTCCCTGTCGTTACGCTAAATTGCGTCCAACGTCCAAAAGTATATTTTTTTCCAAAAATCATTTTTTTTTTGAAAAATTATTTTTTCTGGAAAATAATTTTCCTAAAAAAAAATTTCCGAATTTTTTTTTTAGTTTCGAAAAATTATATTTTTTGGAAAATAATTTTTCTAAAATTTTTTTTTTTTTAAATTCAGAAATTTTTTTTTTCTAAAAAAAATTAATTTTTCATAAAAAATAAATTTATTTCGGAAAAAATTATTTTTTTTATGAAAAAATTAATTTTTTTAGAAAAAAAAATTTTTTTTCCTGAAAAAAAATATTTTTTACGAAAAAACAGTTTTTTTTTTTTTCGAAATTATTTTATTTAAAAAAAATTCTTTTCCGAAAATTATTTTTTTTTGAAAAAAAAATTTAGAAAAAAAATTTTTTGGAAATTTTTTTTTTTTGAAAAATTAATTTCGCAAAAAAATTATTTTCCGAATTTTTTTTTAAAAATAAAATTTTCGAAAAAAATTTCATTTAAAAAAAAATTCGGAAAATAATTTTTTTTAAAAAAATCGGAAATAAAAATTTAAATGTTTTTTAAATATTAACTTTGAAAAAAAATTCAATTTTTAAAGAAAAAAAATTAATTTCGAAAAAAAAAATGATTTGGACGTCGGACGCAACTTATTTTAACTAGAGGGACCATTTATGTAAGTTGTGGGGGTAGGGTTCTTGTGAAAAAAAAAAAAAAAAAAAAAAAAAAAAAACCTGCTGACCTGTCAAAAATCGGCTGACCCGGTCAAATAATGCGTTTTTGGAGGGGTTTTCAAGAGTTTAGGGCAAAAATTGATAAAATTTTTAGTTGGCTACGTTAAACCGGTTTTCCCGTATAGTTTCGTACGTTTTTTAAAGGTTTCCCCTTTTCGTTTTTACTAATGTTTGAGACACATTTTTCCATCCAATCAGATTTTTATAAATACAGAAATATATCAAGTCCAACATTTTCTGCTATAATTAGGGTATGTTTGGCACGGAGCGGTGTTGAACTTTTTGAAGCGGTGAGCGGTGTGCGATGAGCAATAAGCATTTTGATTTTTAGTAGTCGTTTGTTAAAGGAGCGGTGAGCTTTGCTATTTTTTAGGAATGCTCATTTTTCCAATGCTTCTTTGAGAAGCTGTGAGCGGTGAGCGGTGATCTGTGACTACTGCTCACAGCTCACTGCTACTGCCCACTGCTACTGCTCACTGGTACTTTTGACAAAAACACCCTTACACTTAACTCACTTTCTGTGAATAATACGGAGTATACGCGTATATTGATTTGATTATGACAAGCAATAATTGGTGCATTTTTCAATCTTATAATATAGTAATGTTTGAAACGATGAAGTCTTAACTTCTTGGAATCAACTTACATAATTTTATTATCAGCTTGCAAAGTCATAATAATTATTCTTTGCTGAAATTGACTAATATACTAAAATTAAAACTCCAAAGTGGAACAAGCACCCCTTAAACATTAGAATATTAAAATTGTTTATTTGCTTTATTTATATGTAAGAAAAATGGCAAGATATTTTTTTAATGTTAGCTTTTGATAAATGTTACAAACACTTTAATACTTTTTTCTGCTTTTCATGTGTTGTGATTTATGATATTTTTTACCCAACCAATTTTCAAGGTGCATAACATGTGACTTTTTCTGTGTGCGAATTTAGCAAAGAGGCAAGAATGCAAGATGTAACCTCTTGTTAGACTACAAAGATCCTTATTATATTTCACATGTCATTGTCAATTTGCCACACGAAGAGTCTAAGAATAACTAACTTAATATAGTAGTCTACCCTTTAATGATTAATTGCATCACTTGTGAATTTGATTATAAATAAATAATTTGACTAATGTATAAAGAGTTTGTGTTTAAGAAAAATGTTTCGATTATGCATAAACCAGGGACGTAGATGCTTAAGATATGCACATAAAGGTAAACATGTCGTTGAACCACTGATGTCTAAGCGGGTTTGCTACCAATACTTTCTACCCAACGACCGATATCTAACCGATTACTACTATAAAATCAGGATAATACTAACTTGCCGATATCTAATCAGGGTGCTACTAACTTGATGGTATCTAATCGGGATGCTACTAATTTTTTGGATTATATCTAATCGGGATGCTACTAACTTGACAGTATCTAATCGCGATGCTACTAATTTTCCTATATCTAATCGTAATGCTACTAATTTTCTTATATCCAATCAAGATGCTACTAACTTTAGGAATTACATTTTATTGGTTGCAAGTACTCATTTGCGGTATTTATACTATAAAGGAAAAACCAAAAAGTGAAAACTTTAAACTAATTTATGAAATTAATTTGTTCTTTTACTTAAATGGAAAGTTGGAAACTAACTTAAGAAATTTAAATAATGCATCTCATTTTTTGAATATTAAAATTAGCTATTAAAATTTGTTCTTTTATTTAAAATCATTATATATTATAATTTACAGTTACATTTTTATTTTTTTACGTTGTATAAATAAATGTTATACGAAAAACCTAACCAAAATATCACAATCATAATTATTTGCCGCGATAAAATCTTGTTGTTATGCATGGGTACTCGTCTAGTTTACTCTAATACGCGGATACATTCCCAGGTTTAACGCTACATATGTAACAAGATGAGCCTATTATGATGTTCTATTTTACAATTGACATGCTTCATACGAGATAAATGTCATATGAACGTCATGATATAATGGGAGTTCCTATATTGCTATTGATGCAGCTAAAAGCATCATTTGCATTGGCTAAACATTTTTTGCTAAACATAATATGTTAGACGTGTTATGCTAATATGTTACCTATCTTAAGAATTCTTGCTAGCATTCCATGTGCGTGACTTGATCACCTAGAGACATAACATACAAACTTTTAATATCAATAATCAACTAGCACATAATACACTTTGAGACATAGTGTTTAGCTAGCTTCTGTTATATTAAGCACGTACTAATATCAAATTCATATTATTTCATACTAATATTTACCTAGTCTAAATTTCTTAGTCCATAATAAATATTATTACTTTCTTGTATAATCAACTAATTAACAAAACTATTTATATTAACAAATCATTTATTTGAAACATCGTATAAAACACTTCAAGTACGAGCCAAGATCCACAGCATTCTTTAATTCTTTAAAGAACAAAACAACCTATCCTAGCCCTTCTTTCTAATTTCATCCAACGGTACTGATCAATCTATACAATTACACAGGAAGGGCAAAAATGTACTCCCTCCGTCCCACTATAAGTGTCTACTTTTCATTTGCACAAAGTTTTAGGAAAGTGGGGCCAACTACACTCTCCACCAATCAAATATCACTATTACCCACTAAAGTCTCTTCTCATTGGTTGAAAATATTCCCTGGACACTTAATATGGGACAAGCAAAGATACCATTGTGGACACTTATAGTGGGACGGAGGGAGTAAATATATAAATCCATTTTCAATCTTTTCTTAAAAACAACATATCTTGCAAACGATAATTTTCAAGCTACGAAAAATACACCATGTGATTTGTAAATTATCGCCCACAAAATTACACGTGATTTGTTATTGTATAAATCACATGTGATTCAGTTTTTTTTTTTTTTTTTTTTTTTTTTTTTTTTTTTTTTTTTTATAAAAAAAATGTAAATCACGTGTGATTTACTCTTTGCTGTTATAAACTGAAACACACGTAATTAAGTTTTAATCTAGAAAGGAGTCAATCACACGTGATTATGTTTTTTTTGTGTTTTGTTATGAAAAAATGTAAATCAAGTGTGATTTACTCTTTGATGTTTTAAACTAAAACACATGTGATTCTATTTAAGTCTAGAAAGTTGTAAATAAAATGCGATTTTTTTTTTTTTTTTTTTTTTGATTCATGTACAAATCATATGTGATTTGTGTGTAAAACACATGTGATTCGTGTGTAAAAATAATTTGAGGTAAATTACATGTGATTTGCATATCAACCTGTATAAAAATACAACAGGCAAAGCAACAAATTATGACTTGAAATTTTATTTTTTATTTTTATTTATTTATTATTATTATTTTTTTTTTTAAAAGCACCTAAGATCAACACATTCATATCAATCAATAATGCTTATGACTTGAACTTATCTTTTTCATTTTATTACTTGACTTGAACTTACAATCTACTTCTCCATGAACAACACACTTTTTAATAAACATGAACAAAACTTATAGGGATATGTTATATGGACGGGGGACAAGGGTGGCAGGCCCCTTGTCTCCCCACTTGTCCCCTATTTTTTTCCTGCACAGCACAGTTTTTATCAATTTCTGTTCCGTATTTTTGACAGTTTTAAGCGTTTGAAATATTAAACTTTATATTTTCTGTTCCGCATTTTCAGGTTTATAGCTTTTTGATATAAACAAAATTATAAAAAATAAAAAATAAATAAAAAATAAAATAAAAAAATTAAGGGGGTCATTATAACCAAATTGGGAGGGTCATTATAACCCACCCTAACTTATATGCTAAGTGCTAGTTTTAACACCTTGTGTCTTTGGGCCATATCTGCTACACGTGTTTCTACGTAAGCATCATTGAGATCATCGCTACACACCACTTGGGGTCCACTGAAGGTGAAATTTCAAGCTCCTTTCGAATACTCCGCCTGACATACATGTTAACTGTTCCAAGCACATTCTCCATGTCTTCAAGTCTTCATTAACAAACTGCTTGTCCTTGTCAACAATTCTTAGCCGTTTTTTTCTTTCGCGTTGTAGATCTGTGCTAGTCCATTAAATAGCAATAATTTAGCGGTTTGAGAGATCAATTGAGCAGTTAGGGTTTGAGATATAATTTGAGGAACGAGTGTGTTGAGCGTGTGAGTAAATGAGGGTGTAGTTAATTTACAAAACTACCCCTTCACTTAATTTAAAATAATGGGATGATATAATCTTTGTCATTGGATGATACGAGTATAAGAATGAAGGGTCTGTATGATCTAATTTGATCTTTAGTTAAATGTTGAGTTCATAACTATGAATCACACTCAAGTTATGAATTTGACTATTGCATAACTTATAATAAATTATTCATAACTTATAACTTATAGTTTATCATCTATAAACCATAAACATAATAAATCTCAATTACTACCATGAAAAATCCATATTCCAACAACTTCATTTTTAGCATCTAATCTTTAATAATTCATCATCTGCGACATGCATGCGAACACCATAACATATATTCTACACAAGAACCCCAATATGGTTTCTACAATTTTCGATACATAACTAACAATTTAATAACATGACCTGAATGTGGATTAGATTAAGAATTTGCTACAGCCTTCTAATTATGAAACACCCCGGTTTTTCCTTTTTAGCATTTAACGGTTTGACTTTTAACATATTCAAACTCTTTGCTTTACTTATCCCAATTTTATTTCAGATAAAGACATATTTATAAAAATGGCACTAGTTTCTCTTTTGACCCACTAAATCAAAAAATGTTTACTTTTCAATAAACGTTGATCTTCAAAATGAGATACACAGCTATATCAAACATGGTTCTCAAGACTTGCACGTATTCTTATTAGCCAATAAATAAATGAGTTGATTACATATTTCGTCTCTGTGATTTACACAAATCGCACCTTTCATCCTTTTTTCAACTTGCTTGCACGTTTCGTCCCTATGGTTGCAAAAGTTTCAGTTCAGAGTAACTATAGTATCTAACGGGTTTAACAGGTCAAATGTCGCCAAAGTGTATACTTGAAGCCTAAAATTTCAAAAAACTTTTACTCAAATAGTAACATTTTTTTGCAAACATAGTTGGCACAATAAGTACTGATATAAACAGTTAACTTTTTTAATTAGAAATCATGTTAGCAAACCCTACTCGACCTTTTTTCGACCCATACACAAAATTACATGTTTAAACCAATTACCTAATCCACCCGACACACCCATTTTGCTGCCTTCAATGTATACATTATGTTCACTTTACTATATTATGCCTCAAGTTGATCGAGCATAGAAACGACCATGAATGCACAGAAACGTTAATAAGGGGTGTTTATCATTGTAAAAGTGATAATGTGATATTAAATCATCAGAATTGGTGAACTCTGAGAAAAGATAAGATAATGAGAAACATAATTAAAATTAGAAAAAATTACACGTTTGGTCCCTGTGGTTTGCTCAGATTTCATGTTTAGCACCTAAGTCGTTTTAATTACACCAGAGATACCTATTTTTGAAATCTTACACTCATTTAGTCCCTATTTTGGATGGGCTGTTAGTTTGACCGTTAAGTGTTTAAATAATATTTGCCCGTTAGCCCCTCCGTTAATATTTTTGCACTGTTAGTCCTCATTTTCTAAAATGAATTAAAAAGGGCATCATAGGCTCGAACTCAGGTCTTGTTGCCTAAAAACCAACGCCACAACCACTGGACTAAGCGTCCAGTGGTGTAATTATATCAAAATAAATTATACTTAACCTTTTTTTGGCTCAAACTCGTTTTTATCCGTTTTCGTCTGTTTTTAAACGTTTTCGTCCGTTTTTTTTACGTTTTCGTCCGTTCTTTTTACATTTTTGTCTGTTTTTACGTTTTTGTCCATGTTTTTACGTTCACGTCTGTTTTTTACGTTCTCGTCCTTTTTTTACATTTTTGTCCATTTTTTTTACGTTTTCGTACGTTTTTATATGTTTTCGTACGTTTTTATATGTTTTTGTCTGTTTTTATATGTTTTCGTCCATTTTTTTACGTTTTCGTCCGATTTTATACGTTTTCGTCTGTTTTAATACATTTTCAACCATTTTTATATGTTCATGTTAATTTTTTACGTTTTTGTCCTTCTTTTTTCGTTTTTGTTTGTTTTTTTACATTTTTGTCCATTTTTTTTTTACGTTTTCCCTCATTTTTATAGGTTTTTGTATTTTTTTTTACGTTTTCTCCCTTTTTATACGTTTTCGTCTATTTTTTTTTAGTTTTTGTCGAAAATGTATAACAACGAACGAAAATGTATAAAAAAAACGTATAAAACGAACGAAAATGTATAACAACGGACAAAAACGTAAAAGAAAACGAATGAAAACGTTTAAAAATAGCCGAAAACATATAAAAACTAAAAAAAACAGACAAAACATATAAAAACAGAGGAAAACGTAAAAAAACGTAGAAAAGTTGGCCAAAAACGTAAAAAAAGGGGACAAAAACGTAAAAAACGGACGAGAACGTAAAAAAAACGGACAAAAACATAAAAAATTGATGAAAACGTAAAAAAATAACGAGAACGAAAAAAAAGGATAAAAACGGACGAAAACGTAAAAAAAGGACGAGAACGTAAAAAAAGGACAAAAATGTAATAAAACGGACGAAAACGTATAAAAACGGAGGAAAACGTAAAAAGGATAAAAACGTATAAAAACAAAGGAAAATGTAAAAAACGGAAAAAAACGAACGAGAACGTAAAAAAATGGGCAAAACGTAAAAAAAGAGACGAAAACGTAAAAAAACATACTAAAACTTAAAAACACAGACAAAAACGTAAAAAAGTGGATGAAAACGTATAAAAACGTACGAAAACGTAAAAAAATGGCCAAAAACGTATAAAAACAGACGAAAACGGATAAAAACGAGTTTGAGCAAAAAAAAAAACAGGTTAAATATAATTTATTTTGATATAATTTCACCACTGGATGCTTAGTCCAGTGGTTGGGGCGTTGGTTTTTGGGCAAGAAGACCCGATTTCGATCCATGCTGCCCTTTTTAATTCATTTTAGAAAATGTGGACTAACTGTGCCAAAAATATTAACGGAGTGACTAACGGGAAAATATTATTTAAACACTTAACTGTCAAACTAACGGCCCATCCATTTGGCCTGTTTATTTATGAACTGGTGGATCAAAAGGGAATATGGTTCAGATAGGACGAATGTCGGGCAAAGTCAATTTGTCTTGTAAACAACATGCTAAATCATTTTATTTAAAGATCTAGATTATTCCTGAAATAAAATTGTTTACTAAGGTGCTGTTTGGTTGGGGGTTATTGCACTGTACGGATTGGATTTGAGACAATAATTGTTGTTTGGTTGCTACCTATGTGAATGAAAAGGTGTTCCCACACCCATAGAACCATTCATCGGGTGAATGGTGGATTTAGGTGGATTCCCTGACAATTATGGGTCTATGCCATAACTTACTCTACTTCTTTTTTTATTTTTATTGTTAAAAAATATAATTAAATTATTATATAACTAATGGTGCCACATGTTTTTTATCTCTAAGTGCCACATGTTTTTTAAACAAAAAAATAATATTATTATATAACTAAGTGGGCTCTCGTTATTATATAATAAAATTAAATAAAAACCAATTCTCATTACATTTTATAAAACAAACAACATTAATACTATCATTCAATTTTTATTTCTTTCAATCTATACCAAATCCGATACCCATTGTGATTCCTAGCAATAAACCAAACGGCTCCTAAATCACTTTATTTGGGTATTATTATTTTTTTTTATTATTAATACATTCATTATTAATAGAAAAAACTGACAAATACAGGTTAGCGGGTCAACCCAACCCAAAAGCATATAACTCGTTATCTAACCCACCCACCCATCTTGGCACCTCTAAACAATAAGATGCACATAACTAATGGGCTACACTGGGGCATGTAACTGTGTGTAAGTGGCATGCATGTGAGAAACGAAGAGAAAGAGAGAGGGCATGCACATACCAAGATGTTCTTCCCATTTTGATGAGTTGGAGTAGCGACATAGAGGTGGCACTGGGGCCCAAAGGACTGTAAAAAGAGCGCGAAAAGGGATAAGACGTTGTTAGCCTTGTTATACCATCACATAGTCCAAAGAAGAAATAGCATGCACTTACGGGCCAAGATCTCACGATATTTGTAACACCTAAAATTTGAAAAGCATGTAAAATGACCAAAATGCCCCTGCAAGTTTAAAAAATTATTTAAAAACTTATAAAGTATCAAATAAATCCCAAACTTCTGGCAATGCACAAGTTATGATCCCAAATAATTTTAACAACTTCATTTAACATTTATACAAGTAGCAAAATTACTAAAATACCCCTATGTGAACCGAAAGTATTTATATATAAGTTTATGATTATTTAAAATGTTGTAAAAATGTTAAATATGGAATAAATCAATTCCTATGGTTTGGCCAATCATA
This sequence comes from Artemisia tridentata subsp. tridentata, assembly GCA_021014915.2. NCBI lineage: Eukaryota > Viridiplantae > Streptophyta > Magnoliopsida > Asterales > Asteraceae > Artemisia > Artemisia tridentata. The sequence goes on along the minus strand of CP139509.1, from coordinate 494,552,793 downwards.
ATCACGAAATTTCTGGTCCATCCCTCCCCCTATGACTCGGCATTCCCTCATTAAAACCAATCCATATCTTTTTCTTCCAAAACCCTAATTGCCGAGTGAAATAACACACACAAACAAATTCCTTTAGCCTCCATTCGATTATCTAAAATGCCAAAGCAATTTTCTGAGTTCAAGCATCATCCAAGGTGTCCCAAGAAAATAATTTTGAAGTTGTGTGTCGTGTGGTTCGAGCTTGGTGAATATTTTTCCTATCGCATCATAATAAGAGGTATAACTCGTATAAATTCATTCGACTCTCTGAAAATTCGTTCCTCAATTTTCTCATGCTCCTCATATCATGTTTGATCTATGAAAAATAGATTTGAGGCTGTGTTTGGCTGGATTCGAGTCTAGGAAATTATTTTCCTTGTCGCGCATGAGTTTTGAGGTAAATTCGAAATAAATTCGATCGAGCCTTATAAAATTTGTTCATCATTTTTCTTATGATCCTTATGTCGAATATACTCTGTGAAAAATGATTTCAAGGTCTGAAGGTCGTTTTTGAAGTCGTGGTGAATTCTTGGTTCGAATCTCCTATACCCGTACAAAGGAATTCGTGTAGCCCTATCCACACGTTCGAATCCTCTTGTGGTATTTTTCTCAGATCTTATATGTCCTAATAACATCAAATAAAATGATTATATCATGCCATGCTCGATCTATAAGTTTTATGAAGAATTAATCTTTAAAACGGGTATAAATTAAGAAATAATAGCATGCGACTTATAAGGCTTCAAGTATAATTTATTTAAGTGTATTATGACCATACAAGACCTGGAAAAATGTTGCTACAAATTTTCATGGCTTAGATCTAATTGTTTCAAATTTATTTTGTTAATCGGATTTTGTATATAAAACGTATAAAAGGAAAGAAATTCCATGCGATCTGAAAATGAGGAACTAGGGCTTGTTCTTGTAATTATTAATGATGATTAATGAGTAGGTAATGATTAAAAATATGTTAGATGTGTTAGGGTTTGGATTTATGGATTTAAAATGCTATACGAGTGTTATTAAAATGTTTAGGGTAAGTTTTGTAACTTTTAAAACTCGTGGGTCATTTTTAGAACTTATTTTGGAATGTGTACTTTTCGTATAAAATATAAGTTGAGGGGGCCTAATGTCATTTTTGTATTTTAAAGGATTAAAATGTCTTTAATAATATATTAGGGTTCGATTTGTAAATAATTAAAATGAAGGGACTAAATATGTAATTTCTGGAAACTTAGTGCTGTTTTGGATAATAAAATACATTCAGGGGGTTATGTGCTATTTTGATAATTTCATGGCTTAATATGTAATTGTTTATAATTAAAAGTTGAAATTGTAATTTAAGGGACTAAATATGTAACATTGATAACTAGAGGGGCCTAATGTGTAAATTATGAATACTTGGGGATACATTCGTACAATATGATAAAATAAGTGATCATTGTGTAAAATGGATAAATTAAGGGTTTAATGTGTAACTATGAATACTGGAAGGTTTAAGTGTAACTTTTGGAATATAAGGGTACAAAATGTAAATTGTGAAACCCTAAGTACCAAATGTGTAAATATGTTAAAAGATACCTAAATTCCATTAATAATGATTTAACTAAGTTATGTCTCCAACTTTCTAAAAATAGAAACTTGCTAAAAGTGGAAACTTACTAATTATGGAAACCTGCTAAAAATGGAAAGTTACTTTAAATGGAAAGACAATTAATTAAGAATGAATTGTAATTCCCTTCTACTCCTTTAGGTGTAAAGAAGGAGAGACTTTGAGCTATCCCCTATTTCTGTGCTTGTTTCTATTTGTGCTTTCGTCATAAGGTACGGATACTCTACCCTTTTTAGTAAGGGTGTCTTTTCACCTATGCATTGATGTTGAGCTATGATTTAAACCTTTTGCCATGAACCTTTAGACATGAACCTTTTGACATGAACCTTTTGATATGACCTTGAGATATACCTTCTGATTATGACTTAGAGATGCACCCTTTGACATGACATTGAGACCTGACTCTTAGTTTGATACCCGAGCCATTTTATGTTACCTAGCCAGGAAGGTAACCTGGCCATGTCTGTGATGCACCACTGGCATGACTCCCGTGTGGGGGAGTGATTTCTCACACCGTCCCTTTTATGATTATCTGCCATGGCTACTATGATTTTGGGATGACTTTGAGTTTGGGGGCGTATGGGTTGCAATCCTAGATTTGTATGTTTAGTGGATTTAACTATGACTTTGAGTATGACTTTGAGGTGACTGGTACTGTGTGCAATACATGCCTTTCACATTTATGGGAGCTAGCTACTCCACCCTTTTGATACATGAGGACACCCCTCATATTATCTGGTTGCCTGAGAGGTATCCCCTCTGATTGTGAGATTATGGCTTTGAGACTATGATGTCGAGATTATGACTTTGAGTTTATGGGCTCGTGGTAGATGACTATCCTATATTTCCTTATTACTCTTTTGCTTTGATTATACCTTATGACATTTCCCAGTGCCTCATTATCTTTCGGTTTCGTTATCTTTGCTTGTATTATGTATCTGTTCACTGGGCTTTGTAAGCTAAGCCGCACGTTTTCTTTTTCATGTGCGGCAGGTATCTAGCTGGGAGATGGATTTTATGCTTGGGATGAGAGTTAGTTGAAGCTTTTACCTTAGACGATGTCCTACCCTAGTCTTACCATTTGTTTCGACATTTTGATTATGGATTCATTTCGTTATGTATTTCCTTTGAAGTATTTCGCTATCTTGTGAGACTTATGTATTGGATTCAAGTCATGTTGACTTGGCTTATTTATTTATGATGTTTTATGGCTTCCGCTGTGTATATGTATGAATGCTTTGAATTGTCGCCATAATGTGATATCTCTACCCTTGTCGGGTTGGGGTGTTACAATTATGGTATCAGAGCCCAGGTTGCGACCTGTCGTACATAAGCTTTGGCCTGTGAAACATGTGGACCATAGGATTCGACCCTTAAGTTTTAAGACTTGTCTGGTGAGGTTTTGGGTAGGCATAGGTTCTGCTTCGTCTTCCATTTTCGTGCTTATTTCCCTTATGTTTTTGCTAATTCTTTTCATGATCATTCAGATGGTGAACACACGCTTTACTCAGTACACTAATGGGGATGATGGCCCCGATTTTGAAGCGATGATAGCCGCTGCTGTGGCTGCTGCTATTCCTCGAGTGGTGACTGAAGTCACCAATAACATCAGGAATGGGGCAAGTTCTTCTGGTGGTGGTGGTGGCGATGCTCCACCCACTACTCCACCCGCTGCTCCCCCAGCTGGTATCCACGTGTGGATCGAGAGGTTCAACAAACTTAAGCCTCTCTCTTTCAGGTCCGCTGCTACTCCCCATGAAGCGGAGGACTGGATCACACATATCGAGAAGTTGTTTCGTGTTCTGGGATGTGCTGACGAGTTTAAAACTCGGTTGGCCACATTCAAATTTGAAGGTGATGCCCAAAATTGGTGGACTGCTCTTGTTCAGGCGAAAGGGGATGATTTTGCTGAGACTTGTTCGTGGGCGGATTTCATCGAGGTGTTTTATAGACAGTATATTCCATTGTCGGAGCAGCAAAGGTATGAAAGGGAATACGGGTCGATTCGTCAGGGTGATCAGGAGTCGTCAGGAGAGTTTATGCAACGGTTTCTGCGTCTGGCCAGTTTTGTTGGGCCAGAGGTCACTGGTGATGCTACGCGTCAGGCTCGTCATTTCAAATGGGCTTTAAAGAGGTGGGTGTTAGACCGGATTGTTAACACTCCGTTTGAGGATGTGGCTGGAGTTCAGGACGCCGCGCGTAACATCGAGTTGTTACATGCGGACAGGGGGTCTAATAAGCGTGATAGGGATGGTAACCGGGTAGATTTTCGGGGCCAAGGTCGGCAGGACCAAAGGCAGCAGGATTACAGGAACCAGGATCGGCGGGATTCTGGTAGGTCTGGTAGTGATCGTCAGGGGCAGGGTAATAACAACCGGCGTAGGGATTCTCAGCAGTATCAGCAGTCGGGATCGTCGGGTCAGAAGAAGTCTGTTGAGACTCTACCTCCTCCTCCTACATGTAATTCATGTGGGAAGATGCATCCAGGTCCTTGTTATAAAGCTTCTGGTGGTTGTTTCTGGTGTGGATCTTCTCAGCACAAGATCAAGGACTGTCCTAGGAAGAATGCTGGTGAACCTAAAGTCGATGCTAGGGCAGCTCCTGCTTCAGGCCGGGTTTATTCTTTGACACGTGACCAGGCTGCTAGCACCTCAGGTACTATTACGGGTTTTCTGTATATTGGAGATCGTATTGTCTTTGTTTTATTTGACACGGGTGCTACACATTCTATCATATCCACATCACTTGCAAATAAAATAAACATAACCCCAACTCAATTAATGGTATGTGCTTAAACACATACCATTTCTCGACCAAAACCGGACCCAAAAAGACCAAAAACCCGACCATAATGCCAATAGATAGTGTGTTTTTGTGTTTTTGTATGTGCAGGGATGGATATCGTGAAAACCGACAAAAAGACAAGAAAATCAAAGAAACGAGCACGGGATACGGAATAGACTCAGAGTTGAACCAGGAAAGTCATACTTGGTCATCAAGTCAGAAATCACCCTTAGATCACTTTGGAATATTAGCCAATTCGGTCCCTTGATTTTCAGGATTTACATATTTGGTCCTTGATTGTTAAATCTTTAAACTTGCAACATCCGGATTTAACAAAACAATATTACTCTAAACCCAAGCCCATCCCTTCCTAACCCAATCCCACACCATCCTAGCCCATCAACCCAACCACCAAACCCGAGCCCATCAAAATACCCGGTCAACCCCATCCTTAACCCGGTCTTCCCTCGGTCAAAACAAATAAAAATAAAAATAAAACAAACACACACTTATCTCTCTCATACCGCTCCCAAAATTCACCCCCAATCCCAATAGTTACTATTCACCAAAACCCTAGAATTACCGTACGAATTTTTACGGCAATTAAGGGTATTAATGTCAATGATTGGATCTTCTAGAAGGCCCTGACAGAGAGAATGACACATGGCAGCAGGCTATTGGACCGAACACGTAGCAATATTAATCGTACGGCCAGAAAAGAAGCTTGGTGAGCAAGATGTGATCTAAGGGTGATAGATAGCTGTGGACACACGAGGATCGCCAGCGTGGACAACCCAGAAGGATCGATCGAGTGCTATAAATAGAGGGATTTCTCCTCTCGTTTGGAGGCTTGTAATTTTCTTATTTAATGTTTTAGATTAATTGTTTTATTGTAATTTTTAGTTTTAAATCAATTTTAAGTTTATCCGAATTTAACTTTGTAATTTTATTTTGGTTAATGAAATTTTCATTTTCAGTTTAATAGTTGTTCTTGAATTAAAATTTATTTAGTATTGTTTTTATCTGAGTATTATTTCAGTTTTAAAAAAAAAAAAATAAAAAAAAAAATATATCTCTGATAAGTTGATAAGCTGTGGAATGGTGATGAGGATTAGAGCAGGATAATGGGTATTGTTTGGCTTAATAGCCTGGGTTTAGTTTTTATGTTCTGAGATCCCTATTATTGCAGCTGGATTGACTTGTGAGTGAAAAATCTTTTTGGCTTATTGTTTGCTTATATCAGTTTTTTTTTATGTTTAATTTGTTTATACTTTGCTTTTCATTTTAGTTTAAAATTTGTTTTATAATTCCAGCATAGGAGATAGGTTAGAATAAGTTTAGAGTAAATTGCATAAGCTTTTGATTTTTAAGGGCTGTTTGGTTAGTATCAGCTGAGCTTATTAGGAGATTTCATTTTGGCAAATTTTGAGGAACTTAACGTTGTCTAAAAAGAGGTTTGAAAGCAGGATTGATTCGGTCAAAAGTTTCACTATTTTGCGCCACTTCTGCTGTCAAATCATTTTGTGCAAAGCCTAGAATTCTAGCTGCTGATTTAGTATAGTTTCTGGTCTGTTGAAATGAGCTGTGATACTCAAGCTTGGTTTTTGGAGGAGTTCATATACTAGGCTAGACAATAGATATCTGGGATCACTAAAAATCAGCTTATTTGGTTAGCTTATTTGACTCTTGGTTGAGGCTTGTTTGGCTGTTTATAAGAAGCACTTGAATCTGTTTGTTGTAGCTTAATTGGGTAATTGTGTTTGTTGGATTAAGTTTTTCTGAGCTTGATTTAGTATTCAGTAGCTTTGAAAGTCATTTAAGCTTGTGGTATCTTATTCCAAAGTTTTTTTTTTAGTGATTTTCCATTCAAAAAGTGTGTTAACTTGACTGATACGTTCACTAGCAGTTCATCAACTTAATCAAGTTTGTTTTAATTCATTTCTTTTCAAAAATTAGTGTTAGTTAATTGTTAGTTGAATTTGCAAAAGAAGAAAATAAAAAATATATAGTTTAGTTAATTTGTAGTAGCCTAGGATCGAACCTGGGTCGTTTTTGGTTTAAAAACGTTTTTTTTAATTTTTAGTTTTTACCTTTTGGTCCTCTAATTTCGTTTTTGTCCAATTTAGTCCCTATCTTTCTTTTAAACTGTTTTCAGACTTATGTAAGTTTCAGAAAAGTACATTTTAGTCCCTGTCTTTTATTAAATCTATAATAGTTTCAGTTTTTACAACTTTAGTCCCTCAGCTTTTATAAAACTTTTATTTTTCCAAATTTTCTTTTTCTAAACTACATTTTCAGTCCCTTGAGTTTTTACCTTTGCATTTTTAGTCCTTAAACTTTTAAAATTTTTCAGTCCATTAGTTTTTTTTTACTTTTGCATTTTAGTTAAATCACCTAATTAGTTTTAAATAGTTTTAATTCATAAAAATTATTAAAAAGTCAAAAAAATATTTTTCTTTTTCCAAAAATTTTCTTTTATCATTTTTAATATAGGAAAATTATTTTTATATTTTTAGGTTTTAAACTTCACAAAATCATTTTTATTTACGTTTTATAATTCGTCGCGTAACGTTTTTAAATTCAAATTTTTCGTTTTTAGGTTTACATGCTTAGTTTAATTGTTTAATTAGCTTAATTAGTTGTTTTTATTTCATATTTAATTGTTCATAGTATAAAATCACAAATCAATCACTCTTTTTCACACATTCACCACACGTATTCGACACCGAAACAAAGACTCGATATTCGACCTTCGTTGGGAGAACGACCCGGGGAAAACGCATACGTTGAGTTTTACCCTTGGAAAATAATATACTAAAAACGACAAATCAAAAAAAATCCCCAACTCAATTAATGAACCGTATATCTATTGCTACCCCGATGAAAACTCATGTGATTATTGATGTTGAGTATGTTAATTGCCCTCTTCGATTCGATGATCGTGTTCGTTCTGCGAACCTTCTTCCTATTGATATGGTTGATTTTGATATTATTCTGGGCATGGACTGGTTAGCTGCTCATAAGGCGACCATTGATTGTTATGCTCGTAAAGTGATCTTTGGTGATCTCCACCATCCTGATTATGTTTATTCTGGGTCTCAACCTCTGAAATCTGTAAAGATTATTTCGGCTATGAAAGCCCGGACATTGATTTCGCATGGCTGTCTTGGTTTTCTCGCTTCTATTAAAGATACCTCTGTTGATGTTCCCAGCATTGATAGTATTCGTATTGTGCGCGATTTTGCCGATGTATTTCCGGATGAACTTCCTGGCATTCCTCCTGTTAGGGAAGTCGAGTTTAGCATTGATCTGATTCCGGGTGCTGAACCCATATCTAAAGCTCCTTATCGCATGGCACCGATTGAATTAAAGGAATTAAAGGAGCAATTGCAGGAACTGTTGGAAAACGGTTTTATTCGTCCGAGCGTATCTCCTTGGGGTGCTCCCGTGTTGTTTGTAAAGAAGAAGGACGGGAGCATGCGTCTCTGTATCGATTATCGGGAGCTTAACCGCATTACTATTCGTAACCGCTATCCTCTTCCTCGCATTGATGATTTATTCGATCAGTTGCAAGGGGCGAGGCATTTCTCTAAAATCGATCTGAGGTCTGGATATCACCAGCTTAGGGTGAGGGAGCATGATGTTCCCAAAACGGCCTTTCGCACTCGGTACGGTCACTATGAATTCTTGGTTATGCCTTTTGGTTTAACCAATGCTCCTGCTGTGTTTATGGACCTAATGAACCAGATATTTCATGAATTTCTCGATAAGTTTGTGATTGTCTTCATCGACGATATTCTTGTGTATTCTAAATCCGAGGAGGAACATGAGCAACACCTTGGTATTGTTCTAGAGATTTTGCGACAGCAGAAATTGTATGCGAAGTTTTCGAAGTGTGAGTTTTGGTTGGATCGAGTAGCTTTCTTGGGTCACATCGTTTCTGCAGACGGTATCACTATGGATCCGGCGAAGGTTGAGGCTATCACAAAATGGCCAAGACCTACAAATGTGACGGAAGTGAGAAGTTTTCTGGGACTCGCTGAGTATTATAGGAGATTTGTTGAGGGCTTTTCGCGTCTTGCTTTTCCGTTGACACAGTTGATGAGGAAAGGGGAAAAGTTTATTTGGACTGATGAGCGAGAGAGTAGTTTTGAGGAGTTGAAGAAACGCTTAGTGTCTGCACCTATCTTGACTCTTCCATCGGGTTCCGGCGGTTTTCAGATTTATAGCGATGCATCGAAGAAGGGTTTGGGATGTGTTTTGATGCAGCATGGGAAGGTGATCGCCTATGCTTCGAGGCAGCTGAAGCCTTACGAGGTGAACTATCCAACGCATGATCTAGAGTTAGCAGCTGTGGTTTTCGCGCTAAAGATTTGGCGCCATTATTTGTATGGAGAGACTTGTGATATTTTCACTGATCATAAGAGTCTTAAATACATTTTCACTCAGAAAGAGTTGAATATGAGACAGAGGCGTTGGTTAGAGCTTCTGAAAGATTATGATGCTAACATCCAGTATCATCCCGGTAAGGCGAATGTAGTCGCTGATGCTCTTAGTAGAAAGTCGGGTATGATTGCGAGTTTGGAGTTTGAGCCTCGCGTTTTGCATGATTTAGAGCTTCTTGATGTGGAGTTTTGTGTTCGAGGTCATGGCGGTTATTGGGCTAGCCTTACGGTTGAGTCCAATCTTATCTTGCGAGTTAAGGAAGCTCAGAAAGAGGATGGTGAGCTGTGGTCTATAGTTCAGAATGTGGAGGAAGGCAAACAGTCAGAGTTCAGAGTTGATGATTTCGGTGTAGTTTGGTTTGGGGAGCGTCTTTGTGTTCCCAACGATCCTGAGCTTCGTGAGGCTGTGCTATCGGAGGCTCATAGTTCCCCTTTTACTATACATCCTGGTTCTACCAAGATGTACCGGGACCTTAAGCAACATTTCTGGTGGAGTGGCATGAAACAGGATGTGGCTTCGTTTGTGTCTAAGTGTTTGACTTGCCAGCAGGTCAAGATCGAGCACCAGAGAGCTAGTGGGTTGCTTCAGCCTTTGGAGATTCCGAAGTGGAAATGGGAGGAAATTTCCATGGATTTTGTGACAGGTTTACCTCCTACTCGTAGGAAGCATGATGCGATTTGGGTGGTCGTTGATCGACTAACCAAGTCTGCTCATTTCCTCCCTATTCGTGTGGACTACAGTGTTAGTAAGTTGGCGGATGTGTTTCAGTAGGAAATCGTTAGGCTTCATGGTATGCCTACGGCTATTATATCAGATAGGGATCCTCGGTTTACATCTCGCTTCTGGAAGGGATTGCATAAGGCATGGGATACACGGCTTAAGTTCAGTACAGCTTTTCACCCTCAGACAGATGGTCAGTCGGAGAGGACCATTCAAACTTTAGAGGACATGTTGAGGGCATGTGCCTTAGAGTGGACTGGTAGCTGGGACGATTATTTGTGTTTGGTAGAGTTTGCTTATAACAATAGCTGGCACGCGAGTATTCGTATGGCTCCTTTCGAGATGTTGTATGGTAGGAAGTGTAGGGCTCCGGTTTGTTGGAACGAAGTAGGTGAACGCATTATTGAGGGTCCAGAGTTAGTTCAGATCGCTACTGAAAAAGTGGATGTTGCTAGGGAGAAGTTGAAGGAAGCTAGGGCTCGTCAAAAGAGTTACGCTGACAAGCATCGGCGTGACTTGGAGTTTCGTGTTGGTGATCGGGTATTTCTTAAGGTTTCGCCGTTCCGAGGAGTTAAACGTTTTGGGATTAAAGGCAAGCTCAGTCCTCGTTTCATCGGACCGTTTGAGATTTTGGATCGCATTGTAGAAGTTTCATATCGTTTGGCTCTTCCTCCGCAGTTATCACATGTTCACGACGTTTTTCATGTATCTCTTCTGAGGGGATACAATTACCATCCTCTGCATGTGGTGTCTTATCCTTTTGATCAGATTCAACCCGATATGTCTCTTCCGGAGGAGCCGGAAGCTGTTCTTGATCGCCAAGAGCGAGTTATGAGACGTAAAGTCATTCCTTTCGTTAAGATTCTTTGGCGGAACCACCCAGAGCGGGAAGCTACCTGGGAGACCGAGGAGTCTATTCGAGCTAGTTATCCTCATTTTACATTCTAATCTGGTATGTCTCCGTTATGTTTCGATTCGTTTCATTTCTGACTCTTTGCAAATTTCGGGGACGAAATTTTTCTTTTTAGAGGGGAAGAAGTTGTAACACCTAAAATTTGAAAAGCATGTAAAATGACCAAAATGCCCCTGCAAGTTTAAAAAATTATTTAAAAACTTATAAAGTATCAAATAAATTCCAAACTTCTGGCAATGCACAAGTTATGATCCCAAATAATTTTAACAACTTCATTTAACATTTATACAAGTAGCAAAATTACTAAAATACCCCTATGTGAACCGAAAGTATTTATATATAAGTTTATGATTATTTAAAATGTTGTAAAAATGTTAAATATGGAATAAATCAATTCCTATGGTTTGGCCAACCATAATCACGAAATTTCTGGTCCATCCCTCCCCCTATGACTCGGCATTCCCTCATTAAAACCAATCCATATCTTTTTCTTCCAAAACCCTAATTGCCGAGTGAAATAACACACACAAACAAATTCCTTTAGCCTCCATTCGATTATCTAAAATTCCCAAAGCAATTTTCTGAGTTCAAGCATCATCCAAGGTGTCCCAAGAAAATAATTTTGAAGTTGTGTGTCGTGTGGTTCGAGCTTGGTGAATATTTTTCCTATCGCATCATAATAAGAGGTATAACTCGTATAAATTCATTCGACTCTCTGAAAATTCGTTCCTCAATTTTCTCATGCTCCTCATATCATGTTTGATCTATGAAAAATAGATTTGAGGCTGTGTTTGGCTGGATTCGAGTCTAGGAAATTATTTTCCTTGTCGCGCATGAGTTTTGAGGTAAATTCGAAATAAATTCGATCGAGCCTTATAAAATTCGTTCATCATTTTTCTTATGATCCTTATGTCGAATATACTCTGTGAAAAATGATTTCAAGGTCTGAAGGTCGTTTGTGAAGTCGTGGTGAATTCTTGGTTCGAATCTCCTATACCCGTACAAAGGAATTCGTGTAGCCCTATCCACACGTTCGAATCCTCTTGTGGTATTTTTATCAGATCTTATATGTCCTAAGAACATCAAATAAAATGATTATATCATGCCATGCTCGATCTATAAGTTTTATGAAGAATTAATCTTTAAAACGGGTATAAATTAAGAAATAATAGCATGCGACTTATAAGGCTTCAAGTATAATTTATTTAAGTGTATTATGACCATACAAGACCTGGAAAAATGTTGCTACAAATTTTCATGGCTTAGATCTAATTGTTTCAAATTTATTTTGTTAATCGGATTTTGTATATAAAACGTATAAAAGGAAAGAAATTCCATGCGATCTGAAAATGAGGAACTAGGGCTTGTTCTTGTAATTATTAATGATGATTAATGAGTAGGTAATGATTAAAAATATGTTAGATGTGTTAGGGTTTGGATTTATGGATTTAAAATGCTATACGAGTGTTATTAAAATGTTTAGGGTAAGTTTTGTAACTTTTAAAACTCGTGGGTCATTTTTAGAACTTATTTTGGAATGTGTACTTTTCGTATAAAATATAAGTTGAGGGGGCCTAATGTCATTTTTGTATTTTAAAGGATTAAAATGTCTTTAATAATATATTAGGGTTCGATTTGTAAATAATTAAAATGAAGGGACTAAATATGTAATTTCTGGAAACTTAGTGCTGTTTTGGATAATAAAATACATTCAGGGGGTTATGTGCTATTTTGATAATTTCATGGCTTAATATGTAATTGTTTATAATTAAAAGTTGAAATTGTAATTTAAGGGACTAAATATGTAACATTGATAACTAGAGGGGCCTAATGTGTAAATTATGAATACTTGGGGATACATTCGTACAATATGATAAAATAAGTGATCATTGTGTAAAATGGATAAATTAAGGGTTTAATGTGTAACTATGAATACTGGAAGGTTTAAGTGTAACTTTTGGAATATAAGGGTACAAAATGTAAATTGTGAAACCCTAAGTACCAAATGTGTAAATATGTTAAAAGATACCTAAATTCCATTAATAATGATTTAACTAAGTTATGTCTCCAACTTTCTAAAAATAGAAACTTGCTAAAAGTGGAAACTTACTAATTATGAAAACCTGCTAAAAATGGAAAGTTACTTTAAATGGAAAGACAATTAATTAAGAATGAATTGTAATTCCCTTCTACTCCTTTAGGTGTGAAGAAGGAGAGACTTTGAGCTATCCCCTATTTCTGTGCTTGTTTCTATTTGTGCTTTCGTCATAAGGTACGGATACTCTACCCTTTTTAGTAAGGGTGTCTTTTCACCTATGCATTGATGTTGAGCTATGATTTAAACCTTTTGCCATGAACCTTTAGACATGAACCTTTTGACATGAACCTTTTGATATGACCTTGAGATATACCTTCTGATTATGACTTAGAGATGCACCCTTTGACATGACATTGAGACCTGACTCTTAGTTTGATACCCGAGCCATTTTATGTTACCTAGCCAGGAAGGTAACCTGGCCATGTCTGTGATGCACCACTGGCATGACTCCCGTGTGGGGGAGTGATTTCTCACACCGTCCCTTTTATGATTATCTGCCATGGCTACTATGATTTTGGGATGACTTTGAGTTTGGGGGCGTATGGGTTGCAATCCTAGATTTGTATGTTTAGTGGATTTAACTATGACTTTGAGTATGACTTTGAGGTGACTGGTACTGTGTGCAATACATGCCTTTCACATTTATGGGAGCTAGCTACTCCACCCTTTTGATACATGAGGACACCCCTCATATTATCTGGTTGCCTGAGAGGTATCCCCTCTGATTGTGAGATTATGGCTTTGAGACTATGATGTCGAGATTATGACTTTGAGTTTATGGGCTCGTGGTAGATGACTATCCTATATTTCCTTATTACTCTTTTGCTTTGATTATACCTTATGACATTTCCCAGTGCCTCATTATATTTCGGTTTCGTTATCTTTGCTTGTATTATGTATCTGTTCACTGGGCTTTGTAAGCTCAGCCGCACGTTTTCTTTTTCGTGTGCGGCAGGTATCTAGCTGGGAGATGGATTTTATGCTTGGGATGAGAGTTAGTTGAAGCTTTTACCTTAGACGATGTCCTACCCTAGTCTTACCATTTGTTTCGACATTTTGATTATGGATTCATTTCGTTATGTATTTCCTTTGAAGTATTTCGCTATCTTGTGAGACTTATGTATTGGATTCAAGTCATGTTGACTTGGCTTATTTATTTATGATGTGATATGTGTCTAAATACACATATATTTTATATTGTTTAAACCCACAAAAACGACCAAAAGCACACAAATAACCATATAAAAGTTACTAATATCATTGAAATGTGTTTTTGTGTATTTCAAATGCAAAAGGATTAAAAACAGTTGAAAACGAGCTAAGTTTGCATAATTGGCAGTTTCAGTCCTTTAACTTTCATGAATTGGCAAAAATAGTCCTTAGTGTTTAAAATATCATTCAAGGTCCCTAAACTATTTAACTTTTACAATATTGGTCCTTGGATGAAAGTTTTAAAGAAATTGCAAATCAGGTCCTTCAACTTTTAAAAATGACATAAAAGGTCCCTGAACTTTCAAAAGTTGTCAAAATAAGTCCCTGATGTTTAAAATTGGGAAATTATCAATAATGGTCCTTGAACTATTGACATGTGGCAAGAAACACCCTTGTGATAACTTTGGAAGAATTTCATTTTCAGTCCCTCATTTTGAGCAAATAACAAAAATGGTCCTTGTTATAACTACAACACAAACGGACCCTTTTTATTACACAAACCCAAAACCCTTTGACCCGGCCCACTTTTCCCTTAAATAAATAAAACCAGGGTCAACCCAGTCAAACCCACACCCCTTTCTCCTTCCCTCCATACCACTGAGTCACAAAACCAGGTGGTTTTACCACCACCTGGCCTTCCACCTCAACCCCAGCTGGCTCCACAACACTCAATATCTCCTTTTAGCCTAAAAATATCACCCTTGCCCCTCCAATTCCTATGTCGACAAGAACAAGCCAATCAGTTTTTCCCGCCAAATCACAGGTGGACGTTTGAGATTAAATGAACTTAATTAGACAGCTGGGATAGCTTCAAAGTGACAAGAGAGATATTTTTGGATGCATTAAAAGGACACAAGAAGCAGAGGAAAAAGTAGTAGAGTTGAGGAGTAGTGTAACTTAAATTTTAATGTCATTTTTATAAGTTTCATGTAATCTGTTTCTGGGTTTTGTAGTTTTTGAATATTTAAGGTTATTTAAGTTGTAATTTACCAGTTTAATTGAAGTTTTATCAAGTTTCCTGCTTAAACTAAATTTCCCGCCAAAATGGTTCTTGTTTGTTTTTGATGATATAATTTGTAAAAGGTGTTCAAATAAGCTTGTATAAGCTTATTGGTACTTATTCAAGAAATAATTAAGGTTCCTGATGTTCTAATTTCATTTTGAAGAAAAGTCAACAAAAAGTCAACCATAAGCTCAATAAGCTGTTCTGGAGTGTATAAGCTGTTGAGGAAAGTTATTTGGGTTTTCTAGCTTGTCATTGACAAGCTAGTTGTGTTCTGGTCTTGTTCTCTTTGTTCCATAAGCTCACACAGTTGTAAGCATTTTTATATATTTTTGAGTAATTCTTCCTTTTACTGTATATTAGCTTATTATAGCTTATTACTGTTTTTTATTGCTTATTAGTAGTTTGTGATCACATTTCATTCAGTTCCTCAGTCTTATATAGTATTTTGCTTTATTTTACTTAAAACACTAAAAAAAGCCAAAAATAGACATATAGAGTATAACTTATTATAGAGCTTATTTCTGTTTTAAAAGTTACTAATTAGAGTTAAAATAAGTTAATTAAAGTATGTTCATTAGAAGTCTCAGCTTAAAAGTACCCTTTTCAGTTCAAAAATCACCACAGTTACATATAAAGGGGTGTTTGGTTTAGACCATTCAACTGGTCAAACTAGCTTGTTACTGTACATGTGCACTTATCCCAACTTTGTTTCAGCCTAAATAAGCCATTATAAGCTGTTTTGAAGTTCCAGTTAGCTCAGGGATAGGAAATCTAGTTTTGTGCAGGCTGTTGCATTTTCAGCCTCTTAAACTGTCCAAATAAGCCATAATAAGCTAGAAGCTTATTTGGCCTTCATCCTTGGTATTTCTGAGTTCCCCTAGGCCTAATGAGTGAGTACCCAAAAGCTTAGAACCTCTGCACAAGGCTACACCAAAAATCAGCCACATCAGTAAAGTTTCTGCATTTTTTCGTATTTTACCATTTTCAGATGATTTTCGTCGATTTTTCATTTCTTCGTCTTAAGGAGTTAGAACCTGAAATTTGGCACGCATATAGCTCCCCAGCTTGTGTACATCGCCATAGTTTTAGTTTATTTTTTAGAATTTTTTTATACTAGCTGTTCAGTAGCTTAAAGTTGCCTCAGTGGGCTGTTTTGAGGCACCACATCAGCATCATAAGTTCCATAAGCTCTACTTCACAAGCTTTTAGCAAGTTCATTTCTAAGACTTATTCTGTGAATTTTAGCTTTTTGGAAAGCCAGTAGTATAAGCTTGCTTTTGCCCCCATAAGTTCCCACTTTCCTTCTTATTTCAGTGCTTATTTTTAAGCTTGAAGTTGCCTAGTTTGGACTGTTTTTGCCACTTTAGTTGCATACTACTCGTTACTCGATTTGGCTGACGGCCTGGGCTTATTTTAGTTTTTTCAGTTGAATTGAGTTTGTTTTAGTATATTACACTATACTTGAGCTTTTGGTGCATTCTAGTGCTTATTTGCTTATTTTTGTGCTTATTTTCAAACTGCTTATTAGCCCATTCAGCTTATTAGTGGGCTTATCTAGCTTTTTATATTTTTCCTAGTATTCTGCTATCATATAGTATTTACCTTGAATTTTTCAGATTTTTCCTAAGTCGTTTACTATTTTTAAACCTTTTTATTAGTTTTAATAGTTTTTAATTCATAATAAAAAATATAAAAGTCAGAAAAATATAAATCTTTTTTCTAAAATTTTCTTTTATTATTTAGGATTTAAGAAAAATAATTTTGCACTTGTAAGATGTGCTTTTCTAATAATTAAGTACTTTATCAAAATAAAGTAAAATGGAATAATAAAAAATATATATATATACGGCTCGTTTTTAGTTCGTACGTAATTTTTATTTAACATACGCGTTTTTAGGTTTTAAACGTTTCTAGTTATTTTGTTTTCACGTTCTTGTTTTCATAGCTTATTTAAAGTTATTCTCTTTTATTTCCTTAATTTAATCAACCTATCAACCAAAATCCTTCTCCGTTCAATCGTCACCCGATCACAAATTCGTTTTATTTCAGAATTCACACCTCGCTGGGACATAACGACCCGGGGAAAACACTAACTCCTCTGGTAAATTGCATCGTGTTCTCAAGTGATTGACTCTTGTTGACCATTTACCTGGATGTTTTATGGCTTCCGCTGTGTATATGTATGAATGCTTTGAATTGTCGCCATAATGTGATATCTCTACCCTTGTCGGGTTGGGGTGTTACAATATTGAAGTAATTAATAAATGCTACTCCTTTACCCCAGCCATTAAATGACATGTGTTCGTCACTTTGTCTACAACATAGCTACCAGTATAGAAAATCGGGTCTCCTGAATTCACCCCTGAAAAATATAATAGACGAATTTAGAGCAATGCTACTATATCATTTGCTACTGATTTTAATAACTGTGTAAGAAAGACAAGTAATACTAAATAACGAGCTGGTGAGCCCGCGCGTTGCTACGGGAGTGTGGTGTTTCATATATTTTTGTATATATATATATTTATGTTTTTTATAGAGAAGAACTGAAATGTTATATATGTTTAGAAATTTTTTGTGAGTGTTTTGTGCATTTGTAAAAATATAAATGCTATTTGGGCTTTACTTATTTAGTCAGACCAATTTTTATTTGGGCTTAAGGCCTGATTATTGTTGTTGGGTTAGAAGGCCCTTTGAATCTTTATTTGTAAACCGGTGTTTAGGATTAACTAATTGGGGAAAACGGGATACAAAATCTAGGGTTTCTACCATTTCAATAAAACAAAGTCTGATACCAATTGGTGACAGGGAAAACTTTTATTTGATTTGGACATTATGCCGCGTAGGTTTTCAAAGTGTCTTAGGATCGCGAATCAAATTGGGAATGGTCGAGTTGACAGGGTTCTAGGTGCTATTTTTGAGAGAGAGGAGAAAGCGTACAGGGATGCTGAAAAAAGCTACAATGAAATGCTTGAAGAGATAGAAGTTAGGGTGGTGTGCAGGCATGGTATAATCTTAGAGTTGATGAAGTTTCAGGGTGACTTTGTTGTGGATGAGTGTTTGTTAGTGTTGAGGGCTGCGGAGCAAGAGGATTTTGCTGAAATAAGTCGTTTGATCCATTAAGTGCTGGCGAGAAAGGTCGAATGGTGAAAAAACTTAGGAAGCTTAAGTAAGGTTGGTTGTCTTTGGGGCTTTTGTATGGTTATGGTTTAATATTTTCAAGTCTATCATCGTTTTGTATCAGTCTGTTATGTAAAAATGGGTACTTTTATATGGTAGGTCTGTTTAGGTAGCAGACGTTATGTAGTTGTAGTCTATGGAAGCTTTGTTGCAGTTGTAATATGTAGAAGGGATATGTTAATATTAACAAAAGTGGAAGTTTTATGTGATGATTCTGTTTGTGCGATTTTATGTTTTAAATAGTGAATTGAGTATGTTTTTGTTAACCAAATTTATATAAAGGAAAAGGTATATAAAAAAGTTGTTGTTGTATTATGGGTACTAAAGTTTAAGATTAAACAAATGCAGAAGAAGCGAAAGAAGTTTCTAGTCAAAATTTTTTTGTGAGACAATGCAAATGTTGTCAGGCAATTTTGTAGTAGGATTATTGAAAATTACCTAATGGACACTTGTTAATATTTGGTTGATACTACAATTAATGAACATTGCCACATACAATCTCATAACAGTGCATGTAGTGTTACTAAGGTGCATATACTGTTACTAAGGGAAATTGTAATTAGACACATTAGCCAATGGTAAAATGACAACACACATCTTTAAAGGTCACAAACCAATAGGAGCCAAGATTAAGGGTATAATTACCCCGTGCCTCTTTTGAACCCGCAAAAAGTTGGGTTTTAGAATATATATATAATTAACACGATCGCAACATTAATTATCGATTAGAACTAAGAAGTTGCAATGTACCCATATTACTTTTCAGGCTTTTACGCTTAGAAACTCTAACCAACTCAGAATACCAAACTCAAAACAGTTGGATCAGGTTTAATCAATTCGGCCACAATATCCATATTTTGGCCCTTAACTGCCATGTGCAAAGCAGTTTGCCCTTTCTTTTCAATCCTGAAACCAATGCTTGGATCCTTTTTCAATAAAAATCTCACCACTTCCAAATGAACCATTCTTGCTGTTGTATGAAGCACAACTTTACCATTCTTTTCAATCGGCATCAAGATGCAAGTTGAATCTTTTTACCAAATTAGTTCAAAACACACTTGAAATACATAAAAAATTTCACCAAGATTAAATCTTTCTAAAAAATTTAACTAAAAAACACTAATTGGGTCAATACCCTTAATCAAAGAATAAATATTTTATATAAATGAATGATCAAAACACTTTGCGAATATATTAAACGTTTGTCCCAATTCTACAACCCGATGTGATTAAAAACATAATGGTTTGATTTTAATTAATAACATATAGATAAGACCACAAAAAATTAATATCAAGAATCAACAGATCAACTAACTTAATAATTGAAACTACAAAAAAACGGTTTAGAAAATTGGATTAGGGTTTCGCTTAACAGGGTTATAAACATTCAATTATAAAAAATTGAAGAACTATAAGATAAAAAAAATTTGCAGAGGCGATAGCGCCTTTTGTAGCTTCGAGTGCAGGCAACAACAAATGTCTCAAGATGAAAAGAAAGACAAGCATTCCTTGGCACCAAAGAAATCAATTCCAAACAATGCAGAATATTCATCATCAAACGATTCGAAAACCGACTAACAAGTGTATCAATGTTACTTAAAACTCATTTCTAACATATTCGATGGGGTATGGAAATTCAGTCAATGTTTGTATGGTTTAAGTCTCTTGCATATATAATTTAATTCATATATGTGTATTTGTACTTAATTACATGCGTTGTGTTGCGTATGCATATATATGTGTTTTACGTGAATATTTTAGAAATGTCGTTTCATACGATTCAACGCTTTCATAATCATTATTTTTGTTTAGGGTAAATTAAAGTGATAAAGCTAATGAAAATAAATAATTTCAACTTGCATATTTTATTGTAGTTTTGTTTTCAACAGCTTTTTGGTAACTATAAGATTTAGGGTAATTCTGAGACTGTCTCAGTCGCTCGAAGTGGTGGGCTTTTGAGGACTCACTTTATTGAGTTTCTTTAACTAGCCCGAGCGACTTGCGACTTTTTAAGGTTTTAATATAAAGGTGACATGTGGCACTCCAAAAAGTCGCGCTCAATCATTAAAGTGGTACTTTTGTCATAGCCTACTATGTGTACTTTATAAGCGATTTTTTACAGCGACTTTTGATACCTTAAGCGACCTTCAATTTTGATTTTTTTCACCAAAAAGTCAAATATCAAAATATATTATTTTATTCTTTTTGCCTCTTCCCAATGTTGAGCAACTTAAGCGACTTACGACTTGGTACTTTGAGCGACTTTTTTACTTTGGGCTATGAAAGTACACATAGTGGGCTATGACAAAAGTACCACTTTAATGATTGGGCGCGACTTTTTGGAGTGCCACATGTCACCTTTATATTAAAACATTAAAAAATCGCAAGTCGCTCGGGCTAGTTAAAGAAACTCACAAAAGTGAGTCCTCAAAAGCCCACCACTTCGAGCGACTGAGACAGTCTCAGAATTAGCCCTCTTGGTAACTATAAGATTTTTGGTTGATGAAGACGTTAAAGCTATTCTCAGTTTTAGTTTTTTATGGCAGAAAAAGTTCTGTTTATATATGGTCCTCTGTTGGGAATTAAATATTCTGAAGTTAGAGTATTAGAATTTACTCTAAGTCGAAGGTACTGCTAGTTCATGATCAAGGTACTGCTAGTACATGAAGGTACTGCTAGAGCAAGAAGGTACTGCTAGTTCAAGTTGAAGGTACTGCTAGTTGTATAAGGTACTACTGATCAGTGACTCATAGGATAAGATCAAGAAGATATTTATTGTATTTTGGTCAAACATATACGGTAGATAATATCTTACTCCATGTGCTTAGTTAACAAGTTGTGTACATAAATACATGTTGTATCTTATGTACTGACACCAATATGCATAAGTTAAACAAGTAAGTCGGTCAAGACTTTTAGCAAATTTGTAAAGATCTCTTGCAACTATAAAAGAGATCTTAGACTTGGATTTTGTAAACATAGACACACATGCATAACATAGACTCATAACTGTTAAGACATAGAACAAACACAAATCACAAGTTGTAACATAAGATTCAAGGTTTTGTAACCCTAGTGAAAAACTCAAGATCACTCGTATTATTTGGAATAATATTGAATCGTTTAGTGAAATACTTTCTTTGTTCATTGTCAAGTAACAAATATAATTCTTCCATTTCCATAACATACATAACCTTCTAAGTGCGGTTAAGTAAATTCCGCGTGCTTAATCATATTAAGTCAATATATCTTATACACAAAGACACAAGGTTTAACCACCTTAACCGTGTATCAAACAGAAGAGGACCTCCACAGTTGGTATCAGAGCTAGAGGTTGATATATTTGAATTAGAAGAAACAGAAATGGAAGCTCATGATGTTCAAACAAATGTTGCTGCAAAGTTGCCCATAATCAAACCCAATGAGTTTGAGTTATGGAGGATGAGAATTGAGCAATATTTCATGGTCCAAG
This sequence comes from Artemisia tridentata subsp. tridentata, assembly GCA_021014915.2. Taxonomy (NCBI): domain Eukaryota; kingdom Viridiplantae; phylum Streptophyta; class Magnoliopsida; order Asterales; family Asteraceae; genus Artemisia; species Artemisia tridentata. The sequence continues at coordinate 494,531,320 of CP139509.1, read as the reverse complement.
ATTATACTCTTTGGGATATAATTATATATGGTGATTCCTTTTCACCAAGCTACTCAGAGGTTGTTCTAGAAGGTAAAACAAGTAGAAAAAGAAATACTGGACCAGTGTCAAATGAAGAGAAGATACTGAAGAGAAATGATCAGAAAGCAAGAAATTTGCTGCTTATGACCATTCCTGGTGAGCAGATGCTATCATTCAACAAGTATCTTGATGCAAAAACTCTTTTTGAAGAGATTTGTGCATATTTTGGTGGTAATGAAACTACCAAAAAGACACAGAAGACACTACTAAAGCAACAATTTGAAAACTTTACTGCTTTTAGTAATGAGTCTCTTGATAAGCTATTCTCAAGATTACATAAGCTTGTCAGTCAGTTAGCTGTGTTGGGTGTTGAGACAGAGAAGGAAGATCTCAACATGAAGTTTTTAAGAAGTCTACCTGATGAGTTCCACACTCATGTTATTGTCTGGATGAACAAACCAGACATTGAAACAATGAAGCTCAATGATTTGTACAACAACTTCAAAATTGTTGAACAAAGTCTTAGAAAGTCTGGAACTTATGGTACTAGTTCTGGAAACGTGGCACTCTTGTCAGTTCCTAGTATTAGTAAGAATGAAGAGGTAGATGAAGGTGAAAGTGCTCCTTCTACAAGTTCTCACAAGGATGTTGCTGGTCTTGGAGATTCAACATTCTATGCTTTCATTACCAGTCAATCTAATGGCTCTCCTCTCAACCATGAAGACCTTGAGCAGGTAGATGGTGATGATTTGGAAGCTATGGATATTAAATGGCAGGTTGCTTTGCTTAGCATGAGGGCTAAGAAGTATTGGCAAAGAACTGGGAAGCAGATTACCATAAATGGTAATGATACTGCTGGGTTTGATAAGAAGAAAGTAGAGTGTTTCAACTGTCATAGGTTAGGACACTTTGCTAAGGAGTGTAGAAGCCCAAGAAAGCAGGAGAACAGAAACACATGGTATAAGCAAGATAGGAAAAAGGAAGTTACTGTTGAAGAGCCAAAGGCTATGTTGGCTATTGATGGTATTGGTTATGATTGGAGCTCTATGACTATTGAAGAGGATGCACCACCAAATGCTGCTCTTTTGGCCAATGAATTTGCTCTAATGGCTCATTCTGATTCAGAGGTAAACAATATTACATCTTGTACTGAATCATGTCCTAATCTTAAAGCTTATGAAGACCTTAATAAAAGATTTGAAGCTCATAAACAAGAGCTGCTTGATTCTTTGTTTAATTTGGCTAATCACAAAAGAGGTCTAGGTGTTTTAGAAAAACAAGTTTTACATTTTAAAAATAATGAAATTCATTTTGCTGATGACATCAATATACTAAAAAATGACATTAAGATCAGAGATGAGTGTATTGTTGAGTTGAATGAATCATTAGCTAAACATAAGAATGAAAGAGAAAATGTAAAGGTTTCTGTGGATGTATTAGCACATTCCTCAGAAGGATTCAATAGACTTTGGGAAGCCCAAGTTATTGATAAAGTTAATTCTGGTGTTGGATTTAAGTCTGTACCCCCACCATACAGAGGTGTTCATTCACCTCCAGGTATTGATTTAGCACACACAGGGTTACCTGAGTTTCAAGAACCAATCATGAAATATGGTTCTAAGGTCACTAAATCTCCAAAGATAGAGAAGGTAAGTAAAAGTTTAGATAAAACTTTATCTTATCAGGACAAGGTGTCCTTTGTTAAGAAAGGAGATGCTATAGTTGTTGAAGATTGTACAACTGATAGTGATAGTGAAGAACAACAGGTTATGTCTAAACCTGTATTGGTTAAGAAAGTAGGAACAAGTCTTCCTAAGATAGTCAATCACAACACTAACAGGCCTAAGTCAAATGTTAAGACAGTTAGGAAACCAGTTAGATATTGTGAACAATATAGAACTACAAACAAGCCCAGAGGTAACCAAAGGAATTGGAACAACCTCAAGTCTAACCAATTAGGTGATGACTTTGCATTTTACAATAAAGCTTGTTATACATGTGGTAGTTTTGACCATCTTGCAGCTTTCTGCAACCAAAGGGTAACTGGGTATGAAAACAATAGGGTGAACTACAAAAGGCAAACTTCTCAAACTCTTTTTCACTCTAATACTCATAGAATTAAACCCAGAACAGTCTCAAACAAGTCTGGACCCAAAGGTCCTGTTAGACAAAAAGGTCCTGTTAACAAGGTACTGCCAGAACAAATTAAAGGTACTGGTAAATATAAAGGTACTGTTAGACCTTTGATGACTGTTAACCCAAAATCAACAGCTAAGGATGCAAAAACAACTTTCAAACATGCATCTAAAACTGTTCTAAGGCCCATTCAATCAAAAGCAGTTGTCCACAAACAAATTTGGAGACCAAAGGGTGTGACTTCAAAGTCAGCAGACTCTGCTGAACATGTTACTCACTCTGCTGCTAAGGGTAATAGGGCAAATGCTGTTAAGGCCTCAGCATGTTGGATTCAAAAATCCAATGTTGCATCAACAGTCCTTAAAAGATTAAACTATATTGATGCAAGAGGCAGATTCAAGTCAGTAATGGCTTGGATCCCCAAAGAAAACTAACTTTCTTATTTGTGTGCAGGGACATTCTATTGATCATCAAGATCAAGGATACTCAGATAGTGGATGTTCCAATCACATGACAGGCAACATGTCTTATCTTTCAGATTTTCAAGAATTCAATGGAGGATATGTTACCTTTGGAGGTGGTTTTCGTGGCAAAATTTCTGGTAAAGGTACTATTAAAACCGGAAATTTAGATTTTGAAAATGTGTACTATGTACAAGAGTTAAAGTATAATCTTTTTAGTGTTTCACAAATGTGTGACAAAAAGAATAATGTCCTTTTTATTGACACTGAATGTCTTGTTCTATCTAAGGATTTTAAGATGCCTGATGAAAATCAAGTACTTCTTAGAATTCCTAGAAAGGCCAATATGTATAGTGTTGATATGAAGAACATCATTCCTAAAGAAGATTTAACTTGTCTTGTATCAAAGGCCACATTGGATGAATCAATGCTATGGCATAGAAGGCTTGGTCATATTAACTTCAAAACCATAAATAAAATTGTTAAGAATGGTTTGGTAAGAGGTTTACCTCACAAAAGATTTGAAAATGATCAAACATGCATTGCTTGTCTAAAAGGCAAACAACACAAAGCCACTTGTAAGCCCAAAATTTTTAACTCTATCAATCAGTCATTGTTTATGCTGCATATGGACTTATTTGGACCAGTTTCAGTAAGAAGTATACAACATAAAAAATATTGTCTTGTTATAACTGATGACTATAGCAGATTTACATGGGTTTTCTTTTTAGCCACTAAGGATGAGACATCAAGCATTCTTAAGGAATTCATTACACTGATAGAAAACCAAGTAAGCAAGAAAGTCAAAGTCATTAGGAGTGATAATGGGACAGAGTTTAGAAATAGAGTTATGGATGATTTCTGCAAAGAAAAAGGTATTAGGAGAGAATATAGTGTTGCTAGAACACCACAACAGAATGGAGTGGTTGAAAGAAAGAATAGAACACTAATTGAAGCTGCTAGAACAATGTTAGCTGATTCTAAGCTACCTATAATCTTTTGGGCAGAGGCAATTAACACTGCTTGCTATGTTCAAAATAGAGTTTTAGTTGTACAGCCTCACAATAAGACATCATATGAACTCTTTAATGGTAGAACTCCTGCAATAGGATTTCTTAGACCTTTTGGATGTCATGTGACAATTCTCAATACCTTAGACCATTTAGGAAAATTTGATGGTAAAGCAGATGAAGGTTTCTTAGTTGGATATTCTCTTGTTAGCAAAGCTTTTAGAGTTTACAACTTAAGAACTGAGAAAGTTCAAGAAGAACTACATGTGGAGTTTCAGGAAAACAAATCCAATGTAGTAGGTCAAGGACCAAAATGGATATTTGATCTTGATTATCTAACAAACTCTATGAATTATTTACCTGTTGTTGCAGAAACTAATAATTTTTCAGGTTCACAAGCAACAAATGAGGTGGAGTTAGATAAAGATCAATCTGATGTCATTATGCCATTGTGGTCAAGTTCCAGTGTGGATTTAGCTTCAAACAATGATGAATCTTCTTCTGGTAAAGCAAAAGAGGATGTTGAGGCTCAAAGAAAAGATGTTGGAACAGAGGAACAACTCAATATGTTGAATATTGAAAGTACTGCTGAGACAGAGCAAGGTACTGTTAGTACTTCTCAAGGTACTGGTAGTTCATTTGAAGGAACTGTTAGTTCAGTTGAAGGTCCTGCTGGTCCTTCACACTCAAAAGATGCAGAATTCCAAGAAGATGAAGTGGATTTGACTAATCTTTCATCATCTCATCATGTTCCTACTACACCACACACAAGAATTCACAAAGTTCATTCCCTAGATAATGTGATAGGAGATATACAATCTGGTGTGAAGACAAGAAGACAATTGGTCTCTTCAGACCAACAAGGGATTCTTGATGCCCTTTATGCTTCAAAACAACATGAACTTTCAAACTCATGTTTATTTGTATGTTTTCTCTCTCAAAAGGAACCAAAGAATATTCTTACACACCCTAGATGATTCAAGCTGGGTAGAGGCTATGCAAGAAGAGCTTCTTCAGTTCAAGATTCAAAAGGTTTGGGTGCTAGCTGATTTACCTACAGGTGAGAAGCTAATTGGCACTAGATGGGTTTTTAAGAACAAAAGGGATGACAGAGGAATTGTGATCAAGAATAAGGCTAGACTAGTAGCACAAGGGTACACACAAGAAGAAGGAATAGATTATGATGAAGTTTATGCTCCAGTAGCAAGGATTGAGGCAATTAGGCTGTTTCTAGCTTATGCTTCATTTTTAGGCTTCACAGTCTACCAAATGGATGTCAAAAGCGCATTTTTATATGGTGAAATTGAAAGAGAGGTGTATGTTTCACAACCTCCTGGCTTCATTGATCCATTACATCCAAACAAAGTGTACAGAGTAGTGAAAGCTCTCTATGGCCTTCATCAGGCACCAAGAGCTTGGTATGCAACACTTGCTTCCTACTTATTAAAAAATGAATTTCAAAGAGGAAAGATTGATCAGACACTTTTCATCAAACAGCACAAGAAGGATCTTCTGTTAGTGCAGGTGTATGTGGATGACATTATCTTTGGATCTACAAGGAAGGAAATGTGTTTAGAATTTGAGAAGCTTATGAAAGATAAGTTTCAGATGAGTTCTATGGGAGAACTTACATTCTTTTTGGGTTTGCAAGTTAAGCAATCATCTGAAGGCATATTTATTAGTCAAGACAAATATGTTGCAGAGATACTTAGAAAATTTCAATTTGCTGATTCAAAAATAGCAAGCACACCAATGGACTCAGAGAAGCACCTTCTGAAAGATGAAGATGGAGAAAATGTAGATGTACACAATTACAGATCTATGATAGGCTCTTTGATGTATCTTACATCATCTAGACCTGATATCATGTTTTCTGTTTGTGTCTGTGCAAGATTTCAAGTTACTCCAAAGGTTTCTCATTTAACTGCAGTCAAGAGAATTTTTAGATATCTTAAAGGTCAACCAAGGTTGGGTATATGGTATTCTAGAGAATCTCCTTTTGATTTGGTAGCATATTCGGATAGTGATTATGCTGGTGCTAGCTTAGACAGAAAGTCAACAACTGGAGGATGTCAATTCCTTGGGTGTAGACTTGTCTCATGGCAGTGTAAGAAGCAAACAAGTGTGGCAAATTCAACAACTGAAGCTGAATATATAGCTGCTGCAAGTTGCTCTAGTCAAGTTCTATGGCTTCAAAACCAACTTCTTGATTATGGGTACAATTTCTTAAACACTGTTATTTATATTGATAATAGTAGTACAATTTGTATTATTAAAAATCCGGTACAACACTCTAAAACAAAACACATTGAAATTAGGCATCACTTTATAAGAGATTGCAATGAGAAAAGATTAATTCAAGTTCTTAAAATTGCTTCAGAGCATAATTTTGCAGATCTGTTAACTAAAGCTTTTGATGTTTCAAGGTTTCAGTACTTAATAGCAAGTATTGGAATGCTTAATCTTTAAATTTTCAATATGATGTGTTTTTGTACATAAATTTTTAAAAGTACTGCTGGATTTATAAGGTACTGCTATATCAAAATTTGAATTGTGTTATTCATACAGTTGGTTTTATGACTATTCTAATGCAAGACAAGTACTTTGTACATTGTTCTTTTGGTTTTAGACTAACTATTTCAGGTATGAATATGTAAACACAAAGGATATTTCAAGTGAAATGGGAACAGCAGAATGCTTATCAAATTGCTGACCATAGTAGATTTATGATGGACTGAGTTTAGGAATTAAACCTCCTTAAAACTTCTTTCTTGAAATCTAGTTATGATATTTCACAATTGAATTGATGACTTAGTTGATCAGATAGTAACTGATACAACTCACTTTCTATCATTTTATACTTTCAAGTATAATGAGTTAGTCTAAGGACATCTGATAGAAATAACAGCTAGTAAAAGTGAATCTAACACTTGTGTTGGAGGTAACAATTGCTATGAGCTGGAAACCCTGTCAAGAAAATCTTTTGAATAGATTTATCTTTTCACAGGCAGTTAGTGATAACTGAAATACATTGGTTCTCACACAACCAGAGGTTATTTTTAAACCGAAATTTTGATTAGGTGTCTGTTACACACTTGATTTCTTCAAAATGGTTGGAAGTAGTATGATTTTTCAATTCTCAAAATCATGAACATACTACTAAGTTAAATGATTTCTTAAAAGGATTTTCAAGGATTCAGAAAAACCATTCATTTATGGACTATGAATCAAAATGTTCACTGATTCACCTCTCATAGGAGTTAACACACCTAGAAGTGATGAGGACAGCAACTTAAACTCTTAAGGAATTGATGGCTTCATGTACAATATTGTCTGAAAATAAGTTCAAACTGATAGATCAGGTGATATGAAGAGAAGTCCTTTAGTACATAGTGAGATCTTCCAAACAAGGGGAGGAAACAAAAGTTATTTGCTTCAGGGGAGGTTATAATCTCAGAGAAGGAAATAATTTCCCAGAAAAGGAAGAATAAACCAATATATGGAAGGAGAAGACAAGAGCATACAAGATGATGATGTAGAGGTTGAAAATGATTAGAATAGATCAAATATCTAGAAGGGATGAAGCATTTCTAAAGGAGAAAGTTCTATCTAGATCAAACGAAGGAAAGTTTCAATTTCAGTTCATTATGTTTGTTTATCACTTGCAAAGGCATGCTGATAGATGATTTCACTTGTTGAAATCATTGCCTCTTACAATTCCTCCATCCAAGGAAATTGCACCATCTTTTGGTACAATGTTTTTGAATTGCTGAAGTCAAAGAAGAACAAAGCAGATGAGTTCAGAATAGAAGAATAGTTCAGATTCATGAAGTGTTTGAAAGATCTTCACAAGTCCTCATTTAATTCAGAAAACATGTTTGAATTGATTCACATGTTTAGGGGAGGATTGTTGGGAATTAAATATTCTGAAGTTAGAGTATTAGAATTTACTCTAAGTCGAAGGTACTGCTAGTTCATGATCAAGGTACTGCTAGTACATGAAGGTACTGCTAGAGCAAGAAGGTACTGCTAGTTCAAGTTGAAGGTACTGCTAGTTGTATAAGGTACTGCTGATCAATGACTCATAGGATAAGATCAAGAAGATATTTATTGTATTTTGGTCAAACATATACGGTAGATAATATCTTACTCCATGTGCTTAGTTAACAAGTTGTGTACATAAATACATGTTGTATCTTATGTACTGACACCAATATGCATAAGTTAAACAAGTAAGTCGGTCAAGACTTTTAGCAAATTTGTAAAGATCTCTTGCAACTATAAAAGAGATCTTAGACTTGGATTTTGTAAACATAGACACACATGCATAACATAGACTCATAACTGTTAAGACATAGAACAAACACAAATCACAAGTTGTAACATAAGATTCAAGGTTTTGTAACCCTAGTGAAAAACTCAAGATCACTCGTATTATTTGGAATAATATTGAATCGTTTAGTGAAATACTTTCTTTGTTCATTGTCAAGTAACAAATATAATTCTTCCATTTCCATAACATACATAACCTTCTAAGTGTGGTTAAGTAAATTCCGCGTGCTTAATCATATTAAGTCAATATATCTTATACACAAAGACACAAGGTTTAAAAACCTTAACCGTGTATCAAACAGAAGAGGACCTCCACATCCTCTCTAGGGTTTATTGTGATTGGTTCCATTATTATTCTTGTAAGACAGATTATCAATGATAAATTATTTGATGTATTGCCCAATAAATAAAACTAAACTGAAATGTTAGCACTAAAAAACTTGAACAATATGGGTTTTTTGATTTTTGTTGGACAATAAATAAAAGGAAAAGAAACAAAAATATGATAAGGAAGACATTGAAATAAAATAGACAAGTCACAAAGGGTCAAAAAAACACATAATTCAGATCATGGCATCCAATCAAATAATTTCTTAAACGACAAAAACAAAAGTGTTTTTTTCAATCATCATTGATTGAAAGACTATTATATATCATTTCTACTAAAAAAAATATACTTATATATCATTTCTACTAAAAAAATTATACCGTTACGAATTAATTTATATTAGACGATAAATAAGTAAGAGCAGGGTCGGTCTACCTGTTTAACGAGCCAATCCTATTAGGGTTTTCTATATGTCTCATGTAATCTTTATATAATGTCGTCAAATAATTCATTATACCTACCGGGTTAATGATGAATAAAACCTCGTAGGTATAATGTATTATTCAACAGCATTACACAAGGTTGCAAAAATCACGAATCGGTAGTCGGGCGGTCGACCACCTTGTAGCTTGTAATCGGCCTAGGAGGGATTAATCGGTGATTAATCGGATTGAAATTACCGACAAATTTTAGTTATTTCCGGCAAGTTTTGTGTATTTTTGGTGAGTTTTAGAATATTTCTGGCAGCGTATTTTCTAAAAAACAACTTGTAATAGACTTAAAAAGCTACTATAAGTGATCAAAATAAGTTTACAGTGAGTTTTAGGTACTTCCGGCAAGATTTATAGGTTTCCATCAAGTTTGACCACCATTGACCGTCGTTGATCGCCGTTGACCACGGTTGACCTATTTGTTTGACCAAGTTACATAAATCGGCAAGGTCGGTGGCCTTGTAGCACCTAATCGACGATTAATCGGCCTTGTAGAACTTTTTTTGCAACACTTGCATTACACGAGAAAAAAAAAATTTTGTCATCCAGTGACACACAAAGAAAGTGTCATCAAAAGTCAAAAAAATGTTACTAAAAGTAAAAAGTGTCACAAAAAATCCAATACAAAAGTCTATGACACAAAAGAGTGTGGATACATAGTTTTTGTCTTTTGTGACACAATTTTTTTTATAATAGTGTCATTAAATCTCAAAAATTTAGGCTTTTACTCACACTTTTCAAAAACTGTCACTAAAAGATTAGATTTAGTGACACTTTTTGTGTCATTAGAACTTCTGTTACTAAAAGTATATTTTCTTGTAATGATATAGAAAACCCTAATAGGTATTGGCCCGTAACACAATTGGACCCAGCCTGCTATTACTTATTTATCGTCTAATACTCCCCCGGAATTCGAGCAGCGGAATCGCGAAAGCTCGAATTGGAATGTAAACTATAATTACTAAAGAAAAAATTAAATTGAGATACTTATCTTGATAATGAATCAAGACTTTGTTAGTAACCAGTCGATGTAGATAAACGTAATATGAAAAAGAGAGATTTTCTTTCCACGTCTGTCTAAACTTATAACGGCGAGTGACGGCGCATCCGACCGGTGGAGACGATAATTCCGGTAGCATTTTCTTCGAAATTTAATTGCAAATTCACAGCTGCTGATGTTGTCATCCAACGATTTGAGAGTTATAAGCAAAACAGTGAATCGTGTTTTATTCTTTTTTAATGTGGTGGCTTGTTACGGCATGTGGCAGAGGCTATGGCAGTGATTACGGTATCCTTTTATTCAGAATTCCAGTACGAAGCCAATGGCGCTCACCATGTTAGTTAACTCCTTACGATTTGGGAGTTATGGTCGAAACAGTGATCGTCTAGGGTTTAATCTGAAATTTGATTTTCTTTTAAGAGAATTGATAAACGGAGACGATATGGATTGACGTGGTTGCTAGAGAAGTCGACTCAGACCGATTAGGTCAAAAGATCGACTTGCTCAGATACCATGAAAATGATAAATAAACCTTTATAAGTATAGTGTATTATTCAATGACATTGTATTATATAAAGACTAAATGACATATAAAAACCCTAATAAATATTGGCCCGTTACACAACCAAACCGAACCGCTATTACTTATTTATCGTCTTATGGTTATTGGTTTACTATTATCGCTTTTACTAAAGTTTGAGACACATTTTTCCATCCAATCAGATTTTTCTAAAGACAGAAATATATCAAGTCCAACATTTTCTGCTATAATTACACTTAACTCACTTTCTGTATTTTTAATGTATATATACAAGCAATAATATACGCGTATATTGATTTGATTATGACAAGCAATAATTGGTGCATTTTTCAATCTTATAATATAGTAATGTTTGAAACGATGAAGTCTTTAACTTCTTGGAACCAACTTACATAATTTATTATCAGCTTGCAAAGTGATAATAATTATTCTTTGCTGAAATTGACTAATATAACCTAAAATTAAAACTCCAAAGTGGAACAAGCACCCCCTTAAACATTAGAATATTAAAATTGATTATTTGCTTTATTTATAAGTAAGAAAAATGGCAAGATATGGTTTTAATGTTAGCTTTTAATAAATGTTACAAACACTTTAATACTTTTTTCTGTTTTACATGTGTTGTGATTTATGATATTTTTGACCCAACCAATTTTCAAGGTGCATAACATGTGACTTTTTCTGTGTACGAATTTAGCAAATTTAGGTTTATATGACCAATCAACTTTTAAAAAGTTATAATATAAGTTTGTTGAACTTACACCGTTGGTCCTTGTGGTTTGCGTTGACCGCAGCCGGCGGTTCTTTGACCAAAAAAATTGCACCACTCAGCCTTAAGTCGGAAACTTTATGCACCGTTAGTCCCTCCATCCAACTGGGCCCACTAACTCCCACTAACGCTCGTTAAGTAAGGATTTTAAAAGGGTATTTTCGTCACTTCACAACACAAGGACCAACGGTGTAATTTACTCTTCTAAGAATGACTAAGGGTGCGTTTGTTTTTTTAAAAAAAAATCTTACTAGCCTTTTTACTCTTACTAGTAAGAGGTGGTCAGATGTTTTGCTTGTTTGTTTTTTTCTTTTGAGTCAGACCCAGTTAGACATATAACATCTTACTCTGTAACAGGTGGGAGACTTGTCTTACTGCCTCTTACTCGATAAGAGATTGAAGACTCGTGTTAACATAATATATTTGATGGTTTATTAACTATGTTATATTTATGATAAAAAATCTTGTTTGATATCTACATAAGTTAATTAAATAAATTGCATAAACAAGCACTTAAAATCATTCGGACAATTATAAAAAAACAAACAATATTATTTCGTTCAGATTTAGACTTTCTAGCCACCTCTTACTGGTAAGATGTGATAGTCAGATTCAGACTTAAAACATCTTAATGAAACAAACACACCCTAACTTAATATAGTAGTCTACCCTTTAATGACTAATTGCATCACTTGTGAATTTGATTATAAATAAATAATTTGACTAATGTATAAAAAGTTTGTGTTTAAGAAAAATGTTTCGATTATGCATAAACCAGGGACGTAGATGCTTGAGATATGCACATAAAGGTAAACATGTCGTTGAACCACTGATGTCTAATCGATTACTACAATAAAATCAGGATAATAATAACTTGTCGATATCTAATCGGGATGCTACTAACTTGATGGTATCTAATCGGGATGCTACTAATTTTTCGATCATATCTAATCGGGATGCTACTAACTTGACGGTATCTAATCGCGATGCTACTAATTTTCCTATACCTAATCGTAATGCTACTAATTTTCTTATATCCAATCAAGATGCTACAACTTTAGGAATTACATTTTATAGGTTGCGAGTACTCATTTGCGGTATTTATAATATAAAGGAAAGATCAAAAAGTGAAAAATGAAAACTTTAAACTAATTTAAGAAATTACTTTGTTCTTTTACTTAAAAGGAAGGTTGGAAACTAACTTAGAAAATTTAAACTAATGTATCCGATTTCTTGAATATTAAAATTAGCTATTAAAATTTGTTATTTTATTTAAAATCATTATATATTAAAATTTACAGTTACATTTTGATTTTTTTACGTTTTATAAATAAATTTTATACGGAAAACCTAACCAAAATATCATAATCATAGTTATTTTCCGTGATAAAATCTCGTTGTTATGCATGGTACTTGTCTAGTTTACTCTAATACGCGGATACATTCCCGGGTTTAACGCTACATATGTAACCAGATGAGCCTATTATGATGTTCTATTTTTGTTAGCAATTAATTTATTAATTGTGAAGTGATGGTCATTTGTTTATTTAGAACTTAAGTGTCAAATGTATTAATTAGTCTAGTTAGTGGGCTAATGGCATTAGATGTGTTAGTATCTTAAATGTATAAGTGTAGTGCTAACATTAGCCCACACAAGAGCCCAAAGAAAAGCCCACCAATTGACTTGGTGTTGGCTGTGTTTGCTATATCACCACACACACTCTCATATTCCACAAATGCCTCATTATTGTATTCCATAGAGTCTTTTGTATTATTTCTTTCACAAGTGATAATCATTCGACTAGAAGTTTTAACATACGATCCACATACTACTTCTCATCTTGTTCTATACGATCTTGTGAGTGTCATCTATATTGTGTTGTGTTTGTGTGATAAAGAAAAGGGTTTCGGTCTATACAAGTGGTATCAACGAGCAAGGCTTCAAGGTAGGATTATTGTTGTGTTCGATTCTAAGCTAAAACACCCACTGTCATTTTTCTTTCTATAGAAAAGTTACACTTTGTGTTTTTCCTACTCGAATCATACGCAAAATTAAGATCTTAAAGTTGTGTTTGTTCGTGTTTATTCGACTTGGTTTATGAGCTTGTAAGTATCTTCCAATCGAATCTTGTGTTTAAGTGTCGGATTTGTGTTGTTCTAAGTATCTAGATCGACTTAAATCAAAAGGATTGAACAAGATTTGGTTGTGGATATTTTTATGGATATTGTTGGCGTATAATTCTTTCCAAAAGAATTATTGAAGAAGTTGGTAAAAGTTGGTGAGTTGGTGACAGTTAGCATGGGCATAGCATGGGAAAGTGACTAAAGGACAAAGAGTTGGTGAACCAGTCAACTATCACAATTCAGAAGAAACTGCCATCTTTCGAAATTGGTCTCTCGAAATTGCCTTTCGCAATTGCAACAGCCTCTCGAAATTGACTTTCGAAATTGGTCAAGTATCTTGTAATTGCAACAGATTTTCGCAATCCAAGCAGCCTTCGCAATTCCCAAGCCTTTCGCAATTGCCTTCGGAACTCCTTTCGGAATTGGTTTCGTAATTGAGCTAGCTTTTCGCAATTGGTACAATTTGTCGCAATTAGGGCAGTTTGTTTAAGTTTCAAAATTGGCAGAATTAGTCCCTCGCACTTGTGTTAAACGATTTCCAAGTTAAATAACTTTTAAGGATTTGATTCGAACGTAATTTCGTCAACACCAAAAGTGAACTCGGTATTTTAGCACTTGTATAAGTGTGTAAAATACTTCGACAAATGGATATCTACCCTCTTGTATAAGAGTGTTAGATTTTTTTATATAAATTACCAATTTATATAAATTAAATATATTTCTATCTAAATTGACATTTTGCCATAATTTGTATAAATTCTGGTCAAATTGAAATTTCTATAGAAATTGTCATTTTATCTAAATTGTAATTTACATAACTTTTTTCGAATTTGTAAACTTTTGACTTTGTCTTAATTATACTCTAATCAAATTTAGTAACTTTATTTAATTTGTTTCGTTTATCTAAACTACAACTTCAACGATCATCAACAACAAACCAAGGCTTCACAACAACAACCAAGTTTATCCTTCAACAACAACTCCTATTTTGTTGAAACGATCCTCCATCCACTTTATCATACAAAATTTCAAAGATGACTACACAACAAGACATTCATGCCGCCGGTGCAGAAAACGACCTCCAATGTTAGAAAAAGGTGGTTATCTTCCATGGATGAATCGTATGCTTCGATATATGAGAACCAAGCCTCAAGGTCAAGGTAGACTCTTGATTAACTCCATCGAGAAAGGTCCATTCAAGCCTCGTGAGATTGAAGTAACAGTTGGAAATCCAAATGCAACACCTCCCGTCGAAGCAACATACCGAATCCAAGAGGAATCGGATTATACGCCAGAAGATTGGAAGCAAATTGAAGCAGATGACTTGGCAATGCACTTAATCCAACTCGGTTTACCACAACACATATTATGTGCTGTAGACAGTTGTGAAACTGCCCATGATATGTGGGAACGAGTTAAACGGCTTTGTCATGGCACCGAAATTGGTAAACAAGACATAGAAAACAATCTTCTAACTGAATGGGAGAAGTTCACATCCACTCCAGCTGAACAGATTGAGTCTTACTACACACGGTTTTGTACTCTAATGAATGAGTTGATCAGAAACAAGTTGGCACCAGCTCAAATTGTTCAAACCATCAAGTTCATCAACAACCTTCCAGATGAATGGGGACGATATGTCACTATTGTCAACCAAACAAAGAACCTCCACGAGGTAAACTATGATCAAATCTATGATTTTCTAAAACAAAACCAAGAAGAGGCAAATAAAGTCAGAAAAGGGAAATTAGCAAAACAACATGATCCTCTTGCACTCATAGTCCAAACTATAGGTGATGTAAAATATAAATTAACAAATTAAATATATGAACGCAGCGGAAAACATCACCAACAACGGATCCATATAGCCATATGATCAATCATATAAATGAATACAAGTATTATACCTTTGAAGCGTGATCTCGTGTGCACTACCAATCACCAATATCACCAATAAGAGATGGAGAAACCCAAGAGATCAATGATGTTGATCCCCTCTAAGAATGAAACACACTACACGTCACGGATAACCACCCGATGCTAGTCTAAACCCCGTAACACGCGATCTAGCCTTGAACTACATTAGAATAAGGTTAGATGAGATCAAAAACATAAAACCCTCATATGGGTGTATGTTATTTCGTGGCTAATAGGTAGAGAAAGGGGGAGAGAAAGTTGGTAAGTGGTTTTTCTAATTAATCTCCTTAATGACAAAATCAATTAGGAGGTAATCAAGGAAAACTTACACTTAGCCCCTTGATCTTTCTCTCTAGTTCTCCTCACCATGGCCGGCCTTATGGAGCTTTAAATGGGCTTGTCCATTTGTTGGTCCAATCCAATAAACTAAGTACTAGCTTAGTTATTAGTAGCCCGTTATCGATCCCAAGTTACGTAGTCATATATATAGTGTAAATACGGTAAATACAATATATAAAATGGTATCTATGTGTATAAGTGTGTGACCCCATAGGCTCACATATGTCTAGCCATATAATTATTTATTATGACACGAGCATACTCCAACAGCTCCCACTTGCGACGTCATAATAATCAAGTAATTATACAAGCAAAGGTTAGCGTCTAGCAACACGCCAATGCCCCTAGAGATATGTGAGAATAGTTTCTTAAACGTCTCATTTTAAATGGTTTATATGTCATCCATCCTTTTGTTACAGATACCATGTTGAACATTAGACATGGATCAAATGTCATTCTAATAGTTCAACCATTATGTTTCTCGATATAGATATTGAACAAGATTACCAAGTGGATTAAGATTCATCCTAATCTCATTTTCGTACGGCCATACAAACATCTGTCTAATTCATCGAGGGGCCTAATAGTATCTAATTCCATAACATGTGGAGGAACAAATCCTATTTTGACTGCACGTGTCATTCATGTGTTTCATATCATTCCTGAAGATGGTCTTTATAACTACCTTATTCAGGACAGCGTTTAACCACATCAAGGAATGAAATTCCACACATGCAAGACCTACTTGCATCTCAAGTCTAAGGATAAGAGACATAACCACTTGCAAGATTCACTATTGACGACGATCCATGTAGTGAAACTCGTAGGTTGGGTCAATCCAATGTTCATCACAATGAACAACATGTGAGTTTGGTAAATAAATCACCAACACGCTCACATTTGCCTTAATTTTATGATACTCCCGTATCGTCAACTGGCAATGGACAATTTTAGAATAAATAAATTATTCATGGATTAAACATGCAAATATAGAACACAGTAGTATAAATGAAGACGATCATACCAGGTATATCAATTCATTATATAATATGACTGCCTACAGTTCCATTATCCAAATACTAAAAACAGATATGCATAAGACTACCCATAGGTCGGAATCCAATGTTCCCACCATGATCGAATCATGTTGTACAAGACAACAAGTAGTCATCTAGGTAAACTTTGAGAATACTTGTTTCAAAACTCATGAAAGGTTTGAATGATGATTGTCCTTTGTATGTGTGCATTCAAGTACAAGACGAGTATTGCAACAATACATTCCATAGGGTGTTTGAAACCAGCAAAACATCTATATATTAGACAGTCATCTGAACAGTTTCTCAAACTGTAAAGTATTCTTATTCTTTTAATGTATAATGCATTAATTCTCTCAGTCGAGCACATCTAGTCAGCAATGTCATCATTCATGATGACATCCTACCACGACTAGGGTTGAGCATCATCTCTGTTGAATAAGCATTAGTGTATGCAAACAAAACAGAGCTCCTCAAATGTCCGTAAACGTTTGAACATATCTTTGGTACTTTGTAGGTCCATTATAATGTTCGTTTTACAATTATATAATGACTTTCACTTAGATATTTGTTATTATCAACTCATCTTGCATTCATGCAAATGATATATATATATAGTCCAATGCGTAATATGACTTACATGATTAATCCTTTAGTCGAACCTAAGATTTCCATTCATGTGTTCAATCTCATCAAGTGAGATTGATCATTGAGACTCCCCTCAATAACGTGTCATATTGTGCTTAGACTTAATAACCGCTTATGTTTATTCTAATAAACATATACATAACAAGGTTGTATGTCTTATTTTATAAATCCATCAAGGGAAACTTCATTCCAAGCTAAGGATTAAAGTCTAGCTTAGATGGAATATTGTTTCTAATATGTTAATGACATATGAGATTTATGAAAATAAATACAGTGCTCCAACTTGCTCTTAGTATACTTAGGAGTAATCTTATTAATCAAAATCAAATAAATGATTTTATAATTAACTTAAGATCTCTGCTCCTAGATGCATGTTCTAATCCACACATGGATTCTTTTATCTTGTATACGTAATAAAGATTATATGGATTCATAAATCCTTTTGATTACTCATCGTCCTCGCAAAGGTAATCAACAAGAAAAGTGTTTTGATATCCTATTGTCATATTTCATTTACATGAAAACAGGTATGACAATTAATCATCTTTATACATTTAACGTTTGTAGGTAGGAAGATTTAGTCATAGTCAATTTCTTGAGTACGAGTAAACTCCTTTTACTGCGCGTGCATTAAATGTGTGTACAAGTTTGTCCTTTTGAGTCTTCTCATCAAGAAACTCATTTTAAACCTCACAGTCTAATTGATTGGTAAGAGATCAATCAAGCTTCATGAGTGATTGTCTTCCAAGGACTGCATCTTAACATTCATAATTTTGAGCTATTCATCAGATTCAAGGTCTGATAATGCATCTCTATAGTTAGCAGGTTCACTATGATCCTCTAACTTATATCCCTTAGCATTGATATATAAAAAACTATATCATTCAGGTGCAAGAGGTATCCTTACGGATTTATGAATGAGAGATATCAATCTATGGTTTAACATATGCATGTTCAACCTTAGTATGATATTAGCAAGTGTATTCAGAAGGTTGCTCTTGAATATCTTCAAGATCTAAAGGTGCTCCCACTTGCTTTTGTGTGTAGAGACTAATCTCTAGACACTCAGCATCTTGAGCAACAATAAATTGTTTTCAAGTGGGACATCCAAAATACATCGTTAGTTCTTGACTCTAGTTTGTTAATTACTTACTCTTAGGTAGTTAACAAATTCAGAACTTCAATAAAGACATAATGAGATTCATCCCATGCCATAATACAATGGTGTCTTAAATTCCTTCTGTGTTGGAACCATATTGAGTATACACATGGCACATTCAATTTCTAACCTTGATAGCTTTGGAGGTAAGACAGTTTAAGTCATCAAAGATCAAACAATATCAATAGTGTTTGATTTTCCATGATGGACATACCATAAAGTTGTGGTATTCCATGAGGACTGATGTTGTGAGACTATCACACAACTCATTAGATGAACTTATACCTTTTAGCTTACATATCTGCCAACCAAGTCAAACCAGATGGCGTCAATAGTAATTTTAGCCTACTGCATACTTTACTTCATGTGCATGTTTTGACTAGAAAACATAAACATTTATTATACGTCGTAAGTGTACATGTCTTAATAAGAAGACATAACAAATTAACGTCTTACTTTACGTTATAAGTCTTTCAACAATTGACGGAATTGATGTTTGTGTCTTTACAAGAGCCCTAAACATATTCAACTAAAGTAATTACGAGTGCCGACACTTGGCCTCAATAGTAAATTCAAGTTAATTTCATACTTCATGATTATGACTTTACAAGAAAACATAATCATATTTACTAAACAATTCAGTGAATATGTTGAAGTAGCTTTTCATGTTATCTTGATATTTTTTCTAATTAGGGCAACATACATTTTATGTGTAGAAGTCCTAGTAGAATCTTAGTTTCTTACTTTGCAGTCAAGAAAACCCATTAGTCATATTGTTTTATGTTGTACCTTGCACACAATTAAGATTTCTCCCACTTGTGCATGGCACAACATCATGAGAGTATACAGACAACACTAC
This sequence comes from Artemisia tridentata subsp. tridentata, assembly GCA_021014915.2. Classification (NCBI taxonomy): domain Eukaryota; kingdom Viridiplantae; phylum Streptophyta; class Magnoliopsida; order Asterales; family Asteraceae; genus Artemisia; species Artemisia tridentata. The sequence continues at coordinate 494,512,151 of CP139509.1, read as the reverse complement.
GCTCGTTTGTTTGTATGAGCAATATAACCATGTCTAAGATAACATATGATTTTAGTCAAAATCAAAATATAGATATGTAGAACTTTATCGTTTTAATAATGAATCATGCATAACAAGTTTATAGATAACATTTCAGGAAGCAACATCAGGAACGCGACAAGTTATCTTATAAAATTTATGCAATGGTTCTTATATAAACTGTGATGCTTAACATGTGGAAAGTAACGTATTATTTCAAGACAATCTGGAAATAAGATGGGCAACTTGCAAGGTAATAAAGCTTGCAGCTCCCACTGGATTAGACAACATTACATGTGTTTTGTCACCAGTAATATAATCACGTAGCTTCCACTGGATTAGACAACATTTCATGTGTTTCGTCACCAGTGGAGAGTGAGTGGTGATTGGATACTTTCTTTCTTTCTTTGAATATCTACACATTATTGCTAATGTGAGTCACTTTGACAAGTAAACATGTACTTAGGTATTCAAGGAAGTGCATCAAGTTCTAACATATAGATGATGGGCTAGCCATCATTGCTATTTTAACTTGAAAATAGGCATGCATTTCCTCCATACTTGGTCTATTTTACCACAAGGGTATGTAGGACCTTAGTAGGTTTATTGGGTTAAGACAAACTGCTAGGTAATCATGCTAGTAATTGCCTTAACCACTTTGCGGTTTATTGATATTTTCGTCTTCTAATTATTTAAACTCATTTTAGTTTGGTAGCTATAGAAAACGTGTTCTCTAGTTATCCAAATATCTTATATTTCTTCAAGGTTTCAAAACCGAAACTAGGGTTATAGAACAACCTTGAAAGAATAAGATGTGTAACCATACTTAACCGTTTTGACTTTTACAAGACATCACGATTTCTAGAGTAGGTGTTCTTGAGTTTGATTAGAATTAGGAAAATTCAAATATTCCTATTATGGCTTTTCCTCATAAAGAAAAAGGATAGGAACAAATCTCTTTCTTACAAGGAAAGAGCGACTCAGTTCGTACTTTTAACAAGAAAAGAACAAACTTTCGTTTACGGTTGTGTTGCATTAATTCATTAATTGAATTTACAAAGTTCATTTTTAGTATTTTCGATAATTATCCTTTTATAAATTAACTACCCCATGTTTAGAATTTAAAACAATTAATTTTCGAAAAGGCTAAGATCCACATTGTGCTTCTACTATCACATCAGTTGATCTGCTAGCAATAGTAGATTCAATTGGTAGGCGACGATCACCAATTGTATTACATGTACAACTCTTAGATCCTTATGGGACTCATGGCATCTAGTGTCAAACAACTAGTGTCATGTAGGCATGTTTAGTCCCATCTTTGCCTCGGGTCAGGGTCCGATCGCTTAACTCGATTAAGTCATCCAATTTGAAAATGTGTGAGAATATATTAGGGTCTGACCGCTTAGAGAATAGTCACCCTGGGTTACAATTCAGCCTAGGTCTGACCATAGCCAAAAGGTAATTGCAAGTGTTTTCATAATTGGACGGCATGACTTAAATTTTGACGGGTAAAGTGTTTTGATGTGGATAAAAAACGTGTACGAAAGAAGCATGCATTCATTCTTCGTAGCACAAGTTAAAAACTTTTCTTAACTTAAGTCTAATCATTGTTTTATGTGTGTCAAGTTGTCCATTTTCAAGACTAATATAAATCCTAAGTGGATTATAATTAAGTTTGGACAATACAATAAATAAATAAACAAGCTTAACTAGTTTAAGTGTTATTTAGAAAACAATGATTTTAAGTTTCAAATCTATATTTAAACTTAGTTAAACTAAATCATAAGACTTAGTTCAAATTGGTTTGTGTTTCATTTCAAGTTTAAGAAAACATTTTCCGTTTTACATATAATCATAGCATATATAAAACAACCAAACAAACACACAACCACAATATGCAAAGCCTCAACCGATGAAAATCCTATGCTTGGTCTCGTAAGCCATCACGAGAACCAAGAGTCAACTAGAGACATAAACCACAACCACACGGAGGGCTCCCACTTGCCCCAAGACGATCATGGGCAAGTAAAAGCCCATTATGCACATGGAAAATCGATTCTGTCAGCCCAGATTTTCTGTCTTTGAAGGCCCAAACGGCCTGGAAGATGACCTCCTCATGCTTCGGCCCAGTTGACAAAGTTGTAGGCCTATGTCTTGTGAACCTGCACAAAAAAATTCAGCCCAAAATACTTTACCAATCTCCTGGAAATCTCATTTTCCCAGCAGTGTGTCCAGCAGCTACTTTTGGTCCAAAGTCCTTCATTCTTTTGCCATTAGATTACAAGCTTTTGAATACATAATACATGAAGTAAAGTACAACTAATCTACTTCCTATCTAATGTAAAAATGCCCAAACAATGGCAAAACCAAAATGAATTACATTACAAAAGTGCCGAAACAATGGCAAACCCCAAAAACAAGAAATCAACCAACAATTACAACATCACAAGGCACAAGTGGTCTAGGTTTTCATCGGCTTTGCATATACACATAATAATGCATTAAAATTATGATCATTACAAGGTGTTGGCTAACTCCATGGACAAACATGCATGTATTTACCATGGACAACAAAATAAATAACAAGAATTAAATTGTTAGCCAACGAATCGAAGAAATTAATTAACAAGAATTAAAACCCCGAATGGTAAGCGTGTCAAATGGCCATAGACTCAAAACCCACTGATATTAGGACCTTCTTAACATCATTTTTCCACAGAAAATTAAGCATCACGGGCTGATTAGAAATCGGGTTACAAATCTATCAAAAAACGTGTTTTTAGGCCATTTTACGGGTACCGAACAAGTAAACAATTAATGTATGCATAACAAATGGCCATAGGATCAAAAAGTCCAGATTATTAGACCCCATATGGGTCGACATATTTACAAAAAATAAGCCATGGGGGCTGTTTAGAAATCATTCTTTTAAATCCATTAAAAACACACATTTTTAGCCATTTTTACGCATACTTGATGATCATATGACATCATATGATGGCTCGTGATACCACTATAGGTGATGTAAAATATAAATTAACAAATTAAATATATGAACGCAGCGGAAAACATCACCAACAACGGATCCATATAGCCATATGATCAATCATATAAATGAATACAAGTATTATACCTTTGAAGCGTGATCTCGTGTGCACTACCAATCACCAATATCACCAATAAGAGATGGAGAAACCCAAGAGATCAATGATGTTGATCCCCTCTAAGAATGAAACACACTACACGTCACGGATAACCACCCGATGCTAGTCTAAACCCCGTAACACGCGATCTAGCCTTGAACTACATTAGAATAAGGTTAGATGAGATCAAAAACATAAAACCCTCATATGGGTGTATGTTATTTCGTGGCTAATAGGTAGAGAAAGGGGGAGAGAAAGTTGGTAAGTGGTTTTTCTAATAATCTCCTTAATGACAAAATCAATTAGGAGGTAATCAAGGAAAACTTACACTTAGCCCCTTGATCTTTCTCTCTAGTTCTCCTCACCATGGCCGGCCTTATGGAGCTTTAAATGAACTTGTCCATTTGTTGGTCCAATCCAATAAACTAAGTACTAGCTTAGTTATTAGTAGCCCGTTATCAATCCCAGGTTACGTAGTCATATATATAGTGTAAATACGGTAAATACAATATATAAAATGGTATCTCTGTGTATAAGTGTGTGAACCCATAGGCTCACATATGTCTAGCCATATAATTATTTATTATGACACGAGCATACTCCAACACAAACTCCTACACCTGCAACAGTAAATACACAACCATCTTCATCTTCATCCCAACACTTCATGCAACAACAATACAATCCACAAACACCGTTCTACCGACAACAACAACATGTAATCCCACAACAACAATACCCACAACACCCAGATCAAGATGATCAGGATGAGTCAACTGCTGCTTTGACTCAAGCCTTTGCTTACCTAACAAAAGCATTCCAAGGACGCTACTCCACACCCGCCAACAACAATTAACGAATCTCATCAAACACTCGCAACAAGCAAATTGCACAGCCGAGTTTCAAAATGGGACAACAAGGACAGATGGTTGGGGGATATGGGAATTAGCAGGGATATGCTCCTCGATATCAGATGGGTAATCAGAATGCAGGGCAATATGTTGGTAATCAGATGGGTCAGTATGTAGGGAATTAGATGGGTACAGCTGTTGGTAATCAAAGGGGTCAGAATGCTGGGAATCAGTTTGGGAATGTTGCTGCTCAGGGAGCTGGGAATATGAATCTGGGTAATTTGATGAAGTGCTTCAACTGTCAGGGTGTTGGTCACATGGCTAGAAACTGTCTCGACAAGCCGAAAAAGAGGGATCCAGCTTACTTGCAGAAAGCATTAATGTTGGCACAGAAGGAAACGGTTGGGTTACAGTTGAGTGCAGAAGAGAATGACTTCATGGCTCTTATGGACGATGCAGAAGATCTCGAGGACATCGATGCAAACTGCATTTTTATGGCAAATCTCTAGGAGGCTAAGTACGACACAGATTCGGAAGCACCTCCTGCTTTTAACACCAATGCGGTTTCTGAGGTACAACCATATGCTACATGTCACAATAATGAAATGTTTGATATGTCACCTCAAAATGAACAGCATCCTGCTACTCCTAATCTCACTTACGATACATACATGGACGAACCAAGTTGTAGCAATACTAATTTGGTAACTCCAGACGTGGATCATAATGGAGAATTCGAGTCACAGCATACTGAGAATGATGAGGAAACACGTGCTTTGTTTGAATCATTATTGCAAAATTGTAGTATTGAAATAGAAAAGGTCAAAAAGATCAATCGCGATGTAAAGGCCGCGAAGGCAAAATTGACCACTGAGCTTGAGAGTTATAAGGTTAATGCAAGAGCTTTTGATTTTCATAACAAATGTCAGTCAGAACTTGAGGTTAGCTTAAGAGATTCTGAGTTAAGAGAAAAACGTTTGCAAATCAAATTTGACACTCTAGATGTTAATTTGAATGGGCAAATCAAATCTCTAAACAAGGAAATTTCTGAACTAACCAACCAGCTTTCAAAACAAAAATCAACTTATTCTAATCTTGAAAAGGAAAAGAAAGAGTTGAATGAAAGGTTTTCAAAACGAGAAAAGGATCTTCTTAAAGAGATCTCTGACAAAAAGGAAACCATTGCAAAGTTGGAAGATTTGCTTGTAAAAACGGGTCATTCTACACAAACAATTAATTTGTTAATTAACGATCCAAACCCGATTTTACATACAATAAAGAAAATGGCTATCGGCTGTGAAAACCCTTATAATCTCAAGAAAGCTCAGAAAGATCAGAATGTGTTATATAATGGTACTGTGATAAATGATGTGCATGATCCTCCTAAGGTTCATGATTCTGTTGAGACGTTAGAGCTTGCCGCAGAGAGTCGTGCCAAAATGAGACAGATGAACACAGAATTTAAACCAATTGATTATAATAAGCTTAACAAACTTTCTGAAGTTGATCTGGTTCAAAAATAGTCACCACTGTTTTTCAAAAGACCAGTGGCTGTCGCAAAATGAATAGTTGTCTCAAAACATCTGTCTAACATCGAACAAATGGCATCTAAAAACACTTATGATACAAATGCAGCTAGACTATATTTGGTTGATCTTAAACAGAGAGTTGAAACACTTCAACGTATTGTGGCTTCCAAAACAAACAGTCAAAAGCTGGAATGGTTTTCAGGTGTTCAGACTGAACTAAAAAAGATTTTTGAAAACGAAATTAATCCACATATTGCTGCAATCTATGCGGTTGTCCAAAATGTGGAACATAATATTTTGAAAGAGTCTGCAGAATTCGTTAAGGATCACAAATCCTTAGTGAAGGAGGCTAATGAATACTTGGAACAAATAAAGGTTTTGGAACAACAAAATGACATGCTCTCTGAAGAAGCTCTATCGACCGACATTATGTCTATTATTTACCTAACATATTCTGTTGAGGATGATGAAAGACTTCGCACTGAGACTTCTGAAATTGTTTTAAAATATGAAAAAGCATTTGCCAAAATTGAAAAACAAAATGTCACATATTTTAAACATCTTGATCGTAAAAAGGAAGAATGCAAGTATGACAAATTGTCGTATGAGCACTCTTACAAAAATATGCAAGATCAAATTGATCTTTTGAAGTCTCAACTCGAAAGTCAAAAAAGGAAGGGTGAGGAAACAAAGGGTATTGCTCCATTAACCCCCTTGCCTAGTGAGAAACAAAAAGGGAAAGCTGTTGTCGAAACATCAAATGTAATAGCGCTTGGCCTTTATAGGATTAGTCCCACTACTGCATCTGCCTCTACATCTAAAACATATAGGGCGATAGATAAAAGTAAAAAGGATAATCCAAAAGAGTCTAGGAATGCTACATCAAAATCTAAGGACAACAACATAAATTCTGATGAGTGTGCCTTACCTTCTACAGGATTAGAAAGCACCACTAGGAGCAGACGAGAGCCTAGGAGCAATAACAAGAAAACTAGAGTATCGCCTATTTCTGAGAGTGCATGCAAGAAAGTAGAAGAACACCCTAGGAATTTACCGCTTTCCAAGAAGAAACATATGTCATCTAGATGTAATGTTAAGACTCATGTTTCTAGTGCATGTAATGAATTTGTTTGTTTAATGCCACAAAAATCTTTGTCTAAAAAAGCTTGTGATGATATTGTTTCTGATACTGTGAATGTGAATGATGTGCATGAACAGAAAAAGGTTCCTTCAGTAACTAGGGCTAAGTCTAGATATATTCGAAGACTTATTGCTAAAGCTAGGAAAACCACTAGTAGCCTATTGCCTAAGGATCACCTTAAGTTTTGTGAATGGAAACCAACGGGTAGAATGTTTGCACTTAAGAATGGCACATTAGAAATAGCTCCCTGTAATACCCAAAAATCTAAAACATGTTAAAAGACCAAATTGCCCTTATAATCTTAAAATTTGATTAATAAGTTTATAAAGCACCAAATTAATCCCGAACCTTTGGAAATGAACGAGATGTGAAGCCAAATAATTTTTCTTTCTACATTTTGACATTTTGCAAAGTACAAAAATTATATAAACACACAATATTTACTTGGGCCGATTATATACATTATTATGTATTATTATTATTATTATTATTATTATTATTATTATTATTATTATTATTATTATTATTATTATTATTAATTCTTTAAATCAAATTAAATCAAGAGATAAGCACAAATAAAGTGGAGATCCTTCCAAATCAGTATTTTGATCTCTTATACTTTGATTGGGCCGAAAATATTGCCTCCCCTCCCCTAATATACACGGTTTGATAATCATTCCTTTTTCTAATTACCAAAAACCCTAAATAAGCACACAAAAACTCTCCCATCTCCATCCGAATTTCTGGAGGTCCTTGAATATTTTTTGGTGTTCTTCATCATTCAAGGGAGCTAGGAAAAATAGGCTTTGGTCATGGGATTGCTTGGTTTGATCCGTGGGTAATTTTCTTGTGTCGAGTCCATCCGAGAGGTACATAATTCCTACGCCTTTTTCACACCTTCTAAAATTCGTTTGCTATTTTTCCCATGATCTTTACATCATATATGATTCGTATAAATTGGATAAATCGACCCATGCAAGCTTGAATGATCGTACGAATTTTTGAGGATAAAAACACACCTAAAATCCAAATATGATCACACGATTTTTCTGGGTCTTATACATAATTTTCCTAGGTTCTATGATCATTATATAGGTCTGGAAAAATGTTGGTTTGAATTGTTGTAGCTTATATTGATCGCTTTGATTTTAAATGGTTAAAACGTGCATAAATCCTAATATATGCAATACGAATTTTCTGGGCATGAAACTTATTTTTTCTAAGCTCTATATAGTTCCTATGATCTGGGAAAAATAATGGTTCGAATTATAGAGGTCCAAATATGTTGTGGGTAAATTTGTTCATAATCGGGTTTAGGGTTTTCGAATGAAAAGAAATAAAACCCTAGGGTTTTGATCTGGGTTTTGTGTTTTGGATCTGGAATTATATTCATAAAAGACTAATTATGATGTAGTAATGATGGTATGATGATTGGGAAGGATTAGGGTTAGGGTTTTGTCATTTCTGAAACTTAAAGGTTATTTCTATAATGTTAATTAGGTCAGTACTAAAGTGTAAAAAATATAACATGAGGTCCTTATGTGTAAAATTTGCAAGATATGGAATTATGTGTAAATTTAGGGTTTCAAATTGAAATTAATTTAAATAGAGGGGCTAAAAGTGTAAATTCAGGAAACTTATGATTTTTCTGTATAAATAATGTTGTTAGGGAGGTAATATGTAATTTTGGGTATTTATGGGTTTAATGTGTAATTATTATGGAATTATGATGTAAATTGTAAGTTATTAACTAAAGGGACTAAATGTGTAAATATGTAAAACTTGAGGGTTTGATTCGTACCACACATAAAATGGGTGTATTTTCTGTAAATTAGTAAATGTAAGGGTTTGTTGTGCAATTATGAAAACAAAAAGGGTTAATTTGTAAATTATATAATTATAAGGTTTATTTTGTAATTTTGATAAATAAAGGGTGTAAATTGTAAATTATGAAACTTAAAGGACTAAAATGTGATTCTGAATAAATGATGTATTTAAATTAGTAGTTTACAATATTTTCATTTAAGACCCTTAACTTTGGGATATTTGCAATTAAAACCCTATTTTACTAAAACTGGAAAGCCGACTAAAATAAGTAATATGAATTAAATAAGCTTTTAATAAGTTAGTCATGAATTCGTGTAGATTCGCTGAAGATGGAGTTTTGCTTCCGACCTTGATATTTTCTGTTGTGTTTTCATTTGCGGTATAAGGTACAGATATTCTGCCTTTCTCAGCAAGGTGCCTTCATTTCTTTTGATTTGATTCGTATTAGGATTTCCTATGCCATTGCTATGTTCCCTACACTTTGGTTCGTTTGTTTGATTCATTTTGACCTTGATGTTCGATATAACCCTTTTTGCTTTAAGCCTCTATAATGATCCATTTGATATTCGTTCGTGACCTTGTGATATTAGTGTTCGAATCACTTGATACTTCGAAGGTTCATTTGATTTTGGTAAATAGATGTGAACACCTTTTCAATTATATCATGGAAATGTTTTGAGGAAAACTTATTTTAAAATGATGTTTATGAAATATGCGATCCCACTTTTATTTGAAATTTTACTAAACTTTTATGAAAACTACTTTTAAAGATTACTTTTGTAAAAACAGTTATTAAAGATCATTTTAATGAAAACCATTTGATAAAGATTTCTTAAAATGAACCAGTTGATGATGAACCTTTGATCAGTTCGTTTGGATTCATTTGACTTTGATATTGGATATGACCTTTGCCATGAACCTTTGATATTTGGACTTTGACTATTTGAACCTTTGCTATGATTTGGGCCTTTGACCTTTGACCTTTCAGTTTGATACCCGAGCCAAGTTCGTTTCCTAGCCATGAAGGTAACATGGCCATGTCATTGATGCACCAGTGGCATGACTCATGTGTGGGTGAGTGATTTCTCACACCGTCCCCATTTCTGATTATTATGTGCACACTTCTGTTATTATGGCCAGTATATTGTTCGGGGGGCGTATGGGTTGCAATCCTAGGTTCGTGTCCGTGTTCGTGGACTTAACATGATTTGATATTATATATTGTTCGGTGACTGATGCTGGGTGCAATCCACGTCTTTCACAAGTTCGGGAGCTAGCTACTCCATTTGAAGAATGAGGACACCCCTCATATTATCTGATTATCTGAGAGGTCTCCCCTCTATATGATTATGAAGACATGGTTACTATATTTGATTTGTGTTCGGGCTCGTGGTGAATTACTGACCTACCCCTTTCCTTTCTTATTTTGTACCTTTGCTTATACCTTTGTAAAACCAATGCACCAAATTATACATGTTCGTTATCTTTTGCTTTCGTTTTCGTTTATATATATCTGTTCACTGGGCTTTTTAAGCTCAGCCGCATTTCTTTCCCTGCGGCAGGTTTTTAGTTGGAAGCTGGGTATGAGTGAAGAGACTTTTGGACTTAGAAGACCGTGATAGTTATTCTGAAGTAGAGACTATTAGAAGGATTTGCATTTGCAGACTTAGTAATTAGCTTTTGTTTCCTTTTGTAACCTTGTTTATTCAGTATTCATTTGTATCCTTTGAGAAACCTTGTATTACTATTGAATGTATGCTTTGTTTTGATCTGATATGAAACCATTATTATGACATCGTTACCCTTATCGGGTTGGGGTGTTACACTCCCAATGCTTCAAAGGAAACCATCTCTAAGTGTAATTCACCTGTTACATCTAAACCCCTGGAACCAAATGTTAAACGGTTTTCATATACAAAATCATCTGTTCTTCGCAGGTCATTGAAATTTGTCTTTGGATCATCGACTCGGGTTGCTCCAAGCACATGATCGGGAATCTGAAGCTGCTGATCAATTTTGTGTGGCAGTTCATGGGGACTGTACGGTTTGGTAATGATCATGTTGCAGCTATTATGGGTTATGGAGATCTTCGGTTTGGAAATTACTTAATCACTCGGGTTTACTATGTCGAAGGGTTGGGACACAATCTGTTCTCAGTCAGGCAGTTTTGTGATGCTGATTTAGAGGTTGCATTTAGGAGAAACACTTGCTATGTTAGGAATTTGGTTGGGGATGATCTCTTAATTGGGAATCGTGGCTCCAATCTCTATGCTATTGACATAAACCAAATGGCCTCTTCATCACCAATTTGTCTCATGACCAGGGCAGGTGAAACAAAATCCTGGTTGTGGCATAGACATTTGTCCCATCTGAACTTTGACACAATCAACAAGCTTGCCAAAGACAACATCGTCACCGGTCTCCCAAAGTTCAAATACACCAAAGAACACTTATGTCCATCCTGTGAGCAAGGAAAAAGCAAAAGGGCACCATATAAACCTAAACCCGTACCCAGTTCGGTTGATAGGTTACATTTGTTGCATATGGACTTATGTGGCCCAATGAGAGTTCAAAGCATAAATGGGAAAAAGTATATTCTTGTAATTGTTGATGACCATTCATGAAAAATTGATTGATCGTTAAAAGTAATCACAAGTCAAAACCTCTCACGAAGAAAAGTCAACTCGCGACGATTTAACGCAACAATTAATTGTAATAAACCGGATAAGTGAATACCCGGGTCGTAGTCCCAACGAGGCGTGAAATTGAGGATATCGTTTGAGATTCGGAATTAAAATGCTTGAAATAACGAGGGTTACTTGGTTACTAATATCTATTTAAACAAAAATCAAATAACGTAACCCGGGAAACTAAAAACGAGCATAAACGTCAAATCTTATAAAAACTAACCCTACGGACACCAAATTAATTTTTCTACGTCCTAAATGACAAAAGAAATTTTTTGAAAAAAGAATTGTATTTTTTTGACTTTTTAATAATTAAATACGAATTAAAAACTAATTAAAAGAAAATAAATGATTAAAAATACTAAATGAAAAGAGAAAATTCTGAAAATTTTTGGGAAAATACTTTAAGGTTAACTAAAGCTAAGAAAAATAACAAAAAGGTCCCAGATTATTTAAATAAGCTGGGAATAAGCAGTAAGGTACGGATTAAGCAAAAAGGAACAAGGGTTAAGGATTTAATGTTGCATGATCTTAATGAAAAAATCCCAAGGGTGCAATGGTAAGACTTGTGTGTTGTGAGCTAGAGGTCTGGGGTTCGACCCCCAGTTATGGCATTTTTTTGCAAACATTTTTTTTTGTTGTTTTTCTTTTTAAAACTCAAAAAGCTAATGATAATAAGCATTTTTAAAACTGGAAATATCTTTTGGAAATCACAAATAAGCTGAGAATAATCTCTTAAAACTGATTAGAAACAAAAATGGAAATAAGCTAAGATGGCTAAAACTGATTAAGCCTAAAAAATTTGCAATAAGCTATAAGCTAGGTCTAATAAGCTGATAACATCCTAATGCAATCTAAATAAGCAAGATTAACCTAAAAGAACAGGTCTAAAAAGCTAATAAGCATTTTTTGAAACCAAGAAGCTATGGGGGCTGCTGATACATACATGAGTGCAGGGCAAAGAGGGCTTTTTCAAGCCCTTAAAAAGCTGTCTAGATAAAATCCTAAAAATCTAAAAAAAACGGAAATGGAAGGATAAGCCAGCCAAGATTATTTGTGCAAAATTATAGCTTATAACAACTTAAGATGATCAAATTAAAAATCAACAATAAGGGTTGCAAAAGATGGAAAATAAAAAACTTAAGTCTACTATGGTGTGGACTGTTAAGGCAAAACTACGGTAAGCAATCTTAAGTCTTTCAAATTTACATCAAATGGCATCAGAATAGATCAAATAAGCAAAAGAAAGCAAGTAAGAAAAAAATAAGCAGATGAGTAGTAAAGTTGACTTTGGTTGACCAAGAAAATAAAAACATGAAAGCTTAAATTCCATTAACTGAAATTGAATTACAATACTGAAAACTAAAAAAATAAATAACAATAAGCTTAAAATTAAAAATTACCTAAGAATAAGCTAAAAACTAACTTGCCTACTGATACAATATAAGCTATTTATACACTAAGAACTAGGGTTTTTCTCTCAGCTTGTGCTTCTTGTGTGAGACAATCCATATTGCTTCTTTTACAACCCTCGGATTTGCTTGGTGCCTACACAAAACAATCTTGGCCGTTGATCCTATTCTTTGTCCATGGATCGATGAGGTGGAGGGGGGGAACACAAACATGTGGGTTCTTTGGCTGGTAGTGGTGTTGAGAGTGACTGGTGAGGGATTAGGTTAATGGGCAGGAAATTTGGGAGGTTAGGGAGAGTGAATAGTGATTAGTCTGAGGGTTTGACTATCTTCTTTGAGTGTTTTGACCCCGGTTGTTAGTTTATAGAAAAAATGGGCTTTTGTTGGGTTTAATTGGGCTTTGTGGTGATGGGTTTAATGTTGGAGGATCCGGATATTTGGTATAGGTTTATGATAGGATTGGTTAAATTAATAAGGACCAATGTTGTAACTTTAGAAACTTCAAGGACCAATTCTGCTAATATAACAAAGTTAATCAAGGGACCAATTTTGTCAAGGAGAAATAATCCAAGGGCCATTTTGGGATTTTTTTTGAGCTCGAATCAAATCCAAAAAAAATGTCTTTCCCGGCTTCTGTTTTAAGCTCTTTTCCATTCCAAGCTCGGTTTTGTCCATATTTGCCCCGTTTTCAATCCTTTTGTACCTGAAACACATAAAACACAATCCAAGGATATTTGTAACAATATTTGGTCAATTTGGGTGTTTTTGGTCATTTTTGTGGGGTTTTTCGGGTATAAAATGATGAGTAAAAGGCCACTCATCAATCCCCCACACTAAACAATTGCTAGTCCCTAGCAATCCGATCATATAAAGTAATGAAAGGATCAAAAGAATATCAAGGTTACCAAAAATATCCCATTTTGACTTATTATAAAATGCAAGTAAATTAAAACGAGAACAAACGTAAATAATATGCTTGATTATCAAAAATGGCATCATGGAACGGGAATCACACTAAGTGGGTGATTCCGGGGAATTATAATCGTCATCCTCTTTTTTATACTTCCCAACTAAGTTTAAACCCCTTGTGCAAACGTTTTTGTAAAATGCTAACACTACTTATGGAAGTTAATTGTGTATTACTCCTTGTTCCCAAATTCCTATTTTCCTCTATTTATTTTATTTTTGGTGAGAAATGAATTTCTTCAAATTCTCGTTTCGATAATTTTTAGTCCGATAAAGATACCTAGCTTAGATGCTAACTAGTTTCTAATCTTCCTCCGAAAACCGTTGCCATAAAAATGAGGTCCACATCAAGATGATTTAAAATGGGGCTTATTATTCTATTTTGATATTTTTGATTTTTTTTTTTTTTTTTTTTTTTTTTTTTTTAACTTAACTTCTTATTGTACTATAAACCACGGAGCTTCATGAGGAAATTCCAAGACCTTATACCTTAGGAATAAAGGATACAAGGGCCGTTACAACGGAGAGTTCCAAGACTTTATACATTCCGGAAATGAGGTTCCAAGGGTGTTAGACCAAGACCTTACACCTTCCTGAATAAAGATCCAAGGGCCATTATAAGAGGGTAGCTAAGACCTAAACGCCTTTTGAAAATAAGGATCCAAGGACCGATCTCGAACCGTAGCTTATAGCACATAAATTTAAGATTTATTTATTTTTGCTTGATTTTAGTGCCACCACTCCAAATCTCGTGTACCATAAACTAAACGAAACTTTACGGATAATTCCAAGACTCTAGACATTCATGAAATAAGGATCCAAGGTCATTAGACCAAGACCTCACACATCCTGAATTAGAGATCCAAGGGCCGCTTTATGAACCGCCGCTTATGTTACACGACACTTGTAGTAACCTTGATGTGTACCCAACTTTTATAAGCAAGAATTTTCTTAAGAAGACAAAAACTAATCATCACCAAAACCAAACACCCTTAATTATTCCTAGATTACTAGTATTGGGTGAAATAAGCTTATGGGAACAAAAAGCCACAAATAACTTCGATGAGCTCTAAAGAGAACCAACTACTCCACGCTTAGCATTTTCATTTGCACAATTCGTAAAAACTTAGCCTAAACGTTAAGGAAAGCAGCTAGATCAACACTCTAGCAGAGTCGGGATTCCCCTTGTTCTAGCCTAATCAAGTCTAAACTTCCACTAATACCGAAGCATTAATGTATAGCAAATTATTTTTTTAATGTGCAAAGCACTTCTTTTTCATGCAATTTTTAATTAAAAGACGATAAAAATTTTAAAATTTTTGGTCAAAACAGGGGTGCTAGGGGACTAGTAGGTACAACATGTGAAAATTTTTAAAATTTTGGTCAAATAAGAATTCCCACCCACACTTAGAATTGAATATTGCCCTCAATATTCAAAGTACCGGCTATTATGCCGACACTATAGAACGTAAAAAGGTAAGACTACTAGCTAAGTGTGGAAACGAAATATTTTTCACAAAAAGGATTAATAAGATATCCCTGGATGTTAGTAAAAAGATCGGATATTGGGCGGCTGGATTGAAAACAGGCGCATCAATCATCACGATTTACGGGAATCCTGAAAACAAAGGCAAACACACAACCACAAAGCAAAAAGTAGAGGAATTCCCCCACATTTAGTGTTAGAAAATAGAAAGAAGATAGAATATAGGCATGAGTTGCTTCCAACGAAGCGCTTGTTTATGATCGAGTCGTAGCTTGACTCGCCCCGAATTTAATTGTTCTTGGGGGAGCATGTGGAAGAGAAGATCTCCATTGGACTTTCATTCAATATGTTTGAAGAAACATTGAAGTGCTTGAAAGTTCCACTCCGACGAGATAGACCCGGCTCAAAAGAATGATAAATGGAGATGCCGGGGTCAAAAATGGTGTCTTCACTCCCTAACGAGTGAAGGAAAGGACAATCTACCTTATAGGTGAAGAAAGGTAGAAAAACTCGAACGACATATGTGAAGTCAATATAAGGGCGACCCTCAAAAGGAAATGTCACATATGTCGGAGCAAGAATATTCTTTTGAATCTCGGGATTTATAATTGAGGTCATATTATCAAAAACAATAGAGTCTTTGACCTCATCGTTCTCTAACACTTCGACAAAAAGAGGATTTACGTTGCTAGAAAAGCAATCGTCATCAAATTCAAAAAGAGTGTCAGAGAAAATTCCGGAAGTAACCTCAGAAACGTCAAGAGATTCTCCAAAAATTTGAGAATCACATTCACTGTCGAATATTTCCTCAGACTCACTTGGGATTGGGACAAGGTTCTCAGCACTAGACTTTATGAATTCGTCCGATTCCTTTTCAGGAATAGTGCTAAGATGCTCATCCCCCATAATGAGAGAGTCCTCGGAGTCCATAGTTGGTAAGATGTTTGCACTAGGCTGAGAGGGTTGAGAAATGGTATCATTCAAAGGAATAGAACTCTCCTCGTCGTCTTCCTCATCATCGTCATCAAGAAGGGCAGCCTTGAGAAATATGGAACGCCTTTGTGCTGCTCGTTCTTCGGCTAGTAATTCTCTCATAGATTTTTCATGACGATCTTCTTGGGTATGTTTAATAGCCAGATCAGTAAGTCTATTACTTACATCTTGCATTTCTTGGGCTAATGTTTTAAGAGCCAAATCATTAAGTGTATTCCTCACATCTTGACATTTTTGGAATACATCTTTGAAAGCCAAATCCAAAAGATTATTCCTTGCATCATGAATGTCTTGGAATAATTCTTGAGGAGATGGCTGAGGCTGAGTTTGAATCGTTTGATACTGTGGAGGTTGGTCATGATAAGAATAGTCATAATTGTTACAAGGGCCATGCTCATAGATAAGCGGGTTCCTTGTTTGACAATCAGAGCTATAGTGAGGACCTCCACAGTACCCACAACAATATGATTGTTGTGATTGATTTAATGACATATATGGATATTGGTCATAACCAAAATTTTGATTGTTACACGAAACCTGCTCATAGACAAGCATATTACTTGCATGACAATCAAAACTTTGGTGAGGACCTCCACAATTTGCACAAAGATCATTTGGCATATTTTGAAACGATGTATCATTGAAGTTTTGATAGCACGGTTCTTGCCAAAATGAATTCTGAGGAGGGTTGAAATCGTTTTGAAAATTTGGATAAGTAAGTGTATTTTCGATTTCAGAAGTGCAACACATGCAAAGTCCATGAGTAAACCCACATTCTTTGCAAAAACATCGTTCACAAAGTGAATCATTTCCCAACGGATCTCCACAATTATAGCAATTTTGATGATTGAATGGAGATGTCTGGGATTGTGGAGGGTAGTCGGAAAAACCTTGAGAATTATCGACGGAATTAGGATTTGATTTAACGGATAATTCACACCAATAGCAAGATCCGTTTGGTGCATTATTTCCACACCGCTCACACGAACACTTGGAACAACGAAGATCATCACCCACTGGACTTTTACAGTGAAAACAGTGATAGTCGAGTGACAACATAAGAATTAAACATTAAAGAGATAAGAAGATAGAATTAAACAAATAGAGGGTGAGAGATAAAGAATTAAACGGATAAGAGGAATAAGAAGAATATTTTTGGGTTTATAAAATTTAGAAATATTCAAAAGAAAAAGGAAAATAATTTTGAAAAGAAAATCTATTTGGGTTTTTTATATTAAGAAAGTATTTACAAATGAAAACGATAACTTCACGAGGAAGGGTCTTCAAGTCACTAATCGTCAAACCGTAATGATATTGTCGCAATACACCTCCCCGGCAGTGGCGCCAAAAATTGATTGATCGTTAAAAGTAATCACAAGTCAAAACCTCTCACGAAGAAAAGTCAACTTGCGACGATTTAACGCAACAATCAATTGTAATAAACCAGATAAGTGAATACCCGGGTCGTAGTCCCAATGAGGCGTGAAATTGAGGATATTGTTTGAGGTTCGGAATTAAAATGCTTGAAATAACGAGGGTCACTTGGTTACTAATATCTATTTAAAAAAAAATCAAATAACGTAACCCGGGAAACTAAAAACGAGCATAAACGTCAAATCTTATAAAAACTAACCCTACGGATACCAAATTCATTTTCCTATGCCCTAAATGACAAAATAAAAATTTTCAAAAAAGAATTGTATTTTTCTGACTTTTTAATAATTAAATACGAATTAAAAACTAATTAAAAGAAAATAAATGATTAAAAATACTAAATGAAAAGCGAAAATTCTGAAATTTTTTGGGAAAATACTTTAAGTTTAACTAAAGCTAATAAAAATAACAAAAAGGTCCCAGCTTATTTAAATAAGCTGGGAATAAGCAGTAAGGTACGGATTAAGCAAAAACGAACAAGGGTTAAGGATTTAATGTTGCATGATCTTAATGAAAAAATCCCAAGGGTGCAATGGTAAGACTTGTGTGTTGTGAGCTAGAGGTCTGGGGTTCGACCCCCAGTTATGGCATTTTTTTGCAAACATTTTTTTTGTTGTTTTTCTTTTTAAAACTCAAAAAGCTAATGATAATAAGCATTTTTAAAACTGGAAATATCTTTTGGAAATCACAAATAAGCTGAGAATAATCTCTTAAAACTGATCAGAAACAAAAATGGAAATAAGCTAAGATGGCTAAAACTGATTAAGCCTAAAAAATTTGCAATAAGCTATAAGCTAGGTCTAATAAGCTGATAACATCCTAATGCAATCTAAATAAGCTAGATTAACCTAAAAGAACAGGTCTAAAAAGCTAATAAGCATTTTTTGAAACCAAGAAGCTATGGGGGCTGCTGATACATACATGAGTGCAGGGCAAAGAGGGCTTTTTCAAGCCCTTAAAAAGCTGTCTAGATAAAATCCTAAAAATCTAAAAAAAAAATGGAAATGGAAGGATAAGCCAGCCAAGATTATTTGTGCAAAATTATAGCTTATAACAACTTAAGATGATCAAATTAAAAATCAACAATAAGGGCTGCAAAAGATGGAAAATCAAAAACTTAAGTCTACTATGGTGTGGACTGTTAAGGCAAAACTAAGGTAAGCAATCTTAAGTCTTTCAAATTTACATCAAATGGCATCAGAATAGATCAAATAAGCAAAAGAAAGTAAGTAAGCAAAAAATAAGCAGATGAACAGTAAAGTTGACTTTGGTTGACCAAGAAAATAAAAACAAGAAAGCTTAAATTCCATTAACTGAAATTGAATTACAATACTGAAAACTAAAAAAATAAATAACAATAAGCTTAAAATTAAAAATTACCTAAGAATAAGCTAAAAACTAACTTGCCTACTGATACAATATAAGCTATTTATACACTAAGAACTAGGGTTTTTCTCTCAGCTTGTGCTTCTTGTGTGAGACAATCCATATTGCTTCTTTTACAACCCTCGGATTTGCTTGGTGCCTACACAAAACAATCTTGGCCGTTGATCCTATTCTTTGTCCATGGATCGATGAGGTGGAGGGGGGGGGACACAAACATGTAGGTTCTTTGGCTGGTAGTGGTGTTGAGAGTGACTGGTGAGGGATTAGGTTAATGGGCAGGAAATTTGGGAGGTTAGGGAGAGTGAACAGTGATTAGTATGAGGGTTTGACTATCTTCTTTGAGTGTTTTGACCCCGGTTGTGAGTTTATAGAAAAAATGGGCTTTTGTTGGGTTTAATTGGGCTTTGTGGTGATGGGTTTAATGTTGTAGGATCCGGATATTTGGTATAGGTTTATGATAGGATTGGTTAAATTAATAAGGACCAATGTTGTAACTTTGGAAACTTCAAGGACCAATTCTGCTAATATAACAAAGTTAATCAAGGGACCAATTTTGTCAAGGAGAAATAATCCAAGGGCCATTTTGGGATTTTTTTTTGAGCTCGAATCAAATCCAAAAAAAATGTCTTTCCCGGCTTCGGTTTTTAGCTCTTTTCCATTCCAAGCTTGGATTTGTCCATATTTGCCCCGTTTTCAATCCTTTTGTACCTGAAACACATAAAACACAATCCAAGGATATTTGAAACAATATTTGGTCCATTTGGGTGTTTTTGGTCATTTTTGTGGGGTTTTTCGGGTATAAAATGATGAGTAAAAGGCCACTCATCAATATACATAGGTAATGTTTTTGAGGTCAAAAGACGAAGCACCAGGCACCATCATCACCTTTCTGAAGTGTATTCAAGTTCTACTTCAAGCTCCAGTTAGGATTGTAAGAACGGACAATGGCACGGAATTTGTAAATCAGGAGTTAAGATCATTTTTTGAAGAAACTGGTATTACACACCAGAAATCAGCTGTTAGAACTCCATAGCAGAATGGGGTAGTTGAAAGAAGAAATAGAACTCTTGTGGAAGCTGCTCACACAATGCTGATTTATTCCAGTGCACCGTTATTCTTATGGGCTGATGCTGTCTCCACTGCTTGTTTTACTCAAAACCGATCCCTAATCCATCCAAGATTCAATAAAAACCCATATGAACTTGTCAACAACAGAAAACCCGATATCTCTTACCTTCATGTATTTGGTGCTTTGTGTTATCCAACAAATTACAGAGAAGATCTGGGGAAGTTGAAAGCTAAGGGTGATATTAGAATTTTCATTGGTTATTCGGAAAACTCGAGGGCATTCAGGGTGTATAACAGGAGAACGAAAAAGGTTATGGAGACGATGAATGTGAAGTTTGATGAAATTTCACAAATGGCTTCTGAGAGACTCGCTCTAGAACCCGCGCTTAACCCAATGGCTTCTAATCATACCGGATTAGGACCCGCACCAAACAGTCAGACTTCTGGACATATCAGTTCAGGACTCGTACCCCCAGGAGCTCAATTAATTCCAACGGATAAACCAACAACTCAAGAACTGGAAAACTTTTTCGAGTATATGTATGATGAGTACTATGGTGGCGCTTGGATTAATGCATCTAAACAACAATCCGCTGCACCCGCTCAACCTCAACAACAACCACCACCACCACCAAATCAAGATGCATCCACAACATTCGAAGCTGACGCACCAACTCCCTCAACATCATCTATATCTACTCCACAAACTCCAAGAATTGAGATTGTGTTACCAAGAATTGATGAGCAAGAACAAAACAATGCTGTGTTAGAAGAGGAAATCTTTGAAAACCCATTTGCATCAGATTTCGTTGAATCATCTTCTGGGTTACATGAACCTTCTAGCACACATTCCTCAAGTCCAAGGTATCCTTCTACGTTACAGTGGATGAAAGACCACCCAATAGAACAAGTTATTGGTGAACCCTCAATGCCAATTCAGACGAGAAAACAATTAAACCCCGATTGCGACTTGTACATCTATGTCTGCTCAGTCAGTCTCATAGAACCTAAAAACATTCAGGAAGCAATGGCAGATAATGCCTGGATTGAAGCGATGCAGGAAGAAATTCTTCAATATCAAATCCATGACACCTGGGATTTAGTTCCAAGACCAATTGACAAACTTGTCATTTGTTGATATAAATAATGCCTAAAAACATTATCAATACTTACTCATACCTCTATGTTTTGATCATCACAAAATGTAAACTCATTAAACATAAACTTAAATAAACAAGTATTTAGTTGTAAATATTCACTTCTACAACTTAAATTACTTAAGGTATGAATGAACAAATGCTTAATGCATTATATGATCAAAGGAACATTTTCTTAATCACTAGACTTTTTATAAAATGTCAAAAATATTTTATATCTTTTAGAAAAACATTTTTGGTAATAAATAAAAAGGTTTAATCCATTATAAATTTATGAATTCAAATTTTCAACCAAAAATGACAAAAATGTTCCAGAAAAACCTTCCCCACAAAAAGACAAAACTGGGCAACGGTTGGAATGGGCGGCCCCCTTAATTATACTAGGCGCCCCCCTTAAAATTAAAGGGACCGCCCCCTATTTAAGGTGGCCGGCACGCTCCTCTAGCTTTCCAGCTGTCCAGTTTTTGTCTATAAATACTGGCCTTCCCCTGGATTTTTTCTCACCTTTTGCACACTCAAACTTTCTGTTCTAAATCCTCTCTAATCTTTGTAAATTCTTTCTAAAATCCTTTGATCATATCTTCTTAAGCATTGGTTTCCAAGTGATCCAAGCTTCCTCCATTCAAGTGCAAAAGAAGAATACTCCTTCAACAACTAGAGAAGAAGTATTGCAACTTAGCTACCTAAGTTGTTTGTGTCATCATTCATTTGTGTATAAAGTTGTGTATATTTGTTAGATAGTTGTGTGAATAATTGTTTGGGATAGATTAGTGTGTAAGTAGTGAAGTTTGTAGTTAAGGTGTGTAAGTAGTGAAGGTGTGAAGAAGTAGAAGTGTACATAGGTTGTGCTAGGTTGTGAAGAAGGTGTGAAGCCGTAGTATATAAGTTGTGAATAAGTCGTGAAGTTGTCGTGAAGAAGAAGTCGTGAAGAAGAAGTTGTGAAGAAGGTGTGTTTAAGTCGTGTATGAGTTGTGAGATTGGTTCTAGCTACGATTAGAACCCGACATCTAGCTTTGTGTCGTTAAGCCGGTGTAAGCTAAAGTTGTGTAAGGTTTTCTCCGCCATAAGGGAGCTTGTTGACATAGTGAAGAAAACTCTCGAGTTAGGTGCTCGGGGAGTGGAGTAGGGCAAGGAAGGTGTCCTTGTAGCCGAACCACTATAAATCTCTTGTGTCTTGGTTAGATCTTTCCATCTCTATCTTTCATTTCATTTTATTACCTTACTTACATTGCTTGCTTATATTTACTTATATTTGTTCATATTGTTCAAGAGTTGAGTTCACATAAATACGAATCTAAGTTTTAAAAATAATCAAAGTTTTCATAATAAAATTTAAAAAGACATAAAACTATTCAACCCCCCCCCCTTCTAGTTTTCCTCAATTGGTATCAAGAGCCACGTCAAACAAGATATTTAAAATTAACTGTATTTTAAAACTTGAAACGATCTATGGAATCTGAAAAATATTTAGAAGGGCAATCTATGCAAAGACCACCACTATTTGAAAGTGATGGTTTTCTTTATTGGAAAAATAGATTCGAAACTTATGTGAAATCAAAAGATCTTGATCTTTGGCATGTTATTACCTATGGTGATTTTCCCCTATTCAAAATAATCCTTTAACTAAAATAGATGAAATTGTACCTTTTGAAAAACAAATGATGATTTGAAAAAGAAACTAGCAAAAAATAATGAGGCTAAAATGGTAATTTATAATGCGTTACCGCGTAAAGAATACGAAAGGATCTTTATGTGTGAAACCGCAAAAGAAATTTGGAACTCTTTACTAATAACTCACCAAGGTAATAGTCAAGTCAAAGATAATAAAATAGATCTTCTTATACAACAATATGAACAATTTACGCTTCCGGAAGAGGAATCAATAGATAATGCTTTTGCTAGGTTTAACACTATCATCACAAGTTTAAAAGCACTTGATGAGAGTTTTTCTAGTAAGAATTTTGTTAGGAAATTTCTTAGGGCTCTTCATCCAAAATGGCGGGCTAAAGTTACGGCGATTGAAGAATCGAAGAACTTGTCAACTCTTCAACTTGATGAGTTAATCGGCAACTTGAAAGTCTACGAAGAAATAATAAAGAAAGACTCCGAGATGGTCAAAGGAGAAAGTGAACAAAGCAAGTCAATTGCATTGAAAGCTAGGAAGGAATCTAGTGACGAGGATAGCTCAACCTCCGAAAGTAATGACGAAGAATATGCCATGGCCGTAAGAGACTTCAAGAAGTTCTTCAAAAGACGAGGAAGACTCGTTAGACAACCACATGACGAAAGAAAGGCATTCCAAAGAAACAAAGACGACAAAGGTAGCAAGAGCGAGAGGAAGTGTTTTAAATGTGGTGATCCAAAACATCTCATCGGAAGTTGTCCAATGATGTCAAGGGAGCAAAATAAAAAGGCGTTCGTTGGAGGAGCATGGAGTGATAGTGACGAAGATGAGAAAGAAACCACAAAGGAGGAGAAATGTCTTATGGCTAAGACATCAAGTGAGGTACATTTCGAAACCGAATACTCTAGTGATAAAAATCAATCATTAGACGAAAAAGACCTAGATAATGAATATATTCGGTTATGCAAATTAGGTCAAAAAGTCATGGCTAAAAATAAATCACTAAAACAGATTAATAATCAATTAGAAAATGAAGTACTCAAATTAAAAATTAAACTACAACATTTAGAAAAAGAAAAAGGAGCTTTTATAAAATGTAAAACATGTCTAGAGGTCAAAAATGAAAACGAAAAACTTAAAGATGAAATTTCCAAACTTGACAAGTTTAAAAATAGTAGTAACTCACATAAGAAAATAATAAGTGTTCAAGGAACTTCGGGAGATAAAACCGGTCTAGGATTCAACTCAAATAATGTTTCAACTAGTGAAAATAAAAATGTAGAGTTTGAATGTCAATCTAGTAAACAAAAACCATTAGAGTCAAAACCTAAGTATATACTTTTAAAAGATAGAAAAATACCTATTGCGAGTGATGAGGAAGTAAAAAGTTTTTATAAACCATCATTAAAAACCAAAAACGGATTTTCTAAACCGAAATTAAGATCTAAAACTCCACCTCCAAATAGACCAAATAATTCTCATCCTCGGTCTAAAACCCCTCAACCTAGAAGAAATCAAGGTAGACAAAACTTTCCTAATAATAATAATCACCCAATGTGGAATTATTCACTTCAACCAAGTTTCAACCCTTGGGGAATACTTTCACCATACATGAAAATGCAAACCATGTTTGGTTCAAACAATTTTGGACAAATGAGACAATGGGGACCAAGTGGCTAAATCTTCACTCATTGAATAATTCGGGAACTCATCTATGATTGGCTTCTATAAGTCAATATATCACCTTGAAGTGTTTGAAGAAAAGCTGGACATAAGGTACGCTCTCTTTTTAAATTTCATGATTAGTTACTTCATACATATAGTCTTATTAATCATTTCCTTAGGATATGCTTAGTTTGATAGGTTGCATTGCCTTTATACTTTTAGTTATATCCGTTTTACGATTTAATAAACTAGAAATTCTTTAGTTAGCCCCCTAAGTATTAAATGAAGTATTCACTGTCGAACTCATTTAGCCTTCTCAAATTTAAAATGGAAATCTTCTATGTCCACTATTAGAAAACTCATGGTGATGAAGTGAAATGAGTTAAGTGGATTAATCATTAACATAGAAGTAAGATTAGATTTCTCGCGTTAGAAAACTATGAATGAAACAAGCTCTCGTAGACTATGGCATTAAGTTAGATAAGTGTGGGACAACAAAGGAGCTATAGATATTAGGTCACACCCCATTCAACACTCTCGCATCAAACATATAGAATATCGTCATCGCTTCCTTAAGACCATAGGATTGTAGAAAAGGGTAGCATGTGACAATAGACTTAACCAATTCCCTTGAGCATGAGATCTTTAACAACCATTTTTCAAAAATCTAGTATCTTTAAAAATATACAGAAACTTCACATTTTGGAAAAATATATTTTTTTAAAACATTTTTCCTCTTAATCTATGTTCATAATTCTGTTTCGATTAAAGTCGAAGATTGGGAATTCTTTTTCTTACACATTCTTCATAAAACACATTTTAAAATAAAACCCAATCTATTTTATTCAAATAACTCTAACATCTACATAAAAACCCACTTTCAAACATTGTTGAATAATGCTAAAAACATTTTTCTTAAATCATGCATGGTGATCTCATATTTGTCATCTATATTTATATACATGACATTTATAAGTGAACTAAGTAAAATCAAGCGGACCATGGTTTGTCTATTAAGATTTTGTTTGTAACAAATCTAGAAGTCCATGCTATCTTAAGTTCCCACTTATTGCACATAGGCACACATTAGGATCTCTCAAATAGTTCATTAATTAGTGTAGTTTATAGTTTCATTAGGATTCCTCACATAGGCACATATAATTAAGAAAATTTTTGGTGTAGTTTATTGTTTCCTAGTTCATATATATTACTTGCTTGATGAGTATGTTTACATGCTAGATTATATTACTTGGATGATATTACATGCTAGATGATATTACTTGCTTCATGAGTATGTTTACGTGCTAGATGAAATTGCTTGTTTGCTTAATCTCTTTAATTAACATGTTTTGCATAAATATCTATTACATGCTTAATTGCCTCAAAGAGTTGGACTTGCTTGAAACAAAACCCAAAAAGACAACCCTTTCTAAAATTTTCTGCTAAAAACCCATTTCCAGTAATCTGGGAACCACCAGATGAGCGGGCCCCTTAAATCATAAGGCGGCCCCCTTAATGTTTAAGGGGACCGGCCCCTATTTAAGGGGACCGGCCATCTGATGGTCGAAGGTGATGTTCCCTTCTTTTATTTTCTAACCCATTTCATCCTACACTTCCCAAAATTCACAAACATGTCTTATTCCAATCCATCCAACAAATTCTATCCATTCCTTAATCCCATCATCTCTACACTAAAAACACTTTCATTCCTCACAATCTTCCATCATCTCATCACGCCATCTCCCATCAAACCAAAGCCAAAGATCTCAAGGTTAGCAAGGATGACCAAAAACCCGTTTGGAGAAGAAAACCTAACCCCCTAAACAAGTCCATCTCAACAAATGATGTGGCTAAACAAACAACACTTCCACCCACATTTGTTCCCAACTATACTCCCAATCCTCAAGCTCATTCCAATGAACCCTTTCACAAACCTCATCATAATAACCAACCATCCATCTCCACTCCCAAAAATACACCTTCATCTCACCCATATAACTCATATGAAGAGCATGATCAATCCCAAAACAATAATCCCAATCTCATTCACAAAACCTCACATTCTATTCTACCTAGAAATGCTCCATCCTAAACACTCACCACTCATGAAATATCCTTTTCTTCCGTGCCTTCATCTTCATCCATTAATGATTACCCAAACTCAAAAATGTCTCCATCACCAAAAGTATCACCACCACTTCCTACCAACTCACATGCTTCTTCTATGTTGCATATCCAAACATCCATCCCAAATTCCAAACCACACATCTCAACCTTAAACTAACCTCATTGAAACCTCTCAAAATCCTCATCATATTGGTCTAACATCCAACTTCACTTCGAATTCCAACTTTACCTTCAACTACACACCCCAATTTCATCCACTTCCACCAAATGACCAAATCCACATTCCCACGGAAAAGGAAAAGTTCCGTGAAGAGATAAACCAAATCCATGACCGTAGTAATCTCCTTGCTATGCACCTTGCAACAAGGGCCAACCTCCATCCTCCATCCTCACCCTAAATGAATTGCTTACCTCACCCCCCACTACTTGCATCAAGTTGATAATCATGTCAACTATTGTCCTTGTTGTGTCCTTCTCCAAAAACAAATCATTTCACTCGGATTGAGTATCCTCTTACTAGATCTCATCCAACACCTCCACTAGCACAACACTCTAACCCTCATTCAACCGATTCCGCTCCAAACACTCCACCTCCAAACTCTACACCTCCAAAAATATACCTCTATTAATCCAACATTCTTACCCTCAGTCAACCAATTCCATCCCAAACACTCTACCATCAACCATATAAGCATACTATATGCTTATGTTTCCTATTTTCCAAGCTTTCGTATCGCAAGCAAGTCCGAAAGCTCTCTTTGGCAATTTAGGACCTTTTCTTGTTATATGTTTCAAGCATGCTAAATGTCATTGCAATGATTATATGTTTCACATAATTTCTTTAAATTGATGAATGCCTTTCTATGTGCTCTTACTATTTGTTTGCCATGATTGTTGTTTTTATATTCCATATTTTGCTATGTATGCTTGGTTGTTTTACTTGCTTGCATGGTTGTGTATTTATACACAACACTAATGAATGTTTGTCTTCAATATGCTTGCTCATCTCCTTCTCTGTTTGCTATATATATATTGTATATATGCTTGTGCTTCTAATATTTTTCTTGCAAGCATTCCATATCTTGACTCCTTGGTGCCCTCGAACAAGGGGGAGTAAACATCAAAGGGGAGTTTTCGTCCCGACAAATTTCACATATAAATCTTGTCGGCTTAACCTTTTTGATTCTACAAAAAGGGGGAGAAGTGAATGTAAACTCACTAAATACTTGTCCAAAAATAAATTTTTAGATTTAATGAGTTTAAGTTTTGTAATCATCAAAAAAGGGGAGATTGTTGATATAAATAATGCCTAAAAACATTATCAATACTTACTCATACCTTTATGTTTTGATCATCACAAAATGTAAACTCATTAAACATAAACTTGTTAAATAAACAAGTATTTAGTTGTAAATATTCACTTCTACAACTTAAATCACTTAAGGTATGAATGAACAAATGCTTAATGCATTATATGATCAAAGGAACATTTTCTTAATCACTAGATTTTTTATAAAATGTCAAAAACATTTTATATCTTTTAGAAAAATATTTTTGGTAATAAATAAAAAGGTTTAATCCATTATAAATTTATGAATTCAAATTTTCAACCAAAAATGGCAAAAATGTTCCAGAAAAACCTTCCCCATAAAAAGACAAAACTGGGCAACGGTTGGAATGGGCAGCCCCCTTAATTATACTAGGCAGCCCCCTTAAAATTAAGGGGACCGCCCCCCTATTTAAAGGGGCCGACATGCTCCTCTAGCTTTCCAGCTGTCCAGTTTTTGTCTATAAATACTGGCCTTCCCCTGGATTTTTTCTCACCTTTTGCACACTCAAACTTTCTGTTCTAAATCCTCTCTAATCTTTGTAAATTCTTTCTAAAATCCTTTGATCATATCTTCTCAAGCATTGGTTTCCAAGTGATCCAAGCTTCCTCCATTCAAGTGCAAAAGAAGAATACTCCTTCAACAACTAGAGAAGAAGTATTGCAACTTAGCTACCTAAGTTGTTTGTGTCATCATTCATTTGTGTATAAAGTTGTGTATATTTGTTAGATAGTTGTGTGAATAATTGTTTGGGATAGATTAGTGTGTAAGTAGTGAAGTTGTGTAGTTAAGGTGTGTAAGTAGTGAAGGTGTGAAGAAGTAGAAGTGTACATAGGTTGTGCTAGGTTGTGAAGAAGGTGTGAAGCCATAGTATATAAGTTGTGAAGAAGCTGTGAATAAGTCGTGAAGTTGTCGTGAAGAAGAAGTCGTGAAGAAGAAGTTGTGAAGAAGGTGTGTTTAAGTCGTGTATGAGTTGTGAGATTGGTTCTAGCTACGATTAGAACCCGACATCTAGCTTTGTGTCGTTAAGCCGGTGTAAGCTAAAGTTGTGTAAGGTTTTCTCCGCCATAAGGGAGCTTGTTGACCTAGTGAAGAAAACTCTCGAGTTAGGTGCTCGGGGAGTGGAGTAGGGCAAGGAAGGTGTCCTTGTAGCCGAACCACTATAAATCTCTTGTGTCTCGATTAGATCTTTCCATCTCTATCTTTCATTTCATTTTATTACCTTACTTACATTGCTTGCTTATATTTACTTATATTTGTTCATATTGTTCAAGAGTTGAGTTCACATAAATACGAATCTAAGTTTTAAAAATAAACAAAGTTTTCATAATAAAATTTAAAAAGACGTAAAACTATTCAACCCCCCCCTTCTAGTTTTCCACATCATAGATCTTAAGTGGTTATGGAAAAACAAAAAGGATGAAGAGATGACTGTAATTCGCAACAAAGCTCGTCTAGTGGCAAAGGGATACAGACAAGAAGAAGGGATAGATTTTGAAGAGTCATTCACACCAGTTGCAAGGCTTGAAGCTGTCAGGATTTTCTTAGTTTATGCTGCTTACAAGAATATCACGGTTTATCAGATGGACATCAAGACCGCTTTCTTGAATGGAACTCTGAATGAAGAAGTGTACGTGAGTCAGCCAGACGGATTCGTTTACAAAGATCATCCGAAATACGTCTACAAGCTAAAGAAAGCAATCTATGGTTTGAAACAAGCCCCACGGGCGTGGTATGACGAGTTATCATCTTTCTTGTTTTCAAATAATTTCACAAAGGAACAATTGATCTGACCTTGTTTACAAGAAAATACAAAAATGACATTTTGATTGTTCAGATTTACGTGGACGACATAATATTTGGGTCCACTAATCCACAACATTCAAAACATTTTGAAAATCTCATGAAAAGCAAATTTGAAATGTCCATGATGGGTGAATTAAAATTCTTTTTAGGCTTACAAATTCATCAATCCCCACGGGGTATTTTTCTAAATCAAGCTAAATATACAATTGAGATTTTGAAAAAACATGGAATGGAAAATTGTGACTCTGTTGGTACTCCAATGGTCACTTCACCCAAAATAGGCGCTGATTTATATGGGAAACCCATGGATCCGAAGAAATATCGGAGCATGATTGGTTCTCTCATGTACTTAACTGTTTGCCGACCAGATATTCATTTTGCTGTTTGTTTACTTGCACGGTTTCAGGCAAGGCCTACCGAACATCACCTCCAAGAGGTTAAACGGATCTTTCGGTACCTACGAAGAACCATTAACATGGGACTTTGGTATCCGAAGGATTCGGAGTTTACACTAATAGCATTTTCAGATGCAAGCCATGCTGGTTGCCAAGTTACAGCAAAGAGTACATCAGGCGAAGCTCAGTTTTTGGGAGAAAAGCTAGTAGGCTGGTCATCAAGGAAACAAGACTACACTGCTTTATCAACAGCAGAAGCCGAGTATGTGCCTTTTTCTGCATGTTGTGCCCAAGTTCTATGGATGAGGACACAACTCACAGATTATGGTTTCTCTTTCAACCGCATACCTTTGTATTGCGACTCAAAAAGTGCCATAGCCATCTCGTGCAATCCAGTGCAACACTAGAAGACCAAGCATATTAGAGTCCGCTATCACTTCATAAAGGAACATGTGGAAAAGGGTACTGTTGAACTATTTTTCTTGAAGACTGAATACCAGCTCACCGATCTATTTACTAAAGCCCTCCCAAATGAGCGGTTTGAAAACTTAGTTCGTCGAATTGGAATGCGAAGCCTAACTCCCGAAGAGTTAGAAAGTCTTCTCGAATCTTCTTGATCTTTATCAACAAGCTTCGCATGTAAATATTTTTTCAAAAAAAAAAAAAAAAAAAAAAAAAATACAAAATTTGAAAAACCATCAAAAACAAAATATAAAAATAGAAAAACAAAAAACCAAAAAATATTCTTCTCACGACATGTCTCTCGTGTAATCAATATTCTGTACGTATCTAGAAATGTCATTCAACAATGATACGGGCATGTACAGATGCTTGAGCGGGAGTTCATTTAATTTTTTTTCAAAACATGTCGTTTCTCAAATTTTCTTCATTAAGGCTTTCGTATATTTCAGTACGAAACCCGTGCTCTATCGTGAAGTCTTTTATTGTGGCCCGAGTGCTCCAACTCGAAAAGATTTCATATAAAGGCTACATTGATGACTTCTGATTATTTTTTATCAGGACTCGCAATGTTAATGGCAAAAAGCAAAAAACCATGAGCACTTAATCAAAATTGTTTCAAAAAAAAATTTCAAAGTCTTTCTATAAATTTTGTGCTCACAATAACTCCCTCTAAGACCCTTAAATGCTTTTAAACTAAAACGTTTAATCATATGCTTTGTTTAAGGGGGAGTATAAAAATAAAAAATGTTCCGATTTCATGCTAAAATTAGTCCATCTCTCCACAAAAGTTTCATTTTAATCAATTGTTTTCAAAAATACCACTTCATGCTATTTTTGAGGGGGATATTAAGTGTTAATTAGATATAAGGGGGAGAGGACGTGATTAAAATGTGATCAAAAAGTTTTGTGGTTAGAATCTCAAACAAGTTCTTCAAAAAGACTCAGTATGAACCCTCGAATTGACGAAACTAATGTCCGTTATCGAAAAGACATGTCCTGGACGGGTAATAATTTCAAACTGGTTATCCAGTGATGTAAGCGTGTCTCGCAAAGGACTTGTCTGAGTAGAATGTACAAATTCGAGAGATGATCTTTGAATATGACCAGGACGGGTAATAATTTCAAGCTAGTCTAACTAGTGATGTAAGCGTGTCTCACAAAGGTCATGTTCATTGAAATTCGATCATTTCAAAATGTGCGAACTCTACCCAACATGTGCAATTTATTTAAAAATGCATGAGCACATGTGAAGGGGGAGTATTTCAAAAATGCAAAACTCTCAATGTGTTAACTAAATGTGTTTTCTCATAAACACGTTGAGAGATTTTCACAAAAAGGTTTATGGTATGTGATCGATAATCTAGGATAATCATGGAGTAATAAGGTGATTATGATTAGGTTATGTCCAATGATCCACCAGAACCGGAGGGATCTACCCAATGACAATTCCAATAGCTTAGAATTAGAAGTCCTTAGGTAAGATTGAAAAAAGGAGTAAAATGAGAAAGGAGAAAGAAGGGGTTGAAGAATGAAAAAGAAAAGTTTAATGAAAGGGTGAAAAGAAATAGCCCTCCATGAAAACTTAGGTCAGAAACCGGGTCAATACATCTACTATCGGTACTCACTAAGGTGATACTGATATTGAAGACAAGACGTCATGGACCCAGTGACGCGTTGCACCACCCCTCCTATCCACTCAGATATCTCTCATAAGATATTTGTTTCATTTCTCACGGAGAACACTTCATAATCTATTGACCTCTCACTCCGAGAAGTGTTGATATTGAAAAGGTGGCACTCTGCTCCATGCCTCCGATGACTAAAACCAAAACGCACATTATTGAGTCTAGAGACATGAGATTCATCAAAGATCTCTTAGGAACACTTCCTATGCAATACACTTGTGTTCATCTAAAAGGATACAAGTTGTATGAGTCTTAATGAGATCTAAAAGATCTTGCCTTATGACATGATGGTTACTCGCTTCAAACGGTCTACAGTCTTGAAGTGATACTTCGATATACTTCAAAGGCTCTCAACGGCCTTGGTTAAGATTAGAGAAAGTTTTCACACTATGCTGATAACGATCTCGAAATCTGAACCTATAAGCGCTGGACTATTTATTGCTAACTGTCTTATGCAGGTACCGACGAAAGTCCATCTACCATCATCATCTACAACGACGACGCACCTGGACAGAAGAAGTAGATCAAGGCAAGAACTACCAAAAGACGATTCTTTGAAGATCACAGTGCATGAAGGAACATTGAATGAAGACTATTATACATCGACACACAAAGTTCAAGACATTGAAAGCAAAAGACCAATCACGGGAGCATCATTGAAATGACCATCCCTTAGGGGGAGATTGTTAGCAATTAATTTATTAATTGTGAAGTGATGGTCATTTGTTTATTTAGAACTTAAGTGTCAAATGTATTAATTAGTCTAGTTAGTGGGCTAATGGCATTAGATGTGTTAGTATCTTAAATGTATAAGTATAGTGCTAACATTAGCCCACACAAGAGCCCAAAGAAAAGCCCACCAATTGACTTGGTGTTGGCTGTGTTTGCTATATCACCACACACACTCTCATATTTCACTAGGGCCTCATTATTGTATCAAGAGAGTGTGTGTGTGTTTCCATAGAGTCATTGTATTATTTCTTCCATAAGTGATAATCATTCGACTAGAAGTTTTAACTTACGATCCACATACTACTTCTCATCTTGTTCTATACGATCTTGTGAGTGTCATCTATATTGTTTTGTGTTTGTGTGATAAAGAAAAGGGTTTCGGTCTATGCAATTTTACAATTGACATGCTTCATACGAGAGATATATAATAAATGTCATATGAACGTCATGATATAATAGGAGTTCGTATATTGCTATTGATGCAGCTAAAAGCATCATTTGCATTGGCTAAAACATTTTTTGCTAAACATAATATGTTAGACGTGTTATGCTAATACGTTACCTATCTTAAGAATTCTTGCTAGCATTCCATGTGCGTGACTTGATCACCTGAGCAGTTAGGGTTTGAGATATAATTTGGAGAAACAATTATTGAGAGAGAAATGTGGGAAACAATATGGTGAAAGTGAATGCATGAGAGTGAATGAGTGTGTTGAGAGTATGAGTAAATGAGGGTGTAGTTAATTTATAAAATTACCCCTCCACTTAATTTAAAATGATGGGATGATATAATCTGTGTCACCGGATGATGTAAGAATGAAGGGTCAGTATGATCTAATTTGATCTTTAGTTAAATGTTGTTATGTAAATAACTTTCGTCCTAATACATCTTCATCATAAGTTCATAACTATGAATCACACTCAAGTTATGAATTTGACTATTGCATAACTTATAATAAATTATTCATAACTTATAACTTATAGTTTATCATCTATAAACCATAGACATAATAAATCTCAATTACTACCATGAAAAATCCATATTCCAACAACTTCATTTTTAGCATCTAATCTTCAATAATTCATCATCTGCAACATGCATGCGAACACCGTAACATATATTCTACACAGGAACCCCAATATGGTTTCTACAATTTTCGATACATAGCTAACAATTTACACTTACTTATCTAATAACTTTACAATTAGATATTATTGTTGTCAAATCATCTTACATCCAAGCATGATACAACAAACAATATGATATTCATGAAAAATCCTTGTGTCAAACTTAGATTTCATTCATGTTATAGTTAATCGCAAAAATCGTCCCTAACGTTTAGCGAAATTGCAGATTTCGTCCAAATAGTTTAAAAGTGCATAAATCGTCCCTAAATCAAACTATTTTGCAAATTTTGGTCCCTACTATTTTGCAAAATTTGGTCCCTATTGGGACCAAAATTTGCAAAATAGTTTGATTTAGGGACGATTTATGCACTTTTAAACTATTTGGACGAAATCTGCAATTTCGCCAAACGTTAGGGACGATTTTTGCAATTAACTCTTCATATTATATCTTTTCAAAGATATGTTTCCATTTAAACTTTCTAATAGTATATCATGTTCTATTAGAATTAATTATTTTACCGCTTATGTTTATAACAATAAACATATATTCCAAGGTTGTATGTTTATTTTCCAATTCTTCAAGTGAAGTTTCATTCCAAACTAAGACTTAACATTTAACGTTTATGGAATGTTACTTCATATATGTTATACAACATATATGAAATAAGAAAATAGATATAACATTTCCACTAGCTTTGAGGAATACTAAGGAATTGTCTTATTTTAATTATAAATCAAAACTTAATTTAATAATTAAACATAAGTATATCTCCTAGATGCATACATTAATCCATTCATGAATTATTGCACTATGTATACTTCTAAAGATTATTTGAATTCAAATACTCCTTTTGATTACTTATGATCCTCGCACAAGTAATTACTCAAAAAAGAGTTTTGATATTGCATTGTCAATTTCATATTGATGAAAATAAGAATGACAATCATAATCTTTATACATTTAATATGCCTAGAAAGAATATTCAATTACAGTTAATTGCTTAAGTGTGATTGATAATCTTGTCATAAGGCATTCATTAAATATGTATACAAAATTGTCCATATGATTTCTACACAAATATTTAAACCTCTAGGATTTTCATTCCCTTTGAAGAAATTCATCTTCATTCTATAGTCTAACTATAGAGTTCAAGATAAATTAATTTTCTAAAAAACTAATTATCTTTATAGAATGCATCTTAACATTCATAGTATGAGTAATTTGCCAAATTCAATATTTGCAGTTCATCTTAATGACCAACATGTGTACCATAATCCTGTAACTCATAATCCTCAACATATTATTCAAATATTTGAGATATCCTTGCGGGTCTATGAATGAGGATTCCATCATCTTGAGATTTAACATTAACATGTTTAATCCTCATCATGACATTCACTAGTTTATTTTTAGAAGATTATGCATCTTGTAATTTTATCTTTTCAAGACAAAAACTCGTACTTGCCTTTTGCAATTTATAGACTATAAATACTTTGCAAGTAAAGCAACACTAAAATGATCTCTTTTGAGACATTACAAATACATATTGACAGTTCCTTACATTAGTTTGTTAATATCCTACTTCATAAGTTGTTTAACAAATTTATAACTTCAATTTTAAGTTAATGTGATTCATCACATTTCACAATAAATGGTGTCTTATTAATCTTCTAGGTTGGAGTCTTATTGAGTATATACAATCCATACTCAATTTTCTAACCTTGATAACTTTTTGGAAGAAAAGAAGTTATAGTTATCTTTAATCAAACGATACCAATAGAGTTTGATTCTCCTAACTGAACACACCACAAACTTGTGGTATTTCATTAGAACTAATATTGTGAGACAATCTAACAATATGTAAGATAAACTTATACTCATTTTGGCTTACCTATTTACCAACTAAGTCAACTTAATGGTGAAATAGATTTTTCAAGCCAATTGCATGCTTTATAACACAAGTACCTTTTAACTAAGTCACTTCATGTCCATGTCTCAACAAGAAGACATAAACTTTTATAATCCCACTATACGTTATAAATCATTGATCAACTCAATGACTTCTTGTATATGTCTTAATAAAGAAGACATAACAAGTTAACATCTTACTTTATATTATAATAAGTCTTGTAACAATTAAAAGACTTCATATTTATAGCTTTACTATAAAGTATAAACATGTATAACTAAAGTAATCATGAACACCACAATTTGGTTTCAATAGTAATTTCAAGTTAATTTATTACTTCACTTATTTATGACATTCCAAGAATACATAAATATTCAAATTTGAAGTAGTATCAGATTACTTCATTTATTTATGTCATTTCAATAATATATAAATATTTAGTTTGGAGTAGTCACATTATCAATATTGACAATGTTCTAATAGATATCTACTTTAGAAACAATAATTATCCATGTACGGTCTCACGAATCATGGAATTTTACCTTGTTGTTGTAATCTAGTCAAGGTCTCACTTAAGCTAAATTTCAACAACAAGTGTTTCTTGAATTAGATGTGTATTAGTCATATTTAGAACGTTAGTTTCTTACCTTGCGGTCAAGTCCTTTAAATCATATTCCTATATGTGTTGTACCTTGCACACTGTAAAACCCCAAAACTAAAACAATCCAAAATGACAAAATGCCCTCAAATTTAAAATTTTAATAACTTATGAATATTATATAAGTAACATCATTTGATGTTTAACCTAAGATAATTATGTCCTAAATTATTTAATGACTTATGCTACTAATAAAACTTTACATTATGAATAAAAGTCACAAAATAAATAATCCTCTACACATAAGTTAAATTAGGCGACAATTGTGCCATATACATCAAGAAAATTTCGGCCAAGGATCATTAAGGAGGATAAGTATGAATTTAATTTGAGTAATACCCTAATCCCACTAATTTAGTTCCTTCCTTATTAAGCCCAATCAAGAAACACGGTTTCCCCATTTTTCTATAATACCGAATATTGCTTTTCACCTTACAAAAACCCTAATTCCCTATCACTCAAAAAATTCGGCTACCCTTTTGTCTCCCTCATTTTTGTTCGATCCAAAGAAAGCAAAAAGAAGTTCTTGGTGATATTAATCTTGTGTTCGTGTTCAATTCGTATCAAGGTAATCATATACACTCCATTTGATCCATTCAAATCTTAAACAAACCCTAAATCCTACAACCAAAAGAGGCGACTGCTGCTGCCATTTCCTTATTGCTGCTGTTCGATCTAAAGGCAGAAAAAGGAGGCCTCTTGTGACTACAAATTGGTGTTTAATAGTGCCTTGAATTCCTGCCCGAGGTGGTGTATTGATTTTGAGTTTTGGAGTCCATACGAAGGGGGTATTCGGCTAGGTTCTTGGCTGGAAACTCTTTGGTGATCGATCCTCCCTTGTCCTTGCTTCTCCTTTGATCACGCTACGATGGTACATCCTTGTTAAATTAAATCTTATGCTCTTGATTCTTATACGTATCCATTGATGTTCTTGTCGAGTTATATACATAAAATCATAACTAGTTGCATGAAATAACAACTACATAAAATGACAAGTGAAAACCCTAATAATAATCGACCCACTGTTGTGGTTTAATTCGAATTGATATGTTCATGTTAAAATCTTATAAGAATCGACCAAGGTCTGTTCTAGCCCAACCCTAGATGCTTTGTATCAATTGGTAATCTATTTGAATGGAAAACCTTAAAAGATCACATGAAATAATAGACCAGTTACTGACCAGAAAAATTTAACCGATTTGATTCGATTGTATCTTGATGATATGAAAGTGTTTTTGGGAGTTTTTAGAGTCTATAACTAAGTTCAAGCAAATAGCTTTCTAGGAAAATTAACCTTGTAATTTTTAGAGGTCGGGAAGGAAACTTTTCGATTTTTAGAAGTTCAAGTGTCAAACTGAATTCGTATGTCTGAAAAAACAGTCCGTGTTTTTGAATTTTAATTTGCAAACCGTGTCGAATTAGAAGATTCCCTTTGAACTGAGTAATATTTCATATGTCTATTAATTACTGGAATTTTTGTAGATTTTTCTGAATTTTTCTGAAGGGGTTACTAATTACAAACTTTTCGTAGGTTAAAACTAATCAGAAATCTGAACGAGTTGGCTTAAGTGAATTTTAATCTATAGTTGTACTACAAAATAAAATCTAGAAAAATTAGATAAAATACTTAAGACATTGAAGTATCTCTGGGAATTTTTGGGGATTTTATTTCTGAGTTCTTATATGATTCACAAATTTGAGAAAACGTAACAAATTCGTACTTAAAAACTGTTAAGGTTTAAGAAGGATTTAAAAAGGTGCTATGTGTTTATTTTTCTAAACTAAAGGGTTTAAATTGTTATTTTTTTTTCTAAACTAAAAGGACTTAACTTGTTAAACCTTGTAACTTTATGATATTTACATTTCATACCCTAATTTTACCATAATGACACTATAATCCTTAAACTTGTTATATTTGCATTATGAACCCTAAACTTATGAAAACTACTCTATGAACCCTAAAATAATGTAAATGGCATTATGAACCTTAAACTATCAATATGGTCATCTTTAATACTTTAAGTCGATTTAATGATAACCTTGAATAGTCTTAATATGGAAACCTTCTAAATATGGAAACTTGCTATTTTTGGAAAGTTGTTAAATATAGAAAGTTACCTAAAATGAAAAGAAAACTAAAATGAAACTTATATGATTAAGAAACTATGAAACTCATAAGTAAACTTATAATGCATGTAGATTCACTGAAGAAGGAGTTTATTCCGATCCTTATGTTTCTAGTGTGTGTTTCCCTGGCGGTTTAAGGTACAGATATTCTACCCTTTTTCAGTAAGGGTGCTTTCGTTCTCATGACCTTCTTGATCTTGATTCATTATGATTCCCTAAGCCATTGCTATGTTCCCTTATACTTTGACTCGTTCTTCATGATCCATTTGACATTCGTTCATTAAGATCCTTGTGATATAATACCTGATTAAATTCGTTCGTTACCCTGTGATATTAGTATTCGACTCGCTTGACACTCCAAAGGTTCATTTGATTTTGGTGACTTGACATGAAAACCTTTCTTAATTATATCATGGAAACGCTTTGAGAAAAACTATTTTAAAATGATATTTACGAACGATGCGATATCACATTTACATGGAATTCTACTATCTTTTATGAAAACTAAATTTAAAGACCACTTTTATGAAAACCATTATTAAAGATCATTTTTATGAAAACCATTTGATAAAGATTTCTTTAAATAAACCATTTGATTATGAACAATCGATTATGAACCTTTGACGATGAACCTATGATACTTTGATGACTTGACTTTTGACCTTGCTATGATTCCCTTTGTTGATTCATGACTGTCATTTTATGATTGTCATTCCTATGATCCATTCTGACATTTATTTAAATGTCTCTGCCATGCTATGCTTATGTGTTTGCCACGCTTATTGAGTTACTTTCTCGTTTCTCTTGCCATGCTAGTTTGATTTTGTATGATATGATAGATCCGTGCCTGAGCTTAACTAGTTCTGGAGGTACCAGGACCATGTCTTTGATGGCACCTTAGGCATGACACTCCCGTAGAGGTGTGATAGATCTACGGCGTTCCCCCTTATGTATATGTATTTTATCGCGATTCACTATTGGCCAACCTTTTATGTGTGCTTAGTCTAGAGCTGACACACATACTTATGTTAGGGAGCGTATGGATGCATCCTAGGTTTTATGTATATTTAGTTATGGTGACCAGGTGGTGTGTGCCTTGCACTCCTTCTCACACTATTATTATTTACTTAGAGGTCTCCCCTCTTCGTATACATGTATTTACTCTAGTTTGATTTGACGGATTATGTATGGAGTTCTTATGGCACATCCTTATATGAACCTTTTCATTATTTCTTATTCTTTCTCGATTCAATTATTATTCTGTTCCCATGCATTCCTGATTGTTAGTTCTCCTTAAAATTCGTAAGACTTTCATAATTATACTTTCGTTGTGTATTCTTACTCTTTCGTTACTTATGCTTATTTATCGTTCTGTTATGTTATATATATCTGTTCACTGGGCTTTTTAAGCTCAGCCGCATTTCTTTTCCTGCGGCAGGTTTTAGTAGGAAGCTGGGTATGAGTGGAGAGTATCTTGGACTTAGAAGACTATACCTTGACAGCTATCCCGGATTAGTATGACTAGAAAGAATTATATTTAGACTTAGTATTTTGTTATTGTTCTCATTGTAACCTTGTAGTTTCAGAATTTCCTTTGTAACCTTTGATATTCATTTGTATTATTTCGTCATATGCTTGTGTTTTCTTTGATATGTCACCATAACGTAATACTTCTACCCTTATCGGGTTGGGGTGTTACAATTATGGTATCAGAGAGACAGGCTGCGACTTGTAATACATTTACCCTTTGCCTGTGAAGTTTGGACCACTAAGTTTCCACTGTAGGCGCTCATAAGACAACCTTTGAAAAATTTGCTTTAGGATTTCCCTATAGGAACTTAAGTTATTACCGGTGAGGAATGGGTAGACTAAGACATCTATGTAAGTAACATTGCTTCCGCATCACTCTGATTCGTGCCTTTGCTTTTAACTAAGCCTTATAAGAACATTGTTTTAAAGGTTAGAAAGTTTTGCAACCTAAGATTAGTAACCACCATTTAAGTTTCACTTCCTAATTTTGATCTCCACTTCCGATCTGTTTGATAAACAGTTAGATACCTTTCCGACCATCCAGATGGTCATTCAACCATAATGTGTTTGACACATTCTATGAATTCAATACTCATGTCGGATATGAAGTGTATCATCTGATACTACTCGGTTCCGCGTAATCCATTACTACCCCTATGAGAACCCTGGCAATTATCAACCACGAATATAAGAAGTTTTGTTCCCTCCCTTTAAATGATTGAACCTTGTCTGCCAACCAGTTCCTTTGGAAGGATATGGTGTAAATACTATCTCAGTACGAAATTGTTAACTAAGCATGATGATGCTGATAGCTAATAATCCATACAATCTCACTTTTGACGGTTATACGATGTTCGTATTACCAATGATACACACCCTACCTGCCCCTTACGCTAGAAAGCTAAACAAAATTCCGACACTTTGAACTGTTCGTTTATCTATCTCAACACAATGATGAACCAT
The DNA here is from genome assembly GCA_021014915.2 of Artemisia tridentata subsp. tridentata. NCBI lineage: Eukaryota > Viridiplantae > Streptophyta > Magnoliopsida > Asterales > Asteraceae > Artemisia > Artemisia tridentata. Next base: position 494,470,910 of record CP139509.1, on the reverse strand, counting down.
GTACTTGACCTTGACATATGAACTACCCGTTTGGTTTAACGACCGTATTCGATCTACGAATCCACTTACTTTTGATATATTTGATTTTGAGGTCTTTAAGTTATGGATTGGCTGGCTCTTCATAAGGCTACCAAAGACTACCATATCTGATATAAGACTTTTAGCAATCTATTTTTCATCCTACCTTGTTATGATGGCTCTCTACCACTTAAATCTCTTAAGATTAATGCTGCTATGGAAACATTTACTTCGATCTCATTTGATTGTCAAATTTCTCCTGACACCTATTAGTATCCACCCTTAGAAAGCTCTGGCTTTTGAAATATTTTGTTGTGCGAATATTTTCTCCGATGTTCTCTGATGAACCTCTTGGGATTCCCTCCTGCTTGGGAAGTAGAGTTGGCATTGAACTGATCCTTGACAGCTGGGTATGACTGGAGAGTATCTTGGACTTAGAAGACTATACCTTGACAGCTATCCCGGATTAGTATGACTAGAAGAGATTATATTTAGACTTAGTATTTTGTTATTGTTCTCATTGTAACCTTGTAGTTTCAGAATTTCCTTTGTAACCTTTGATATTCATTTGTATTATTTCGTCATATGCTTGTGTTTGCTTTAATATGTCACCATAACGTAATACTTCTACCCTCATCGGGTTGGGGTGTTACACACACTATATAAGATTTCTCCCACTTGTGCATGGAACAACATCATGTATCAGTAAACAACACGTCAATCGTTTGTTTATGTGATCAATATGATTGTGTCATAGATATTAGCATAATTAGTAGATATAGAACCACATTGTCTAGTAAGGAAATGTACATGACTATCCTTAAAACCACAAGTGTCTACAATTGGAAAGTAATTATCTCAAGTTGGGTTACTACCAAGATGACAAAGCTTGTAGCTCCCACTGAATTACAGATCATTACAATAATTCACTTTTCAGTAATTTCAACACAATACTCCCACTGGATTTGACAACATTGTAAGTGTTTCATAACAAGTAAAAGCAAACATTGTGCTATTAACTTTCCTACACCTTTGAGAAGACCCATTCGTAACAATTACTTAGGTATTAAAAAAGGGTGCATTCTACTATGTAGATGATGGACTATCCATCAATGCAATTAACTTGAAAATTGTGCATGCAATTTTTCCTTAATATGTCTACCATCCCCACAATGGTATGTAGCATCTTAAAATGGTCAAAGCACAACAACTAGATAAATTATGCTAGTTTGCCTTTTACCAATTTTGCGGTAATTAGTCTAGCTTCTAATTTAATAACCCATAAAATGTGCAATTTTCTTAACTATTAAAGTTTGCTATGAGTTATTTCTTAGAATTTAGACAATTCTAATTTTCCTATCTTACCTTTCTCATTCATGAAAAAGAATAGGATTAAGTCTCACTCTTCTCTCATAGAAAGGAGACTAGGTTTATTCTTTTAGTAAAGTTGACTCTAGCCAAAAACCCCTACGGGTGTTGATCAAATTACCAATAAAAGAATGTCCCACGTTTACGGTTTAACGTTGCATTAATACATTTAAAAGAATTTACAAAATTTAATTTTAGTATTTTCGATAATACAATCTTTTCAAGAAAATAAAATACCCAAGGAAATATTCATATAACCATTGAATTTTCTTGAAAACTAGGATTCAAATTTTCATAGTTTCACTACATCAGTTGATCTGCTAGTAATGAAAGTACAAAATATGGTAATCTGTCGAACAATAATCGGCAAACAATTTTCAATTCCTAGATCATTATGGGATTTACATTTGCCAAATACAATTTGCAAAGTAAGCATGTTTCATCCCATCTCATGCCTTAAGTTTCTAGGTCTCACTAACAACTTAATTAAGTTGTCTAATTTAGAAACTGCAAATTCTTCATGTACGGTCTCACGTCATGGAAATTTACCTTGTCATTGTAATCTAGTCGAGGTCTCACTTAAGCTAAATTACAATTTCAAGTGTTTCTTATAATTAGATGGCATTAACCTAAACTTTAGGGTACTTATTTTGATGTGTTAATCAAAATATGTACGAAGAAGCATGCATCGCATCATAAGTTTTCAAAACCTTTTTATTTACCAATTTTAGGCTAAGAGTTAAATCAACAAAGTTTTAATTGAGGTATTGAGTTCATTAATCAAAGAATTACCTACAATTATCGCCCACTATGTCCTACTGCTGCATGAGTCAAAAGACCCAAGTTATTCAGATAATTACCACAAAGTGGCACATGGAATTGAGGTCAATTCACCCTTAAGATGATTTTGTACAAAAATTAGCTTACTTGGTAGCTCCAATTAGATGTACAAAGGAGCGGAGTGACAAACGTCTGCCCAAAGGCTAATTAAAAACGCGTCTCTTTCGGTTGAAAATTTAATGTCAATCCTCCTTATACCCCTCTTATAGTTTGTAAAAAATGGGTGAGCCGTTCAACTATTGATACAAAACTCATCACTCAATTAAAAGTTTATGACTTTAAGTCTTAAAAACATGCTATAAACTATAATATTGCTAGTCTCGCCTGGGAGCAAATTACCGTGCGAAGCGAATTACTATCGGCACATAAGACTTTGCAATGTGTATAAATTATCACATCAAGTTTCATAGTTATTTAGTCAATTTATTTTCTATTCAAAAAATTATCGTTTTTTTGCTTACAATTTGTCATACAATTTAAACAAAAAATCAAGTAATTAATAAAAATAAATAACCAAATAAGTACACATAATCTTAACATTTAAATCATGTAGCCACATGCAAACTTGTTGATAAAACCTATTAATAATCTATTTATGTTTTAATATGCATATATTTAACTAAGACTATCCCCTACAATGGTAGGTGAGCCACATGCATCGGCGAATCGATTGAGTTAGTCTTAGCAGATATATACCAAATAGCACGTAGATTCATTAATATAATTAATTGAGGTCCTCCCCAATTTTAGATCTATCAAAATTACATGTGAAAAATAAATAAATGATCTATGAATCCATGCCGAACATGTACGTTTGCATGGATCCTACCTAACAATTAGGATATTGCCACAGGATCACTTTCAAATGTATAAACATGTATAAACCTAGGGTTCTAATCAAATTAATTAACCAAACACAAACCCTCAAAAATAAATATTAGGCAATCGGCATAAAAAAAATTAGGGTTTGAGTTGGAAAAATAAACCCTAAATCGACTACATGTATAAACCAATCAAGATTCGATTTTTATTATATGTTTCGGTAATTAATTACATGTTATAATGGCTCGTGATGCCACTGTTAGAATTATAAAACCATGAAAATCATATATAAACCAAAACATCAAAGAACACATATAGCAGAAGCATAGGATACATATAACACATAAATAATTAACCGAATATTAAAGTGAACATACCTTGATGATTTTAGCAAGAAAAAGAATCAAACCGTGCAATATGAATGATGAACCCTAACTAGGGTTAATAGGATTATAAGAATTTCCCCTTACCGATTTTGCAATTCAATCCAAGATTCTTACAATAGTGTGTAAGAATCACGTTCTTGTACACACAAACTAATACCGAATTAATGTTATGCAAGTAATAACACAAAACAAAGATTTCTTGACAATCAAAATTTATGATCGACCCTATAGGGATATATGTAACACCCCCAAAATATCGCAGCGGAACGATAGTGTCAAAATATCGCAGCGGAACGATAGTGTCAATGGGGTGCTACCTCACAGCACAAAGTACAAGGTATAGAAAACGACCTCTAAGTGAGACGTTTTGAAAAGCTACCATTCGAATAAATAGAAATCAGAGTTTACAAAACAAGAGGTCCCAAAGTAATAATACATAAGTTTTTAAAGCATATCGAATGGTAAACGATAAAAGCACAAGTCTCCAAAACATGCCCTAAGACTCTATGCTCCATGCCTCCGCTATCGCATTACTAACCTGAGATAAACATGCTAAAAAGGGTCAACACAAAGGTTGGTGAGTTCATAGAGTTTATTTAAATATGTTGCAAATCCTTTAGAGAAAGTTCCCACAGCAAAGGCATTGTAAATCCACTCAGTCGCAAATCCCGCCCATACAAAACTTGCAACCTGTGTGTTCACAACCCACTGCTAAAATATAGTATGAGTAAAGCATGAATGTATACGATATGCATGCACTTAATATAAAGTATAACAACCAACTGAACCTCATGACAAGAATAAACAAGAATATAGCATAGCTGGATTATATTTACCCAGGGCCAAGAGTTATGGGGCCAAGGGTGGGGGCGTCAACCCGATAGTACTATCAATACCTCTCCGTCGGCTCCATCCAGGAGTTAAACAGTGGTTAAAGAATATAGCGTATAGAATAGTGTTCACACATTAAGGCATATATCGTAACAAAGCTACACATCATGTTTAAGAGTATAAAAGTATAGCGTAGCATATGAGTAAAATTGTTTTGAGTAAAAGTGAAAACAAGCAGTTTAAGCATGTATCTCCCCAAAGAGTTTAAAACAAGTATTAAAAGAGTAAGAGTGAGGCTATGACTCATCGAAAACAAAGTGCGCAACCAAGCGAGATAATAAAGAAATAACCGCGAGAATCCTACAAGCAACCTATATATATATATACGCGTGCCTTATCTTCTAAAAAAAATGATATATTTATCTCTATATGCCATGTAAGTTGTAACCTCAATTATACTTGGTACATAATGTTTAAATAATTTTTAAAGTTGAATTTGGCTTTTAAAAACATTTACAAGTATAGAATATATTTCTTACCAAATTTCAATTTTTAACTCGACTTGTGTCTTTAAGTCCAAAAAGAGTCGCAAGGGTCCAAATTAAGTCCAAGAGTTTAATTCTTAGTCAAAATGTTCAAATTATGACTAAAGGTCCAAAATATATTAGGTGGTTCAAAATAAAACTTAAGGGTCCAAATTCATAAGTTATTAACCTTTTCATAACTTTTATTTCAAAATCTGATGGAATTTTTGTGACTAGCTCATGATCAAAAATTCATATTTCTCAAACCGTAAGTCAAAAAATCATGTTCTTTATATCCCAAGCTTCCTCTATGTCCCTAATTTACTGTAAAAGTGAGCTTACTCAAAAATATCTAGGTATAAACACTTTTTACAATTTTTCTTTACAAATCAGTCCCAAGGGTCAAAGTAACTCAGTTTTATGCCTCACCAAAATGGCCATATCTTGAGATCTACAAGTCTTATGAAGGTAAACTCAATTGGAGATGATAGATCTACTTGTCTACTATAGTCCACATATTTAGTTTTCAAAAAGTTATGGATTAAAACTCAACTTATGCCCCAAATAGCAACAGTATACAATTCTGACCTAGTTTCACCAAAAAATTCATATCTCAATCATCGGGTATCGTCACGTGAATCACCACCCGTGGAAATGACCACAAGAGATAGATCTATAACTAAATATTTTTAGTTTAGGTCAAAGATCTACTCATTAGCACAGTTAATTCAATCTTTACCACGGATCAGAAATCTGTTTTGCAATACAAGTCATTTTAGGGTTTTCTTGTAATTTAAAGTGTGTACCAAGTATAATCAAGCCTAAACAACTTATGTAGTATATAAAACACATAATATGACATAGATATCAGAAGTGAAATGAATGAAAATAATGAGGGTTGGTTCCTTACAAGGGGTGATGAACAAGAAAATCAATGAAACCAAGAATAACTAGCACTAATGGATCTTTATCTTGCACCAACTTTTGATAGAGATTAAAACAAAAATGATGTGTGGTTTGCTCTTGATATACACGACAACAAGAGGGAGATGGGCAGAATTTTTGGAGCTTGCATGTAAAATGAGGAGTTTAGGTGAGACTTATGTAAAGTGGAGGAGTTATGGAAGATGGGAGTATACACTTGTCCAAGCCAAGGACAAGTGTATAGTGAGGTGGTATAAGGGGGCGGAAAAACAAGGGGCAAGGAGAAAAATGCAGAATTTTTATCATTAATTAAATTATAATGTGTATTGTGTAGTGTAGGTTGCTCCCGGTACTCAAACGTAGGGTTTTTAGGACACATAATGCAATACCGGGTAACGTAAAAGTATAAAAACTTCCAAAAATATTAAAATTTGTTTTCATAACCTAATTTAGTAATTTAGATGAGTGATGAGTTCATTGGGAGATTTAAATATAGTTCAAACCTAAAAACAAGGTTAGGATCGCGAAAGGCGTAAAAGGTGCAAGGTATACGTAAAAATGGAAAAAGTGAACAGTGACTTTTAAAATAGAATTGTAAGGAACTAAAGTGTATAAAATGTGTATACCGAACATTGTCTAGTGTCGGTTGAATTAATTGTATGTTAAACGCGAGTTGTTACCAAAATTTGACGAAATCGTGAAACGAGACAGAAAATGAGAAATATAGAAAATTTTGAATAATGGGAGATTATAATGGAATATTAAACCACTAATAACATGGAAGACAAATAGAAATTCCAAGCACGGTTCATTAATAGATAGAAATGCAAATGATCGCTAAACTGGGTACTATTTATGCATAACTTGCAAGAATAATTGCCACAAGGATGAAATTTTTATAATAATATCTCATTTTACTAAAAAAATGAACTAAATTTATGATGATGATACTGATGATACATGAATACGCAGCTAAACCATACTGGTTACGCGCATTTGAATACCCGTAAACCTAGTTTACGTAAGGATGAATGATGACCATGAATAGTGATTGGTGAATAGTAAATGATGAATAGTAAATCATGAATAGTAAAAACCCAAAAATGCGAATTGTGACAGTCTCCACCCGTTAAAGGAATTCAGTCCCTGAATTCAGCTCGTTCGTTCTATGTACGTACGTTCTCGTGGTCAGATTTGATGGGGCAAACTTTCCCATTCTCGAGCGTAGCCCTCAAAAGGCCTTTAGATTTTTGATTCAAATTTAATCTCACAACTCATCAGACAAGAACTGTCATGAGATTAAACCAAATCAGCTAGGGTAACAACTTGACTCTTAGCTTGATTTTCGCAACTCATCAAACAAGAACTGTCACTAGATGAAGCTAGGAAACAAGTTGTCAGAAAGAATGGATTCAACATCCTGAAATGAGGTCTTTTGAAAGATTGGCTCGATTTTGGAATCACTTACACCGATCGAATCAATTGGTAAATAAATATAACTACGGTAAATAATATCCGGTATAAACTTAGTAGGGCAAAGCTATACTTCAATGGAATTTAACAATGTGGTAGAATACTTAATTGTCTAGGGAAAACATACCCGTTACGCGTTGCGGGCTGCCTCGGTACCAAAATAGAATGCTCAGCCCCCCTTGGTGGACTAATATTGATTTCACGCTTTGGGTCGTTTCCCTCAATTGCTAAAGCTAGAGTCGGGTTACCCTGCATTTGTCTTGGTGCCCTATTCAACCTAGGACAGGCATATCGGAAGTGATCCGGGCTGTTACACTCATAGCATGTCCTTTGGTTATTCTTCATGTTGCCCACATTCGCTGGCGCTTTACACTGATTTGTAAAATGACCCAACTGATTGCAATTTGTACACACACGGCATGGCACAGACCTCTGGTGATGATAAGTACATTTCGTACACTTAGGATGTGGACCTTCATACCCTTTCTGACCCAAACTAGTTGCCGCAAAGGTTCTTGCCTTCTTGTTATCAATCAGCGTGCCCATTTTCTTTTCTGACTCACTCGCTCCCTTCCTTTTATCACTGTTTCTCAAAGTTCCATTCCTAACCATCTCATCTGTGAGGGCTCCAGCCTTCAATATTGCACTCTGGATTGTGGAAGGCTCAGTTGCTTTTACAGTCCCTCGAATTTCAGGAACAAGGCCACAGATGTACCTTTCGATTCTCTTGGATTCAGGGGTAACCAGATGAGGAACTAGTTTCGCTAACTCATGGAATCGATCCGTGTAGGCTGCGTGGCCAGCTCCTATCATAGAGTGATGATAGAGTTCATTTTCCAGCTTCTGCATCTCATTGTCAGGGCAGTACTCCTCTTTCAGCAGCGCCTTGAAGTCATCCCACGTCATTCCCACATCGGCTTCTCTGCCTTTGGCTTGAATCTGCGTGTTCCACCATGTTAACGCCTTTCCTGATAGCGAACATGCCGAATACTTCACCTTCTGATTTGTTCCACAACTACTGATGTCAATCACTGACTCCATCTTTTAAATCCAGCGGGTATACTCCAACGCACCTCCGTTACCGTTAAACTCCATTGGTTTGCATGCCATAAATTCCTTATACGTGCATCCAGTTGCACGGGTGGCAGTCTCATTCACACCTACCCCATTGGTGTCATCATTTCTGCTTCCGTGTTTTCCCGATTTATTGATATGATTGCCAACTTGAGTGACAATAGTGGGAAGTAAGTTTTGAAGTTGTTGAGCGATGATGGCGGCAAAATCAGGATTTCCACCATGGTTGTTATCATTGTTTTCAATGCCGCGACCGCCTCCTCTACCTCCACGTCCACCAGTCCTTCCACCCCTTGATGCCGTACCTCCTCTGCTAGTGCTGCGAGTTGTCCTCCTTGGTGCCATTTTCTACAAGGAAGGACATATAGTGAACGTTAGAGATGAGGGAAAACCGTTGACTACCCAATCTATACTCAACGTTCTTATACATAGTACCACGTCACAAGTTGCCTCCTAAATGGTGCCAATGCCGATCAACGTAAGCATGGTCACATATGTCCAAGTGTGTCGTGATGCATTTATAATTATGTTGGCCACCATAATTATAACTGCATCCTTTCACATGTGTACATATTACCAAGCACACATATCTCAGTGATTGATGTTACTTAAATAGGTAGTCATTTTATCATCCGATCCTAAATGGTGAAGGAGTAATGTGGTATGGGTATTTAGGGAGTGTCGCACTCGGTACATAGGAGCCTCTCTTAGGTGCTAAAGTCACGGTAAGGTTTAGTCACTAAAAAGTATCTTCAAGAGAACTCCCATACTCCGCGAATCATCAAATCTCTGCAGCTAAATAATAACCTTTATTTAACTCAATCTCATGTCTCATCAAACAAGAACTGTCACAAGATTGAGTTAAATAACCAGTTATTATTGAGCCCTACATTTTTGATGACTTGACTAAATTATGGGATTTCCCTATCATTACAAAAGCATATCATCTAACAGCGCGGGTCTAGACGCAAATTTATCGGAAAGCATGTGCGCATGAAAAGTGTGTAAGGCGATAAGGAGGAGAGTCCCAACGTATATAGTAGTTATAGTCTAGGTACTAAATGCAACCTAGTTCTCTATAACCAAGGCTCTGATGCCAATCTGTAACACCCCCAAAATATCGCAGCGGAACGATAGTGTCAACGGGGTGCTACCTCACGGCACAAAGTACAAGGTATAGAAAACGACCTCTAAGTGAGACGTTTTGAAAAGCTACCATTCGAATAAATAGAAATCAGAGTTTACAAAACAAGAGGTCCCAAAGTAATAATACATAAGTTTTTAAAGCATATCGAATGGTAAACGATAAAAGCACAAGTCTCCAAAACATGCCCTAAGAGTCTATGCTCCATGCCTCCGCTATCGCCTTACTAACCTAAGATAAACATGCTAAAAAGGGTCAACACAAAGGTTGGTGAGTTCATAGAGTTTATTTAAATATGTTGCAAATCCTTTAGAGAAAGTTCCCACAGCAGAGGCATTGTAACTCCACTCAGTCGCAAATCCCGCCCATACAAAACTTGCAACCTGTGTGTTCACAACCCACTGCTAAAATATAGTATGAGTAAAGCATGAATGTATACGATATACATGCTGTTATTTCCTAAATCTAACCTTATCTAACAACCCCAATCAATGAGAGGCACAATGGTGAAGTGTGGTGCAAGATTCTAGTGAGAGAAACTAGAGAGATAAATACATATATAAAACACACACCTCCAACCTATGCAAATGAGAGGGTTGGAGGCTTTATATAGTTTATAACTTGGGTGGGCTTGGGCTATCTTTTGGGCTTTCTTTTTGTCTATTAGATTAGCTCAAGCCCATTGACTATTCTTTTAACTAAACAACAACACTTTTACAAAAAATAATAAAACACAAATGACCATCACTTTTTATAAAAGCTAACAATCTCCCCCTAAGGGATGGTCATTCAAACGACGCTCCGTGTGATTAGGTCATTCGTCTTCAATGTCTTGAGCTTAGTGTGTTGTTTTAGAATAGTCTTGCTTCTTTGTTCCTTCATGCTTTGTGATCTTCAAAGTATCGTCTTTTGGTCGGTCTTGCCTTGATCTACTTCTTCTGTCCAGATTCGTCGTCGTTGTAGATGATGATGGTCAATGGACTTTCGTCAGTACCTGCATAAAACAGTTAGCAATAAATCGTCCAGCGCTTATAGGTTCAGATTTCGAGATCGTTATCAGCATAGTGTGAAAACTTTCTCTAATCTTTACCAAGGCCGTTAAGAGCCTCTGAAGTATACCGAGGTATCACTTCAAGACTGTAGACCGTTTGAAGCGAGTAACCATCATGACATAAGGCAAGATCCTTAGATCTCATTCAGACTCATACAACTTGTATCCTTTTTGATGAATACAAGTGTATTTCATTGGAAGTGTTCCTAAGAGATCTTTGATGAATCTCATGTCTCTAGACTCAATAATGTGCGTTTTGGTTTTAGTCATCGGAGGCATGGAGCAGAGTGCCACCTTTTCAATATCAACACATCTCGAATTGAGAGGCCGATAGATTATGCAGTGTTCTCCGTGAGAAATGAAACAAATATCTTTAAAGAGATATCTGAGTGGATAGGAGGGGTGGTGCAATGCGTCACTGGGTCCATGACGTCTTGTCTTCAATACCAGTATCACCTTAGTGAGTACCGATAGCAGATGTATTGACCTGGTTTCTGACCTAAGTTTTCATGGAGGGCTATTTCTTTTCACCCTTACAAAAACTTTTCTTTTTCATTCTTCAACCCCTTCTTTCTCCTTTCTCATTATACTCCTTTTTTCAATCTTACCTAAGGACTTCTAATGCTAAGCTATTGGAATTGTCCTTGGGTAGATCCCTCCGGTTCTGGCGGATCATTGGACATAACCTAACCATAATCACCTTATTACTCCATGATTATCCTAGATTATTTGTCACATGCCATTAAACCTTGTGAAAATCTCTCAACATGTTTATGAGAAAACACATTTAGTTAACACATTGGGAGTTTTGCATTTTTGAAATACTCCCCTTTCACATGTGCTCATGCATTTTTGAAATAAACTTGCACATGTTGGGTAGAGTTCGCACATTTGAAATGATCGATTTTCAATGATCATGACCTTCGCGAGACACGCTTGCATCACTAGTTAGACTAGCTTGAAATTATTACCCGTCCCGGTCATATTCAATGATCATCTCTCGAATTGGTACATTCTACTCAGACAAGTCCTTTGCGAGACACGCTTACATCACTGGAAAACCAGCTTGAAATTATTACCCGTCCCGGACTAGTCTTTTCGATAACGGACAGTTAGTTTCGTCAATTCGAGGGTTAAACTGAGTCTTTCTGTAGAGCTCATTTGAGATTCGAACCATGATCACATTTTAATCACATTTCTCCCCCTCAAAAATAGCATTTCGATGGTATTTTTGATACCGTTTGATTAAAATCATTGTTTTTGGAAAGCTAATAGGGAGAAACGATCATGCATGAACTTTTTGGAACAAATTTCTTTTTGGAATACTCCCCCTCAAAACTTGCATTGATTTTGACATTTTTGAAAACTTTGGAGCAAGTGGGGAGGAACGATTTGAAAAATCTTAAGCAACATTTTTGAAAAGTTTTGAAAAACGTTTTGATAAATTTTGAATAAAATTTTGCTTAAGATTAAGAAGTTTGGTTGGATAAACTTTGCATGAAAACTTCTTATTATTTAGGATTGTTGCAATAAAGTGTACAACAGGGTCCTTTCTTTGAAAAAAGGGTTATACACTGTTATGTGTGCATAAGCCAAAATGTTGAAGCTCGGGTTGTAAGCTGAAATACTTACAAGCCATTTAGATTTTTAGGATAAGCGCTCGAAATTTTTTGATGAAGCACTTTCCTTTCTTTGAAGATCGGGTCTTGAACTGATGTGTTCAGAAGCCATTAAGTTAAGCTCGGGTTTCGTACTGAAGTATACGAAAGCCATTAAATTAAGCGCGGGTTCCGTACTGAAATGCACGAAAGCCATCAAATTAAGCGCGGGTTCCGTACTGAAATGCACGAAAGCCTTCAAATTAAGCACGGGTTCCGTACTGAAATGCACGAAAGCCTTAATGAAGAAAAATTTGAGAAACGACATGTTTTGGAAAAACATAAAAAAGAACTCTCGCTCAAGCACCTGTACATGCCCGTATCATTGTTGAATGACATTTCTAAGTACGTACAGAATATCGATTATACGAGAGACATGTCGTGAGAAGAATATTTTTGGTTTTTGAGTTTTATATTTTTATGTCTTTTTGAAATTTTTCTATATTTACAGTATAGATTTTAACAAGTATATATTTACAAAAATATTTACATGCGAAGCTCGTTGATATAAATCAATAAAATTCGAGAAGACTTTCTAACTCTTCGGGAGTTAGGCTTCGCATTCCAATTCGACGAACTAAATTTTCAAACCGCTCTTTTGGGAGGGCTTTAGTAAATAGATCAGCGAGTTGGTATTCAGTCTTCACGAAAAATAATTCAACAGTACCCTCTTCAACGTGCTCTTTTATGAAGTGATAGCGGACTCTAATATGCTTGGTCTTCGAGTGTTGCACTGGATTGCACGAGATGGCTATGGCACTTTTTGAATCGCAATACAAAGGTATGCGGTTGAAAGAGAAACCATAATCTGTGAGTTGTGTTCTCATCCAGAGAATTTAGGCACAACACGCAGATAGAGACACATACTCAGCTTCTGCTGTTGATAAAGCAGTGTAGTCTTGTTTCCTTGAGGACCAGCCTACTAGCTTTTCTCCAAGAAATTGCGCTCCGCCTGACGTACTTTTCGCTGTAACTTGGCAACCGGCATGGTCTGCATCTGAAAATGCTATTAGTGTAAAATTGGAATCCTTCGGATACCAAAGCCCCATGTTAATGGTTCTTCGTAGGTATCGAAAGATCCGTTTAACCTCTTGGAGGTGAAGTTCGGTAGGCCTTGCCTGAAACCGTGCAAGTAAACAAACAGCAAAATGAATATCTGGTCGGCTTGCAGTTAGGTACATGAGAGAACCAATCATGCTCCGATATTTCTTCGGATCCATGGGTTTCCCATATAGGTCAGCGCCTATTTTTGGTGAAGTGACCATTGGAGTACCAACAGAGACACAATTGTCCATTCTATGTTTTTTCAAAATCTCAATTGTATATTTAGCCAGATTTAGAAAAATACCACGTGGGGATTTATGAATTTGTAAGCCTAAAAAGAATTTTAATTCACCCATCATGGACATTTCGAATTTGCTTTTCATGAGATTTTCAAAATGTTTTGAATGTGTCGGATTAGTGGACCCAAATATTATGTCGTCCACATAAATCTGAACAATCAAAATATCATTTTTGTATTTTCTTGTAAACAAGGTTGGATCAATTGTTCCTTTGGTGAAACTATTTGACAACAAGAAAGATGATAACTCGTCATACCACGCCCGTGGGGCTTGTTTCAAACCATAGATTGCCTTCTTTAGCTTGTAGACGTATTCCGGATGATCTTTGTCAACGAAACCGTCTGGTTGACTCACGTACACTTCTTCTTTTAGAGTACCATTCAAGAAAGCCGTCTTGATGTCCATCTGATAAACCGTGATGTTCTTGTGAGCCGCATAAGCTAAGAAAATCCTGACTGCTTCAAGCCTTGCAACTGGTGCGAATGACTCTTCAAAATCTATCCCTTCTTCTTGTCTATATCCCTTTGCCACCAGACGAGCTTTGTTGCGAATCACAGTCATTTCTTCATCCTTTTTGTTTTTCCATAACCACTTAAGATCAATGACTAGTTTGTCAATTGGTCTTGGAACTAAATCCCAGGTGTCATGGATTTGAAATTGAAGAAGTTCTTCCTGCATCGCTTCAATCCAGGCATTATCTGCCATTGCTTCCCGAATGTTCTTAGGTTCTATGAGACTGACTGAGCAGACATAGATGCACATGTCGCAATCGGTGTGAAGTTGTTTTCTCGTCTGAATTGGTCTTGAGGGTTCACCAATAACCTGTTCAATTGGATGGTCTTTTGTCCACTGTAGTGTTGAAGGGTACCTTGGTCTGTTTGAATGTGTATTAGACGGTTCATGTAATCTGGAAGATGATTCACCAGATTCCGTTCCAAACGGGTTTTCAAAGACTTCTTCGTCTAACACAGCATTATTTTGTTCTTGCTCATCAATTCTTGGTAGAACAATTTCAATGAATGGAGTTGCTGGAGTAAATGTAGATGATGTTGAGGTCGAGGGAGTTGGTGCGCTAACTTCAAATGTTGTGGATGCATCTGGATTTGGTGGTGTTGGTGGTGGTGGTTGATGTTGAGTGGGTGCAGCGGAATGTTGGTTAGATGCATTTTTCGAAGCGCCACCATAGTATTCATCGTACATGAACTCGAAGAAATTATCCAGTTCCTGATTTGTGGGTTGTTCATTATGAATTGATTGAGCTCCTTGAGGTGCGAGTCCTGAACTAATATGTCCAGAAGTCATCGGGTTAAGCGCGGGTTCTAGAGTGAGTCTCTCAATTAGGTCATTACAATGATTCCTAACAAGTACATATTTACGTGAATTGGAGTATATCTCCAGCTGATTCCTAACAAGTACATATTTACTTGTTAGGAATCATTGTAACCAATTCACGTATATCTCCAGCTGGAGGGAGATTGTTAGAAATGAAGCTGAGCGATATTTACGTGAATTGGAGTAGACAACTAGTTTGCATAAAGTGCAGGGACTGCTAATGTAATATTGTAATAGTTGTCAAAAGAAAAGCCTATAAATACCCCTCAAGTCTCCACTTGAGGGGTGTGAGAGTGTGAGCTTATTTTCATTTCCAGAATATCCAAGTTTCTCTCCACCTTCTCTCTACTTTCTCTCTCTAAACATATCATGGATTTCTTGTATTTTGATCAACCAAGACCTCCTGAACGTGAATCTTGTTATTACAATTGGTATCAGAGCATGTAAAAGAAAAGGGCTTACTAATTGGGAGGGAGTAATAACCCAATTAGGTCATTACAATGATTCCTAACAAGTACATAACAATGATGAATACATGCTGAAGTAGAGCAGTTTCCTCTGAGGATGTCTTCACAGCTCTTGATATTCTCGTATCTTTCTCAGCTTGCTTGAATTACTTGTAGAATCACTGTAATGACCTAATTGGGTTATTACTCCCTCCCAATTAGTAAGCCCTTTTCTTTTACATGCTCCCTCCCAAATTGATAACCCGTTTGATATAGCCCTGATGCTTGTAGAAGAAGTTTCTCTGAAATCTTGCCCAAATTTTCTTCAGTCTCTTGCACAGCGGAAAATGGATCATAGACTGATAATCTGTAACTTCTTCACAGGTTTGTTTGGGGAGCATCATATCGACATCTTCAACTCACTTAGAATGCTTCCAGTTCTACAATCAAAACCCCGATGTACACATTTCTCCCTCCAGGATGATGACGATCTTTCGGAGTCATCCTACATATGTGTACATAGGCATATCAACTGGAAGCAACATACAAATTAATACCCCATGAGTGGATGTCGATAACTATTCTCTTTACAGTTCTCTTCAGATCAACCTCTTATCAAACCTCTTATCACTTCCACTGGCTAATAGTAAATGACCACGTATGGAGACAATCCGATATGACAAATTTGAGAATGAAGTAGAATAACCCAAATTTGTGACTTAAACTTGCACGATAGTGTGACTAAGAACCTATACTGAGCACTACAACGTAACTCCTTAAAGCATAGGTCGTTTCATATACCCATCCATCCTTCCTTAACTGTATATGAACCTCTCTTGAATTATCCACATCTTTGTGTGACACTGAGTACTACAACGTATCTCCTTTAAGTGATAGTTAACTAGGTCTTCGTCCATCCACCCCTTGACCTATGAAAACTAGATAACCCAAGACTTAATCACTATTCTATAAATGCTCAAACAAGGATCTCGAAGAATCATGCATCCAACCAACCCCGATATCTTCAAGATACTAAGTACACCCACCCGTGAAATTCCACTTCAACTTCAAATAGGTAATAATGAATCATCATCCTTGTAGTCACGGTTGACAACAATCAACAATCAATATTTAGCCATTGTCATTTGATTGCGAATCTTGATCAGGATCTTTAAAGCTATACGTGGTGTTTTGAGGATGTATTCCGATAATTTCATTTGTGATTTTGGTGCGGTGCGAGTTTGAAATATGCCTTATTTTCAAATCTAAACATGCTAGGAAAATTTGAGTTTTAGAAATTTTTACGCCAAATTTGTCCGAAAAATTCGAATTTTGACCTAAAAATTTGAATTTTGGGCCAAAATTTTCATCGTTACACCATAATTTGAATTTTGCGTAAAAATTGACCATATAGTCACTCCTCGAAATTAAATTTTACTCAACTTTTCCCGCCAAATTTTTTTTATTATTATTTTTTTGGCATACTCAATGTTTTCCTTGCTCGGAAATTTTTCTCTAACTCGGAAGATTTCTATTTGCTCGGAGAAAAACTGGCTCGGAAAAACATACTTACTCGGCAAAAAACTTGCTCGGAGAAAAACTTGCTCGGAGAAAATCTTGCTCGAAGAAAAACTTGCTCGGAGAAAATCCTTGCTCGGAAATGTCCAATCTCGGAAGAATTAGACTTACTCGGAAAACTTTACTCGGAAGATTTGGGTCTAACTCGGAAGAAATTATCCTTGCTCGAAAGATTTTTTACCACCTCGGAACTCCTTACTCGGAGGATTCAGTGCTTACTCGGAGGAATTTGTGCACTTACTCGAAGGAATTTCCACTTACTCGGAAATTTTTTGTTCCTTGCTCGGAAAATTTTTTCTTACTCGGAGAAATACGTAACTTTTCCGAGAAAAAACACCAAAAAATCATATTTTTCACCATAAATCACCACGATTCGATCAAGGTTTGCTCATGATACCAATTGTAGAGACAAGATTCACGTTCAGGAGGTCTTGGTTGATCAAAATACATTAAATCCATGATATGTTTAGAGAGAGAAAGTAGAGAGAAGGTGGAGAGTATTATGGATATTCTGGAAATGAAAATAAGCTCACACTCTCACACCCCTCAAGTGGAGACTTGAGGGGTATTTATAGGCTTTTCTTTTGACAACTATTACAATATTACATTAGCAGTCCCTGCACTTTATGCAAACTAGTTGTCTACTCCAATTCACGTAAATATCGCTCAGCTTCATTTCTAACACATGCACCTAATATAAAGTATAACAACTAACTGAACCTCATGACAAGAATAAACAAGAATATAGCTTAGCTGGATTATATTCACCCAGGGCCAAGAGTTGTGGGCCAAGGGTGGGGGCGTCAACCAGATAGTACTATCAATACCTCTCCGTCGGCTCCATCCAGGAGTTAAACAGTGGTTAAAGAATATAGCGTATAGAATAGTGTTCACACATTAAGGTATATATCGTAACAAAGCTACACATCATGTTTAAGAGTATAAAAGTATAGCGTAGCATATGAGTAAAATTGTTTTGAGTAAAAGTGAAAACAAGCTGTTTAAGCATGTATCTCCCAAAAGAGTTTAAAACAAGTATTAAAAGAGTAAGAGTGGGGCTATGACTCACCGAAAACAAAGTGCGCAACCAAGTGAGATAATGAAGAAATAATCGCGAGAATCCAACAAGCAACATATATATATATATATATATATATATATATATATATATATATATATATATATATATATATATACGCGTGTCTTAGCTTTTAAAAAAATGATATATTTATCTCTATATGCCATGTAAGTTGTAACCTCAATTATGCTTGGTACATAATGTTTAAATAATTTTTAAGGTTGAATTTGGCTTTTAAAATCATTTACAAGTATAGAATATATTTCTTACCAAATTTCAATTTTTAACTCTATTTGTGTCTTTAAGTCCAAAATGAGTCGCAAGGGTCCAAATTAAGTCCAAGAGTTCAATTCTTAGTCAAAAGGTTCAAATTATGACTAAAGGTCCAAAATATATTAGGTGGTTCAAAATAAAACTTAAGGGTCCAAATTCATAAGTTATTAACCTTTTCATAACTTTTATTTCAAAATCTGATGGAATTTTTGTGACTAGCTCATGATCAAAAATTCATATTTCTCAAACCGTAAGTCGAAAAATCATGTTCTTTACATCCCTAGCTTCCTATATGTCCCTACTTACTGAAAAAATGAGCTTACTCAAAAATATACAGGTATAAATACTTTTTACAATTTTTCTTTACGAATCAGTCCCAAGGGTCAAAGTAACTCAGTTTTATGCCTCACCAAAACGGCCATATCTTGAGATCTACAAGTCCTATGAAGGTAAACTGAATTGGAGATGATAGATCTACTTGTCTACTACAGTCCACATATTTAGTTTTCAAAAAGTTATGGATTAAAACTCAACTTATGCCCCAAATAGCAACAGTATACAATTCTGACCTAGTTTCACCAAAAAATTCATATCTCAATCATCGGGTATCGTCACGTGAATCACCACCCGTGGAAATGACCACAAGACATAGATCTATAACTAAATATTTTTAGTTTAGGTCAAAGATCTACTCATTAGCACAGTTAATTCAATCTTTACCACGGATCAGAAATCTGTTTTGCAATACAAGTCATTTTAGGTTTTCTTGTAATTTAAAGTGTGTACCAAGTATAATCAAGCCTAAACAACTTATTTAGTATATAAAACACATAATATGACATAGATATCAGAAGTGAAATGAATGAAAATAATGAGGGTTGGTTCCTTACAAGGGGTGATGAACAAGAAAATCAATGAAACCAAGAATAACTAGCACCAATGGATCTTTATCTTGCACCAACTTTTGATAGAGATTAAAACAAAAATGATGTGTGGTTTGCTCTTGATATACACGACAACAAGAGGGAGATGGGCAGAATTTTTGGAGCTTGCATGTAAAATGAGGAGTTTAGGTGAGACTTATGTAAAGTGGAGGAGTTATGGAAGATGGGAGTATACACTTGTCCAAGCCAAGGACAAGTGTATAGTGAGGTGGTATAAGGGGGCGGCAAAACAAGGGGCAAGGAGAAAAATGCAGAATTTTTATCATTAGTTAAATTATAGTGTGTATTGTGTAGTGTAGGTTACTCCCGGTACTCAAACGTAGGGTTTTTAGGACACATAATGCAATACCGGGTAACGTAAAAATATAAAAACTTCCAAAAATATTAAAATTTGTTTTCATAACCTAATTTAGTAATTTAGATGAGTGATGAGTTCATTGGGAGATTTGAATATAGTTCAAACCTAAAAACAAGGTTAGGATCGCGAAAGGCGTAAAAGGTGCAAGGTATACGTAAAAATGGAAAAAGTGAACAGTGACTTTTAAAATAGAATTGTAAGGAACCAAAGTGTATAAAATGTGTATACCGAACATTGTCTAGTGTCGGTTGAATTAATTGTATGTTAAACGCGAGTTGTTACCAAAATTTGACGAAATCGTGAAACGAGACAGAAAATGAGAAATATAGAAATTTTTGAATAATGGGAGATTATAATGGAATATTAAACCACTAATAACATGGAAGACAATTAGAAATTCCAAGCACGGTTCATGAATAGATAGAAATGCAAATGATCGCTAAACTGGGTACTATTTATGCATACCTTGCAAGAATAATTGCCACAAGGATGATATTTTTATAATAATATCTCATTTTACTAAAAAAAATGAACTAAATTGATGATGATGATACTGATGATACATGAATACGCAGCTAAACCATACTGGTTACGCGCATTTGAATACCCGTAAACCTAGTTTACCTAAGGATGAATGATGACCATAAATAGTGATTGGTGAATAGTAAATGATGAATAGTAAATTGTGAATAGTAAAAACCCGAAAATGCGAATTGTGACAATATAGTTCGATCGACTTTTAGACAAGGAGAGGAAAAACACTCAAGGTTTTAGATATTAGAGTTTACAAGAGTACCCAATAATGAATCCTAGCCTTTGTATTTTGATGAACTCAAATAAGTACATTTTATTACTATCATTTATCCTATTTATTTGACTTGTTTTACTATATTATGTATGAGGATTGATACTTAATTGTTTACTTTTGTAATTCTCAGGTAAAAACAAGCATTTGGTGAAACTTGGCGATTTTGGACTAATAATGGAGCGAAACGTACATAAAGTGGAAGTCTACTGACATGGACAAGATCAAGTCAATTCTGCTCCAGATGCGCCGCATCTCACTATCAACATGCGCCGCATCTCTATCAAGATATCACCAGATACGATCCAAGATACAAGAGGACATGCGCCGCATCTAATAAAGAGTTACGCCGCATCTTCTGGCGGTGTACGAATATTCCTGAATATTATAATCTTGGACCCCACGCGAAGTTAAGTACATGCGCCGCATCTACTTAAGTAGATGCGCCGCATCTTTCCTCAGACACAAACTATAAATACCCCGTAGACCAGACGCAGTTGAGAGATTCGGAAGTTCGAAAACCTAAAGACCGAACAGAAGAGAAGGACGAATTCAGTCAAGAAGGCAGCACAAGACACACCCAAATCGAAGATACAAGAGCTGTAAGAAGGTGCTGCATGTATTTAATTCATTAAGTAGTTTTGTTTTATTGTTTTAGCAAACTTTAATTCATCAGGATTGGTGGCTTGTGTAATGTGACAACGGAAAGATTGCACTCCCTTTAATACTTGCTTTCCCATCAATTAAAGTTTATATGTTGATGTCTTTGGTTACTACTTATTAGTGCATTGACCACCTCTGTGTTTATTAGTGGCTTGCGGGCACCCGACTGCGGGACAAGGTGTGGCTCCCACGGTTGTTTCTAAATTGATCACTTAGGAATAACTTTTAGACATAAGTCGTCATTAAGGGTTTACTCGCCGATGAGAATAGGACCAACGAGAAAGGGTTAATTACATACACTTCATATAAAGCTATCAATAAAACAAGTGACAATCTACTTAATCATAAGGACAGCCCTCTTATTGTCTCTAGTATCTATTTGTGTACGTGTGTGCTACTTGCTGATTCGTGCCTATTGTTTATTTTATTATTTAATTGCAAACAAAACTGTGCCAGTCTCTCAGGCTGAAACCCCCTTGCGTTAGGATATTAAAATACTGATTAGATTAACGAGATTATACGTTCCACTCTTAGTGATCGACACTCTACTTACCATTATCTTCATACTGACCGGGTACACTGCTCGTTAAGTGTGTGTGTTATTGATAAGTCGGCTAAATATAAATTTAAAACTTGAGTAGGCATTAAAACTGCTAAACCGCAACGACACATCACGCGCATCAAGTTTTTGGCGCCGCTGCCGGGGAGTGAATTGTTATTTTCTGTTAATTTGATTAGTATTTTAATTAGGTTATTTTTCTTTTTATTAGATTAATTGCATCATTGTACTATTTTGCATATTTGTTGTATTGTGTGTTATTTGTTTGCTTTTGTTTTTATTTTTGTGTGTTTTATTTTTGTTTGTGTGTTTAATTTTTGTTTTTATTTTTCGTATTTTTCTGTTCTGCTATCGTTGTACTGTGCTAAATCAAACGATACGGCGCATCTGATCTCTCAGATACGGCGTATTGCGTTTAATTTTTTTTAATACAACGCGTTTAATTAATTCGATACGACGCATCTTTTCCCCAAGATACGGCGTATCTGTTTTTAATAAGAAAATTTTTCTAAGCGATAAAGTAATACGACGCATCTGCTTTTGCAGATACGGCGTATCTGTTTTTGATAAAAAAATTTTTTCTAAAACATTAACGCCATACGACGCATCTTCTTTTGAAGATACGGCGTATCTATTATTTTAATTAAAAACAGTTTGCGAATTATTAAACAAATACGGCGTATCGATTTCCGTCGATACGGCGCATCTTACTGAATCAAAAATCTTTTATTTTTAAACGTAACGAAAATACGGCGCATTAACTTTCGTTAATACGACGAATATAATTTGATAAATATAGTTGATTTTTGATATTTACTTTGATCGGTCCGCTACTCTCGTGTGCAAGTTGTTTATTTTCAGGATAAATGATGACTCAAGCATCACCAAGAAGGATTACACTCTGAACCAAACCATGAGACGCTAGCTGAAGTGACCGAACATAAGACGGGAAGAGTGGAGGAAAACTCAGTACTGGTAACATTGAACTACTTTAATTCTTGAAGTAGAATCCCAGATGACACTACCAGATATCGCACAAAGGCACCAATGGTTACGATTCGAGAACATGGGACTTACTGATGGCACTCTAGAGGATTATTTGCATAGGCTTGACTCAGTTTACTTCAAAAAGATATTCAGAGTCCAGGTTCTGAATTTTGACGATGTGGGATTGATCGGGGGTGGACATGCAGCTGCGAGCTTACAGCGTCGTATGGAGATGGTTGTTGTTGGAGGTGATGATGAGGTGGAGTTCAGGTCTAGTGCTTGGGAGCGACTGTTTAGGGTTGACGAGCCTCTGATTAGGGAGCTCATGCTGGAGTTCTTTAGCACTATTCATTACAGAGAGACGGATGTGGAGATTGATACAGCTGACACTCTGGTGTTCAGGTTAGGAGGTGTGCACAGGCAGATGTCGATGAGGCAGTTTATTTTAGCCTTGGGTCTACACACTGAGGAGGAGCTTGGATCTGCTGGGTTTGCCAGGTACTGGGCTGAGAGTTTACGGGTCGTCCCTGACAGAGGGGTATTCAGTGATTATTGGTTTAGGATTTCTTCGGGGGGCGACATCACTACTTCCACCCCCTCATATACTTTGATCAGGGAGCCGATGAGGAGGCTGTGTCACAGGCTGATTGCACTTACTATTGCTGGGAGGGGTCAGTCGCCTGAAAAGGTGACCACTCTGGACCTCTTCCTACTTAGGAGCATGGATGAGGGGATACCGGTGAACATCCCCCACTTTTTGGCACACTACCTCCACCGATCAGCTGCTGGGAGAGATCGGAGGAGCCACATGACTGGCGGGCATTTTGTTTCGAGGCTGGCCCGCCATTTTGGAGTTATTGGAGCAGAGATTCCAGCGGGGCTGGAGGTTGTGGTGGCTCGTCTCCCAGTTATTGATAGGGACTACTTGGTTAGACTGGCGATCTGCCAGGTGGCTGCTGGGGGCCACTTTTGGGCAGCATTAGGGCCCGCCAGAGCTGCAGGGGCGGAGGCGGAGCAGGGAGGACCTCAGGATCCTCCGGCTGCTGCTCCTGCCGACGAGGAGGTGCCACAGGCACCAGTACCCCCACGCACCGTGATTCAGAGACTCGACGCAGTCGAGGGAGAGGTGATGGTACTGAGGAGAGACTTAGAGTGGGTGGTCAGGAGTGTGAGCAGACTATTAGAGCATCAGGGTATCACCCACACCCGTCCTGATGGTACTGAGGTTACGGGAGTAGCACGTACGTACGAGCGCAGAGTCCGCCAGAGGACTGATGGAGCCAGCACTTCTGGGACCCATCCGGACGACACCGCTCACCCATGATCTTACCCTTTTGTTTTACTGATATTGTTCCACACATTATTATTATTTTTTTGGATTGTACTTATCATTATTCTTATGCTTATGTTTAAATGTTTCAGTTTATATTTCCTGTTGTGTTTGATGAAGACTGGCATTAAGTTCAGCATGAGAGTACGAGAGGACGTATGAAATCAGACCGTGGAACGAGTCATTTTGCAACAGACTGTTAACAGTCTGTTTGGTTACTACATGCGCCGTATCTGCTTAAACAGATGCGACGCATCCTATCCTTTATTTTGTTTTATTTTCAGTCCAGGCCGCACGAAGATACGGCGCATCTCAGTCCTGAGATGCGACGCATCTTCTGCAATGGTCATATCTTATTTTATTTTTCTGCATTTTTTATTTTTCGACTTTAAAACTTTTTATCAGTTTATTTTAATGCGGCGCATCCCTGGTTAAGGATGCGGCGCATCTTTATTCTGATCCGTATTTATTCCAGGCTCGATACGGCGTATCTTCTTCAATAGGATACGGCGCATCGATGACCTGATGATTTTCAGTTTTCATTTTTAAGTTTTATTTTTACCTAACTACTAATGTATTATGCAAGTTGAACCTTTCTTATCTTAGGTGTGTTTTAAAGTGTTGGTGGTATTATAGTTTCCTGAATTTCCTGTGGATAAATCAAGTATGAAGCTTTAACGTTCTAATCCACAAGAAAGATGATTTTTGCTCTTACACTAATGGAGGATCATACCGAGCAAATCTCAGGGGAGTTTTTCTGTTCTAATTCTTTTTTATTTTCCAGTTTTTAACCTTTTATACAAACAACGAGGACGTTGTTTAACTTAAGTGGGGGGATAGGAGAATTAGAACACTTAACGCTTACTTGTCCTAAACTTTTTCAAAAATTATGCTTAAAATGTGCTTAATATATCAAACTTAAAATTTTTTTTAGCATGTTTTTGTTTAAGATCTATGTTACATAACTGCACACATGACGTTATTTTCAAAAATTGTGATTTTTCCAAAATTCACAAATCTATGAGTGTGCCGGTGACTTGTAAACTTTAGAACTTGGCTTGTATACTATTCGAGACCACCATAATGAGTATTATTGATATAATTGGAATGACTTGTCTAACTTGGTAAAAATTCTAGGATTACACCAAATAGCCTTTATATGTTATGTGTTATTAACTAACTACACTGGTTAGTTAACCCCCGTATAAACCCTTTTGTTACTCTCATTTTTAGAGTAAGATACCCCTAGAAAAACCCTCAGAGCCATTCCTTTCGTTTCTTACACCTATGTTTAAAATGTTTCGTTACACCCTTACACCTTAGCCTACCCTGTAGATTAAGATCCGTGGTTGGTTAATTGCTATAGGCAGAGTGTGTTTCCTTACATTACCTGTGTTCGCGTGCGTAATTCATTATCTATGGTTAGGTCGGGAAATTGCACAATGCAAATTGGAGTGAAAGTAAATATTGTATATTTTGGAGTTTATTTTTCGTGTGTTTACTACTTTCACTATTTACCATTATTTCTGAAGTTATGAAAAGTATGGAAAAATTATCCGGAAAGAAAGTTGTAGTGATGTGGTGAAATTTTACACATCTATGTTTATGTTTCAAAAAAAAAAAAAAAAAAAAAAAAAAAAAAAAAAAAAAAAAAATCGAAAAATGAGAAAAGAAAAAGAAAGAAAAAAAGAGTTGGATGTTTATTTTAAGCCAACGATGTAAAGTTATGTAAGTGGTTCATATGGCCACTATTTGTTGTACTATATCTATGGATTGAATGGGAATTGGCAGTTATGGGAACGCCAATTAAGGTTTATTCTTTGATTAAGATTTTGTTGAGTATAATTCGTGTCTACCTAAAGCGTGTGTTTCAAGTGTTAAAGCGTGAGTTATTCAATGATATGAGTCTTATTCATGGGATGGTTGGGATAGTGATTAACCACACTTAGGATTTTAATTTATTTGTTTTGTTTATTTTTATTTTTACACCAATTTATATCCCAAATGTTATCCATACCCTTCATTATTCTTTATCCAACCAAACCTTTGATTTATTGAGATTAGGGATTTGAGCAATCTTAAGTATCGTAGTCGTGGATTCGACTATGTATTTATGATTTTGTCGCCCTTTTTGATATATTATTATTGGTGAAGTTTGGACCTATCTTTAGCCTATTCGAGTTAAGGATTTGAGCAATTGCAAGTATCGTGTTCGTGGATTCGATCATGTATTTGTGATTTTGTCGCCTTTTCTGGAATTTGAGATCGATAGTAAATAAGAATAATTAACCCTTAAGCCTAAAAACCCTTTTTACCGCTTTAGACTTGTTATTCCTTAGCTTTAGTGGTGGAGATGTGTATACTTGCCAAGCTTATGATAGAATATTCGTCGCGACTGGACAGTTAAACGATTAGATTTGCTTTTATCGACTTATTTTATTTTACTTCTAATTCGTTAAGTGTTTAGTTGTGTGATTATGAAATGAACGAATACATGCTTAACTATAAAAATAAATCCTAACATCTTTTAGGATACATTTTCATGAGATTTAATCTAAGGTTTACTTGGGGACAAGTAAAGTTCAAGTGGGGGGATATTTGATGAACTCAAATAAGTACATTTTATTACTATCATTTATCCTATTTATTTGACTTGTTTTACTATATTATGTATGAGGATTGATACTTAATTGTTTACTTTTGTAATTCTCAGGTAAAAACAAGCATTTGGTGAAACTTGGCGATTTTGGACTAATAATGGAGCGAAACGTACATAAAGTGGAAGTCTACTGACATGGACAAGATCAAGTCAATTCTGCTCCAGATGCGCCGCATCTCACTATCAACATGCGCCGCATCTCTATCAAGATATCACCAGATACGATCCAAGATACAAGAGGACATGCGCCGCATCTAATAAAGAGTTACGCCGCATCTTCTGGCGGTGTACGAATATTCCTGAATATTATAATCTTGGACCCCACGCGAAGTTAAGTACATGCGCCGCATCTACTTAAGTAGATGCGCCGCATCTTTCCTCAGACACAAACTATAAATACCCCGTAGACCAGACGCAGTTGAGAGATTCGGAAGTTCGAAAACCTAAAGACCGAACAGAAGAGAAGGACGAATTCAGTCAAGAAGGCAGCACAAGACACACCCAAATCGAAGATACAAGAGCTGTAAGAAGGTGCTGCATGTATTTAATTCATTAAGTAGTTTTGTTTTATTGTTTTAGCAAACTTTAATTCATCAGGATTGGTGGCTTGTGTAATGTGACAACGGAAAGATTGCACTCCCTTTAATACTTGCTTTCCCATCAATTAAAGTTTATATGTTGATGTCTTTGGTTACTACTTATTAGTGCATTGACCACCTCTGTGTTTATTAGTGGCTTGCGGGCACCCGACTGCGGGACAAGGTGTGGCTCCCACGGTTGTTTCTAAATTGATCACTTAGGAATAACTTTTAGACATAAGTCGTCATTAAGGGTTTACTCGCCGATGAGAATAGGACCAACGAGAAAGGGTTAATTACATACACTTCATATAAAGCTATCAATAAAACAAGTGACAATCTACTTAATCATAAGGACAGCCCTCTTATTGTCTCTAGTATCTATCTGTGTACGTGTGTGCTACTTGCTGATTCGTGCCTATTGTTTATTTTATTATTTAATTGCAAACAAAACTGTGCCAGTCTCTCAGGCTGAAACCCCCTTGCGTTAGGATATTAAAATACTGATTAGATTAACGAGATTATACGTTCCACTCTTAGTGATCGACACTCTACTTACCATTATCTTCATACTGACCGGGTACACTGCTCGTTAAGTGTGTGTGTTATTGATAAGTCGGCTAAATATAAATTTAAAACTTGAGTAGGCATTAAAACTGCTAAACCGCAACGACACATCACGCGCATCATATTTATTGGGAGTAAACTTAGACGACAAGTTAACAATGGATTAGGGTTTCTAACCCATTGCCGATCGGCCTAGCCCATAGAGGCTTCCGGATCCTTCTCGATTTTCCTAATTTTCACTATTTAATTGTTTTCTTTTATCATTTAACGGTCATTAGGCATTCACCGTTAAATACTTAACGTCCGTTAAATGTTTTGTGCATATAATAATTATATATAACATTTTATAAATAATTGTTAATAATTGATTCTTCATTTGTAACGTGTGCAATCCCGTGATCTCGAGTTCGATTCTAACACACAACTACTAATTTATGTCTATAAAACTAACAACTATACATAGTGATAGAAAGTTAACAAGTTGTTGGTTGTATTGCAGTAGTGATAGAAAGTTATATGATGGCTTTAAGAAGTCGACTGTTAAATTGCTTGATATGATATGAATTAGAAAGTCTCATATCGGAAGTGCGTTCAAGAAGATTTCATCTTTTCATATCACAAGTTTAGAAAAATGTTTTTTTTTTCTGATTTCTCAGATTAATTTCTCGATCATGTCAAACAATGGAGTTGTATAAAATTTCTCATTCAATTTCATTTCTTTACATTTCTATTCCGTGCTTTATATCATTTCTCTAAATTTCTGTGTACCAAACACACCAATGTTATCAATCTTGTAGCAAGGAATTGAATCAAGTTATTAAGTCGAAGTTGAAATCTTGGATCATCACTCTGGTCGCGACTAATATTTATGAAAGTGTTGGGTACGGCTAAAGGAAAAAAAATGTAACACTAATCACTAGGTGCTCTTTTAAAAAATTGTTTGTGTGTTGACAACTTATCAATTTTTCACATCATAGTTGAATGTGTAACTTTCATATATAAAAGCTGATTTTTTTTTTTATGTGTAGATTTGCGCTTCAAAAGAGATATTGGGGAGTTCATTAAAAAGGATGAAGTTGTAGTTCTCCTAATAGTTTTTAGGCATTGCGTTCATTACAAAGGATGAAGTGTTTAGCCCACTATTAGATAGCTTATCGGAATTGCGTTCAAGAAGTCTGATATGAAATAGAAAGTCTCACATCGGGATTGCGTTCAAGAAGATTTCATCTTTTCATATCACAAGTTTAGAAAAATGATTTTTTTTCTTATTTCTCAGATTAATTTCTCGATCATGTCCAACAGTGGAGTTGTATAAAGTTTCTCATTCAATTTCATTTCTTTACAATTCTATTCCGTGCTTTATATCATTTCTCTAAATTTCTTTGTACCAAACACACCAATGTTATCAATCTTGTAGCAAGGAATTGAATCAAGTTATTAAGTCGAAGTTGAAATCTTGGATCATCACTCTGGTCGCAACTAATATTTATGAAAGTGTTGGGTACGGCTAAAGGAAAAAAAGTGGAACAACACTAATCACTAGGTGCTCTTGTCAAAAATTGTTTGTGTGTTGACAACTTATCAATTTTCCACATCATAGTTGAATGTGTAACTTTCATATATAAAAGTTGATTTTTTTTTATGTGTAGAGTTGCGCTTCAAAAGAGATTTTGGGGAGTTCATTACAAAGGATGAAGTTGTAGTTCTCCTAACAGTTTTTAGGCATTGCGCTTCAAAAGAGATTGAAACCATTTGACCAAGCTTGGTTTTGAGTTTGAAACTTTCGACCCATTTTAAAAATCGTAAACCTTTTCTATTGCTATTTTGCATTTCGATTTTTTTCTTGTTTCATACATACCTCTAATGTTGGAATATTATATTATGCGGAGTTTATGATGAAAACGCGATCCGATGAGATTTACTTGTTTCCGTTAGTAATAAATTGTCTTAGCGATTTATATTGAGTTCTAGTTATGACTTTGTCATTCTAAAGACCACGGTTTACAAGGATGTTGGATGTATTGGTTTTTACTTTATGATATTCAAGTGAGCATGTTGACTTGATTTTATGGATGATTAATAAAATTTGAGTTATATTTATTTTTGGCTTCGATTGAATTACATTTGTCCATATATGAGATGGTTGGTTGGTATGATAGTGTATTAAAACCTATTTGTAACAGAAAATGGTGTTAATACACATTAGCAATGATTACGCGAACTGTACCGAATGATTTTTATAATGAACGCAAAAGCGTGCCAAATGTGTTTTGGCAAGGCGGATAAAAATCTGCCAAATATGTTTGGAGCAAAAAACTAAAACCATGCCAAATACGTTTGTCGTGGTAGATAAAACTGTCCTAGTTAATTTTGGCACGATAAATAAAATTGTATCAAATACGCATTTGGCACAGGAGATGAATTGGTACAAAATACGTATTTGGCACGAGATATAAAAGTGTCACTACAACATTGACCACTTTTTGTGGGGACACTTTTAACCTTTCTGCGGGGACATGTCCCCGCAGAAACGCTTTTCGTGGGGACAAGTCACCGCCCAAACGTCACCGCGGCAAGCTCGTCGCTAATACATTACGCGGTGACGTTATATCACTTTCTGCGGGGACGTGTGGGTCCCAGCTCTTTTTTAGCCGGTCAAAGATTGTCCGACGTGGCAATACCTTTCTGCGGGGACATGTCCCCGCAGAAAACTAAAAAATTAAGTAAAAATTAATTAATTCCGCAATTATAAATGGTTTTCTGCGGCGACTAGTCACCGAGGAAAAGAATTTAAATATTTTCGAAATACTTTTCTGCGGGGACAAGTCCCCGCGTAAAAGGTTTTTATATAAATCTTTTATTACTTTTTGCGGGGACATGTCCCCGCAAAAAGTGCCTGACCCATTTTGCAGCAAATTGCTGCAAAATGGGTTATTCCAGGTTTTTGCCGCAAATATGTGCAGCAAAAACCTACCAAATGCAGGTTTGTATGCTAAAACCTGCTGTTCCCATTTCTCAAATTTCGCCAACAACACGATATTAAAACCAAATTCGCTAAACATATATACAACAACAATTTCAAACAAAATTCACTAAAAATAATATTAATCCAACTGCCCTAAACAATCCAAATTCGCTAAACATAATCATATGAATCCTAATTCGCCAAAAACGGTTCAAAAACCGTGATCCACACAAAATGTCCAACAACATATGAATCCTAATTCGCCAAAAACGGTTCAAAAACCGTGATCCACACAAAATGTCCAACAACCCAAAAAATAAGCTAGCGAGGAACAGTTTAGTGGGAATCCTAAGACATAATAATCAATCTAAATCTACACAATATGTCCAACAGCCCAAAACAAGCATAAAGTGACCCATCCGACCCATACATGCCTAATCCCCATTCTCCCCACCATCCCCATTACCCCCACTACCCCCAGCTCCCCCACTACCCTCCCCTGCAGGTCTAGACTCACCCGGCGTCGGAGTCTGGGATCCTGATGTCCCCGCCAATCCTGCTAGCTCCTGAGGAAAGCCCGGCTGACTCCTCGCCCAACTCAGAATCATCTCCAGCGTGTCCCCTTGCCGCGCCACGGTCTCGCGCAGTGTGGACGAGGAGGCTTCCTGACGAGCTCGTGAGGCACTCAGAGTCGGCCTGTGACCACCTCCTGATAAAACTGGACCTACGCCAGGAATATGTCCCCTCTGTTTGCCACCGAGAACCTGGCTCAAGATCTCTGTATCTGTCATGCGCGTCCCGGAGGAGGTGCTCTCTGACCGAAGCTGGACCATCTGATTCTGTTTAGTTACAAAAAAACAAGAAAAGTAATATATAAGTCGTGATTTATTATATTGCATTAATGTTGGTGAGTTTTTGGAAATAAATTATACTTACGTAGCTGGATTCGGCGGCCTCAGACTCCCAGGTGCCATCTCTGGTATGAGTGTGTCTATACATGTCTACATAGTCTGGAGTATTCTCAGAGTCGGGGTCAGGGGAGCTCAACTGTTAATAAATAAAATCAATCAATACTCACCCAACACTATATATATAAATAAAATTATTAAAAAGTGTCTTACAAAGTTATCTGCTATGACTGCCAAAGAATGAGATCCATGAAGTGTCGTAGTCTTCATTTTCTTCCTATTTTCGCTGTTGATCTTCCCGATCTTTAACTTATCCGGGTCGATCCAATGCTGAATCTGCTTATTAATAATAATAATAATAATAATAATAATAATAATAATAATAATAATAATAATAATAATAATAATAATAATAATAATAATAATAATAATAAAGTATGTGTCGATCCAGAAATTTACCTGCTTCTCCCATTGATCTGCCGCCATGTTCTCGGGACGGTTTGCCCTGATATCGTCAAGTTTATCGAGCCCACCTTGGTCTGTAAAATGTTTCTTCTTGTGCTTGAATTTTTGGTCATTGTATACCTTTCTCAAGTAAGCTTCGATACTTTTAACAATATTCTCTCCATCTGGACCAGCAAGGTGGGGGGCGAGATCAAAGTAATGCTGCAATAAAATATAATTAAAATAAATATACAAATTTAAATAAAGAGACAAATTTAAATAAATAAACACAATTAGAATAAATAAACACAATAATTAAAAAAATAAAAGATAAAAAAAAAACTTACATTGAGCTGAGAATCCACGTGTGCCTTCGAGGCCTCTGAAACATCATCCCATGTATCGTGATACAGTGGAACGGTGTCCCGTATCAAGGTCCCGACAAAGCTCGAGTACCACGCAGCGTGATTGCCCACATGCTCCCAGAAGCCTTTAGCATTCTTTCTATATCTGATAGAGACTGGGCGGCCAGTGTCATTCCGCATGGCGATTAATGCTGTGTTCTTGGAGGGACCACGAACCACCTTCCCTTCTTTCCCGATTTTTGACCCAGGCTTCGTCGGCTTAGGCCTGGGAGCTCTCGAGCTAGAGCCTGCAAGTAATCAAATTAAAGTGATGGTGACATAAAATAACAAGTTATCAATTTCAAATAATGATCAAGTTTAATTAAAATAATGGAGAAATTCTTACGCTCGCAATTTGTGCCTATCCTCCTCGCCGGACCCCGGGGTGGCTCGTGACCCCCATCACCACCATGGCTTGTCGCTATAACATCCGCCATCTGTACTAGAACATAGAAATTAGTGAAGAAACACATATACGCATATATATACACACATTCAAATAAATAACAATATAAACCAAAAAAGATAATAACAAATAATCAAATAAATAAATAAATAAACACATTTAACAACTCGATAACAATTTCATTAAAATAAGTGTCGTTTAACAAATTACAATTTGAGATCAATCTCCTACATCACTAAGATAAAAATCATCATTATTAGTGCCAGCTTCATCTTCACCATCGACGTGGTCTTCATGATCAGATGCTAAATCATGAGGAATGTGGTCATCATAATCAATATCATCGTCGTCGTCGACATCAGTGATAATTGGTGCTGGTGGTGCCTCAACTTCCGTTGGCTGGACATCTATATCTATGGTGCTATAATTCAAGTTTTCCAACTCAGCAGAGAGTGTGACATGTGATGAGTTGTTGTCATGTACAACATCTTGATTGTCTTCTACCACGATTATATCCGGGTTCCAAATCTTTCGATGATAAGAATCTTGGACGGCCTTCAAACTACCATGTTTACCCGGGAAATCAAGGTAAAAGACTTGTGTTGCTTGTGTTGCAAGAATGTATGGTTCATTTTGAAACGATACACGGTCTGTCATAATTTGTGTAATGTTATTTCTATATGTACAACGTTTTATGCGACCCTCGTTATTAGTGTCGAACCATTTGACTTTGAACAGCACAACCTTGAACGGAACATACAAAAACTCGAGAATTTCTTCAAGCTGGCCATAATACATTCCTCCGCTAGGATTAGGAGTTGAAATTCCGCTGTTTTGAGTTGAACGACATAAATCACGGTCGTGTACGATAAACTTCACACCGTTGACTACGCAAGAGTCGACTGAGACTGCAGTCCATGCTGGTCCACAAGCCAAAGCGAATAACTCGGAAGTACAACTTGGGTCATTCTTTACTTTTAATTCACGAATCTATGAAAAAGTTAAGAATAGATATAGATGAGTAATAGTCGTTATTTTTATAGGGTAATACATACAATAAGTCTACTTTGCTCCCAAACCAGCCAGGAAATCCTTCTTGTATATCATTTCCAGGAAATGCCCTGTAAACGTTCATGATATTAGAATAAGTCGTCGAATAATAACTCACGTAAAACACATTTTGAAATAAAATGCGTACCTCTCGTACTCGTTCACGTACGGGTCGATTTCATCACTGTTGTGTAGTACATACCATACTACTTTCTTCATTGTGTCTGGTTGAACCCGGATCAATGATTGCTTGCCATTCAGTTTACCTATTGATCGAAACACCTGAAATTGACTTGTTGGGCTTGGACCGTCCTCATTCCGGTCAGGACGATTAAATCTCGTCTCAACACCCCGGAAATAATGCGAACAGAAAGTTAATGCTTCATCAGCAATATAACCCTCCGCTATTGAACCTTCGGGCTTAGCTTTATTTCTGACATAATTCTTGAGCTTTTTCATGTATCTTTCAAATGGATACATCCACCTCATGTAAACAGGCCCGCCTTCAATAGCCTCTTCGGGTAGATGAATAACCAAGTGAATCATTATGTCAAAAAAAGCAGGAGGATAAATTTGCTCGAAACTGCACAAAATATTGATGAGTTGTTCTTTAGCTTTCAGCATGTCATCCACCATCAAAGTTCGAGCGCATATTTGTTTGAAGAATGAACAAAGCTCGATTATTGGTGTTGCGGTGGTTTGGTCCTTCAAGTAATTTTGAAGTCCAGCAGGAAGCAACCGCTGCATCATTATGTGACAGTCATGAGCCTTCAAGCCTGTTATGTTGCTATCATTGTCGGTCACTTTATGCTTGAAGTTAGATCCGAACCCATCAGGTAGTTTCACACCTTTGATGAATTGACAAAAAAAAAAAGAGTAAGTCGTCGAAATGGATACGCGAATAGAATTGGAACAAATAAATTTTGAAATAAAACGCGTACCTTTGATGAATTGACAGAATTGTTTTCTTTCTTCAGCTGTGAAAGAGTACGTGGGATGAGGCTTAGAGCACTTCCCGTTTCCTTTGTTGACGAGCCACAACTCTTCACGAATTTGCAAATTTTCTAAGTCTTGTCTTGCCTTGTTGGTGTCTTTCGATTTGTCATTCATTAACAAAGTACCCAACACACTCTCACACACATTTTTTTCGATATGCATGACATCTAAATTGTGTTTTAGTGTAAGAAAATACCAATACTTTAGCTCGTAGAAAATTGATTCTTTGGTCCAATTCAATTCGCGAACAGGATCACGTTTTTTCTTCGCACCCCCAAAACTTGGATGTTTCCCCGGGGTACGTTTAGGCAATCTCCTAAGTTGATTCAAGATGTCACCACTGGTAAATTTTCTAGGAGGTTGTCTAGGATCATCGTCCCGAGTATAGAATGCCCGTTTATTTTTCCGCCATTTATTGGTCGTTTTTAAGAATCTTCTGTGACCAACATAAGCGGTTTTGCCTAACACGCGAGCAGATGGAGTGTCCATATTACATGTCGGACAAGCCAAGTAACCTTGCCCACTCCACCCAGACAAACTACTTCGAGCGGGAAAGTCATTGATAGTCTATAAAAGCGCTGCTCTCATACAGAATTCAGTGCCAGTGGCAGCATCCCTAGTCATGACTCCATCTTTCCATAGAATCTTTAGGTCTTCAATCAAAGGCCTCAAGTAAATATCTATGTCCTTCCCAGGTGATTTAGGGCCCGAAATTAACAACGTCAACATAAGAGAAGTCTCTCTCATACATATCCAGGGAGGCGTATTGTACGTTGTTAATATGACCGGCCACATGCTGTAAGACTGACTAAGGTTGCCGTACGGATTGAAACCATCAGCAGCCAACCCTAATCGGACGTTTCTTTTTTCATAGGAAAATTCTTTAGAATACTTCACGTCAAATTTCTTCCATAATTGACCATCAACCGGGTGTTGCATCTTACCGTCCTCCGTAGACTGCCCAGAAGTATGCCAAGACATATGTTTTGCAGTGTGGGTCGACTTGTACAAACGCTGTAGTCTAGGAATGATAGGAAAATAACGCAACACCTTGTTAGGAACTTTCTTCCCCAGTGTGTTCTTGCCTTTCCATCTACTAGCATCGCAGATGGGACAATTCTGCAAATCTTCGTTACCCGCCCCCCGATATAAAAAGCAGTCATTTACACAAGCATGTATGGATTCGTATCCTAACCCGATCGTTTTATATGTTTTCTTTATGTCATAGTATGACAATGGGATTTTGTATCCTAGAGCGGGTGGGAAACATTCTTTGAGAAATTTTAGGGTTTCGTTAAATGTGGTGTCACTCATTTTACCTTTGACCTTGATGTTCGTAAACTTTGCCATAAAGTCCAATGAAGACATCCAATTACAGCCCAGGTATAGTGGCTCGTTGGCAGTGGCGAGTAACTCTTCAAACTCGTTACGTTGAGGAGTTGGCTCGTTTGTCTCGCCAATATTTCCTTCAGTTGTCTCATTTTGATCGTTATTCGGACAAATATCATGAAGGAACTCGGCCATATCACTCCCATGTTGATTCGTGGTGGGTACTACTGTCTGCTCATCCGGTTCACCGTGATTAAACCATTTCGTATAACTTTGGTCCCAACCGTATGACATTATGTGATTAAACAACTCTTCGTATTTTACCCAACCAATGTTATGACAATATTTACATGGACATTTAACATTCCCATCAATATTCACAAAAGACTTGCAATACTCGCAAAAAGCTCTAAGACCTTTTAGAAATTCGCGGCTAGAACGAGGTTTAGAGACCCAACTCTTATCAATTGGCATAACTGCGTTTTAATGATGCAATAAATAATTATTTAGAATTAAGCATGTTCAAAAAAATCTACACATAAATACATAAAGGTGGAATCACGAGTTGTGCGTTTTGTTTACCTAATCCAACTATGGAAGGCAATCCTAACCCACTCTTTGAATGTTTCGTCTCATACATGAATGCATATAACTGAATTTACTATTTGAGAAAATTTCGGCAGCATTTCCCCTCAACTCCCCAAATATGTGCATTAAAGACATATTCGTAGGAGTAAAGGGGAAACACTGTCGAAATTTTCACAAATAGTAAATCAATTATACGCATTTATATCCTAAATGAGACAAAACATTCAAAAAGCAGTCCCAAACAGGGGACTTTCCGAAATTAATTTCTAATAAATTAATTTCGGACGGGTTTTCTATGGGATGATTAACTTCGGACGGGGACTTTCCGAAATTAATCACTAAATTCCTAAAATCATGTATAATAGTCTAACACAATTAGATAAAAAAATTATAAGAACATATAAACAAACGTACTGATAGTGGTCTTGGCTCTCGGCTAGTTGGTCTTGACAGAAGGCTGGTCTCGGCTCTCGACTCTCGGCTAGCTGGTATTAACACATTGCAAAAATTAACAAAAAATTAACAGAGTACAACACTGATAAACAGCCACTTTCACTCATCTCTAAGCCTACACAACCACAACGATGCCAACTGAGGGCAAACCAACAGTAGCTACATCAAAAAGTGGCCACTACGAGCATTCACTTGTATCTCTCTAAATCAAGGAATACCTTTTCAGAAAATAAAGAAAAGTAAAAGCGCCCTAGAATTGATCAAGCCCTAACATCATTAATACTTCACTTTAAAAATCAACGGGATATAACAAGAAAGCTAAGTGTCAAATTTTTCGGCTAATGAACTTATCAAGTTAAGCTTAAAAAGCTTATCTAAGGCCACAATATTATGGCTAATCCTCATTCTCAATTACTTGTTATGCTTTTTTAAGAAAAGGGCACCTTTTCAAGTTTATTCTTAACTGCTACTCGTAATGTATTATGACAACTGATAAGGTAATAAGCAATGTGTCACAGCAGTTGTCCAAATTTCCATTTTTGACACCCAAAACCAAACGAATAACCACAACGAATAACCAAACAGCCCTAGCTAGTTGCTGTGGTACAGCAGACCATAACCAAACAGCCCTAGCTAGTTGCAGCAGACCAAAACCACAACGAATAACCAAACAGCCCTAGCTAGTTGATAAGGTAATAAGCAATGTGTCACAGCAGACCAAAACCAAACAGCCCTAGCTAGTTGCTGTGGTACGACACCCACAAACGAATAACCACAACGACAAACACCACCTGTGGTGGTTTTCTGTCCAACTGAGGGCAAACAAACAGCACCCTTGTGGGTTGCAGTGCATCAGTTTATACTAACTGATAAACTAAGCCAAACACCCTATAGCTTAGCTAAAATTATACATAAACACAAATTAATCAATATAAACTTTGGCGGGACATGTCCCGGTAACACTAAACACACAAAAAAAATATAATATAAAGAAAACTCGGCTGTGGTCTCGCTTTGGCGGCTAGATGTTCCAGCAGCAAGTATACCTAAAAAAAATTAACATATAAAAAAAAATTAAAAAAAAATCAAGAAAATTAACAAAAATTAACAAATGACAAAAAATTAAAAACAAATAACAAATTAAAAAGATAACGAAAATTAAAAAAATAAAAAAAGCTAAAATTATCACCAAAAGAATTAAAAACGTAAAAAATTAAACGGAAATAATGAGAGAGGAGGAAAAGAATTAAACGGGAGAGGAGGGGAGGAAAGAATTAAACGGGAGAGGAGGGGAGGAAAGATGTGCACAGTGGTGCGAGTGTGGGTGGTGGTGGAGATGGTGGTGTTGTGGTGGTGGAGATGGTGGTGTTGGTGGTGGAGATGGTGGTGGAGATGGTGGTGTTGGTGGTGGAGATGGTGGTGTTGCTGGTGGAGAAGCAGATCGAACGCGCAAGCAGCAGAAGATGAAGGAGAGATGAGTTTTTTTTTTTTTTTTTTTCTAAGTGTTAGATCTGAAAAGTAATATATGGGGTAAGTTTTAGGAATTACTTTCTGCGGGGACATGTCCCCGTAGAATGTAAATGCTTATTTTAATCTTACTTTTTTACGGGGACAAGTCCCCGCGGAAAGTTAAAAAAATTCGCCAAAACCTTTGGCGGGATAAAGTAAATGCTACGAGGGAAAATTTATTTTTTTTGGGAAATCTTTCTGCGGGGACATGTCCCCACTGAAAGTATTTTGTAAATTATTTTTAATTAATTTAAAACTTTTAAAATGAATATTAATTCTTTTAAATTTAACTAAAAATTTTCAAAATGATATTTTATTAATTTAAAACTTTTTAAAATTATTTACATCACTTTTACCTAATACACGAGTTGTTTAACGAACGATCCGAGATGTTATGGTTATACACGAGATGTTTAACGAACGAGCCGATATGTTATGGTTACACACGAGATGTTTAACGAACGAGCCGAGAGGTTATGGTTATACACGAGATGTTTAACGAACGAGCCGAGATGTTATGGTTATACATGAGATGTTTAACGAACGAGCCGATATGTGATGGTTATACACGAGATGATTAACGAACGAGCCGAGATGTTATGGTTACACACGAGATGTTTAACGAACGAGCCGAGATGTTATGGTTATGCACGAGATGTTTAACGAACGAGCCGAGATGTTATGGTTACACACGAGATGTTTAACGAACGAGCCGAGATGTTATGGTTATACACGAGATGTTTAACGAACGAGCCGATATGTTATTGTTACACACGAGATGTTTAACGAACGAGCTGAGATGTTATGGTTACACAGGAGATGTTTAACGAACGAGCCGAGATGTTATGGTTACACACGAGATGTTTAACGAACGAGCCGAGATGTTATGGTTACACACGAGATGTTTAACGAACGAGCCGATATGTTATGGTTACACACGAGATGTTTAACGAACGAGCCGAGATGTTATGGTTATGCACGAGATGTTTAACGAACGAGCCGAGATGTTATGGTTACACACGAGATGTTTAACGAACGAGCCGAGATGTTATGGTTACACACGAGATGTTTAACGAACGAGCCGAGATGTTATGGTTATGCACGAGATGTTTAACGAACGAGCCGAGATGTTATGGTTATGCACGAGATGTTTAACGAACGAGCCGAGATGTTATGGTTATGCACGAGATGTTTAACGAACGAGCCGAGATGTTATAGTTATGCACGAGATGTTTAACGAACGAGCCGAGATGTTATGGTTACACACGAGATGTTTAACGAACGAGCCGAGATGTTATGGTTACACACGAGATGTTTAACGAACGGGCCGAGATGTTATGGTTACACACGAGATGTTTAACGAACGAGCCGAGATGTTATGGTTACCCACGAGATGTTTAACGAACGAGCCGAGATGTTATGGTTACACACGAGATGTTTAACGAACGAGCCGAGATGTTATGGTTACACACGAGATGTTTAACGAACGAGCCGAGATGTTATGGTTTTGCACGAGATGTTTAACGAACGAGCCGAGATGTTATGGTTACACACGAGATGTTTAACGAACGAGCCGAGATGTTATGGTTACCCACGAGATGTTTAACGAACGAGCCGAGATGTTATGGTTACCCACGAGATGTTTAACGAAAGAGCCGAGATGTTATGGTTACACACGAGATGTTTAACGAACGAGCCGAGATGTTATGGTTATGCACGAGATGTTTAACGAACGAGCCGAGATGTTATGGTTATGCACGAGATGTTTAACGAACGAGCCGAGATGTTATGGTTATGCACGAGATGTTTAACGAACGAGCCGAGATGTTATAGTTATGCACGAGATGTTTAACGAACGAGCCGAGATGTTATGGTTACACATGAGATGTTTAACGAACGAGCCGAGATGTTATGGTTACACACGAGATGTTTAACGAACGGGCCGAGATGTTATGGTTACACACGAGATGTTTAACGAACGAGCCGAGATGTTATGGTTACCCACGAGATGTTTAACGAACGAGCCGAGATGTTATGGTTACACACGAGATGTTTAACGAACGAGCCGAGATGTTATGGTTACACACGAGATGTTTAACGAACGAGCCGAGATGTTATGGTTTTGCACGAGATGTTTAACGAACGAGCCGAGATGTTATGGTTACACACGAGATGTTTAACGAACGAGCCGAGATGTTATGGTTACCCACGAGATGTTTAACGAACGAGCCGAGATGTTATGGTTACCCACGAGATGTTTAACGAACGAGCCGAGATGTTATGGTTACACACGAGATGTTTAACGAACGAGCCGAGATGTTATGGTTATGCACGAGATGTTTAACGAACGAGCCGAGATGTTATGGTTACACACGAGATGTTTAACGAACGAGCCGAGATGTTATGGTTACACACGAGATGTTTAACGAACGAGCCGAGATGTTATGGTTACCCACGAGATGTTTAACGAACGAGCCGAGATGTTATGGTTACACACGAGATGTTTAACGAACGAGCCGAGATGTTATGGTTACACACGAGATGTTTAACGAACGAGCCGAGATGTTATGGTTATGCACGAGATGTTTAACGAACGAGCCGAGATGTTATGGTTATGCACGAGATGTTTAACGAACGAGCCGAGATGTTATGGTTACCCACGAGATGTTTAACGAACGAGCCGAGATGTTATGGTTACCCACGAGATGTTTAACGAACGAGCCGAGATGTTATGGTTACACACGAGATGTTTAACGAACGAGCCGAGATGTTATGGTTATGCACGAGATGTTTAACGAACGAGCCGAGATGTTATGGTTACACACGAGATGTTTAACGAACGAGCCGAGATGTTATGGTTACACACGAGATGTTTAACGAACGAGCCGAGATGTTATGGTTACACACGAGATGTTTAACGAACGAGCCGAGATGTTATGGTTATGCACGAGATGTTTAACGAACGAGCCGAGATGTTATGGTTACACACGAGATGTTTAACGAACGAGCCGAGATGTTATGGTTATACACGAGATGTTTAACGAACGAGCCGAGATGTTTAACTTTCCCACCAAAATGCTGGCGCCAAAAATTTCCCACCAAGACCTGCTCTTATATACTAACATTTTATCCACACAACTTCGCAACCTCTTATACTTAAAACCACTTAACCTCACAACCACAAACACACACTGTTATCATGGTAAAGATGGCGGAATTTGAAGCTTTTGCTTGTCCTTGTAAACGAGGAGACGTAATTCTGCGAGAATCGCATAAACCTTACTCCCTTGGTAAACAATACTATGCGTGTCCTTTATCAAAGGTGAACAATTACATACTTTTTTGTGTGTTATATAAATAATTTGGTTAGTTGTTAAAAATAATAGTTTTTACTCTTTAACAGGGTGGGACAAAGGAGTATGGATGCGATTTTTTTTATGGAAGGAGGAACGACTAGCCAAAATGACCGGTTTTCTTGGAGCTTTAACGCCTCCAACTCATTCCGCAAGATCATCCATAACTCCAACTCGTTACACTGCAGGACCTTCAACATCGAGTCCTGGAAATACAGAGTGCTCAAACTGCATCAAACTGAATCACCAGATAATGGTACTCAATAAAATGCTAGAAGTGTATATGCATCCAGACAAACACACAACTGATTCAGCTGCCTTATTTCATGACCTTTATAATGACATGCTAGGTGATATGGGAAATCTTCGTATGTAGGTTGTTGTTGTTGCTGTTATTGTTGTTGTTGTTGCTGTTATTGTCGTTGTTGTTGTTTGTTGTGTTATTGTTGTTGTTTAATAAAATGTTGTTGTTGTTGTGAAAACTGATGTCGAACGTGCTTTATATTTTTAATTCGTACGCTTTAAAATGTTCCAATGATGTTGTTGTTGCTGTGAAAACTTAAGTATCCATCAAGATTCAACCATAAGGGGCCGTTTGGTTTATGTTGTCCAAACAGGGCCGTTTGGTTTATGTTGTTTTGTTAACAGCAGCCCACAAGGGCCGTTTGGTTTATGCTGTCTAAAGAGGGGTGTTTGGGATTGCTTATTTCCTACACCAAAAGGGTGTTTGGGTTTATGACCTTATTTGAAGAAACAATATCACAATTAACAAACACGAAGGCAAACATTTTATTTAAAACACGCAAGAGTTCTCAAACGAAAAACTCGACAACCAAACGAAACAACTCAAACTAAACAACTCGACAACCAAACGAAACAACTCAAACTAAACAACTCGACAACCAAACGAAACAACCCGTTTATTTTTTTTTTGCGGCTACTTCCCGCTTTGCTGGAACTCGCACCATCTTTTCCCTTCCTTGCTCTCATTTCCTTGATACGTTGAGCTTCAGCAGCACGTTGAGCTTCAGCAGCACGTTGAGCTTCAGCAGCATCTAGCTCTTCCAAATACTCTCTATAGTACGGCTTTCTCCTCAACCATTCCAGAATCTTGTCTCTCTGCCACGGTGCACAGTTCTCATAAGAACCATATTCATCAAAAATTTCCCAGCCCCAATGAAGTATAATTTCATTATACAGGAGCTCGTGTGATAAAGCCTTTGACCATTCCTGTTCCGGCGTTAAACCATCCATTGTTATGTGTGTTTTTTTGTGATAATTTACGTGTTTTGTGATAAATTCATTATACGATATATATAAGTAAAAAATTGGCGGGGTAAAAGGAAAATTTGGCGGGAATACTTTCGGCGGGGACATGTCCCCGCCAAAAGACATTAAATTTTCGCGGTAATGAACTTATCTTTTTGGAGCCAAAATGTTTAACGTTTTCAGCGGGGATATGTCCCCGCGAAAAATTAAAAATATACATCATTGTTTTCTGCGGGGACATGTCCCCGCCGAAAGCAGAGCGGGAAAAAAAAGCGGGAAGAATTAAGCGCTCTAATTTTGGTCAAACTTTGGCCAATATGTAAAAGACTTTCTGCGGGGACATGCCCCCGCGGAAAAGTGGCGTTGAAAATTTTATAACTGGTCAGCGAGACTTTGCGCCAGCTCAGCAATTTTTTGTCGTTTAGCGACTTTCCGCGGGGACAGAAGCGTCCCCGCAAAAAAGCTGGTCGCCCGTTCTCCTTTTTGTTGTAGTGTGTGTGACAAATGCCCATTTTGGAACGGAAGATTGTCAGCAGTGCCAAATACCTCACTAATGGCACCCTAAAGTTAAACCGTCCCATGGACCGTGCCAAATACTATTTAGCACGGTTTCAACTCGACCCAAATGTATTTGGCACCCTCATATTTAGGACGGAGCCAAAACCGTTCCAAATAGCATTTGGCACAACTTTTTGATTATTTGGCACGATTTTCCACCCTCCTAAATACCCGTTTTTCTTGTAGTGCGTCTTGTTTCTACATTTAACAAGAATTTCAAGGCCCCCAAGTAATTTTGTCTTGAAATCTTCAAGACCTTCCGCATCGCAAATATCTCCAATCGAGTCTAGTACTTCCACATCTTTTGTTGATCCTATTAAAGACGATTTTAAGTACACTTCATGTTCCTTTGTTGCACTGAATTTTATGGATCGTGTTTCAGTTTGTAGGTTTGAAGGTGTTTGTTTTTTCGACCTTCTCGTATTTTGTAGCTCCGTATTTGACACCAGGATTAGGAGATTTGCCTCCCACGGTTACTTGCTTATATGATCTAACGTCATTTTTGTTCATATTCGCCCATCGAAAATTGCCACCGAAAGTTCTTGTTTGTCTTCTATCCGCCTCTCTTCTTTCTTGTGACCCCGTACTAGTCATAAAACCTCTAATCCTATAGGACCCCACCCAAGTATCGTTAATCTTTTTCTCTAACATGAAAG
Organism: Artemisia tridentata subsp. tridentata; assembly: GCA_021014915.2. NCBI lineage: Eukaryota > Viridiplantae > Streptophyta > Magnoliopsida > Asterales > Asteraceae > Artemisia > Artemisia tridentata. The sequence goes on along the minus strand of CP139509.1, from coordinate 494,426,409 downwards.
CTTCGAAAGGTTTTTTGTATGTCAAGAATCCAAACCTAGATCCATTCCTTAGTCGATTCTTGGCCATGTAAATATCTACAAGATTACATGCTTCCTGAAGATCTCCCATATACTCTGATCACCTCCATCCATTCCGGGAAATTAAAAAACAAGAATGAGATTAATTTGTTGCTCATATCTCGTTGTTTATCTTGCCGGAAGTTGTAGTTATTCCTAAGACCCACCCTTGCTCCACTGTGTCCTAGTCTAGAGAAAACACTTTCTCTTTCTACTCTCTCTCTCATCTTTCCCTTTAAACGTTATTAAAGTCTGATAAAACTTGTTTTGTTCACTGTATGACACCGGTTGATGTGGAGTCTAAACTTTGTCCGTCTGTTACGCCGATGACCGACTCATCTTGTATCTGAGTCTAGCAGGTGCTCTTTAGTACTTACCAAGTAGTAGATTGGATTTATCATATTATTTCAATTTTGTGACGTGAGCCTCATTTTGATGCGCTCAAACGTATTATTAATTATGTCCGTGGTGTTGGAAAATTTAGTACACTTGAGGGATGAGTTTACACCTGGTATTGGGTTTGGAGGTACGGAGTGTACACCCATTAGGTCCTTGAACACCCTGACTCAATAGTGGTTATGCATAGTTTCTACTAGTAGTAATGATTCTACTGCTAGTAGTAATGATTCTACTGCTAGTGTTAAGACTACCAGTATTCTACTGCTAGTGTTAAGATTACCAATTCCTACTGCTAGTATAAGCTTGTTCCTGCTGGTAAGCTTAAAGTTCCTACTGGTAAGCTTGTTCCTGCTGGTAAGCTTAAAGTTCCTGCTGGTAAGCTTGTTCCTGCTGGTAAGCTTATAACCACTGATTCCTGCTATTATGGAAACTATTATGGTATAATTAATGGGCCGTTAATTATACATAATTCCATGGGCTAGGGTTTGAGAAAACTCTATTATTAATAGAGGTCGTATCTTAACTGCATGGTTATACATAATACAACACACAAACCCTAAACACTTGAATACGATTATGTTCTTGATTTGTGCCTAAAACAAGAACATCACTTGGTCTTATCCCATAGAGATATTCGTGTAACCCAGGCATAGGGTCGAATAGTTTCTATTGGAAAGTGATTACACGATTTCAAGTGAATATCCTGTACATTGATTATCTTTACCCTGTTCTGGGAACACACTAAACAACCAACACGTGGTACCAGTGCTAATGAGTTACAACTCTATCTTTCTTATACTACTGCTTTTACTGCGTACACACATGCTGATTGGACAGGCTGTTCTAGCCACTCATCTATCTACTGTACATGTGATTATTGTGCTTTTTAAGGATAATTTGATATCTTGGTCTTATTAGAGGTAACACAATATTTCTTGTTCTAGTGTTGAGGTTGAATAAAGAGGTATGGCAAATGTTGATAAAACTGTTGGTTATGTAATTTGCTTCGTGAGTCTCCTATTTCTAATGCTACATTAGTTTATTGTGATAGGTATCTAATTCGAACCTATCTCATACTAGGTCACATCAAGCCACAAGGTAAGTGTACAACTCACTCCAAAAGTCTAACTCAAAGGAGGAGAAGAAACCTTGACTTTATAAGCCACCAACCAATCCCATGCTTGGCCAATTTGGGATCGTAACATCATCTGATCTTGTTAATCATCAATGCACCAAACACACTGAGATAAGATATTCATTTTGTTCGTATTTAGTTGTTGTCGGGCAAGTTTGTGCTCTGCATGTTCCGTCTCGCTATCAGTGTTTGGATAATTTTAGTAAGGGTATGCCGTCTTCTAATTTTGTTGAGCTAATTTGTTGCAATTTAATTGTTCGGTCTTCTCGCGTTCCAGGTGCAGAGGGGTATTAACCGAGCATATTATTATTATAGATTTGCAGGCCTATATTGTTAGTAGTATTAGTCAAATAGTTTCTATTGTTATAGATTTGCAGGCCTATATCGCGTTCCAGGTGCAGAGGAACATCACTTGGTCTTATCCCATAGAGATATTCGTGTAACCCAGGCATAGGGTCGAATAGTTTCTATTGGAAAGTGATTACACGATTTCAAGTGAATATCCGGTACATTGCTTATCTTTACCCTGATCTGGGAACACACTAAACAACCAACAATCAATAGAAACTATTTAGTGATAATCAATGGCTGCTGCTATGAGGCATATGGCTGCTAACTTTTCCAAACTAGAAAAGTTTGAAGGTGTCGATTTCAGAAGATGGCAAAAGAAGATGCACTTCTTGTTGTCAAGCATGAATGTGGTGTATGTTCTGACCACATCCATTCCTGAAGATCATGAGGATGATGCTACTATGGAACAGATGAGGAACAGAAGCAAATGGGAGAATGATGATTATGTCTGCAGAGGATTAATCCTCAATGGTATGTCTGATTCTCTTTTTGATGTTTATCAGAATGTTGAGTCTTCTCAAGAACTATGGGATTCCTTGGAAGCCAAATACATGGCTGAGGATGCATCAAGTAAGAAGTTCCTTGTAAGTAATTTTAACAATTACAAAATGGTCGATTCTAGACCTGTCATGGAACAATACAATGAACTTCTTAGTATACTTGGTCGATTCACACAACACAAGATGAACATGGATGAGGCTATTTCAGTCTCTTGTATCATTGATAAATTGCCTCCATATTGGAAAGATTTCAAGCATATGCTGAAACATAAGAAGGAGGAATTAACTCTTGTTGAGTTGGGCAGTCATTTGCGCATTGAGGAATCACTCAAAGCACATGAAAGTGACAAGCCAAAGAGCAGCAATGCTGCTGGTCCATCAGTTGTCAATATGGTGGAGCATAACAACTCCTCCAGGAACAATGACAACAAGGGAAAACGTAAGCATCAGGATAACACCAAAACTGATCCTAACAAGAAGTCAAAAGCTACTTGTTGGAAGTGTGGTAAAACTGGACACTTCAGGAAGGATTGTAAAGGTGTTAAGATTGGCAATAAAACCAATGGATCCGGCACAAGTGGTTCTGGGAATGGTAATACCAATTCCCTAAAAGGTCAGAATATATTTGATAAGTCTTTTGAGATTTATTATGTTACATTACTTACATATATATCTGAAGTGTACTTTGTGCAAGATGATGATGTTGCGTGGTAGGTTGACTCTGGAGCAACAACTCATGTGTGTAAAGATAGAAGCTGGTTTAAGACCTACGAGTCAATGAATGATGGTTCTATTCTTCATATGGGAAATGAGTCAACAGCCCTGGTGCATGGAAAAGGATGTGTGGATTTGAAGTTTAGTTCTGGAAAGATTGTTTCTTTGTTTAATGTTTTACATGTTCCTGTTATTAGAAAGAACTTGGTTTCTAGTAGTGTCTTGAATAATTGTGGTTATAAACAAGTGATTGAATCTGATAAGTTTGTGTTATCTAAACATGGTGTGTTTATTGGTTTTGGTTATTTATGTAATCAAATGTTCAGACTTAACATTGTTCATGATATGGTTAATTCTGCTTTTATGTCGACATCTAAATTGAATGATTCAACCCTTTGGCATGCTAGACTTGGCCATGTACACTTTAAAAGAATGCAAGATATGTCTAAGGATGGGTTAATTCCAGCCTTTGATATGGACACTGAAAAGTGTAAAACTTGTATGATGAACAAGATAACTAAGAAACCATTTCAAAGTGTAAAACGTGAAACTAAAATATTGGAACTGGTTCATATTGATTTATGTGATTTACATGCTACTCCCTCTTTGGGGAATAAGAAATACTTTGTGACTTTTATTGATGATGCTTCTAGGTTTTATTATGTTTATCTATTACATACTAAGGATGAAGTATTAGATAAATTTAAAGTATTTAAAACTGAGGTTGAATTGCAATAAGAGTCCCTGATCAAGAGATTAAGGACTGATAGGGGAGGTGAGTACATGGATACTCTGTATTTTCAGTCTGTTGGTATAATCCATGAAACGACTGCTCCCTATACTCCTCAGCAAAATGGTATTTCTGAAAGGAAAAACAGGGTGCTAAAGGAGATGGTTAATTCCATGTTGTCCTATTCTGGGCTGAGTCAAGGGTTCTGGGGTGAAGCTATGTTAACAGCTTGCTATTTATTAAATAGGGTTCCCAACAAAAAGGAACAAGACTACCCCTTATGAACTCTGGACTAAAAAGAAACCCAACCTGAATTATCTCAGGGTTTGGGGTTGTAGGGCTGTTGTAAGAATCCCTGATCCAAAGCTAAAGACTTTGGGTGAAAGAGGCATTGAATGCATCTTTGTTGGATATGCTGAGCATTCCAAGGCTTATAGGTTCTATGTTATTGAACCAAATGAATCTGTTTCAATTAACTCTATAATTGAATCAAGGGATGCACTCTTTGATGAGAATAGATTCTCATCAGTCCCTAGACCAAGTCAGAGGATTCCTAATGGAACTAATGGTATTGGTGTATCAGAGGTCTCCAATGAGGTCCCTGATGAGGTTGTGGTTCAACAACCTGAACCTCAGCTTAGAAAGAGCAAAAGGGCCAGGACTCCAAAGTCATTTGGACCTGAGTTTCAATTATACTTAATTGAAGGAACAAGGGATGAGGTCTCTGACCAACACTCCTATTGCTTTAATGTTGAGGATGATCCCAAAACATTTGATGAAGCAATGAAGTCCCAGGATATTGCTTTCTAGAAAGAAGCAATAAATGATGAAATGGACTCCATTATGGGCAACAACACTTGGGTGTTGGCTGATCTACCACCTGGTTGCAAACCTTTGGGTTGCAAATGGATTTTCAAAAAGAAAATGAAGGTAGATGGAACTATTGAAAAAGTCAAGGCTAGACTAGTCATTCAAGGCTTTAAACAAAAGTCAGGGATAGACTATTTTGATACTTATGCCCCTGTGGCTCGTATCAGTACCATAAGATTGCTGATTGCTTTGGCATCAATTCACAATCTGATTATTCATCAGATGGATGTGAAGACAGCTTTCTTGAATGGTGAATTGGATGAGGAGGTTTATATGAACCAACCTCAGGGCTTCATCATGCCTGGCAATGAAAACAAGGTGTGTAAACTGATTAAGTCCTTATATGGACTGAAGCAGGCACCTAAGCAATGGCATCAAAAATTTGATGAAGTGGTTTTGTCTAGTGGTTATTCACTTAACCAGTCTGATGAATCTGGTAAAGGAGTCATCATTTGTCTATATGTTGATGACATGTTGATCTTTGGCACTGACCAAAATCAAGTTGACCTAACAAAGGAATTTTTGTCATCAAGGTTCTCCATGAAGGATATGGGGGAGGCTGATGTTATCCTTGGTATAAGGATTAAACATGAAAGTAACAAAATTTCTATCTCTCAGTCTCATTACATTGAGAAGGTGTTGAGGAAATTTAATTACTTTGATTGTACTCCAGTGAGTACTCCTATGGATACAAGTGAGAAGCTCATGCCTAATACTGGTAAAGCTGTATCTCAACTTGAGTATTCTAGGGTGATTGGCTGCTTAATGTATGCCATGACTTGTACAAGACCTGATATTGCATTTGTTGTGGGAAAATTGAGCAGGTATACTAGTAATCCTAGTGCTCATCATTGGCAAGCAATTCAGAGGGTACTGAAGTACTTGAAGAGAACTATGGATTATAGTCTCTCATATACTGGTTATCCTTCAATATTAGAAGGATATACTGATGCAAGTTGGATCAGTAACACTGAAGACAATTCGTCTACCAGTGGCTGGGTATTCCTACTTGGTGGAGGTGCAATTTCTTGGGCATACAAGAAGCAAACCTGCATCACCAGTTCAACAATGGAATCTGAATTTGTGGCCCTAGCAGCTGCTGGTAAAGAAGTTGAATGGTTGAAAAACTTGCTTCTTGAGATTCCATTGTGGCCTAAACCTATAGCACCTATTTCTATCCGTTGTGATAGTGCTGCTACATTGGCAAAGGCTTATAGCCAAATGTACAATGGGAAGTCTAGACACTTAGGTGTCAGGCATAGCATAATTCGTGAGCTCATCATGAATGGGGTGGTATCTATAGAGTTTGTTAGATCTCAACATAACTTAGCTGATCACTTGACGAAGGGTTTAGCTAGAGACTTGGTTTTAAAGTCTGCAAAAGGGATGGGTTTGAAGTCCAACTTAGTCACTGAATGCTAAGACACCCAACTCCCTCCTGAGGAAACTTTGGAGTTGAGTTCAATGTGGAAAGCTGAACATTTAGTGGACTGGAGCACATGTTTTATTTTCATCCCAAGGTTGTGCTCAGAACCTGCTGAAAAGGAGGATGAAGTCTTTACTTCTCAATGGTTATTTTTTTTGAAAAAGTGCTTAGCAGGAGCATGAATAAAGAGGAACCACCTATGTAAATGTTGAAGTTTTGCCGCTTCAGAGAGCTATGGACTTTTAGTTTTTACAACATTTATGAATTGGATATGGACACATGGCTTGTATAGTGTCAGGAGTATTTAAGTGTTTGAAAATGTATGTGTATTTTATCTTCAGGTATTCAAATGGGTTGAAGGGTTCAATTCTTTGGAACACCCTGATTCTCGAATATTTGAACGTGTAATGTACTAAGATGAGAATTCAATCTTCAAGATATTTTCATTTATGCATATGTTTTGTTTTGTGTTTAATCTACATGCAAAGGAAGTGAACTAAATTTGGGGAGGATTGTTGGAAAATTTAGTACACTTGAGGGATGAGTTCACACCTGGTAATGGGTTTGGAGGTACGGAGTGTACACCCATTAGGTCCCTGAACACCCTGACTCAATAGTGGTTATGCAGAGTTTCTACTAGTAGTAATGATTCTACTGCTAGTAGTAATGATTCTACTGCTAGTGTTAAGACTACCAGTATTCTACTGCTAGTGTTAAGATTACCAGTTCCTACTGCTAGTATAAGCTTGTTCCTGCTGGTAAGCTTAAAGTTCCTGCTGGTAAGCTTGTACCTGCTAATTCCTACGATTATGGAAACTATTATGGTATAATTAATGGACCGTTAATTATACATAATTTCATGGGCTAGGGTTTGAGTAAACTCTATTATTAATAGAGGCCGTATCATAACTGCATGGATATATAGAATACAACACAAAAAACCCTAAACACTTGAATACGATTATGTTCTTGATTTGTGCCTAAAACAAGAACATCACTTGGTCTTATCCCATAGAGATATTCGTGTAACCCAGGCATAGGGTCGAATAGTTTCTATTGGAAAGTGATTACACGATTTCAAGTGAATATCCGGTACATTGATTATCTTTACCCTGATCTGGGAACACACTAAACAACCAACACGTGGTACCAGTGCTAATGAGTTACAACTCTATCTTTCTTATACTACTGCTTTTACTGCGTACACACATGCTGATTGGACAGGCTGTTCTAACCACTCATCTATCTACTGTACATGTGATTATTGTGCTCTTTAAGGATAATTTGATATCTTGGTCTTATTAGAGGTAACACAATATTTCTTGTTCTGGTGTTGAGGTTGAATAAAGAGGTATGGCAAATGTTGATAAAACTGTTGGTTATATAATTTGCTTCGTGAGTCTCCTATTTCTAATGCTACATTAGTTTATTGTGATAGGTATCTAATTCGAACCCATCTCATACTAGGTCGCATCAAGCCATAAGGTAAGTGTACAACTCACTCCAAAAATCTAACTCAAAGGAGGAGAAGAAACCTTGACTTTATAAGCCACCAACCAATCTCATGCTTGGCCGATTTGGGATCGTAACATCATCTGATCTTGTTAATCATCAATGCACCAAACACATTGAGATAAGATATTCATTTTGTTCGTATTTAGTTGTTGTCGGGCAAGTTTGTGCTCTGCATGTTCCGTCTCGCTATCAGTTTTTGGATAATTTTACTAAGGGTATGTGTTGGGTCATGAAAAACCCAAGAATACGTAAAACATGATTTGGACACAAATTAACTAAGTGTTAAACTTAAACCGAGAATAATTCAAGTCACTGAGAGAACAGCCTCTCAGTGAGTCATCTTCAAGATGCTTAAGACGAATTCAAGAAGAAGGATTCACTTCTCAGGAAGGCGGTACTCCCTGAGTCTGACTTAAGCCAAAGAAGAAGATGATGGTTCAGTGAGTGTTGGACAAAAACTCACTGAACCCCAGTCTCCTCAACAACAAAGTGATTGAAGACTGAGGAACCAACGCCTGAAGAAAAGGCGGGAACAATAGGGAAAAGATCTGAGAAGATAATAGTGTCAGCCCAACACTCTTCTCTTGTCAGATCCAACCTTCCCTATTGCGGCTAAAAGTCATGGAGTGTCAGCCAACAACTCCCAAAGTCTTATTAGCCCTTTCCTATTGGTTCTTGGAAATGACAATTACTTTTTGTAATTGTCAGACACGCAACCTCAACAACTTGTATTATATTTAATCACTTATACTTAGATTACTTGTGTATAAATAGATAAGATGGGAGAGAAGTTAAAGTGTGCTTTGTATATTGAAAGTCTTGAACTTTTACAAAGAAACTTCTCTCCTACAAAGAGTATACAACTCACTGAGATAGCTCAGTGGGTATATTGTTACCACTCAAGCAAAACTTGAGTTTCGATAGGAGACACCCCATACCCTTGTCTATTCAATCCCAAGTGTTTGTTCCGCAAAACACTTGGGTATAGATTCTTGGAATTATTTCTAATAAGAATTTAAACGTTGAAAAATATTGTTGTTTTTTATATTCACGTTTTATAACTGTTAGATTTAATCCTAAACATTGTATTAGTCATAAACACAAATAGATTAACTTTCTAGTTAACTCTAATCGTGTAAAGGGAACAACAGTATGCCGTCTTCTATTTTTGTTGAGCTAATTTGTTGCAATTTAATTGTTCGGTCTTCTCGCGTTCCAGGTGCATAGGGGTATTAACCGAGCATATTATTATTATAGATTTGCAGGCCTATATTGTTAGTAGTATTAGTCAAATTTTTATGTAAGTGTTTAGCCCACTATTAGATAGCTTGTCTTCCGAGCTATGAAACTCCTATATATTATAATCTTGTTTAAGACTAAAGGATGCATATTTACATTCTACTAAGTAGCAGGTATAACCGTATAAAACTAAGGCTACTCTCACTGGTCACATTATTTCATCTTCAATCTCAGCGTCACATCACATTTTTTTATCCATCTACCTCCCTCTCAGTTTTCACCCCTAATGGTCACAACACCTCATATTTAACTTTTTCTTTCTTTTTTTTAAATTAATTAAAAACCAAAACTTTTATTCGTTAAATTTAAAACGTTACATAGATAATAAACAGCATAAATGTATGAAATAAAAAACGTAAACATTACATAGATAATTAAATGTATAACTAATATGGTAAATTCCATCTCACCTTGATCACCTGCCTTGTCGTCTTGACCCGCTCACATTGTTCTTTAGTCAAGTGATCAGTAGGCTGCATATAGAACATTTTGTCTTTTGACGTTGCTCCATTTCTTGGATTCTCAACTCTTGTTCATTTAGTTCCAACTCCTTCTTTTGATCTTCAAAAATGTTTCAACATTCTATGACTTTTTGGCATTGCACAACACGTTGAGACTTCCGTATTCGCTAACCATCAACCTAGCCAACATTTCCTCATGCAAAATCGTGAAGATGCCGATAACGCTGCCCCTTTCTTCTTCGCTTTTGCTCTATCCCTGCCGATGATGGTGTAGTATTTCCGAGAGTGAATGTTCCTTCGGGTGTTGGGGGAGTGTTTCGGGTAGTATTTATGTGTTGACGTTTTGTGTTTTGAGGTGTGTTTTATTAATTTTGTAAATAAAATGATATTAAGAGAGTAGAGAGTATATAATGTTAAGCTATGTTAAAAAATGTTAGTTTATGAGGTATTTACAGGTAATATAATAATAGTAGGTAATTATTTTTTATTTTATTTCCAAATTTATTTATTTATTTTTCTTCCAAATATCATATAGTATCCGTTTTGGGGGGGGGGGGGGGGGGGGGGGCGTAGATTTTTGCGCACAAACCAATTCGGTGGGATGGTCACCGCTCGTCTTTGTTTTTGTCATGGCTCACGCGTGAGGTGGAGCCAACCAATAGGGTGGCACGTGAGGGTTGTGCCTCACTGGTGGTCACGCTTGACCATTGGGAGGAGTCTAAGACACTAACATACAAAAGAGAAAAGTTCAATGTGTAACTTATATTTGGTAAATTGATATCCATCATACTTCATAGCTGTCATGAAATTATGTGTACATCAGTCTAATATGTGGTACTGATCATCATCTTTCGTGTTATTATTATGTGGCTCTTAATACCATATATCCATCAAAAATGATTTTGTGACAAAACTTTAGTTCACTTTTTTGTATTCTTCTCTACTCAAGTGTCGCACTATCTTAAGTAGAAAGATGGAGATATCCTATGAAGTTGAATTAATTATGTTAAGTTAATTAAGAGTTTAAACACTGTTTGAGAAAAAAAATACAAGGCCTATGTATGCGTATGTATTAGTGCAAATATAAAGATATTTAAACTAAATGGTCTTTTATATATTTTAATACTGACAAACATGTATCTTGTAATATATACGAAAGATTAAGGTTAGTACCAAAAATCAAACAAAGCACAAAAAATACACCGTTAATTTGGATGGACTTTGGGCTGAATAAAACCCACGCCACAGGCCTTTGGACCAGCTTACTATTCATACACTAACGAATTGGGCTCATGGCTAAAAAGGAGAAGAGGTCGGTTAACAAATATATAAAAAGAGGTCGACTGTTTGATCAGTTTTAGGTTTTACTTTTTAATTCGTAAGACGAGACAAACTGTAGGTACGTTTCTTTATTTATTATTCTCGATTTGGGATTTACTACCCGGCCATAATGAAACAAATTATAACTTTTAATGGTTAAGTCTAAATTACTCACTGACTATATATGATGTTCCTACTGGTTCAAAATTGTTTACTTTAATTTGTCACTTTTGACAACCAACAGTGGGGAGTATATATTTTGACATTATTTACTATGTTCTAATTGCTGCTGTATTTCAAATTGCAGCTTAAGAATATAATGGATGTAGAAGTGGATAGACTAAGCAGCTTGCCGGATGATCTTATTTATAAAATCCTCTCGTCTATTGAGATTAGAGATGTTATTAAATTCAGTGTTTTGTCATCTCGATGGAGGTATATCTGGACTTCAGTGAGGTGTCTCAATTTCAAATGCTATTACTTTAAGGAGGATATCTTATCTCAATTTGTTAAAAATGTTCTCTCTGGCCGCAATAATATAGATGTGTCTTCTATCGAGCTAACCGGGTATCGTGGAATAGCTGATAACCAGGTGTTCCTTAAAAATATTCTGGATTATGCGTTCGCTCACAATGTCCAACAAATGAAAATTACATCCCGTGACAGGGGACATGATTTTCCTCTTTCTTTTTTAAGGTCTCAGTCTCTGAAAAATTTCACATTAACTGAAACTTATATTAATGGCCGTTTCCATCCGCCAACATCAACTTGGGATCTCCCAGCTTTAACTACATTGCATCTCAATGAAGTCACATTGTATGAGTGCAATTTTATTATAGGCATGTGCCAGAACTTGAAGAACCTCACTTTAAATAGTTGCGAAGTGAGTGAATATAGAAAGGGTTTCAGTATTACTAATTCACAGCTTCTTAATCTCACGCTTAAAAATGTAGAATGGATGGTGAAGTTTGTACATGTGGACACACCTCAATTGAAGACTCTAAGTATTGAAGAATGTACAGAGGAGCTTATAATTTCTGCGCCTAACCTTACCTACTTGCTCCTTAATGGTATTTATCATCCCATTCAGTTACCTGCAGAGGGAATCCGTTCATTGGAAAAGGCGGATCTATGTATTTATTTTCCAAAGGGAAGAAAAATGCAGAAGAAATATGCTCGTAAAATATGTGATCTGCTTCAACATCTCCACAATGTCAAATGTCTTACGCTTAATTTGGAAATTGTGGAGGTATATTACTATTGGCTCATGTTTTAATTGTCTGTGATTCCATTTTTCAAATATTTACAATCTGGACAATGGAAATACCCTCTTACTTCAAGTTGAGGGGTAAGTGTCCTTTTCCAAATATTTTCTGTCTTCATATTTTTAGAGGGGTAAGTGTCATTTGTTTTCTCTGCTCACGAGCTTCATATAATTGCAAGTTATAAATACTTTTCTATATTATTCTGGTGCTAAACACAGTTTTACATGCAACTAGTAGCTAAAAAGCAATATCATTGATGAGTAAAGCTAAAAACGACACGTTGCACGTATTTGTATATCTGTATTTACATAGTTATGAAGATCGATTGCATCGACTACTATACTCTTGTATTCTGCAACTTACTTCTCATGTTTATAATTTATTTGCAGATTCTTTGCACATCAGTGAAAGTAATCTCACATCAACCTTCCCCATTTGCTAGCTTGGAGAGTTTAAAGATTTATCCAGCACAACTATATGAGAAGCAAGCACCAAAGAAAATAATAACGCCTGCTGAAGTTATAAATTATTTGCTTGATAGTTCTCCAAATGTGATCTTTACAATGGTCTCACGTGAGGTATTTAAACAATCACACTCTAACACCATTACAATTTAATACTATCTGCCTTGCTTCGTTCTTATTGCATTAATTTATTTTTTGCAAGTGATTGGCATAACAATGTGAACCCTTATTATATGTTTTAGACTTGCCAAAAGGCTTTTAGCCTAGCGGTACCCCATGTGGGTGTGAGAATGCTCCCCAACCATGTGTTTGTGGCCACATGTGTGATTCATATGTGGTGTATATTGTGAGAGACTTTCTTGGTCAGTGTGGTTATCACTTTCTTGTTTTAGTTTTTTGGCTAATTAATCCAACTATGGGCGAATCAAACAGGATTATGTAATCATAATACCATTGTTAGTAAATATGAAGTACAATTTCTCTATGATTGTTCTTTTGTTCTGTCAACTTAGTAATCCTAGCTATTTGATATAATCTAGCATACATTAGAATTCTAAGATTTTAGTGCTACTTGTGCTGCATCTGTATTAAAATACCGCATTTAACTTGGGAGTTTGTGACATAAATTTTTTATACTACTGCAGAAAGCTAGAGCTATTGAAATTACCAAAGAGGCAAAACGCCGAATGACAAAATTACAGGTGCTTTTAGAGACAGTGAAAGCTGATATGGAGACTAACAGGGCTGATATGGAGAGAGAGAAAGCACAGATTGAGCAACAACTGCTGATTGGGGAAATAACGAGTCATAGGAATAGCTATTGGGGAGATTCCAGCATTCAACCAAAAACAGCTACCGACAACATAATGTTTAGAGTGCGTAAAATTAAAAAACTACTCCCCAACGTGCTTGAATCAGAGAGGGTTGAGATGAAAGCATGTTATTCTAGTTTGTGTGCAGAAGCGGAGACTATCGTGAATAAGGTATTGGATGATATGAAGAATCAGGTTGATATAAAGCGAAGCCTTTTCCGTGGGTGCTTTAACGAGTTTGCTTCGATGTCGTAGTAGTCTTCTTAGCAAAGTGCAAGTTCTTGATGTCTTAGATCATGGGTTATGTGTGCAGTTGGGCCAGTAATGGCCGGTTTTTGGCCTGTGTCAATAGACCGCCCAAGCATTCGAGGGAGAGCCCATGGTTTCAACAACAGGCATGTTGCCTTTTCTTTTTCTTCATTTTAGAGTTTAAGGGTATGTTTTCTGGTTGATATATATTAGTGGAAACAGTGGGCAGCGGTCACGAATGCAAGATAATAGGGGAAATTTGGTGGTGATGTGGCGGCAGTGGTGAATGTCAAATACGTGATGTTCTTATGGCCGAACTGTTGATGGATATATATATAAAAGAAAAAGAAAAAAAAGAAAAGGGTTCTCTACTGCTATGTGATACTAAGAGGATCAAGTAATTCGGTAATTAAAAACAAGAATGGAACCGAGAGAAGCTTATTGCATCATCTTTCTGTCTACTTTTTCCTCATTCGTAGTATTGACATTTAACGGAGTAATTTCGATGTGGGTTTTAATTTTGTCAAATGGATATTTCATTTGTATGATACTTCCAAATGGCCCAAATGCATGTTCGGAGTTCATTAAGGCTTAGCTAGAATGCAAAACATTACAACATGTAGTGCTCTCGTTGTAGGGCCGGATCATTAGCTCGTGTGTATTCAACGACTTAGGGCTGTTCATTGGTTCGGTTATTGGTTGTTTGGTTAAAAGAAAATTTTGGGTAAAACTGAAAACCCAATCGAACCGAATTCAAACTGGATTAAACCAAACCGAATAATCGACAGCCAAACCGTCATGGCTGCAAACTTACACTGTTCTCAAGATTTATTTATTTATTTTTTTATTATTATTATTATTTTTTTTTTAGATGAAAGTGAGTGAAATGGAGTAAAACTAAAATTATGTGGTGTTTTTTGTTTTTTTTTTTTCAAAGAAGGAAAGAAAGAGGAGATGAAAGAAAATACTTTTATTTTTTTCCCTAAAATGTTCACTCCATTGTTGAGAACACAGTGTAGTAAGTTGCCCTGCCAAAATGCAAATAATCTCAACTTCAATCGAACCCACTTAGACACGTTCAAATTCTATTATCACAGCCTCTTATAATCAATCTCATCATCATTCTCATCACATAAAAACCGCTTCAAAACTCAATAAGCAGATTTTAAACAAATTTAAGCACTATTTTAAATACTATAGGTGTAGAGCCAGAAAAGACTGTGCAAAACTCCAACAAGCAAAGACAAGCTACCTCACCGAGGCATTAGTGGTACACTATGCATGGTCAATAGCTAGAGGCCTGCAATATTGGTTTAATTGCATGGATAGACACAAGTGTTTGATTAATTCCATGACGTAGGCGATGTTTTTTATAATACTCATTGTTATGTAACCTCATGAAAGCTTAAAAATTTAAACTCTATATATCCAATCACCTCAATGGTTACCATGGGGCCAAATAATTGCTACAGGCCTGCAAGTCAACCTGAGGCGGAAGATTATTAGAGTGCTGTGTTAGAAGAGTTCTAATGGATTACTAGACTTCAAAGAAGGTATGTTTTGGAAATTTAGAATACAATTTTATATACAAAGTTCATAATTCATTTTTGCTGGTATGTCTTAACTTATTTGACCCATTTCTTTTAAGCACTTTTTTTTTCTTCTATTTTATCTGGTCGAGCTGTAAACATACACAATATAAATACACGAACCAACTGTAAATGGTTTTACCATTAATTAGTGAGTTTAGTGAATATATTGTTGATACATTACGAGACTTTCTTTATTCATCTTCTACAAGTCTTGATACCATGTATTCTTCTACAAGTCTTGATACTATGTAATGTTATGACGGGATCTTATTAGCAAAATTCTCGGAACAAGCTAATAGGACATGACGTTTAAAAATGGGTATTACAAGTAGATATACATAGAAGTAAGTTTCTTCATACTTTACAAAATGTGATACCATGTGATGTTAATTGTGTTGTGAAATATTCTTATTATGGCATATTCTTATAAGCAACTTTTTGGAGAGAACCTAATTGAACATGAGGATGAAAAATGGTTATCACATGTAAAATATACGTAGAAGTAGTTTTCATCAACTCTAACATGTTATACCATGTAATGTTAACGTTTTTTTTTTGGGTAAATATAGACATAGCCCGGTCGCTCAAGTGTTGGGCTTTTTTGGCCCTAAAAAAGTCTCTTTCCCATAATAGCCCAACACTTTAAGCAACTGAATCTGGGAGTGACATGTGGCAGAAAAAAGTCGTTTAATTCAAAAAAAGTCGCTTAAGCGACTTTTTTTTCAATCTACTGCTAGTGCATCTGTTTCTACTGCTGAACTTAATCGAGAGTCGCTTAATTTACAAAAAGTCGCTTAAGCGACTTTTTTACGCCACATGTCACACCCAGATTTAGTCGCTTAAAGTGTTGGGCTATTTTGAGAAAGCGACCTTTTTGGGGCCAAAAAAGCCCAACACTTTACTAGACCGGGCTATTTGTAGAATTACCCCCCTTTTTTTTTCTTCCTAACCTCTTAAGGCTATTTTATATACTACTTGTGTTTAAGTCAACTCCCAATCGGGTCTGCTTATACTTCTTGCTGTATTTGATATGCTTTCTCTTTCAGTTTTATCAAAAATTTATGATAATAGGAATATTTTTTTATAATATATATGATACTCGGACGTTTTCTTTTCCAACATCACAGCCAATTTTGAGTTTCGGTTTTCTATGCATTGACCGTTAACAAAAACCGATGGTAGACGTTGTCTCAGGTTGGTTTGATTTTAATTTGCAACCCCTAAATTTCTCGCATGGTCACTTATATGTAACCGTGTCAAGAGTAAAGACACAGGCAGTAGGGACTTAAAAGTACTTTGTTATGACAAGAAAGGTAACTACACCTGCAAAACTACCAATGTTGTTAGAATGGATGTATGTGTTAGAATGACTCAAAATTTATTTATATATATATATATATATGAGACACGAAAGCGCAGGTAACGCCAGTTGGCGAAGTGGCGTTACTCCTAGTGCGAAGAAAAATAAAGAATAAAAGGGACAACAGCGTGTTGTGGTCGCATACCCTTTGCACAGTGTTCTCTTCTGACTTTTAGACCTCCACTCCCTCTGCCACCATTCCACTCCCTTTGCCACCGTTATATAGGCTTTACTTTATAGCTTTTATATATATATATATATATATATATATATATATATATATATATATATGTTTTATAAAAAAGTCCACTTTGGTAGAAAAGTAAGAAAAGTGTACAAATCACCCTCTCCTTCTTTTTTTTTTTTTTTTTTTTCACACCAACAGGTATTCTTTCTTGAGGTTTTATCCTTTTCATGTATAGATAGATCGTTTATTCCCTTCATTCTTTAAGAGAGGTTTTGTATATTCGCACCCTACCCCAACCCCCCCCCCCCCCCCTCCGGAAAAAAAAATTTTTTTTGGGCTAAAATTCTTTTTTGCAAGCCAAAAATTTTTTCCGCCAAAATTTTATAATATGATGCACCTTTTTATTTTTGTGCATCACAGTTATAAAAATTAGTTATAACTATGATGCACCAAATTTTATAACTGTGATGCACCAAAATAAAAAAGTGCATCATAGTTATAAAATTTTGGCGGGAAAATTTTTAGCTGGAAAAAAAATTTTGGTTTTTGCCCAAAAAAAATTATTTTTTTTGAGGGATTTTTTTTTTTTGGGGGGGGGGGGGGGGCGGGGTTTCAAAACTTACCCTGGAGTTTGAGATGTTTGCAAATTTTACCCTATAACTTTTTTTCTCACTTTTCTATCTAATTACACTTTTCTTTAGAACTGGACCTATATATATATATATATATATATATATATATATATATATATATATATATATATATATAGTATGTTTAAGCATTATAAAGAATCACGTGTATATTTAATCTTTTAATAATCAATAAATTAAAATCATGAAACTAGCCCGCTCATCAGGCGGATCTTGAAGCTAGTACTAATATAATTTTCATCGCTGTATACGGCTACTCGCCTAGTCAGTTACAACTACTAAGCAAAATGTTTCTAAACTAGCAGTAGTAACTAATACTGCTAGATCAGTTAGTACTGCTAACACCAAAAGAACAGTGAATGATGCTAAACAATTGTCAAAGTTTTCCAAAAAAAGCACATTCAACTATAAAAAGTCCCAGTATAAAAATACAACAATTAATGCTGCTAAGGCAAAAGCAATAGTTTCTATTGCTAAGCCAAAAGCAATAACTGATATTGTTTTGGAAAATCATTTTTATGCTGTTAAGGCCTCAGCTTGTTGGGTCTGGAAACAAAAAATTAAAGTTTTAGATCATGTTTTCAGAAACAGCAATGCATCCATAGTTTTAAAAATGTATGATTATGTAGATGCACAAGGCAGATCCAAGTCAGTATTGGCTTAGGTCCCCAAAATGAACCGACTTTCTTACTTTATGTGCAGGGCAATTCACAGGTGGAATTGGAAGATAAAGGAGTATTTGATAGTAGATTCTCAAGGCACATGACTGGAAACATGTCCCATCTTGAAGATTTTGAAGCTATTGATGGAGGATATATTGCTTTTGGGAGTAATCCCAAGGGAGGAAAAATCACTAGCAAAGGTACAATAAAAACTGGTAAATTAGATTTTGATAATGTGTACTTTGTAAAAGAGCTTAAGTTTAATCTCTTTAGTGTCTCACAAATGTGTGACAAAAAGAACAATGTTCTTTTTACTGACACCGAATATTTTGTCTTATCTCCTGACTTTAAGTTGACTGATGAAAGTCATGTTCTACTTAAAGTTCCTAGAACAAAAAACATATATAGTGTTGATTTAAAGAATATGTTTCCTAAAGGAGGTTTGACTTGTCTCTTTGCAAATGCCACATCAGATGAATTTAAGCTTTGGCATAGAAGACTTGGATATTTAAATTTCAAAACAATGAATAAATTGGTTAGGGGAAACCTTGTAAGAGGTTTACTAGGGGTAAGCATGGGGCGGGGTGGGGCGGTTTTATGGTAAAACCAAAAACCGAACCATATATTTCGGTTTTTGAAAACTACAAACCGTTTGGTATCGATTTTTTTGGTTTCGTTTTTTCAGTTTCTGACATTGAATCGGTGCGGTTTCGGTTTTTATTCGGTTTTTTCTTACCTGAAAACAAGCAAGTTTTGATCTTATATAAAGTTTACGATTCCTAGTTTTCAAACAAAAATATTGAAACAAATATCAATAATAGCATAATATCCAGTAATCCAAAGCTTTGAAAAAACATACGAAACAACCAGACATAAATTCAAAGAAAACTATTGCTCGAAAACAAAGATACAATATATATATATATATATATATATATATATATATATATATATAAATATAACAAATTTGAAGTATAGATAATAAACAACACTTCTAGTTTTTTTTAATAGATAAAGTTGTATACTCAAATCTTTAAAATTAAATAGCAAATCTCTTATATAGATAAAAGTATATAAAAATAAATTTAAAGGTGGGACGGGGCGGTTTTCTCGGTTCGATTTTTCTTATAAAACCAAAAACTGCCCCAAACATTCGGTTTTTATAAAATTCAAAACCACCAACATCGGTTTGTCAAATGGGGCGGTCTTTTTTTCGATTCGGTTTTTCAGTTTTTGTGCTCACCCCTAAGGTTTACCTTTAAAAGTTTTTGAAAATACTGAAATATGTGCTGCTTGTCAGAATGGAAAACAACATAGAGCTTCTTGTAAGACCAAAGTAGTGAACTCTATAAGTCAGCCTTTACATTTGTTGCACATGGATTTATTTGGACCAACATTTTTAAAAAGTTTAATGAAAAGATGTATTGCCTAATTGTCACAGATGACTATAGTAGGTTTACTTGGGTTTTCTTTTTAGCAACTAAGGATGAAACCAGTAGCATTCTTAAGGCTTTCATAACAAAGGTCAAAAACCTAATTAACCATAAGGTTAAAGTGATAAGATGTGACAATGGAACTGAGTTCAAGAATAGGGAGATGAATCAGTTTTGTGAGATGAAAGGTATTGAGAGACAGTATAGTGTAGCTAGAACTCCTCAACAAAATGGAGTCGCTGAGAGGAGGAATAGGACACTTATTGAGGCTGTTAGAACAATGTTAGCTGATTCTAAATTACCTACTACTTTTTGGGCTGAAGCAGTTAATACTGCTTGTTATGTGTCGAATAAAAGTAAAGTAGTTAAGCCTCACAACAAGACCCCTTATGAACTTTTACATGGTAGAAAACCATTGTTAGATTTCTTAAGACCATTTGGGTGTCTTGTTACTATCTTGAATACCATAGATCACTTAGGCAAGTTTGATGGCAAGGCTGATGAAGGATTCTTTGTTGGATACTCAATGAATAGCAAAGCTTTTAGAGTATTCAATAGTAGGACCAAGAAAGTAGAAGAGAACTTGCATGTTAGGTTTAGTGAGAGGACACCTAATGTTGCAGGGAGTGGACCAAACTGGCTTTTTTATATTGATTCACTAACCAAAACTAAGAATTATGAGCCAGTTGTTGCAGGTACAGAGTCTAACAATTTTGCAGGTACAAAAACAAGTAATGATGCAAGTCAAGCTGGTAAGGAGTCAAGTCCTGACAAAGATTATATTTTGCTGCCTATTTGGACTGTTGATCCACCCTTCTCGACCCAAGAGTCAAAGAGTTCACAAGCAGATGATCTTACTGAAGATCCAAAAGCTGATAAAGAAGATGGTGCAAAATCTTATAATGATGATAAAGAGGTTAATGAAGAAAAGCAGACTGATGAACAAGAAAAGGATGATGTATCAGATGATATTAACATTAGCAGTACTACATCTGTTAATACTGCTAAGCCAAGTGTTAATGCTGCCAATGAAGAAATTAACACTAGCAGTACTAACACAGTTAATACTGCTAAGCCAAGTGTTAATGTTGCTGACAAGGGGGGCATATCTTTTGATGATGATGACTATCCAGATGATCTAGACATGCCTGAATTGGAAGAAATCTATCCTGATACTGATGATGATGTACTTGGTGCAGAGGCTGACTTAACCAATATGGAAGATGCGATACCTGTTAGTCCTATTCCAACTACAAGAGTTCACAAGAATCATTCAAAGGAACAAATCATTGGAGAGCCAAAATCTGTTGTTCAAACAAGAAAAATGATAAAAGATTTGAAGGAACAAGATTTCTTTGCTAGATCCCTTCATCAAAGAAACAATCACAAAGACCTTCAAAACTGTTTGTTTGCATGTTTTCTATCACAACCCAAGAATGCTCACAAAGCATTACAAGATCCAAGCTGGTGGATCAAAAGGGATACTATATTTACCCATTTGGCCTGTTTATTTATGAACTGGTGGATCAAAAGGGAATATGGTTCAGATAGGACGAAAGTCGAGCAAAGTCAATTTTTCTTGTAAACAACATGCCAAATCATTTTATTTAAAGATCTAGATTATCACTGAAATAAAATTGTTTACTAAATCACTTTATTTGGGTATTATTGTTGTTTTTGATTAATACATTCATTATTAATAGAAAAAAACTGACAAATACATTTTAGCGGGTCAACCCAACCCAAAAGCATATCACTCGTTATCTAACCCACCCACCCATCTTGGCACCTCTAAACAATAAGATGCACATAACGAATGGGCTACACGGGACTGGTGGCATGTAAGAAACGAAGAGAAAGAGAGAGGGCATGCACATGCCAAGATGTTCTTCCCATTTTGATGAGTTGGAGCAGCGACATAGAGGTGGCACTGGGGCCCAAAGGACTGTAAAAAGAGCGCAAAAAGGGATAAGACGTTGTTAGCCTTGTTATACAATCACATACTCCAAAGAAGAAATAGCATGCACTTATGGGCCAAGATCTCGCGATATTGAAGTCATTAATAAATGCTACTCCTTTACCCCAGCCATTAAATGACATGTGTTCGTCACTTTGTCTACAACATAGCTACCAGTATAGAAAATCGGTTCTTCTGAAAAATATAATAGACGAATTTAGAGCAATGCTACTATATCATTTGTTACTGATTTTAATAACCGTGTAAGAAAGACAAGTAATACTAAATAATAACATTAATTATCGATTAGAACTAAGAAGTTGCAATGTACCCATATTACTTTTCAGGCTTTTACGCTTAGAAACTCTAACCAACTCAGAATACCAAACTCAAAACAGTTGGATCAGGTTTAATCAATTCGGCCACAATGTCCATATTTTGGCCCTTAACTGCCATGTGCAAAGCAGTTTGCCCTTTCTTTTCAATCCTGAAACCAATGCTTGGATCCTTTTTCAATAAAAATCTCACCACTTCCAAATGAACCATTCTTGCTGTTGTATGAAGCACAACTTTACCATTCTTTTCAATCGGCATCAAGAAGCAAGTTGAATCTTTTTACCAAATTAGTTCAAAACACACTTGAAATAATTAAAAATTTTCACCAAGATTAAATCTTTCTAAAAAATTTAACTAAAAAACACTAATTGGGTCAATACCCTTAATCAAAGAATAAATATTTATATAAATGAATGATCAAAACACTTTGTGAAGTGGGTTATGTTTCTGATGAATGCACCATGAGGAGCGTATTTCTGTTTTTGAATTTTCACTTTGGTCCAAAACTTTTAAACATGATTTGTTGAGTAAATGTGTATTTTTTGTTTTTTTTATATATGTAAAACGAATTTATAACTTATTTTGCTAAATAAGGAAATACTTAGGGTTTTCTTATTTATAATCTTTAAAAAAATAAAAGACAAATAATATAATTATTACTGAATAAGAGAATGTTTGATTTTTTTTAAATGCAAAAGTTTTCACTTGTGGTTTTGTTTTATTATATACAGTACAAGTTTTGAAAGCATGATATATAATGCAATTAAAGCATGTTTTGAATAAATATAACATTGTTGTGTTTAACTTAGGCATATATTCGAGCAAAATTTTAAAAGATTTTGATACATTTAGCCCCCCTTCCCCCCCCCCCCCTTTTTAAATGGGCATATATATCCCATTTAAAAGTTAAATTGGCACAAACGGACACATATTTTATCTCAATTGAAGAACATTACAATTGTTTATAAAGAAAAACTTATAGATATAATATATTTAATTTTTTAAATATAAATGAGGTATTACATAGCCCGTGCCCGCCCGGCCCGCCCGTTTTGCCACCTCTAGTATATATATATATATATATATATATATATATATATATATATATATATATATATATATAACTTAAAAAAAATATTATCACATAACGTTCTTAAACATTCCGATGGAAACACAATTCAAATTTTTATGGTTTTTAATCCCCAAAAATAAAAAATAAAAAAAGATCAAGATACGCTACTGCATATATATATATATATATATATATATATATATATATATATATATATATATAGTGAGACTTTCTTGCGAGAACCATTTTTATCTGCGAGAACTGAGAGAACCACCAAAAACATACATGCACGCCTTCAATAATTGTATTTTTGCACATATGTTATAAAAACAACATATATGTTTTTAAAAAACATAGTTGTTCTAAAGAATTTGATAAGAAATTGGAAATACAATATTTTTCTTTGAAGGTGTGCATGTATGTTCTTATAAGGCGTGCAACGACAATATTGCGGCCTTGTGTAAGGTTTTTGTGAAAAAAGATGATGAGTTCATGATGATATTGAAGAACATAGGTGGATACTTACGATTATTGATGATTTGCATGTATTTTTATTTTATTTTAAAAGGCGTGCATGTATGTTTTTTGTGGTTCTCTCAGTTCTCGCAGATAAAATGGTTCTCGTAAGAAAGTCTCCCTATATATATATATATATATATATATATATATATATATATATATATATATATATATATATATATATATATATATATATAACTTTTAAAAAAATTATCACATAACGTTCTTAAACATTCCGATGGAAACACAATTCAAATTTTTATGGTTTTTAATCCCCAAAAATAAAAAATAAAAAAAGATCAAGATACGCTACTGCATAATCTCTTTTGGAGATTTGTCAATGCTGGATAATCTCTTTGAATACCGGGATGCTAATTCGGTAATTGTTAAGAAAGAGTTATTGGGTCCTTCTGAGGATGTGACGTTGTTGGATGATTTATTTGATTTTAAATCACCCGAATTGGACCAAAAAGGGATGAAGCTTCAGATTATGTTATGGGTGATGATTTTGGGACACTTGACCCATTTCATTTTGATGATCTTGGTGAAATACCATTTGGTGACGAGTTAAATGATTCGATTTTAATGCTGCTTTGCCATCATTGTAGAAGTCGATAACTACTTTGAAGACATTCCAGATGATTTCTTTGGTACCGAAGAATTTTTGAAGTGAGTTAGCTTTTTTTCACGGGTCAATGGATCGATTAGCAAACCAATTTTGTTGTAATATCTTTAAATATTGAAATATGTTCTATATATAAGTGATACGATATTATGTTTCTCTTAAAATAGAGATTTGGTTAGTATTATGGTGTAGAAAGAATTCAATTTGTGAGCATTGCAATTAATTTGAGTTTATTAACCATTTAAGTATACTCACAAAACTGAGCTGTTTACTTAGTCTTGAACATTCAATTCAAATTGGTTTACAATTGTTTTGACATTTAACTATTAATGCCAAGTGTTTTATATGATGTTTAGATAAATGTCACATGGTTACTTAGATGGAATTGTAA
The DNA here is from genome assembly GCA_021014915.2 of Artemisia tridentata subsp. tridentata. Lineage (NCBI taxonomy): Eukaryota > Viridiplantae > Streptophyta > Magnoliopsida > Asterales > Asteraceae > Artemisia > Artemisia tridentata. Next base: position 494,402,058 of record CP139509.1, on the reverse strand, counting down.
GATAGGAATGTGAGACATTTCATGATACACTTTACAAGTTGTTCACATATGCCAAGTCGAAGCTGTTTGAGATACATTTTAGCATTATGTCTAATTATATAATTTTACGGCTTCATTATTAAGTTTGTTTTTGATGTTATATTTGAAGTTTTTTCCCGTTTTTAAAAGATATATTATTATTAGAATCTACGCATTTGAATTAAATTGGCTGCAGCAAGAGTGACATTAACTTGAAGGTATCAATGATTCCTGAAATCTAACAAAAGATATTACAAAGAAGACGGCCTTATGACAACGCAAAATACGACGCAAGAGTCCTTGATTTAAACGTAAGTCCATAGGAGTCGTGCCCTCTATCGTTTTAAACGTAATTGAGTCTATTTTCATTTAAAAAATATTTATGAATTGTTTCTAAATGAAAATATATTAGAGTCTTTGATTTGAAACAAAATATCTTTTTTGTTATGCCGTTTGCGCAATTTTTTGGCCAAAATTAAAAAGGGCGTTTCAACTTTTGAACATTGTTGTATTTTAAAGTGACTTGGTAAAAATCTTTGAAATTGGGAGGAAACCGATTCATTTAAAAGAAAATAAATAAAATCAAGCTAGGTATACATTGTTATACTTAATGCACAAAATGATGATAAGTATTTTTGTGTGTTATGCTAAATGGTTATTTGTTTTTCTTTGTGTCATAGTAGTGTTAGTTAATATTTTTTGAGTGCTTATAGTTATTTTAGTTAAGCTAATTATATCTATAATCACAAGCGTTTTACATGCCTTGTTGCTATGTGTTGATTATTAGTTTTCCGGTTTATGCGTCAATAGGACTTAGACTAGACTTCTTGCACTAAGTTGCGTAATTGATTTTGCATTGCATATAGGCATAGACCAGTTTTCTTGCATATGTGTTTTCGACATCTTGCAAGTTTTAAGATGCTTTAGTAACCTTCTTAGGAATGGAAACTAAGTTGGTTGATCATGTGCGTCGAAAGATATTGTCTTACACAATTATTTTTCCAAAGTTTTAAGTGTAAAAAATATATCACCTCAAAATATTTAACACTTTCATTAAATCCGAAAAACATTACATTCTTTTGTCTTGCTTGACCATGGGTTGTCTAAACAAGATAAAAGATCATATTAATACATTAGTATTTAAGTAAAAGAAAATGTATTAAACTTGCATTGATCTAACACACACACAAAATGTTTTAAACATTTAGTATTTTACGTATGTTGTATAAAAATGGTTAAGATAATTATTTTTATACTCATGATATGTCGAAAACTAAGAATATTATACTTAATAATATAAATAGTTTTTTTGCAAATAAAAATAAATGACAATATCGAAGTAGTAAGTTAATATGTCATTAACCTCACACATACAACTAGTATTAGAATAAATGGAACACATTCTTTAAAGTTTTATTTTCTTTTTAAAAGGAGTGATCGTGAGGGTCAAGAAAGATTTCGAGTACATACCAATTCATTATTCAAATTATGATTTATATCATCATCGAATCTAATTGACAAAGTTTTCAAGTATGGACATGAAATTGGAGTCATTATTTGTCTAACTTCAAGATAACATCAAAATATAACGAAATATATTATCTTGAATCTACATACTCAATCACACTCGGTTGTTATGAAAATGATGACTTCCTCTTAAGAAGAAAATAATATGCATCGGATCATAACTCACACTTGTGTTGAAGATGCCATATTGAGTCTTCTTGTCCAATGGTTGTGTTCCAAACATTAAACTAATATGTTTAAAAGATGCATAAAATAAACAACTAAGTAGGATTGACAACTTGGATGTTTCATCTGAAATATACAAGTAATTTACTTTGCAACGCAATTTGTAAATGTGTCATTTCCGAAAAATCAAACACGAGCAAACAAACAACATATGTAAAGTTTGCTCATCAACGACTCAACACTCAAAATCACATGTCAAGTAAAAGTGTCACACGTAATATGTTATTAACTATTATGTACGTCGTCAATCTTCGAGAATATCACATGTATTTCTCATATCAAAAGATTGACAAAGGATAATTTATATCATATGCATCTCATTCCCTTTGTAACATGAATGGTTGTGTTACAAGAGAATACATTGCATCTTGTTAACAAATATAGGATATTAGATTTGAATAATAACCTAATACAACATGTGTCATTGCATAAATAAGTAAAATTGGTCATACACTAAAATACTTGTTTTACTAAGCATTCGTAAGAGTGATAAGTTTCCTCTTAGAAAAGCATATTTGTTGAAAGATACAATATGTCTTATTTCAATCATACATCATATAATACTCACAAGATCTACTGAGGTAAGTAACCTTTACTAGATTCTTTTCTCATGATATGCAAATGAGCATTCTTGAAACACTCTCAACGTAGTAGATTCTACATTGTATCACATTAGAGCATCTCTTGGTTCTAAAAAACCAAATCATGTTAAAATAACATGTAAAAACTCTAACAAACAAAGATGTTATCCAAGAGATCATAAAATGTACCATCTCCACCAAATAACCTCTAAATCTCAAACACAATATTAAAACATTTTGCTTGCCTTTGTTAGGAGTTGTGTAAGACATGTCATCTTCTTAACTGACTTTCAAAATATGGTTAGTTGAGTCATATTAGGCCATGTATTAGCGAAATAAGCTAATATCATCTTTGCTATACTTCAATAGGCAAATATAGGAATTTGAATTTTTCTAACATGAGAATGACTACTGGAGAACCTATCGCACTAGAAATTCAATTTGACCTAACGGTTGAATTGCTTCCAGGAGAGAAGTTGGGTTCGTGGTATAACCCGTAAAAATGGTCGTGTTTAGCCTGAATTGAGCACCACTAGTGATAGTCTCATACTCATTCTCTAACTTGAAAATTTTTCATTCCTACATTTGACTAAAGATAGTTTACATCGGTGAACTTTATTTCCCATTAGGATTTCATTTTGAACAAGTAGTAATTAGGATCCTCCTTAGCAAACCTAGATTACTTGCATCCAACATATGTGTTTCAAAGTGATATCATGTTCTCGTAAGATATGATTGAATGTCTTCATGCTCTTAAATGCTAAATGATTATCATGTTTTGCATGATGTTTGCATTTATTCCTTATGTGCATTTTACATGATTTTTTTTTTGTAAATTTTGCACCCACACTATGTCATTTTGGCACATAATGAATTAGGTATGCCTATCACTATGAACTCTTAGACGCCATATAGTCATACACTAGTGTCAAAATCTATAAGTTAAAGTAGACGCGAAATTGTCCTTATTCCTTGGTCATCATTTTGCTTTCTTCCAAGTAATACACCCGTTTGTCATGGGAAGGTTAGATACAAACCTAGTAGAACTCGGAGTAGGTTTGAAAACTTAAATATTTCATCCGAAATATTCAAGTAAGTTTAACTTGCGATCGCAATTGTTAAATGTCATATCCAAAACATCATATTCAAGCCTTTTAACAACATATGTTAAAACGCTCATCCAAAAGCTAAAAGCTAACATCAACCTTCGGGTGACAAAGGACTCACGAGTTACTACATAAGTGATTAGTAGTTCCGTTCATCCTCGTGTAAATATACACTTCTTAAGACCAAGTATATTCATTTCCGTTAGTTCCTTTTATCCCTATAGGTTTGTCATCGTGCTTTGTGTCAAGCTCACCTCATAGATAATGAGGATCGAACTTATCCATGGATTTTAGGGTAGAAAACCAACGTATCATCCCTCTTATGACTACTTGAATATTTCACTGGAAATATTGAAGTCATCTCTTATGTCTCGTCTCATGACTTTTTAAATATTTCACTGGAAATATTAAGTCATCCTTCACATCCCTCTTATGACTACTTGAATATTTCACTGGAAATATTGAAGTCATCTCTCATGTCTCATCTCATGACTTTTTAAATATTTCACTGGAAATATTAAGTCATCCTTCACATCCCGCTTATGACTACTTGAATATTTCACTGGAAATATTGAAGTCATCTCTCATGTCTCATCTCATGACTTTTTAAATATTTCACTAGAAATATTAAGTCATCCTTCGCATCCCTCTTATGACTACTTGAATATTTCACTGGAAATATTGAAGTCATCTCTTATGTCTCGTCTCATGACTTTTTAAACATTTTACTGAAAATATTAAGTCATCTTTCACATCGCTCTAATCTCGTCTAATCTCGTTCATCTCGTAAAAAGAATTTATTAGGTATAAATTCTCTCCTCGTGTCAAAAAGTTTCACTAAATCAGCGAGATTTATTCGTAAAATCCTCTTAAATTCCAATGGCAACTTAAATATTTCATTCGAAATGTGGAAATCGTAGAGGGGGGTGAATACGTTTTCCTTTTTAAAATCTTAAAACGTTATGTATCAAATTATCTATTAAGTTAAACTCAATATGAGAAGTGTGAATAATAATTTATTAGATCATATCATATAATTATACACACAATCACAATATAAACTTCTAACTATAACACAATCAACATCAAAACAATACAAGCAACAATCAACACATATTTGCAAGCATAGATATAAAGCGATAAATGCAAGAATAAATGAAAAGAGATAAGAGAAAAGAAATGCAAACCGGACACGATGATTTATAGTGGTTCGGCTACAAGGACACCTTCCTTGCCCTACTCCACTCCCCGAGTCACCTACTCGAGAGTTCACAACACTATTCAACAAGCTCCCTTTAGGCGGAGAAAACCGTATACACTTTCGCTTACACCAATTTAACGACACAAAGCTAAATGTCGAGTTCTAATCGTAGCTAGAACCAATCTCACGACTTCTTCACGCCACTACTTCTTCACGACTACACTACTTCTTCACACTACTACTTCTTCACAACTACACTACTTCTTCACACTACTACTTCTTCACAACTACATAACTTCTTCACAACTACATAACTTCTTCACACTACTACTTCTTCACACCTCTTCTTACTCACTCAGTTACTCACTACTAAGTAAGATCATCTTGATCTACTTATTACATATACTTACATAACTCACAACTTCATATCAATACTAACTAGACTCTAATACTTCTTTGACTTGATGATAGGAAGTATTCTTCTCTTGCACTTGTGGAATTAAGCTTGAATCACTTGGAAACAAAACTTTATAATTACATGATCAAAGGGTTTAGAAAGAGGTTTAAGATTGTTAGCATTTAATTTAATGCTACTTAGAAGTGATGGTCATTTTGGCATTTAGAATAAATGTGTCAAGTGTAATATGTTGTAAAGTGGGCTAGTAGTATTAGTTTTCTATAGTCCAAATGTATAAGTGTAATACATTTACTAAGCCCACTACATGGTCCATTGTTAAAGCCCATTCAAAGCCCATGAATGTGGCTGTGTTTCACATATTAACGCACACACACACTCACAGTTAGGTGTGCCTCATTTTAGATAAGAAAAAGAGTGTGTGTGTGTGAGAGAGTAACACCCAAGTCTTGTATTATTTTCTTTCTTGAATATAATCATTTGACTTGAAATTTATACATAAGATCCACATACTACTCTTGTTCTATTATTGTGTTTGTGAGTGTCATCATCTAGTTTGCTTGTGTGTGATAAAGAGGAAGCTCTCGGTGTTCATTCCAAGTGAAGATCGAAGGTTTACAAGTGGTATACATAGAGCAAGGTTTCAAGGTAGGATTCTTGTTTGTGTTCGGTTCCAAAAAACAACTCTTGTAACGTTTTCTATCTAAAAACGCTACAATCTTTGTTTTTCTTGAACGTCATACGCAAATCAAGATCAAGTAAGTTGTGTTTGTTTGGTGTTTATTCGAAGTGGGTCTTCAAGCTACTGTGATTATTCACTTGTGTACACTTGTGGAATCTTGGTTTTGGTTTGTTCTTCATTTTCTAGATCGACAAGAATCATTAACAATTCTTGTATAAGAATTGTTTTGATTATTTTAAGTGATTGAAGTGAATTATTGAAGTTAGTAATAGTTAGTAAAAAGTGGCAGAAAGTTTACTGACAAGTATGGGGAGTTGCATGGGTAGAAGCTAAAAGTCAAAAAGTGGGTGAGATTTGGTCAAAATCTGCGTTTTATCGCAATTGAAGAAAAGCAGCGAGTTGTCGCAATTCGTAGTGTTTTATCGCATTCTTGTATGAGAATTGCGATAGGTGTCGCATTTGGCCTTATCGCAGTTGATATCGCTGTTTAGCTCTATCGCATTTGACCATATCGCAGTTGCAACTCAGAGACTTATCGCAATTGAGGATTATCGCATTTGAAGTCTGAGCAGGTTATCGCAGTTCTGTCCGAGATATCCATCGCAGTTCTGTCCGAGATACATTACCAATTGCGATATCGGACAACAAAGAATTTTCAGCAGTTTTCAGAGTTGTCATTTTCAGTCCCTGTACTTTCTAGCAGCCTTTGGGAACTTCCAGAATTGGCAGTTTTGGCCCTCGTACTTGTGTGAATTGAGTTCAAAGTTAAATAACTTTTAAGGATTTGATTCGAACGTAATTTCGTCAACTCGAAAGTGAACTCGGTATTTTAACTCTTGTATAAGAGTGTAAAATACTTCGACAAACGGATATCTACTCTCTTGTATTAGAGTGTTAGATTTTATATAAATTGCCAATTTATATAAATTGGATATATTTCTATCTTAATTGACATTTTGCCATAATTTATAAATTGTGGTCAAAATAGAAATTTCTATAGAAGTTGTCAGTTTATCTAAATTACAATTTACATAACCTTTGTCGAAATTGTAAACTTTTGACTTTGTCTTAATTATACTCTAATCAAATTTTGTAACTTTATTTAAATTTGTTTCGTTCATCTACACCTACATCTTCAACGTTCATCATCAACAAACCAAAGCTTCACAACAACATCAACCAAGTTCGACCGTCAACAACAACGTCTCCTACTTTGTTGCAAAGATCCTAAATCCACTTTATCATACATTATATTTTAAAGATGACTACACAACAAGACATTCATGCCGCAGGTTCAGAAAATCGACCTCCAATGTTGGAAAAAGGTGGTTACCTTCCATGGACGAGTCGTATGCTTCGATATATGAGATCCAAACCTAATGGACAAGGTATACTCTTGGTTAACTCCGTCAAAAAAGGTCCATTCCAGCCTGGTGAGATTGAAGAAACAGCTGGAAACCCTAATGCAGAACCTCCCGTCGATCCAACGTACAGAATCAAAGAGGAATCGGATTACACTGAAGCAGATTGGAAGCAAATTGAAGCTGATCACCTAGCAATGCATCTAATCCAACTCGGTCTACCACAAGAAATATTTTGTGCTGTAGATAGCTGTGAAACTGCCAAAGAAATGTGGGATCGAGTTAGACGTCTTTGTCATGGTACAGAAATTGGCATTCAAGAAATGGAAAACAAGCTTCTGACAGAATGGGAGAAGTTCACAGCAACACCAGTTGAACAGATTGAATCGTACTACACACGGTTTTGTACTCTAATGAATAAGTTGATCAGAAACAATTTGGCACCTAAACAAATTGTTCAAAACATCAAGTTCATCAACAACCTTCCAGAAGAATGGGGACGATATGTTACTATTGTCAACCAAACTAAGAATCTTCATGATGTGAACTACGATCAACTCTATGACTTTCTCAAACAAAACCAAGCAGAGGCAAATGAAGTCAGAAAAGAGAAACAAGCAAAACAACAAGATCCTCTTGCATTCATAGTCCAATCACCTACACCTGCAACAGTCAGTGCACAACCATCATCATCATCATCCACTCAGCAATTCATGCAACAACAGTATATTCCACAATCACCATTCTACCCACAACAACAACATGTAATCCCACAACAACAATACCCACAACACCCAGATCAAGACGATCAGGATGAGTCAACTGCTGCTTTGACTCAAGCTTTTGCTTACCTATCAAAAGCATTCCAAGGACGTTACTCCACACCCACCAACAACAATCAACGAATCTCATCGAACACTCGCAACAAGCAGATTGCTCAGCCGAGTTTCAACATGGGACAGCAAGGACAGATGGTTGGGGGATATGGGAATCAGCAGGGATATGCTCCAAGATTTTAGATGGGTAATCAGAATGCAGGGCAGTATGCTGGTAATCAGATGGGTCAGTTTGCAGGGAATCAGATGGGTACAGCTGTTGGTAATCAAAGGGTTCAGAATGCTGGGAATCAGTTTGGGAATGTTGCTCAGGGAGCTGGGAATAGAAATCAGGGAAATGTGATGAAGTGCTTCAACTGTCAGGGTATTGGTCATATGGCTAGGAACTGTCCAGACAAGCCGAATAAAAGGGATCCAGCGTATTTGCAGAAAGTATTAATGTTGGTAAACAAGGAAACAGTTGGGCTTCAGTTGAGTGCAGAAGAGAATGACTTCATGGCTATTATGGATGCTTCAGAAGATCAAGAGGACATCGATGCAAACTCCATTTTTATGGCAAATCTCCAGGAGGCAAAGTACGACACAGACTCAGAAGCACCTCCTGCTTTTGACACTAATGCGGTTTCTGAGGTACAACCATATGCTACATGTCACAATAATGAAATGTTTGATATGTCACCTCAAAATGAACAGCATCCTGAGACTCCTAATCTCATTTATGATACATACATGGACGAACCAAGTTGTAGTAATACTAATTTGGTAACTCCAGATATGGATCCTAATGAAGAATTCGAGTCACAGCATACTGATAATGATGAGGAAACACGTGCTATGTTTGAATCATTATTGCAAAATTGTAGTGTTGAAATAGAAAAGGTCAAAAAGGTCAATCGCGATGTTAAGGCCGCGAATGAAAAATTGACCACTGAGCTTGAGAGATATAAGGTGAATGCAAGAGCTTATGATTTTCATAACAAAAAACAGTCGAAACTTGAGGTTAGATTAAAAGATTCTGAGTTAAGAGAGAAACGTTTACAAATCAAATTTGACACTCTAAATGTTAACTTGAATAACCAAATTAAATCTCTAAACAAGGAAATTTCTGAACTAACCAACCAGCTTTCAAAACAAAAATCAACTTATTCCAATCTTGAAAAAGAAAAGAAGGAGTTGAATGAAAGGTTTTCAAAACGTGAAAAGGATCTTCTTAAAGAGATCAATGAAAAAAAGGAAACCATTGCAAAGTTGGATGATTTGCTTGTAAAAACGGGTCATTCTGCACAAACAGTTAACTTGTTAATAAACGATCCTGATAAAGCGAAAAGTGTACCGCTTTTAGGGGGTCATTTAAGCCCTAAATCGTATTTATTTGATCAAATATTGCCCTAAATCGTTCCTTTTGTCATTTTAGGTACTTTGGAGAAGAAATCTGGAAAAGGAAGCATTTTGGACGTTTTTGGAGCATAAAAGTGAAGAAAACGACAAAGTCTCCAAAGCTGCTGGAAAAGTACACGTGACGGCGTCAAGGATTGCTCCTGACGGCTTCACGGCTTGGCAAAAGAGGTGGATATGACAAATACACGTGACGCGCCAGAAAGTTTTACAATGGAATTCTGACGGCGTCACCCTTTAAGGTGATCAAGGCCGTCACGGTTTAAGTTAAAGAGAGACGGCGTCAAGCATAATTGTGACGGCGTCAACCCTTGACGCGCCAGAGTGGATTTTGGAGGATTAAAGAGGGACGGCGTCAGGAAGACCATCCGGGAACCCTAGCCGCGGCGAGGTGACGGCGTCACCTCCTACAACGTGACGCCGTCAGCCCCTAAATTCTATATATAGTTTTGCAATTTTTAGTCATTAGTGTGCAACTTTGTGAGGAGAAACCCTAGACGATTTTTCTACCATTTTTAAGGGTTTTATACCCTTGGATCTCCCATGTTCAATTGAAGATAAGTAATCAATTAATCATTCAATATGTCTATGTGTTGTTTGATTATATCTTGTTCTTGTCTTTTATTTAACATGCTAGGCTAGATTTATCTTGTGTTTGCTTAGATCTAATGAAACCTAACTATTGATTATCGGTTGTTGGTGTGTTATTAATTGTATTGGATGATTGTTTATCGATGTTAGGCTTAAGAAAACTGGCTAACCTCCTATACGGTAACTTGCTTGAACGTCTTAAGAAACATGAACCAATGCGTACTAAGGTTTTTATGGTTGTATTTAATGCATGAGCGAATTCTAGTGATCCCATGTTAGGAGCTTCTTAGCCGGCTCGACATAGGAGTGAAGTAGGAGCTTGTAGAGTTGGGGAAGTACGTACGCCACCCCACGATTGGTATTAAGGAATACACCCGTCATCCACGCAATTAATACACACTAATCAACCGGTAAAAGATAGTTAGGGAGTAAGGAAATCTAAGTAAACACATTTCTCTCCATATAAGTTCCACAACCTTTTCATTTTCAGTTATTTATTTTATTTGCAATTGTAGTTATTTGGGTTAGTTGACTAGCAACTAATTCCGCCCACTCCTTCAAACCCGAGATTTTACTTGCTTTCCATAAAATATAAAAAATACAAAAAGAATCTTCCCTCACCCTTAGACCTATTAGAGTAGTTTTTCAATCCTAACGAGACTATTCCCCTAGAGAACGATCAATCCCCCGGTAATTGCCACTACACTATACTACATCGGTCAGGTACACTGCCTGGTGGGGATTGCAAGCCTCTTGAGATCCCTCGAGAGGTAAAACCTGTTGTAAGGTCGCAAAACCACGCATCAAGTTTTTGGCGCCGCTGCCGGGGAATAGTTATTGTTTAGGTTGAATTTTTATTTTATTAGGTCTACTCACTTGATTCCTATCGAGTGAGATATTTATTTTCTTTTTATTAGATTTCTTTAGTCTATCTTTTTCTTTGTGCCCTTTATTTGTAAAACCATTTTCATTTGTCACCATGGCGGATGAAATTCCATTTAGATCATTAACAATAGAGGAACAATTACTTTACACGGATAGATTTGCTTCCTGTTGTTCCAATGAATTTTTAAGTGATCTTAGATATATACAAGAGGAGATGGGTGTAAAGTTTGACAGGTTTGATGAATTATGTGCATGTGCGGCTTCTATTAAACAATCATTGTTAGGATCAACTCCTTTTAGTGAAACCCTTTGGAAAAAATTTGAGGAAAGCTTCCTAACCGTGAACCATAAGTTGAATGAATTGATGGGTTTATATACATCACAACTTGAGGAAACAAATGAGGAGGATTTATCCGACTATAGGTACCATGAGCAAGAAGACCTAGTTTTTAAGAACATGGACCTTGAATTGGACCAAGATTGTGAGATGGTTAGTGTTGAACTACCTAGTTGCATGAGTGGGATAGATTTCACCAAAACATATGACACGCATGAGGAATCCTTTAGGCAATTGGAACATAGTAATCAAGTTGAATATTACTATGAATCGGACTTAGAATTTCAAATGGCTAGAGAAGGATTTGAGATACTTAGGAATGTGTTTGGGTTAGATCCTACCAAAACACATGATGAACATATAGGTGATTTAGATACTATGGAGAATGAGGTTAGAAATGCAAGACCACTAAATACCCCACAAATCCTACCATCATTTGAGGTTAACACACCGCCCGTAACTTACCCGAAAAAAGTAGAAAAGACTATAGGAACCCCAATAGAGGTAGAGCCCTTGGACCAAACACAACTAGAAGAAATAGGTTTGAATACTTGTAGTCACAACCTTTCTTTTAGTTCTATGGAAGTTCCTAGTTTTGATGAACCGGAGCCTCAACCGAGACCCTTACCCAATTTTCCATCCTTGGATGAAAAGTTAGGAATTAAAATAGGTCCCGATCCACCCATCAAACCATATAGTCCGGGTAGTTTTACGATAAAGGTAGTAGACTCTAAGCCTTGTAGAGAGGAAGCCAATATAGGAGTGAACCATGACCTTACATACTTACATCACCCATTTATGGTTGATCATAAGAAACATTATGGGTTTAAACCGGGTTTATTAGGTCAAAGTGAATTCTTAACTAGGAATCTCTCGAAGTTGATAGAAGATGATCCCTTTCTAGGAAAAAATCTTAATCCGCCCATTAGCCCAATTGAATTAGGTAAGGTTATGATGATAGGAGCACACCCCTTTGAGCATATAATTCATCCACCAATCTTTCCTCACGTGGCATATTTCCACCCTAAGGGTGTGTATCGCTACTTTCACCCACATTTAATCCTAAGTGTAGGGAAAACCTCCCCTATTTCTGTTAAATAAGGGTAGAGTCAGGCTCGTGACTCGAACAAAAACAAGCGCTTCTTGGGAGGCAACCCAAGCTTTATTTGCTTTCTGTGTTTATTTATTTGTTTGTTTGATTTTATTTGCTTCCGTATGTATGTTTAATTTTTATTTTTATTGATTCATGTTTCAAATTAAATTGTGAAAATGCTTTATTTTGTTTTTAACTTCGTCTTAACTACATATAAAGGTATTTTGCAAAAGATAAGTGTAAGGGAAATCCAAATCGGTTTATTAGAACAAATGAACATGAATCATAACAATAATAAATTAACATACATATTAGTAATTGTTTGAGTCAAATGCTTGTATCGAGTCATAATGATATTTTGCAGGATTTCAAGGAATTAAGAATTGAGTTTTTCCAGAAATTTTCCGGAAACTTAACATGAAAAATCTGTCAGATCACATCTGACGGCGTCAGGCTCCAGGCTGACGGCGTCAGACTTAATTTTCTGGAATTTTTGAAAGTTTTGTTTTTCTTCCGGAATCATAAAAAGTTTTTATTAAATCTCTAACTTATAAACTCCAGGAATCTGCAAAATAATCATTCCACAAGCATTATATCCTTATACAGATTTATCCCGCCGATGTTATGCAGGTTTTCTTGTTTGTTTTCTCAGGTTTAACAGGTTATTTTGGACAAGGAGATGTATGTGGAATCTAGCTTTTGGCGATGCATTAGTCTTGGAGCTTCTACTTTCTCTTGGAAGAAGATCTAACCATGTTACCTCTTTATCCACCAAACGAATCAGGGGAGTATTTGATTTCATTCTTTTACCTTATTTACTTTTACATCTTGTTATTTGAACATTGGGGACAATGTTCATCTTAAGTGTAAGGGGGGGTAAAATACGATACCTTAGAGAATGCTATTACGCTTGATTTTTGTTTGTTTAATGGTAGATGTGTAATAAAACTGAGAGAAATACCTGTTAAGGCAATTTTAGTGCCAAATTTAAAATTTTTTACAACATATAGGAGTGAAACTTTGATCTTAATGAGCATCTCATGGATAGGAGTTATATGACTAGCACAAAAACCGTACCACTAAAAAAATTTTCCACCCCCAAATATTTGAGGTTCGCCCCTAGAATTGGTAGGAAAAGCATTTATGCTATGATGTGTGTACCGGTAGCACTTAGATTCTAGAACTTGCGTTAGGACCATTCCGAGGCCACAAGTGAGACTACATTCGTGTAGTTAGATTTACTACATGATAAGAGGCATTAGGATTAACCCATTGTTTTACACCTGTGTTTTTGTTATAATTACATTGGCTACATTGGTCAAGTAATTCTCCCACACCCTTTGCGTTGTACTCATTTTTAGTACACGATACCCCTAGTACACCCCTCAGAGCCTATCTTTTCGTTTCTAACTTTAAGCATTTTACTTAAAGTAAGAATTTGTTTACACCCCACTTAAATGTACACCCAAATCGCCTTAGCCTACCTTGTATGCACTCATTTTTAGTGCATTATTGTGACAACATTTGTTTAAACCCCAAGTTAATTATCTAATTGATTACATGGTTGCTAAGTCGAGTCATATCCTTGTACATATTGTTTTGGGACGATTGGGACTCATGGGTAAAGTACTAGTGTAATGGAGTAAGGGGGAAGAACAACATTATTACCCCCATATGTGCTAAATATTTTAAAAGTACTCCAAGTGTGTCGATTATCTTAATTCGAGTCATTAGAATAGTTAATTGTAAAGTTATGTAAAAATTCAAGTGTAAGGGGATACAACGCCCCTATGATGTATTATTTTGGATGGTAGGGCAAGAGCGTATGAAAAAAAAAAAAAAAAAAAAAAAAAAAAAAAAAAAAAATCGAAAAAATAAAGAAAAATACAAAAAAATGAGAAAAAGAAAAGTAGAAAAAAAAACATACGGACTACCATCCCGTTTCATTTTTTGTTTATTTTATGTTTTTATTATTTTGTTTTTAGCTTAATTCGAGTCTAGTCTTGGCTTAGCAACGCCATATTGTACTTGTAATCAACCAAGATCTTTAACTCGCCACCAGTAAAATATTCCTTATCCAACAAAACCGTGTTTATCATATCCCTACACCTAACGTTATAACCCATTTAAAAGCCCTCTTTGATAGTTTATCTTAGGTGCTTACGCCTAGTGGAGGAGGTTTTTGATCCTTTCCCAAGCCTATGGTAATCTATTTGCTATGACAGGTAGTGAGAGATATTATTCATTTTCATTTATGAGATATACATTTATGACACCTGAGAGATGTGAGTATCTAAACACTACTTGTGAGGTGCTAGTTTGTAATCTCCATGCTTATTATGATTAAAGTGGAACGACTATTTGTTGTAATTACTTTTATATTAGCGTTAAATGACCCCTAACTTGTATTTTGATTAGAATAAAAGCGCATTTGCTTGAGGACAAGCAAATCTCAAGTGTAAGGGTATTTGATGAAGCGAAAAGTGTACCGCTTTTAGGGGGTCATTTAAGCCCTAAATCGTATTTATTTGATCAAATATTGCCCTAAATCGTTCCTTTTGTCATTTTAGGTACTTTGGAGAAGAAATCTGGAAAAGGAAGCATTTTGGACGTTTTTGGAGCATAAAAGTGAAGAAAACGACAAAGTCTCCAAAGCTGCTGGAAAAGTACACGTGATGGCGTCAAGGATTGCTCCTGACAGCGTCACGGCTTGGCAAAAGAGGTGGATATGACAAATACACGTGACGCGCCAGAAAGTTTTACAATGGAATTCTGACGGCGTCACCCTTTAAGGTGATCAAGGCCGTCACGGTTTAAGTTAAAGAGAGACGGCGTCAAGCACAATTGTGACGGCGTCAACCCTTGACGCGCCAGAGGTGATTTTGGAGGATTAAAGAGGGACGGCGTCAGGAAGACCATCCGGGAACCCTAGCCGCGGCGAGGTGACGGCGTCACCTCCTACAACGTGACGCCGTCAGCCCCTAAATTCTATATATAGTTTTGCAATTTTTAGTCATTAGTGTGCAACTTTGTGAGGAGAAACCCTAGACGATTTTTCTACCATTTTTAAGGGTTTTATACCCTTGGATCTCCCATGTTCAATTGAAGATAAGTAATCAATTAATCATTCAATATGTCTATGTGTTGTTTGATTATATCTTGTTCTTGTCTTTTATTTAACATGCTAGGCTAGATTTATCTTGTGTTTGCTTAGATCTAATGAAACCTAACTATTGATTATCGGTTGTTGGTGTGTTATTAATTGTATTGGATGATTGTTTATCGATGTTAGGCTTAAGAAAACTGGCTAACCTCCTATACGGTAACTTGCTTGAACGTCTTAAGAAACATGAACCAATGCGTACTAAGGTTTTTATGGTTGTATTTAATGCATGAGCGAATTCTAGTGATCCCATGTTAGGAGCTTCTTAGCCGGCTCGACATAGGAGTGAAGTAGGAGCTTGTAGAGTTGGGGAAGTACGTACGCCACCCCACGATTGGTATTAAGGAATACACCCGTCATCCACGCAATTAATACACACTAATCAACCGGTAAAAGATAGTTAGGGAGTAAGGAAATCTAAGTAAACACATTTCTCTCCATATAAGTTCCACAACCTTTTCATTTTCAGTTATTTATTTTATTTGCAATTGTAGTTATTTGGGTTAGTTGACTAGCAACTAATTCCGCCCACTCCTTCAAACCCGAGATTTTACTTGCTTTTCATAAAATATAAAAAATACAAAAAGAATCTTCCCTCACCCTTTGACCTATTAGAGTAGTTTTTCAATCCTAACGACACTATTCCCCTAGAGAATGATCAATCCCCCGGTACTTGCCACTACACTATACTACATCGGTCAGGTACACTGCCTGGTGGGGATTGCAAGCCTCTTGAGATCCCTCGAGAGGTAAAACCTGTTGTAAGGTCGCAAAACCACGCATCAGATCCAAACCCGATTTTACATACATTAAAAAAGGTGGCTATCGGTTATGAAAACCCTTATATTCTCAAGAAAGCTCAGAAAGAACAGAATGTGCTTTTTAATGGTAATTTAATAAATGCTATCCATGACCCTCCTTCGGGTAATGATTCTAGCGAAACGATTGAGCTGGCAGAAGAGAGTCGAAAGAAAATGCGACAATTGAATAGAGAAATAAAACCCATTAACTATAATGAGGTTAACAAACTTGCTGGGGTTCATCTTGTTAAAAAGGAGTCACCTCTGTTTTTTCAAAAACCAGTGGTTTTCACAAGACAAAAAGCTGTCTCAAAACATCTGCCTAACATCGAACAAATGGCATCTAAAAACACTTATGATTCAAGTGTAGCTAGACTATATTTAGTTGATCTTAAACAGAGAATTGAGAAACTTCAACGTATTGTGGCTTCCAAAATTAACAATAACAAGTTTGAATGGTTTCCGGGTTTTCAGGATGAACTGAAAAAGATTTTTGAAAAAGAAATTAATCCACATGTTGCTGCAATCTATGCGGTTGTTCAAAATGTGGAAAATAATCTTTTAAAAGAGTCTGCAGAATTTGTTAAGGACCACAAATCCTTAGTGAAGGAAGCTAATGAATACTTGGAACACATAAAAGTTTTGGAAAAGCAAAATGACTCTCTCTCTTTCGAAGCTCTATCGACTGATATCATGTCCATTATTTTCCAAACATATTCTGTTGAGGATGATGAAACACTTCGAGCTGAGACTTCTCAAATTGTTGAAAAATATGAAAAGGCGCTTTTGAAACTTGAAAAACAAAACTGCACATATTTTAAACAACTTGATACTAAAAAGGAAGAATGCAAGTATGACAAATTGTCGTATGAGCGCTCTTACAAAAATATGCAAGATCAAATCAATCTTTTGAAGTCTCAACTCGAAAGTCAAAAAGGGAAGGGTGAGGAAACTACGGGTATTGCACCATCAACCCCCTTGCCTAATGAGAAACAAAAAGAGAAAGCTGTTGTCAAGAACACTAATGTTATAGCACCTGGCCTTTATAGGATTAGTCCCACTACTGCGTATGCCTCTACATCTAAAACATATAGGGCGATAGACAAAAGTAAGAAAGATACTCCAAATGAGTCTAGGAATGCTACTACAACATCTCAGGACAACAAAAAAAATTCTAATGAGTGTGCCTTACCTTCTACAGGAATAGAAAGCAACTCTAGGAGCAAAAGACAGTCTAGGAGCCATAACAAGAAACCTAGTGTCTCGCCTGTTTCTGAGAGTGCAAGCAAGAAAGTAGAAGAACACCCTAGGAATTTACCGCTTTCCAAGAAGAAACATGTATCATCTAGTTGTAATGATAAGACTCCTGTTTCTAATGTATGTAATGATTCTGATTGTTTAATGCAAAAGAAAACTTTGTCTGTAAATGCTTGTGATGATAATGTTTCTAATGATGTGAAAAAGAATGATATGCCTGAACAGAAAAAGGTTCCTTTAGTGACTAAGGCTAAGTCTAGATATATTCGAAGACTTATTGCAAAAGCTAGGAAAACCACTAGCAGCCTATTGCCTAAGGATCACTCTAAGTTTTGTGCATGGAAACCAACGGGTAGAATGTTCACACTTAAGAATGGCACATTAGAAATAGTTCCCAATGCATCTCAGGAAACCAGTTCTAAGTGTAATTCACCTGTTTCATCTAACCCACTGGAACCAAATGTTAAACGGTTTCCATATACAAAATCCTCTGTTCTTTGCAGGTCATTGAAATTTGTCTTTGGATCGTCGACTCGGGTTGCTCCAAGCACATGATCGGGAATCTGAAGCTGCTGATCAATTTTGTGTGGCAGTTCATGGGGACTGTACATTTTGGGAATGATCATGTTGCAACTATTCTGGGTTATGGAGATCTTCGGTTTGGAAACTACTTAATCACTCGGGTTTACTATGTCGAAGGGTTGGGACACAATCTGTTCTCTGTCGGACAGTTTTGTGATGCTGATTTAGAGGTTGCTTTTAGGAGAAACACTTGCTTTGTTAGAAATTTGGTGGGGAATGATCTCTTAATTGGGAATCGTGGCACCAATCTCTATGTAATTGACATAAACCAAATGGCCTCTTCATCTCCGATTTGTCTCATGACCAGGGCAGGTGAAACAAAATCCTGGTTATGGCATAGACGTTTGTCCCATCTGAACTTTGACACGATCAACAAGCTTGCCAAAGACAACATCGTCTCCGGTCTTCCTAAATTTAAATACACCAAAGAACACCTATGTCAATCATGTGAGCAGGGAAAGAGCAAAAGAGCAACATTTAAACCTAAACCCGTACCTAGTTCGGTTGATAGGTTGCATTTGTTGCATATGGACTTATGTGGCCCGATGAGAGTTCAAAGCATAAATGGGAAGAAGTATATTCTTGTAATTGTTGACGACTATTCAAGATATACATGGGTAAAGTTTTTGAGATCTAAAGATGAAGCACCAAGCACCATCATCGCCTTTCTGAAGCGGATTCAAGTTCTACTTCAAGCTCCAGTTAGGATAGTACGAACGGATAATGGCACGGAATTTGTCAATCAGGAGTTAAGAACATTCTTTGAAGAAACTGGTATTACTCACCAGACATCAGCTGTTAGAACTCCACAGCAGAATGGGGTAGTTGAAAGAAGGAATAGAACGCTTGTAGAAGCTGCTCGCACTATGCTGATTTATTCCAGTGCTCCATTATTCTTATGGGCTGATGCTGTTTCAACTGCTTGTTTTACTCAAAACCGATCCCTAATCCATCCAAGATTCAATAAAACCCCATATGAACTTATCAACAACCGAAAACCGGATATTTCTTATCTTCATGTATTTGGCGCTTTATGCTATCCAACAAATGACAAGGAAGATCTGGGAAAGTTGAAGGCTAAGGGTGATATTGGAATCTTCATTGGTTATTCTGAAAACTCGAGGGCATTCAGGGTGTATAACAGGAGAACGAAAAAGATCATGGAGATGATGAATGTGAAGTTTGATGAAATTTCACAAATGGCTTCTGAGAGACTCGCTCTAGAACCCGCGCTTAACCCAATGACTTCCGGACATATCAGTTCGGGACTCGCACCTCAACGAGCTCAATCAATTCATGACGAACAACCCACAACTCAAGAATTGGATAATTTCTTCGAGTTCATGTACGATGAATACTATGGTGACGCTTCGAAAAATGCATCTAACCAACATTCCGCTGCATCCACTCAACAACAACCACCACCACCTCCACCAAATCCAGATGCATCCACAACATTCGAAGCTGGCGCACCAACTCCCTCGACATCAACATCATCTACATCTACTCCAGCAACTCCATTCATTGAAATTGTTCTACCAAGAATTGATGAGCAAGAACAAAATAATGTTGTGTTAGACGATGAAGTCTTTGAAAACCCGTTTGGAACGGATTCTGGTGAATCATCTTCCAGATTACATGAACCAACTAACACACATTTATTCAGTCCAAGGTACCCTTCAACATTACAGTGGACAAAAGACCATCCAATAGAACAGGTTATTGGTGAACCCTCAAGACCAATTCAGACGAGAAAACAGCTTCACACCGATTGCGACATGTGCATCTATGTCTGCTCAGTCAGTCTCATAGAGCCTAAGAACATTCGGGAAGCAATGGCAGATAATGCCTGGATTGAAGCGATGCAGGAAGAACTTCTTCAATTTCAAATCCATGACACCTGGGATTTAGTTCCAAGACCAATTGACAAACTAGTCATTGATCTTAAATGGTTATGGAAAAACAAAAAGGATGAAGAAATGACTGTGATTTGCAACAAAGCTCGTCTGGTGGCAAAGGGATACAGACAAGAAGAAGGGATAGATTTTGAAGAGTCATTTGCACCGGTTGCAAGGCTTGAAGCAGTCAGGATTTTCTTAGCTTATGCCGCTCACAAGAACATCACGGTTTATCAGATGGACATCAAGACGGCGTTCTTGAATGGAACTCTGAAAGAAGAAGTGTATGTGAGTCAACCAGACGGTTTCGTTGACAAAGATCATCCGAAATACGTCTACAAGCTAAAGAAGGCAATCTATGGTTTGTAACAAGCCCCACGGGTGTCGTATGACGAGTTATCATCTTTCTTGTTGTCAAATAATTTCACCAAAGGAACAATTGATCCAACCTTGTTTACAAGAAAATACAAAAATGACATTTTGATTGTTCAGATTTATGTGGACGACATAATATTTGGGTCCACTAATCCGACACATTCAAAACATTTTGAAAATCTCATGAAAAGCAAATTCGAAATGTCCATGATGGGTGAATTAAAATTCTTTTTAGGATTACAAATTCATCAATCCCCACGTGGTATTTTTCTTAATCAGGCTAAATACACAATTGAGATTTTGAAAAAACATGGAATGGAAAATTGTGACTCTGTTGGTACTCCAATGGTCACTTCACCAAAAATTGGCGCTGACCTATATAGGAAACCCATGGATCCGAAGAAATATCGGAGCATGATTGGTTCTCTCATGTACCTAACTGCAAGCCGACCAGATATTCATTTTGTTGTTTGCTTACTTGCACGGTTTCAGGCAAGGCCTACCGAACTTCACCTCCAAGAGGTTAAACGGATCTTTCGATACCTTTGAAGAACCATTAACATGGGACTTTGGTATCCGAAGGATTCGGAGTTTACACTAATTGCCTTTTCAGATGCCGATCATGCTGGATGCCAAGTTACAGCGAAAAGTACGTCAGGCGGAGCGCAATTTCTGGGAGAAAAGCTAGTAGGCTGGTCGTCAAGAAAACAAGACTGCACTGCTTTATCAATAGCAGAGGCCGAGTATGTGTCTCTATCTGCGTGTTGTGCCCAAGTTCTATGGATGAGGACACAGCTCACAGATTATGGTTTCTTTTTCTACCGCATACCTTTGTATTGCGATTCAAAAAGTGCCATAGCCATCTCGTGCAACCCAGTGCAACACTCGAAGACCAAGCATATTAGAGTCCGCTACCACTTCATAAAAGAGCACGTTGAAGAGGGTACTGTTGAATTGTTTTTCGTGAAGACTGAATACCAACTCGCCAATCTATTTACTAAGGCCCTCCCAAAAGAGCGGTTTGAAAACTTAGTTCGTCGAATTGGAATGCGAAGCCTAACTCCCGAAGAGTTAGAACGTCTTCTCAAATCTTCTTGATCTATATCAAAAAGCTTCGCATGTAAATATTTTTGTAAATATATACATGTTAATATCTATACTGTAAATACAGAAAATTTATAAAAAAAAAAAAAAAAAAAAAAAAAAAAAAAAAAAAAAACATCAAAAAAAATATAAAACATCAAAAACCAAAAATATTCTTCTCACGACATGTCTCTCATCTAATCAATATTCTGTACGTACTTAGAAATGTCATTCAACAATGATACGGGTATTTACAGATGCTTGAGCGAGAGTTATTTTTTATGTTTTTCTAAAACATGTCGTTTCTCAAATTTTTCTTCATTACGGCTTTCGTGCATTTCAGTACGAAACCCGCGCTACATTGAATTACTTCTGATTATTTCCGATCAGAACTCGCAATGTTAATGGCGAAAAGCTAAAACCTGTGAGCACTTAATCAAAATTGTTTCAAAAGATTTTTCAAAGTCTTTTTATAAATTTTGTGCTCACAAGAACTCCCTCAAAGACCTCTAAATGCTTTTAAACTCAAAAGTTTAACCATTTGCTCTGATTAAGGGGGATTAGAAATAGAAAAATGTTCAAACTTCATGCTAAAATCAGTCCGTCTCTCCACAAAAAGTTTCATTTTAATCAACTGTTTTCAAAAATACCACTACATGCTATTTTTGAGGGGGAGATTAGGTGTTTATTATAAATATGGGGGAGAGGACGTGATTAAAATGTGATCAAAAAGAAGTTTTATCGTTTGAATCTCAAAACGAGTTCTTCAAAAAGACTCAGCATGAACCCTCGAATTGACGAAACTAAATGTCCGTTCTCGAAAAGACATGTCCTGGACGGGTAATAATTTCAAGCTGGTTTACCAGCGATGCAAGCGTGTCTCGCAAAGGACTTGTCTGAGTAGAATGTACCAATTCGAGAGATGATCATTGAATATGACCAGGACGGGTAATAATTTCAAACTAGTCTAACTAGTGATGTAAGCGTGTCTCGCGAAGGTCATGTTCATTGAAATTCAATCATTTCAAATGTGCGAACTCTACCCAACATGTGCAGTTTATTTAAAAAATGCATGAGCACATGTGAAGGGGGAGTGTTTCAAAAATGCAAAACTCTCAATGTGAACAAAATGTGTTTTCTCATAAACACGTTGAGACATTTTCAAAAGGTTTCATGGTATGTGATCGATAATCTAGGATAATCATGGAGTAATAAGGTGATTATGGTTAGGTTATGTCCAATGATCCGCCAGAACCGGAGGGATCTACCCAAGGACAACTCCAATAGCTTAGCATTAGAAGTCCTTAGGTATGATTGAAAAAAGAAGTATAATGAGAAAGGAGAAAGAAGGGGTTGAAGAATGAAAAAGAAAAGTTCTTGTAAGGGTGAAAAGAAATAGCCCTCCATGAAAACTTAGGACAGAAACCGGGTCAATACATCTGCTATCGGTACTCACTAAGGTGATACTGATATTGAAGATAAGACGTCATGGACCCAGTGACGCATTTGCACCACCCCTCCTATCCACTCAGATATCTCTTAAAAGATATTTGTTTCATTTCTCACGGAGAACACTGCATAATCTATCGACCTCTCACTCCGAGAAGTGTTGATATTGAAAAGGTGGCACTCTGCTCCATGCCTCCGACGACTAAAACCAAAACGCACATTATTGAGTCTAGAAACATGAGATTCATCAAAGATCTCTTAGGAACACTTCCTATGCAATACACTTGTGTTCACTCAAAAGGATACAAGTTGTATGAGTCTTAATGAGATCTAAGGATCTTGCCTCACGACATGATGGCAACTGGACGTTTTATTGCTAACTGTTTTATGCAGGTACCGACGGAAGTCCATCCACCATCATCATCTGCTGTGAAGACGCATCTGGACAGAAGAAGCAGATCAAGGCAAGTCAGATCAAAAGACGATACTTCGTAGATCACAGTGCATGAAGGAACATTGAATGAAGAATATTATACATTGACACACGAAGTTCAAGACGTCAAATGCAAAAGACCATTCACGGGAGCATCATTGAAATGACCATCCCTTAGGGGGAGATTGTTAGCATTTAATTTAATGCTACTTAGAAGTGATGGTCATTTTGGCAATTAGAATAAATGTGTCAAGTGTAATATGTTGTAAAGTGGGCTTGTAGCATTAGTTTTCTATAGTCCAAATGTATAAGTGTAATACATTTACTAAGCCCACTACATGGTCCATTGTTAAAGCCCATGAATGTGGCTGTGTTTCACATATTAACGCACACACACACACTCACAGTTAGGTGTGCCTCATTTTAGATAAGAAAAAGAGTGTGTGTGTGTGTGAGAGAGTAACACCCAAGTCTTGTATTATTTTCTTTCTTGAATATAATCATTTGACTTGAAATTTATACATAAGATCCACATACTACTCTTGTTCTATTATTGTGTTTGTGAGTGTCATCATCTAGTTTGCTTGTGTGTGATAAAGAGGAAGCTCTCGGTGTTCATTCCAAGTGAAGATCGAAGGTTTACAAAGATAGACTTGGACAGAAAGTTTTTAGTACAAAAGGTTGGGAAAAAGGGTTGGAATGGTCCAGTATTTATAGGCAAAGTTTAGGGCTGGAGGAGCGTGGGCGGTCCCCTTAATTACTAGCCGGCCCCCTTAATAATTAAGGGGACCGCCTAGTAACTTTAAGGCGGCCGCCTAGAGAAAAAAAAATCAGATTTTTTTTTTTTTCCTTTTGTGGGGAAGGTTTTTTCTAAGAATTCTAGCCCTTTTTTTTGGGTAAAAATTTGAATTCAAAATATTTATTTTGAATAAAACATCTCTTATAAATACAAAAACATTTTGTATAAGTTTAAAAATGTTTGTCCCATTTTATAAAAAATGTAAGGTTTGTAAAAATAAAAATTCCTTTGATCATTCAATAAAATGAAGTTTGTTTGTTCATACCTTTAGTGATTAATTTTTGGATACAAACTTATTTGTTGTTGAAGCATGCTTGAGACGTCGAGAGATGTTGTCGTATGAATGCATAGATGATTTGTGATCACGAGTAACTTAAGCACTTTACATTATGTGTTATAATTTACATCTTTGTCATCATCAAAACATGAAGAGGATGTTTAGATTAAATATCGTAATATTTATGCCAACAATCTCCCCCTTTTTGATGATGACAAACTATGTAAACTATAACTTATAGTAAAATGTACAAGTTACTTGTTTACACTTCTTCTCCCCCTTTTGTCGAAGCAAAAAGGTGGACTCCTAGACGAGACTTCTACTACACTTCAACCCTTGGAATAGAAAGGCGAGCTTGCATCATCATAAGTGAAGCCTTGATCCTATCAACCTCTAAGACATTGACATCCCTTGAAACTTGACTCTAGCGGATCCATGGATCAAATAAATTGCAAACTTTTAACCTGCATCAAGGGTTAGTTTCCTGCTAAAAAAAAAAAAAAAAAAAAAAAAAAAAAAAAAAAAAAAAAAATATATATATATATATATATATATATATATATATATATATATATATATAGGGGTGAAATACACATAGCCAAAGCTCCCCCTTGGTGTATGCTTCCCCTTGGTGCAAACTCCCCCTTGTTTGGGGCACCAAGTAATTTAGAAATGGAAGAATGCTACAAGGCAAAGTTAGTAGAAAAGATGCACAAATACATAATGATGATGATAGATATATGCATGACACTAATAGGGGAACAAGATATGAATGTCTTAGGTATATGCACTAAAAATATGACACATGCAATGATTAGGACTCAATGAAAAGATATGGATGTCTTAGGTATATGCACTAAAAGTATGACACATGCAATGATTAGGTTTCAATGAAAAGATTTGACCGACATATTTGACCGACATAAAAGAGTTAAGGACGAAAATGGTACGTTCTTTTAAAAACGTAGAAAAATAGAGAAGGATGAGCATGAATGGAAAGGGGAGGTGATGACACAAGGTTGACAAATATGGTTTAGATTAATATATCGTTTGACAAAGGTGGATGATTGGGAATGATGGAATTTTTTTTAGGTGTTTTGTTGGTTGACGACCGAAGGTGGATATGTGAAATGAGGTGGTTGAGTGAGGGTAAGGATGTTGGATAAATGGAGGTATATTTTTGGGTGCATGGATGTTGGAGAGTTTGGTGGTGGAGAGTTTGGAGGTGGAGAGTTTGGAGAGGAGGAGGTTGATTGAGGGTTAGAGTCTTGTGCTAATGGAGGTGTTGGATGAGATCTAGTGAGAAGGTACTCAATCCAAGTGAAATGCTCATTTAAGGCAATGGTTTGTTTTTGGAGAAAGATACAACAAGGACAATTGTTGACATGTTTTTCAACTTGATTCAAGTTGTGGGGTGATGAAGGTGAACTAGAAGGGGGTTGATCCAAGTTGCGTTGAGCAAGGTGTAAATCAAGAAGAGCACTAAGCTCATGGGCTTCTTTATACTCTTCAATGAACTTCAAGTGATTGGAAGAAGGTGATGATGGTGGAGTGTGTTTGTTATTTGGAATGGATGTTTGGACATGCAACATAGGAGTAGGAAGTGGTGGTGATACTTTTGGTGGTGGAGACATTTGTGAGTTTGGGTAATTATTAGTGGATGAAGATAAAGGTATGGAAGAAAAGGGTGTTCCATAAGTGGAGGGTGTTTTGGATGGTGCATTGATAGGTGGAACAAGATGTGAGGTGTCGGTGATGAGGTTAGGATTGTTATTTTGAGATTGAGCATGTTCTTCACAAGAATCATTTGGGTGAGATGAAGGTGTATTTTTGGGAGCAAGGATGGATGGTTGGTTATTATGATGAGGTTTGTGAAAGGGTTCATTTGAGTGAACATGAGGTTTGAGTGTAAGGTAGAAAGATATATGTGAGTAAGTGTGTTTTCCTTTCCCATTAAATTCGTGCTCATCCGGACATAGAGTGTGACACAAACAAAGACAAACCAACACGAAAACGATAAGCTTAACAATGACACGAAGGATGAAGGATAGCATACAACGAGGTTTTCATTAAGATTGATGGAAGGTGTTTGACATCTATATAATAATAGAGTCATGACTAAAGAAATAGACATGAACAATGAGTGACATTTTAATTTGCATTTCGCTAATTAAAAAAATACTTAAACGTTTCGGACGAAATATTTAAGTTGTCACATCTACTTAGAGAGGCATTAGATTAGTATCTAACTATCTCTTTGACAAAGGAGTGGATTGTTTGGAAGGAAACAAGATGATGAATAAGGAGGTGAGTATGCATGGAGACTCTAGGACACTTAAGACAATTTTGAGACTATTATGACCTATTGGATTGTGACACTAAGCTTCTCATGAAATAAGGGTATAAAATCTAAAGAAAAGAAATATATATACCTAGATGAATGAGACATGTAGAGTTAAGCATGTAAAGGCATTTAAGCATGTATTATAAATAAATACAAAAATATATCATATCAGAATAGTTAGAGAAAAACAAAAACTATTATAATAAACATGCATTCAATAACTAAGCAAATAATTACGAAGGCATGCAATCAAAACACATAGGAGCAAGTAAACATCTAGAAATTTTATATATGCAAGATGACATAAATCTAGGAATGAAAAACTCTAATGAAAAAACAAAGTTCATAAAAGTAAACTAGCGTTAGGTATATTTAGGAAGAACAATGTAATCAAGTTGGAGAATGAGTATGAGACTATTACTAGTGGTGCTCAATTCAGGCTAAACACGACCATTTTTACGGGTTACACACACCCAACTTCTCACATAGAAGCAATTCAACCGTTAGGTCAAATTGAATTTCTAGTCAATAGATTCTCCAGTAGTCATTCTCTTTTTAGAAGAAATTAAGTTCCTAAATTTACCTATCGAAGAGTACCAAATATGAAGTTTGCTTGGTTCACTAATACTTGGCTTAATGTGATTCAAACATCATCTTTTTATGAGGGTAAATCTAGATGATATATTTTACTCACGATCCCAATAGAGACATGTTGAATGTTTAGATAAGAGTAAACAAAATGTTTTAATCTTCTGTTCATGATTTACCGGTTGTTTGGTTTTGATGGCATATTACTTGATAAATGTGCTTGATTTAAGAATGCTCCTTAGCATATCTTGTGAAATGAATCTCATTAAGATTATTTATCTTAAATGAGTTTGTGATTCTCAAATGATATTAAAACTAGACATTTTTATATTCTTAAATGTGTATTTTAGCTTGGAGTTATGATTTTAAGTAGTATGAGCAAATTTTACATATGTTGTTAGTTTGCTCATGTTTGATTTTTCGGATATGACACATTTATCCATTGCATTGCAATGTAAATTGCTTGAATATTTCGGACGAAACATCCAAGTCGTCAATCCTACTTCATTGGATATTTTACACAACCATTGGACAAGTAGACTCAATATGACATTATCAACACACGTGTGAGTTATGATCCAATGCATATTCTTTTCATCTACAAGGAATGTAAATATTTTCATATCAATCTAGTGTGATTGAGTGTGTAGATTCAAGACTATATCCTTTGTTGTAATTTGATATAATCTTAAAACTAAACAAATAATAATCCAATATCTTGTCCATACTCAAAAACATGTCAATTAGATTTGATAAATATATCAACCATAATTTGAATAATAAATCGATATAATATCAAGATCTTTCTTGACCCTCACGAACACTTATTTAAAATAAATAGACATTTTGATAGTGTGTTCCGTTAATCCTAAGATTATTTATGAGTGAGGTTAGTGAATGATTGAAAGTTAACTTATTGCTTCATTATTGTTATATATTTTGTTTACGTGAAAGACTATTTATTGTTACGTATAATGAACACACTTAGATTTTAAAGAAAAGCTTTTTCTTTTATATAACTACTTAATGTATTAAAATGATCCATTTACACTTGTTTAAACAACCTGAGGTAAAACAAGATAATTTGTTGAAAATATTTAAGCGTGTTGTTGAGAATAGATTAAATCGTTTGAAATATTTAGGTGACTAGATTTAACTCATTTACAAGATGTTTGAGTTACATTAAGCCATCTACACCTATATGCAATGCAAGAATAATTATGCAAACTTAACGCAAGAAATCTAGCATAAGATCTAGTTAGGCATAAACGGAAGACTAGCTACAAACTAATAGAGTACATGGCATATATGCTAAGATATTCAAATAGCTAAATTTCAAATAGCAACAATCATCTAATATACTCTATTAACAAAATAAAGACACAAAGAAGTTCACATAATCATATAGCATAATACATAAAAGCACTTGTCGTCGTTTTGTGTATTACATACACCAATGTTTACTTAGCTCAATTTTATTTGAAAATAAGTTAGTTTCCTCCTCATTTTATAATTTAATTAAGATCAATATTTTGAAAGTATAAATACTTAATTTTTTTCAAAGATATACCAACTAGAAATGCCCGACTCGAAGGAAAAAATAAAATACAAGTTTTACGTCAAAACGGAACACAAATTTTTGACCACCGTGTAGTATTTTGACTTTATGACTTATTTAAGTTTGTAATGATTTCTTGTAAGTATTTTTAAATGAAAATAGACTCAATTACCTTTAAAACGCCGGGTGGCACGACTTCTACGGAGTTACGGTTAATTTTATATGATTTTTCAAAGTTTCTGAAAAACTGATGAACAGATAGGCGGGCCCCTTAAATATTTAAGGGGACCGCCCAATATTTAAGGGGGCCGCCCTTATATTTAAGGGGACCGCCCATCTGGTACTCAAAATTGCATTTTTTGTAAAAAATTGTTTTCTGACTTTGCTAAAAGTTGTGAAACTTTCTGAATTTGATACCGAACATATAATACTTATTTTAAGCATAATTTTATCTCGAGCTAGTATAATTAGTGTATATAACATCAAAACTAATACAAGTTAATCAACAAAACACTTATCATATTTAATCCTCCTTAATGGGTAATTTGATACATGGATCGTACTCAATTTTTAAAACCATTTGTTTTGAAAATTAGACCGACGTGGCTCCTGATACCAATTGTGGAAATCGTAGAGGGGGGTGAATACGCTTTCCTTTTTAAAATCTTAAAACGTTTTGTATCAAATTATCTATTAAGTTAAACTCAATATGAGAAGTGTGAATAATAATTTATTAGACCATATCATATAATTATACACACAATCACAATATAAACTTCTAACTATAACACAATCAACATCAAAACAATACAAGCAACAATCAACACATATTTGCAAGCATAGATATAAAGCGATAAATGCAAGAATAAATGAAAAGAGATAAGAGAAAAGAAATGCAAACCGGACACGATGATTTATAGTGGTTCGGCTACAAGGACACCTTCCTTGCCCTACTCCACTCCCCGAGTCACCTACTCGAGAGTTCACAACACTATTCAACAAGCTCCCTTTAGGCGGAGAAAACCGTATACACTTTCGCTTACACCAATTTAACGACACAAAGCTAAATGTCGAGTTCTAATCGTAGCTAGAACCAATCTCACGACTTCTTCACAACTTCTTCACGAATTCTTCACGCCACTACTTCTTCACGACTACACTACTTCTTCACACTACTACTTCTTCACAACTACACTACTTCTTCACAACTACATAACTTCTTTACACTACTACTTCTTCACACCTCTTCTTACTCACTCAGTTACTCACTACTAAGTAAGATCATCTTGATCTACTTATTACATATACTTACATAACTCACAACTTCATATCAATACTAACTAGACTCTAATACTTCTTTGACTTGATGATAGGAAGTATTCTTCTCTTGCACTTGTGGAATTAAGCTTGAATCACTTGGAAACAAAACTTTATAATTACATGATCAAAGGGTTTAGAAATAGGTTTAAGATAGATTTGGACAGAAAGTTTTTAGTACAAAAGGTTGGGAAAAAGGGTTGGAATGGTCCAGTATTTATAGGCAAAGTTTAGGGCTGGAGGAGCGTGGGCGGTCCCCTTAATTACTAGCCGGCCCCCTTAATAATTAAGGGGACCGCCTAGTAACTTTAAGGCGGCCGCCTAGAAAAAAAAAATTCAGATTTTTTTTTTTTTTTTGTCCTTTTGTGAGGAAGGTTTTTTCTGAGAATTCTAGCCCTTTTTTTTGGGTAAAAATTTGAATTCAAAATATTTATTTTGAATAAAACATTTCTTATAAATACAAAAACATTTTGTATAAGTTTAAAAATGTTTGTCCCATTTTATAAAAAATGTAAGATTTGTAAAAATAAAAATTCCTTTGATCATTCAATAAAATAAAGTTTGTTTGTTCATACATTTAGTGATTAATTGTTGGATGCAAACTTATTTGTTGTTGAAGCATGCTTGAGACGTCGAGAGATGTTGTCGTATGAATGCATAGACGATTTGTGATCACGAGTAACTTAAGCACTTTACATTATGTGTTATAATTTACATCTTTGTCATCATCAAAACATGAAGAGGATGTTTAGATTAAATATCGTAATATTTATGCCAACACGAAATATTTAAAGTATATTTAATTTGCGAAATGAAATTAAATGTCATCTCTCGTTCTCGATCAACGTTCATCGAATTCCGTTCGATTCATTCATACAAGAATTTATTTGGTATAAATTCCTTTAATCTAAGGTCCGTAAAAATCACAACATATGTGAAATTTCTTTGTCAAAAAACTAATTCTGGGTCAAAACTGATCTCATCATGTCACGGTACCCTTAAGTAAGGGACGGTACCGCTAAATTTAACGGTACCGTCGGACCGTTGTCTGCTGAGACAGTTTATTTTGTTTTCAATTCTCACAGTTTTAAAAGCACTATCAAAACCCACTCGCTGTAGTCTTGAACCAGAACCGTCTCCTATCGTAATAGATTCTGCCTAGCTTCTGATTCCTTAGCTTTTTCCCCTTTCACTTCCGCATGGTACTAAACACACCACATGTTTGGTTACTTCCGTATCCATCATCTTCTCAACTTATCTACAATTCTCAACCCTCGTTCTACACTACCAATGCTTCCGAATTCCACTCATCTTCCACACACTTCCATTTTCATCAACATAGTTTCTTCTATCAAAGATAACCCCACTAGAACCTTATCACTAACTCCACAACCTTGAAGATTCTATCTTCTTAACCCTTAGCACATTTCTACGTAATCACATGCCTCATCATATGAATGTTCTATGAATATTCACAATGATTGAGAAGAGCTACGTGACTTCAAAGGTGAAGTTTATTGTATGCTATCCACCACTTGTCATGACGTTACTAAGCTCATCGCTTCCGTCAACGTTTGTTTTCCTCTTTATTTTTTTTACATCTTGTCCGGATGGTCATCGATTAAGGGGGAGCGAAAACACACTCATATAGTCTTTCACCAAACACTCTCAAGAACACACAAATGTGGTTCTTATTCCCTATAATTCTCTACTAAAACACTCACCTCCTAAGTACCACTACTTAGCAAAACCTCAGTCACAAAATAACAATCGGTTCTAGCTTCCTAACCTCTACTCTTTGTGACCACCTAGATATTTGTTCTATACAAACACCTTTAACCCTCACATTGATATCATTCATCATCACACTCAACCTTTACAACTAAACTTCACTCTTGACAGTGATATTTAGTTTAAGAACCTTTAACCCATCGATCATTACACTCAAACCTCACAACTATCCTTCACTGTTGATAGTGATAGTTAGTTCAATAACCTTCAATCCTCACAATCGTCATACCCAGAGTGCATAACTACACAATCACACAAAATCCTTCATACACCAAATCATCTCTAACTCACAACTAGGATCATCCAAAACTAGAATTCTAGAACTTCGTTACCTCAACCCTGTTAGAGATATTCGCCCACAATCCTGTTAGGGTCACATGCACATCTTCTTTTTCTCCTTTGAAATATATCATGCATCTCATTGTCAGTGCAAATGATATATTAATCTAAACCGTCTTTTCCTACCTTTTCTCAAAGGTCAAATCCAACACTTCTCATCTTATGGAATCATTTCTATTCGCATCTAGGTGCGTATCGTTCTCATTTTCACTTTTCTTTGAAGTACATCTTCTGTCGAGTCTATATTGTGACATGATTCGTCTTGATAATGTTGACATATATCTAACTCACTTAGAGTATGTCTTGTGGAAAACTAGAAGGGAAGGTTGAATAGTTTTACCGGTTTTTAAATCTTCTTAAAAACTTTGCTTTAAAAAACTTTGATTCGAATCTTATGTGTAACCAATCAACACCAATATGAATACTACACTAAACTAACTAGCATAAATAATGAAAGTAAAGAGAAGAGATGGAAAGATCAAACCGGGACAAAAGGATTTATAGTGGTTCGGCTACGAAGCTCTTCTTCGCCCTACTCCACTCCCCGAGTACCACACTCGAGAGTTTCAAGCACTATGTCAACAACCTCCCTTTAGGCAGAGAAAACCGTACACGTCGCTTATCCTATTTCCGACACTAAGCTAGATGTCGAGTGCTAATCTTAGCTAGCACCAATCTACAACGATCTACTTGATCCTTTTCTACCTCACACAATCAACACACAAGACTCGATCTACCCGATCTTCCTATGATCAATCTTGATCAACACACTAGCCCAATGGCTACAAGAGATATTCAATATCTCTATAAGATCATAATGATCTTTCCTCACAAACTCTCAAAAGAAAAATAATCTTGATGTATACTATGATACAATCAAGTGTGTAACAAATGTTACAAGTGCTCTAACTACAACCATAACACTTTGTATCCTCTTGGATATCTTGTGTTCTTCTCTTGCACTTGAAGATGAATGAAGAGGATCACTTGAATGAATGATTGGATCACTATTAAACAAAAGAAAACTAAACTAAATGATCAATAAGAAAAGATGTGATGAGTATTAAACTCAGAAAGTTTTGTGTGAAAAAAGATGCCCAAAATCTGTGAAGTGGGCTGGTATTTATAGGCAGAAAAAATCTGGCCGTTATAGGGACACGGTACCACTAAATTTAGTGGTACCGTGATGAGGCGAAAAGTGTACCGCTTTTAAGGGGTCATTTAAGCCTTAAATCGTATTTATTTGATCAAATATTGCCCTAAATCGTTCCTTTTGTCATTTTAGGTACTTTTGAGGAGAAATCTGGAAAAGGAGGCATTTTGGACGTTTTTGGAGCATAAAAGTGAAGAAAACGGCAAAGTCTCAAGAATCGGCTAAAAGTTACTCTTGACGGCGTCACAATTAACATGGGACGGCGTCATGCCTTGGCAAGAAAAGTTGGATGTGAAATTTACTCATGACGGGCCAGTGAGTTTGCATGAGAATTCTGACGGCGTCACGCTTTAACTAAATCAAGGGCGTCACGGCTTAAATCATAAGGGGACGGCGTCACGTTATAGGTCCGACGGCGTCAAGCCTTGATAAGCCAGAATGGATTTTTGAAGAGCTAAAGAGGGACGGCGTCAAGATGGTCACCCGGGAACCCTAAAAGCGGCGAGGTGACGGCGTCACAATGCATAAGGTGACGCCGTCAGATGTCAAAGTCTATATATAGTTTTCTAATTTTTTGTCATTAGGGAGAGCTTAGTGTGTGGAATTTTGGGATAAAACCCTAAGACGATTTTAGCTACTTTTTCAGGGCTTCTTGCCTTGAGATCTTCCATGTTTCATTGAAAGATAAGTTATCAATTAATCATTCAATATGTCTATGTGTTGTTTGATTCTATCTTATGCTTGTCTTTTGTTTAACATGTTAGGCTAATTTTATCTTGTGTTTGCTTAGATCTAATGAAACCTAGCTATTGATTATTGGTTGTTAGTGTGTTATTAGTTGTATTGGATGATTGTTTATCTATGTTAGGCTTAAGAAAACTGGCTAACTTCCTATTCGGTAACTTGCTTGAACGTCTTAAGAAACATGAACCAAACGCGTACTAAAGGTTTTTATGGTTGTATTTAATGCACAAGCGAATTCTAGTGATCCCATGTTAGGAGCTTCCTAGCCGGCTCGACATAGGAGTGAAGTAGGAGCTTGTAGAGTTTGGGGAAGTAAGTACGCCACCCCACGAATGGTATTAAGGAATACACCCGTCATCCTCGCGACTAATACACACTAATTAACCGGTAAAAGATAGTTAGGGAGTAAGGAAATCTAAGTAAACACATTTCTCCACACATAAGTTTCTCACCACTTTTCATTTTTGTTATTTTATTTTATTTACATTTGTAGTTATTTGGGTTAGTTGACTAGCAACTAATTCCGCCCACTCCTTCAAAACCCGAGATTTTACTTGCTTTCATAAAAATTATAAAAAACATAAAAAGAATCTTCCTCAACCCTTAGACCTATTAGAGTAGCTTTTCATACCTAACGAACACTATTCCCTGTGGAGAACGATCAATCCCCCGTACTTACCACTACACTATACTACATCGGTCAGGTACACTGCCTGGTGGGGTTGTAAGCCTCTTGAGATCCCTCGAGAGGTAAAACCTGTTGTAAGGTTGCAAAACCCACGCATCAAGTTTTTGGCGCCGTTGCCGGGGAATAGTTATTGTTTAGGTTGAATTTTTATTTCTATTAGGTCTACTCACTAGATTCCTTTCTAGTGAGATTTTTATTTTATTTTTCTAGGTTTTCTTTAGTCTATCTATTTTCTTCGTGTCTTTGTTCGTAACCATTACCGTCCGACATCATGGAAGATGGTAATATCCTTAACCCACACAACCCACCACCACAACAACCACCACCACCTCCTAGAGCCCGTACTTTAGGAGAGTATTCCCGTCCTAGCCACCACGGCTATCGAAACACCATTGAGCTCACTCAAGGAGCCAATATCACACCCTTGCGATCCGACACCATCCGGTTGGTGCAAAGCGGATGCGCATTCCATGGACTTCGTTCTGAAGATCCTAATCAACATCTCAAGGACTTTCTTAAAATCGTTGATTCTATAGACCTTGATGTTGCCACTCGAGAGACGACCCGATTGCGTCTCTTCCAATTCTCTCTGCGGGACCAAGCTAGTCAGTGGCTAGAACGTCAACCCGCAGGATCCATCACCTCTTGGGATGATCTCACCACTCGTTTCCTTGCTCAGTTTTTCCCACCGGGAAGAACTACCAAGCTAAGGAATGATATCTTGATGTTCCAACAACGTCAAGGCGAAACTCTCTACGAGGCATGGACTCGATTCAAGGACTTACTCCAAAAAGTCCCTCACCATGGCATAGAACTTTGGCTCCAAGTCCAAATCTTCTATGACCATATCAATCTCTCCACGAGGCAAACCATTGACCAATCGGCCGGTGGCAAGCTACGTGATCTAAGTGCGGAACAATCATGGGCTCTCCTAGAGGATCTTGCTCTTTATGACAACGAAAGTTGGAGTGATCCCCGTGATTTGAATAAAACGGTCAAGGCAATATCTTTGCCTTTGAACAATTCAAGCACTTCCGACTGTAGGATCATAGAACTTGAAGACCAAGTCAAGTTTCTCATGAAATCCTACGAGGCTCCTAAACCTTCAAGCCAAGTGAACAAAATCACTTCTTCATGTGAATTATGTAGTGGTCCCCACGACACTCGTGATTGCATGGAACTCCCCGAACAAGCTTTTGTGGACTACGCATCCTCGCGTACCGACGGAGCGGGAGACAAGTGGTACACTTTCAAGCCCGAGCCAAACCATTATGGTGATTCATACAACCCCTCATGGAAAAATCACCCGAACCTTAGGTGGAAACAAAACCAAAACTCACAACAAACCAATTCTTCCAACCCACCTAATCATTTTCAATCAAGCGGTTCCAACTCGAACCGTACTTTCAACAACAATCCTTCCGGCAATGGTAGTACCAATAACTTTGAAGGATTGATGTCTCAATTTATGGCATCTCAAGAAGCTCGTTTAGCCAAGTTTGAAGCCGATTTCAAACAAAAACAAAGCGAGATGACCGATAAGATTGACACCTTGTTGAAAGCCCTCAATGACCGAGAAATGGGAGCACTCCCTAGCAACACGGTCAAGAACCCGAAACTAAATGTCAACGCTATTTCATCGGTTTCGTCCCCTAGTTCTTGTCCACAATATTATTCGGTCAATTCCATGAGCACGTGTTTCAAACAAACCCAAGTCGTTCCAAATGACCAAGAAGTTATGACATCCAAATTGGTCAACAACATAGTTGAAACACCTCCCACTCAAAACCTTGACGAAGAATTCAAGGAGCTCCACCTTGAAAGTCCGGTTGTTGATGAGTTGGATGAGAAGAAGCTCAAGTTAGGCGAAAAAGGGACCGCCTTTGTTCAAAACAAGCTACCTAAGAAGTTAGATGATCCGGGCTTATTTGTTCTACCTTGCAAGATCGGTAATTCGGAGGCTTATGACACATTAGCCGATCTTGGATCAAGCCTTAACCTACTTCCGTTACCTCTCTACACCTCTCTAAAACTTGGAAAACTTGAAGAAACCGAGGTGATAATAGGCTTAGCGGATGGAAGTGTTGCTTACCCGGTTGGAGTAGTTAAGGACGTGTTAGTGCACATTGGAAAACTAACCATTTTAGCCGATTTCCACGTCCTTGATATGGTTAGCGACCCTACATGCCCCTTGTTGATAGGTAGAGGATTTTTAGCGACCGCTAGTGCTATGATTGATTGTAAGGAATCTAAGATAGCGGTAGGAGAAGGAGATACTTGGTCAGTCTATGATGTTAAGAAACATGCCTATGATACTAGTGAGGAACCAACACCACATTGGCTAGAATCAAATAGGAGACCATCTAGATATGGACCTTGGATCGATAGAGACTTCATAGGACCTCAACGCCCATTTTACCTAGAAGAGGACTTTGTTAACCGAACGCATTCGGTAGAGCAACTCTTGGCTAGGGACACCGAATTAGATCCATTTGAAGACCCTCTAGTTTTTAGAAGGATGATTGATTTCCTAGGAGTTTTGCCAATTAACCTAGGAATGAATAAGTGGATTTGTGAGGAAGATGATCATAAGTGGAATTGGGATAAACCACCCAATGATGGAGATGGGTCATGGCATATCAAGATGACATTGTATGACCCGGATGGAGAGAAGTTTGAAAAGACATATCGTACTAAGCGAACCAATAGGAAACTTCAATCCAAGCTTAACCCTAAAGACGTCCTTGATGACGAGCTCACTTACATAGGGTAGCGTGACTTTGAGTCTAGCTACAAGACTCGTTAATAAAGAAAGGCGCTTCTTGGGAGGCAACCCAAGCTTTATTTGTTTTATTTGCTTTGTGTGTTTATTTATTTGTTTGTTTGTTTTTATTTGTTTCGTATGTGTGTTTAATTTTTATTCTTATTGATTCATGTTCAAAACTAATTTGTGAAAATGCTTTATTTTGTTTTTAACTTCGTCTTAACTACATATAAAGGTATTTTGCAAAAGATAAGTGTAAGGGAAATCTAAATCGGTTTATTAGAACACAAATTAACATGAATCGTAATAATAATAAATTAACATACATATTCGTATTTGTTTGAGTCAAATGCTTGTATCGAGTCATAATGATGTTTTGCAGGATTTCCAGGAAGTAAGGTAAAGGTTTTTCCAGAAATTTTCCGGAAACTTAAAACGAAAGTTTTTGTCAGGTCATTTCTGACGGCGTCAGGGGTTATAACCTGACGGCGTCAGATTTAATTTCCAGAAATTTTTGAAAATTTTGTTTTCATAAAAAGTTTTTATTAAAATCTCCAACTTATAATCTCCAGGAATCTGCAAAGTTATCATTCCACAAGCATTATATCCTTATATATAGATTTTATCCCGCCGATGTTATGCAGGTTTTCGTGTTTGTTTTCTCAGGTTCAACAGGTTATTTTGGACAAGGAAATGTTATGGAATCAAGCTTATGGCGATGCATTAGTCATGGAGCTTCAACATTCTCCTTGGAAGAAGATTTAACCGTGTGATTTCACTATC
The DNA here is from genome assembly GCA_021014915.2 of Artemisia tridentata subsp. tridentata. NCBI lineage: Eukaryota > Viridiplantae > Streptophyta > Magnoliopsida > Asterales > Asteraceae > Artemisia > Artemisia tridentata. The sequence continues at coordinate 494,363,620 of CP139509.1, read as the reverse complement.
CAACGAGCGAATCAGGGGAGTATTTGATTTCATTCTTTTACTTTATGCTTTTACATCTTGTTATTTGAACATTGGGGACAATGTTCATCTTAAGTGTAAGGGGAGGGTAAAAGTACGATTTTAGAGAATACAATTGCGCTTGATTTTTGTTTGTTTAATAGTAGATGTGTAATAAAACTGAGAGAAATACTTGTTAAGGTAATTTTAGTGCCAAATTTAAAATTTTTTACAACATTTAGGAGTGAAACTTTGGTCTTAACGAGCGTCTCACGGATAGGAGTTATATGACTAGCACAAAAACCGTACCACTAAAAAATTTTCCACCCCCAAATATGTGAGGTTCACCCCTAGAATTGGTAGGAAAAGCATTTATGCTATGATGTGTGTACCGGTAGCACTTAGATTCTAGAACTTGCGTTAGGACCATTCCGAGGCCACAAGTGAGACTACATTCGTGTAGTTAGATTTACTACATGATAAGAGGCATTAGGATTAACCCATTGTTTTACACCTGTGTTTTTGTTATAATTACATTGGCTACATTGGTCAAGTAATTCTCCCACACCCTTTGCGTTATACTCATTTTTTAGTACACGATACCCCTAGTACACCCCTCAGAGCCTATCTTTTCGTTTCGACCTTTAAGCATTTTACTTAAAGGAAGAATTTGTTACACCCCACTTAAATGTACACCCAAATTGCCTTAGCCTACCTTGTGTGCACTCATCTTTAGTGCATTATTGTTACAACATTTGTTTAAACCCAAGTTAATTATCTAATTGATTACATGGTTGCTAAGTCGAGTCATATCCTTGTACATATTATTTTGGGACGATTGGGACTTATGGGTAAAGTACTAGTGTAATGGTGATGAGGCGAAAAGTGTACCGCTTTTAAGGGGTCATTTAAGCCCGAAATCGCATTTATTTGATCAAATATTGCCCTAAATCGTTCCTTTTGTCATTTTAGGTACTTTTGAGGAGAAATCTGGAAAATGAGGCATTTTGGACGTTTTTGGAGCATTAAAGTGAAGAAAACGGCAAAGTCTCAAGATTCGGCTAAAAGTTACTCTTGACGGCGTCACAATTAACATGGGACGGCGTCATGCCTTGGCAAGAAAAGTTGGATGTGAAATTTACTCATGACGGGCCAGTGAGTTTGCATGAGAATTCTGACGGCGTCACGCTTTAACTAAATCAAGGGCGTCACGGCTTAAATCATAAGGGGACGGCGTCACGTTCATGATCCGACGGCGTCAAGCCTTGATAAGCCAGAATGGATTTTTGAAGAGCTAAAGAGGGACGGCGTCAAGATGGTCATCCGGGAACCCTAAAAACGGCGAGGTGACGGCGTCACAATGCATAAGGTGACGCCGTCAGATGTCAAAGTCTATATATAGTTTTCTAATTTTTTGTCATAAAAAGGGAGCTTAGTGTGTGGAATTTTGGGATAAAACCCTAAGACGATTTTAGCTACTTTTTCAGGGCTTCTTGCCTTGAGATCTTCCATGTTTCATTGAAAGATAAGTTATCAATTAATCATTCAATATGTCTATGTGTTGTTTGATTCTATCTTATGCTTGTCTTTTGTTTAACATGTTAGGCTAAATTTATCTTGTGTTTGCTTAGATCTAATGAAACCTAGCTATTGATTATTGGTTGTTAGTGTGTTGTTAGTTGTATTGGATGATTGTTTATCTATGTTAGGCTTAAGAAAACTGGCTAACTTCCTATTCGGTAACTTGCTTGAACGTCTTAAGAAACATGAACCGAACGCGTACTAAAGGTTTTTATGGTTGTATTTAATGCACAAGCGAATTCTAGTGATCCCATGTTAGGAGCTTCCTAGCCGGCTCGACATAGGAGTGAAGTAGGAGCTTGTAGAGTTTGGGGAAGTAAGTACGCCACCCCACGAATGGTATTAAGGAATACACCCGTCATCCACGCGACTAATACACACTAATTAACCGGTAAAAGATAGTTAGGGAGTAAGGAAATCTAAGTAAACACATTTCTCTACACATAAGTTTCTCACCACTTTTCATTTTTGTTATTTTATTTTATTTGCATTTGTAGTTATTTGGGTTAGTTGACTAGCAACTAATTCCGCCCACTCCTTCAAAACCCGAGATTTTACTTGCTTTCATAAAATATAAAAACATAAAAAGAATCTTCCTCAACCCTTAGACCTAATTAGAGTAGCCTTTCACACCTAACGAACACTATTCCCTGTGGAGAACGATCAATCCCCCGTACTTACCACTACACTATACTACATCGGTCAGGTACACTGCCTGGTGGGGTTGTAAGCCTCTTGAGATCCCTCGAGAGGTAAAACCTGTTGTAAGGTTGCAAAACCCACGCATCAAATGGAGTAATGGGGAAGAACATCATTTATTACCCCCATATGTGCTAAATGTTTTAAAAGTACTCCAAGTTTTTCAATTATCTTAATTCGAGTCATTAGATTAGTATTTGTAAAGTTATGTAAAAGTTCAAGTGTAAGGGGAATGCAACGCCCCTATGATGTATTATTTTGGATGGTAGGGTAAAAGTGTATGCAAAAAAAAAAAAAAAAAAAAAAAAAAAAAAAAAAAAAAAAAAAAAAAATACAAAAAAATGAGAAAATGAAAAATAGAAAAAACATACGGACTACCATCCCGTTTCATTTTATGTTTGTTTTATGTTTATTTTTTATGTTTTTGTTATTTTGTTATTTTGTTTCTAGCTTAGATCGAGTCTAGTCTTGGCTTAGCAACATTGTATAGTACATGTAATTGATCAAGATCTTTAACTCGCCACCAGTAAAATATCCTTTATCCAACAAAACCGTGTTTTCCTTTTCCCTACACCTAACGTTATAACCCATTTAAAAGCCCTCTTTGATAGTTTATCTTAGGTGCTTACGCCTAGTGGAGGAGGTTTTCGATCCTTTCCCAAGCCTATGGTAATCTATTTGCTATGACAGGTAGTGAGAGATATTTTCCGTTTTCATTTATGAGATTTATTTTGATGACACTTGAGAGATGTGAGTATCTAAACACTACTTGTGAGGTGCTAGTATATAATCTCCGTGCTTATTATGATTGAAGTGGAACGATTATTTGTTGTAATTACTTTTATGTTTGCATTAAATGACCCCTAACTTATATTTTGATTAGAATAAAAGCGCATTTGCTTGAGGACAAGCAAATCTCAAGTGTAAGGGTATTTGATGAGGCGAAAAGTGTACCGCTTTTAAGGGGTCATTTAAGCCTTAAATCGTATTTATTTGATCAAATATTGCCCTAAATCGTTCCTTTTGTCATTTTAGGTACTTTTGAGGAGAAATCTGGAAAAGGAGGCATTTTGGACGTTTTTGGAGCATAAAAGTGAAGAAAACGGCAAAGTCTCAAGAATCGGCTAAAAGTTACTCTTGACGGCGTCACAATTAACATGGGACGGCGTCATGCCTTGGCAAGAAAAGTTGGATGTGAAATTTACTCATGACGGGCCAGTGAGTTTGCATGAGAATTCTGACGGCGTCACGCTTTAACTAAATCAAGGGCGTCACGGCTTAAATCATAAGGGGACGGCGTCACGTTATAGGTCCGACGGCGTCAAGCCTTGATAAGCCAGAATGGATTTTTGAAGAGCTAAAGAGGGACGGCGTCAAGATGGTCACCCGGGAACCCTAAAAGCGGCGAGGTGACGGCGTCACAATGCATAAGGTGACGCCGTCAGATGTCAAAGTCTATATATAGTTTTCTAATTTTTTGTCATTAGGGAGAGCTTAGTGTGTGGAATTTTGGGATAAAACCCTAAGACGATTTTAGCTACTTTTTCAGGGCTTCTTGCCTTGAGATCTTCCATGTTTCATTGAAAGATAAGTTATCAATTAATCATTCAATATGTCTATGTGTTGTTTGATTCTATCTTATGCTTGTCTTTTGTTTAACATGTTAGGCTAATTTTATCTTGTGTTTGCTTAGATCTAATGAAACCTAGCTATTGATTATTGGTTGTTAGTGTGTTATTAGTTGTATTGGATGATTGTTTATCTATGTTAGGCTTAAGAAAACTGGCTAACTTCCTATTCGGTAACTTGCTTGAACGTCTTAAGAAACATGAACCAAACGCGTACTAAAGGTTTTTATGGTTGTATTTAATGCACAAGCGAATTCTAGTGATCCCATGTTAGGAGCTTCCTAGCCGGCTCGACATAGGAGTGAAGTAGGAGCTTGTAGAGTTTGGGGAAGTAAGTACGCCACCCCACGAATGGTATTAAGGAATACACCCGTCATCCACGCGACTAATACACACTAATTAACCGGTAAAAGATAGTTAGGGAGTAAGGAAATCTAAGTAAACACATTTCTCCACACATAAGTTTCTCACCACTTTTCATTTTTGTTATTTTATTTTATTTACATTTGTAGTTATTTGGGTTAGTTGACTAGCAACTAATTCCGCCCACTCCTTCAAAACCCGAGATTTTACTTGCTTTCATAAAAATTATAAAAAACATAAAAAGAATCTTCCTCAACCCTTAGACCTATTAGAGTAGCTTTTCATACCTAACGAACACTATTCCCTGTGGAGAACGATCAATCCCCCGTACTTACCACTACACTATACTACATCGGTCAGGTACACTGCCTGGTGGGGTTGTAAGCCTCTTGAGATCCCTCGAGAGGTAAAACCTGTTGTAAGGTTGCAAAACCCACGCATCAAGTTTTTGGCGCCGTTGCAAAACCTGCCGGCGTCAGGGGTTATAACCTGACGGCGTCAGATTTAATTTCCAGAAATTTTTGAAAATTTTGTTTTCATAAAAAGTTTTTATTAAAATCTCCAACTTATAATCTCCAGGAATCTGCAAAGTTATCATTCCACAAGCATTATATCCTTATATATAGATTTTATCCCGCCGATGTTATGCAGGTTTTCGTGTTTGTTTTCTCAGGTTCAACAGGTTATTTTAGACAAGGAGATGTTTATGGAATCAAGCTTATGGCGATGCATTAGTCATGGAGCTTCAACATTCTCTTTGGAGGAAGATTTAACCGTGTAATTTCATTATCCAACGAGCGAATCAGGGGAGTATTTGATTTCATTCTTTTACTTTATGCTTTTACATCTTGTTATTTGAACATTGGGGACAATGTTCATCTTAAGTGTAAGGGGAGGGTAAAAGTACGATTTTAAGAGAATACAATTACGCTTGATTTTTGTTTGTTTAATAGTAGATGTGTAATAAAACTGAGAGAAATACTTGTTAAGGTAATTTTAGTGCCAAATTTAAAATTTTTTACAACATTTAGGAGTGAAACTTTGGTCTTAACGAGCGTCTCACGGATAGGAGTTATATGACTAGCACAAAAACCGTACCACTAAAAAATTTTCCACCCCCAAATATGTGAGGTTCACCCCTAGAATTGGTAGGAAAAGCATTTATGCTATGATGTGTGTACCGGTAGCACTTAGATTCTAGAACTTGCGTTAGGACCATTCCGAGGCCACAAGTGAGACTACATTCGTGTAGTTAGATTTACTACATGATAAGAGGCATTAGGATTAACCCATTGTTTTACACCTGTGTTTTTGTTATAATTACTTTGGCTACATTGGTCAAGTAATTCTCCCACACCCTTTGCGTTGTACTCATTTTTAGTACACGATACCCCTAGTACACCCCTCCGAGCCTATCTTTTCGTTTCGACCTTTAAGCATTTTACTTAAAGGAAGAATTTGTTACACCCCACTTAAATGTACACCCAAATCGCCTTAGCCTACCTTGTATGCACTCATCTTTAGTGCATTATTGTTACAACATTTGTTTAAACCCAAGTTAATTATCTAGTTGATTACATGGTTGCTAAGTCGAGTCATATCCTTGTACATATTGTTTTGGGACGATTGGGACTCATGGGTAAAGTACTAGTGTAATGGAGTAATGGGGAAGAACATCATTTATTACCCCCATATGTGCTAAATGTTTTAAAAGTACTCCAAGTTTTTCAATTATCTTAATTCGAGTCATTAGATTAGTATTTGTAAAGTTATGTAAAAGTTCAAGTGTAAGGGGAATGCAACGCCCCTTTGATGTATTATTTTGGATGGTAGGGTAAAAGTGTATGCAAAAAAAAAAAAAAAAAAAAAAAAAAAAAAAAAAAAAAAAAAAAAATCGAAAAAATCAAGAAAAATACAAAAAAATGAGAAAATGAAAAATAGAAAAAACATACGGACTACCATCCCGTTTCATTTTATGTTTGTTTTATGTTTATTTTTATGTTTTTGTTATTTTGTTATTTTGTTTCTAGCTTAAGATCGAGTCTAGTCTTGGCTTAGCAACATTGTATAGTACATGTAATTGATCAAGATCTTTAACTCGCCACCAGTAAAATATCCTTTATCCAACAAAACCGTGTTTTCCTTTTCCCTACACCTAACGTTATAACCCATTTAAAAGCCCTCTTTGATAGTTTATCTTAGGTGCTTACGCCTAGTGGAGGAGGTTTTCGATCCTTTCCCAAGCCTATGGTAATCTATTTGCTATGACAGGTAGTGAGAGATATTTTCCGTTTTCATTTATGAGATTTATTTTGATGACACTTGAGAGATGTGAGTATCTAAACACTACTTGTGAGGTGCTAGTATATAATCTCCGTGCTTATTATGATTGAAGTGGAACGATTATTTGTTGTAATTACTTTTATGTTTGCATTAAATGACCCCTAACTTATATTTTGATTAGAATAAAAGCGCATTTGCTTGAGGACAAGCAAATCTCAAGTGTAAGGGTATTTGATGAGGCGAAAAGTGTACCGCTTTTAAGGGGTCATTTAAGCCTTAAATCGTATTTATTTGATCAAATATTGCCCTAAATCGTTCCTTTTGTCATTTTAGGTACTTTTGAGGAGAAATCTGGAAAAGGAGGCATTTTGGACGTTTTTGGAGCATAAAAGTGAAGAAAACGGCAAAGTCTCAAAATTGTGCTGAAAGTCACCTTTGACGGCGTCAACATTAACTCCAGACGGCGTCATGCCTTGGCAAGAAAAGTTGGATGTGAAATTTACTCATGACGGGCCAGTGAGTTTGCATGAGAATTATGACGGCGTCACGCTTTAACTAAATCAAGGGCGTCACGGCTTAAATCATAAGGGGACGGCGTCACGTTATAGGTCCGACGGCGTCAAGCCTTGATAAGCCAGAATGGATTTTTGAAGAGCTAAAGAGGGACGGCGTCAAGATGGTCATCCGGGAACCCTAAAAGCGGCGAGGTGACGGCGTCACAATGCATAAGGTGACGTCGTCAGATGTCAAAGTCTATATATAGTTTTCTAATTTTTTGTCATGAAGGAGAGCTTAGTGTGTGGAATTTTGGGATAAAACCCTAAGACGATTTTAGCTACTTTTTCAGGGCTTCTTGCCTTGAGATCTTCCATGTTTCATTGAAAGATAAGTTATCAATTAATCATTCAATATGTCTATGTGTTGTTTGATTCTATCTTATGCTTGTCTTTTGTTTAACATGTTAGGCTAATTTTATCTTGTGTTTGCTTAGATCTAATGAAACCTAGCTATTGATTATTGGTTGTTAGTGTGTTATTAGTTGTATTGGGTGATTGTTTATCTATGTTAGGCTTAAGAAAACTGGCTAACTTCCTATTCGGTAACTTGCTTGAACGTCTTAAGAAACATGAACCAAACGCGTACTAAAGGTTTTTATGGTTGTATTTAATGCACAAGCGAATTCTAGTGATCCCATGTTAGGAGCTTCCTAGCCGGCTCGACATAGGAGTGAAGTAGGAGCTTGTAGAGTTTGGGGAAGTAAGTACGTCACCCCACGAATGGTATTAAGGAATACACCCGTCATCCACGCGACTAATACACACTAATTAACCGGTAAAAGATAGTTAGGGAGTAAGGAAATCTAAGTAAACACATTTCTCCACACATAAGTTTCTCACCACTTTTCATTTTTGTTATTTTATTTTATTTGCATTTGTAGTAATTTGGGTTAGTTGACTAGCAACTAATTCCGCCCACTCCTTCAAAACCCGAGATTTTACTTGCTTCCATAAAATATAAAAGTACAAAAAGAATCTTCCTCAACCCTTAGACCTAATTAGAGTAGCCTTTCACACCTAACGAACACTATTCCCTGTGGAGAACGATCAATCCCCCGTACTTACCACTACACTATACTACATCGGTCAGGTACACTGCCTGGTGGGGTTGTAAGCCTCTTGAGATCCCTCGAGAGGTAAAACCTGTTGTAAGGTTGCAAAACCCACGCATCAAGTTTTTGGATGGTAGGGTAAAAGTGTATGCAAAAAAAAAAAAAAAAAAAAAAAAAAAAAAAAAAAAAAAAAATGAGAAAATGAAAAATAGAAAAAACATACGGACTACCATCCCGTTTCATTTTATGTTTGTTTTATGTTTATTTTTTATGTTTTTGTTATTTTGTTATTTTGTTTCTAGCTTAGATCGAGTCTAGTCTTGGCTTAGCAACATTGTATAGTACATGTAATTGATCAAGATCTTTAACTCGCCACCAGTAAAATATCCCGTATCCAACAAAACCGTGTTTTCCTTTTCCCTACACCTAACGTTATAACCCATTTAAAAGCCCTCTTTGATAGTTTATCTCAAAAACTTGATGCGTGGGTTTTGCAACCTTACAACAGGTTTTACCTCTCGAGGGATCTCAAGAGGCTTACAACCCCACCAGGCAGTGTACCTGACCGATGTAGTATAGTGTAGTGGTAAGTACGGGGGATTGATCGTTCTCCACAGGGAATAGTGTTCGTTAGGTGTGAAAGGCTACTCTAATTAGGTCTAAGGGTTGAGGAAGATTCTTTTTTATATTTTTATAATTTTATGAAAGCAAGTAAAATCTCGGGTTTTGAAGGAGTGGGCGGAATTAGTTGCTAGTCAACTAACCCAAATTACTACAAATGCAAATAAAATAAAATAACAAAAATGAAAAGTGGTGAGAAACTTATGTGTAGAGAAATGTGTTTACTTAGATTTCCTTACTCCCTAACTATCTTTTACCGGTTAATTAGTGTGTATTAGTCGCGTGGATGACGGGTGTATTCCTTAATACCATTCGTGGGGTGGCGTACTTACTTCCCCAAACTCTACAAGCTCCTACTTCACTCCTATGTCGAGCCGGCTAGGAAGCTCCTAACATGGGATCACTAGAATTCGCTTGTGCATTAAATACAACCATAAAAACCTTTAGTACGCGTTTGGTTCATGTTTCTTAAGACGTTCAAGCAAGTTACCGAATAGGAAGTTAGCCAGTTTTCTTAAGCCTAACATAGATAAACAATCATCCAATACAACTAATAACACACTAACAACCAATAATCAATAGCTAGGTTTCATTAGATCTAAGCAAACACAAGATAAAATTAGCCTAACATGTTAAACAAAAGACAAGCATAAGATAGAATCAAACAACACATAGACATATTGAATGATTAATTGATAACTTATCTTTCAATGAAACATGGAAGATCTCAAGGCAAGAAGCCCTGAAAAAGTAGCTAAAATCGTCTTAGGGTTTTATCCCAAAATTCCACACACTAAGCTCTCCTTCATGACAAAAAATTAGAAAACTATATATAGACTTTGACATCTGACGGCGTCACCTTATGCATTGTGACGCCGTCACCTCGCCGCTTTTAGGGTTCCCGGATGACCATCTTGACGCCGTCCCTCTTTAGCTCTTCAAAAATCCATTCTGGCTTATCAAGGCTTGACGCCGTCGGACCTATAACGTGACGCCGTCCCCTTATGATTTAAGCCGTGACGCCCTTGATTTAGTTAAAGCGTGACGCCGTCAGAATTCTCATGCAAACTCACTGGCCCGTCATGAGTAAATTTCACATCCAACTTTTCTTGCCAAGGCATGACGCCGTCCCATGTTAATTGTGACGCCGTCAAGAGTAACTTTTAGCCGATTCTTGAGACTTTGCCGTTTTCTTCACTTTTATGCTCCAAAAACGTCCAAAATGCCTCCTTTTCCAGATTTCTCCTCAAAAGTACCTAAAATGACAAAAGGAACGATTTAGGGCAATATTTGATCAAATAAATACGATTTCGGGCTTAAATGACCCCTTAAAAGCGGTACACTTTTCGCCTCATCAAATACCCTTACACTTGAGATTTGCTTGTCCTCAAGCAAATGCGCTTTTATTCTAATCAAAATACAAGTTAGGGGTCATTTAATGCAAACATAAAAGTAATTACAACAAATAATCGTTCCACTTCAATCATAATAAGCACGGAGATTATATACTAGCACCTCACAAGTAGTGTTTAGATACTCACATCTCTCAAGTGTCATCAAAATAAATCTCATAAATGAAAACGGAAAATATCTCTCACTACCTGTCATAGCAAATAGATTACCATAGGCTTGGGAAAGGATCGAAAACCTCCTCCACTAGGCGTAAGCACCTAAGATAAACTATCAAAGAGGGCTTTTAAATGGGTTATAACGTTAGGTGTAGGGAAAAGGAAAACACGGTTTTGTTGGATACGGGATATTTTACTGGTGGCGAGTTAAAGATCTTGATCAATTACATGTACTATACAATGTTGCTAAGCCAAGACTAGACTCGATCTAAGCTAGAAACAAAATAACAAAATAACAAAAACATAAAAAATAAACATAAAACAAACATAAAATGAAACGGGATGGTAGTCCGTATGTTTTTTCTATTTTTCATTTTCTCATTTTTTTGTTTTTTTTTTTTTTTTTTTTTTTTTTTTTGCATACACTTTTACCCTACCATCCAAAATAATACATCATAGGGGCATTGCATCCCCTTACACTTGAACTTTTACATAACTTTACAAATACTAATCTAATGACTCGAATTAAGATAATTGAAAAACTTGGAGTACTTTTAAAACATTTAGCACATATGGGGGTAATAAATGATGTTCTTCCCCATTACTCCATTACACTAGTACTTTACCCACGAGTCCCAATCGTCCCAAAACAATATGTACAAGGATATGACTCGACTTAGCAACCATGTAATCAACTAGATAATTAACTTGGGTTTAAACAAATGTTGTAACAATAATGCACTAAAAATGAGTGCATACAAGGTAGGCTAAGGCGATTTGGGTGTACATTTAAGTGGGGTGTAAACAAATTCTTCCTTTAAGTAAAATGCTTAAAGGTCGAAACGAAAAGATAGGCTCTGAGGGGTGTACTAGGGGTATCGTGTACTAAAAATGAGTACAACGCAAAGGGTGTGGGGGAATTACTTGACCAATGTAGCCAATGTAATTATAACAAAAACACAGGTGTAAAACAATGGGTTAATCCTAATGCCTCTTATCACGTAGTAAATCTAACTACACGAATGTAGTCTCACTTGTGGCCTTGGAATGGTCCTAACGCAAGTTCTAGAATCTAAGTGCTACCGGTACACACATCATAGCATAAATGCTTTTCCTACCAATTCTAGGGGCGAACCTCACATATTTGGGGGTGGAAAATTTTTTTAGTGGTACGGTTTTGTGCTAGTCATATAACTCCTATCCGTGAGACGCTCATTAAGATCAAAGTTTCACTCCTATATGTTGTAAAAAATTTTAAATTTGGCACTAAAATTACCCTAACAGGTATTTATCTCAGTTTTATTACACATCTACTATTAAACAAACAAAAATCAAGCGCAATTGTATTCTCTAAAATCGTACTTTTACCCTCCCCTTACACTTAAGATGAACATTGTCCCCAATGTTCAAATAACAAGATGTAAAAGCATAAAGTAAAAGAATGAAATCAAATACTCCCCTGATTCGCTCGTTGGATAGTGAAATCACACGGTTAAATCTTCTTCCAAGGAGAATGTTGAAGCTCCATGACTAATGCATCGCCATAAGCTTGATTCCATAACATTTCCTTGTCCAAAATAACCTGTTGAACCTGAGAAAACAAACACGAAAACCTGCATAACATCGGCGGGATAAAATCTATATATAAGGATATAATGCTTGTGGAATGATAACTTTGCAGATTCCTGGAGATTATAAGTTGGAGATTTTAATAAAAACTTTTTATGAAAACAAAATTTTCAAAAATTTCTGGAAATTAAATCTGACGCCGTCAGGTTATAACCCCTGACGCCGTCAGAAATGACCTGACAAAAATTTTCGTTTTAAGTTTCCGGAAAATTTCTGGAAAAACCTTTACCTTACTTCCTGGAAATCCTGCAAAACATCATTATGACTCGATACAAGCATTTGACTCAAACAAATACTAATATGTATGTTAATTTAGTATTATTATGATTCATGTTAATTTGTGTTCTAATAAACCGATTTAGATTTCCCTTACACTTATCTTTTGCAAAATACCTTTATATGTAGTTAAGACGAAGTTAAAAACAACATAAAGCATTTTCACAAATTACTTTTGAACATGAATCAATAATAATAAAAATTAAACATACATACGGAAGCAAATAAAATCAAACAAACAAATAAATAAACACACAAAGCAAATAAAATAAATAAAGCTTGGGTTGCCTCCCAAGAAGCGCCTTTCTTTATTAACGAGTCTTGTAGCTAGACTCAAAGTCACGCTACCCTATGTAAGTAAGCTCGTCATCAAGGACGTCTTTAGGGTTAAGCTTGGATTGAAGTTTCCTATTGGTCCGCTCAGTACGATATGTCTTTTCAAACTTCTCTCCATCCCGCATCAAGTTGTTTGCCCTTCATTGATCATGCTTTGCTAAATTCACCTTGTGTCTCCTCAAAAACTTGATGCGTGGTTTTGCAACCTTACAACAGGTTTTACCTCTCGAGGGATCTCAAGAGGCTTGCAATCCCCACCAGGCAGTGTACCTGACCGTTGTAGTATAGTAAAGTGGCAAGTACCGGGGGATTGATCGTTCAACTCAAAGAATAGTGTTCGTTAGGATTGAAATTATTCTAACTAGGTCTAGAGGTGATGGATGATTCTTTTTGTATTTTTATATTTTATGGAAAGCAAGTAAAAATCTCTGGTTTTGGAAGAAAGGGGCGGAATTAGTTGCTAATCAACTAACCCAAAAGCTACTAATTAAACTAATGTGCAGGAAAGTAAACTAGGGTTCTACAAGGAAAGTGAAGTGTATCTACCTATGATATATTACTCCTTGCTAGCTATCCAATTCTACATATTGAATTGTCACACCTTGTTTTAATTGACGGGTTGTATTCCTTAATACCAATCGTGGGGTGGCGTACGTACTTCCCCAACTCTATAAGCTCCTACTTCACTCCTATGTCGAGCCGGCTAAGAAGCTCCTAACATGGGATCACTAGAATTCGCTCATGCATTAAATACAACCAAATAAACCTAGTACGCATTGGTTCATGTTTCTTAAGACGTTCAAGCAAGTTACCGTATAGGAGGTTAGCCAGTTTTCTTAAGCCTAACATCGATATCACCCAATCAAACAAGAGACAATAGGAAGCAAGAATTATAAGCTAAACCAATTAGATCTATTGAAGTGTCACACCTTTATTGATGACGATAGACACATATATCAACAAGGAATCAATAAGATCTAATTAATTATATACAAGTTTCACACAATCATAAGTAGACACAAGGTGAATTTAGCAAAGCATGATCAATGAAGGGCAAACAAACCACAATAATGAAAGACATAATTAAGTTCAAATCAACAAACCAATATTTGATGTTTCTGAAGTGATTGAAACCCTCTAAGTTGCTGGAAAAACACCTACCTAAACCCTAGAATCGGACTTAGGGTTTAGGGCTTACAAATAATGAAGTTATGATGTTGTATTTATAGCTGATTTTCTGTCCGCATCGATCTGACGGCGTCAGCCTTAACAAGTGACGGTGTCAGCTCCCCTTTTTCACCAAATTGTAGATCTTTTCGTCTCGATTCCGTGGCCTCTTGAATCACCAAAATCCGAGTTCGTATGAAGATTTTATGGCCAAAACAGTAACAGCTACTCCGCGCGCGAGTTGTGATTGTCTTGATTAACTTGTGGCGGTTTCACTAAGGTTCCTTCTCATGTAAGAATACTTTGACGCCGTCATTATATATCATCTGACGTCGTCAGGATGAGTCCTGACGCCGTCACCTTCAAGATCTTCTGGGCCGTCTCTCTTTAAATTAAACCGTGACCACCTATGGCGTCACAAAGCGTGACGCCGTCAGACTTCCAATGTAAAACTTTCTGGCGCGTCACGTGTATAATTCCACCACTTTCATCTTCAAGTGACGGCGTCAGCATCCAAAGCCTGACGCCGTCAGGTGTAAAATCCTGACTTTCCTTGGTCTTTTTGTTTTCTTCATTCTTGAGCATAAAAACGTCCAAAAAGCTCCAAAATGCTTCATATTCCAGAAATCACGTCCCAAGTACCTAAAATGAGAAAAGAAACGATTTAGGGCAATATTTGATCATATAATCGCGGATTAGGGCTTAAATGACCCCCTAAAAGTGGTACACTTTTCGCTTCATCAAATATCCCTACACTTGGGATTTGCTTGTCCTCAAGCAAATGAGCTTTTCCACCAATTGAAATACAAGTTAGGGGTCATTTAACATTAATATAAAAGTAATTACAACAAATGATCATTCCACCTTGATCAAAATAAGCACGGAAATTATACACTAGCACCTCACAATAAGTGTTTGGATACTCTCATCCCTCGGGTGTTGTAAATTTATATATCATAAATGGAAATGGAAGAATATCGCTCACTACCTGTCATAGAAAATAGATTACCATAGGCTTGGGAAAGGATCACGCCTCTACCACTTTTGGCGTAAGCACCTAGGATCAACTATCAAAGAGGTCTTTTAAAGGGTTGTAACGTTAGGTGTAAGGGTATGAAAAACACGGTTTGTTGGATAAGAGATACTTTACTGGTGGCAAGTCAATTGTCTTAGTCAATTACATGTAAAATGAGGCGTTGCTAAGCCAAGACTCGACTTAACTTAAGCTACTACGACTCTCTTTTTGTATTTTTTTCAAGACACTATTTCGACTTAAACAATAAAATAAAAGAAACGGATGGTAGCCCGTATGTTTTTTTTTTTTTTTTTTTTTTTTTTTTTTTTTTTTTTTTTTTTTTCTACCCTTCTTTTTTTTTTGCATACATTTTTACTCTACCATCCAAAATAATACATCAAAGGGAGCTTGTTTCCTCCCTACACTTGAACTTTTACATACTTTACAAATGACTATGCTAATGACTCGAATCAAGAAAATTAAAACACTTGGAGTACTTTTAAGATATTAACGCACATATGGGGTAGTAAATGATGTTCTTCCCCATTACTCCATAACACTAGTACTTTGCCCATGAGTCCCAATCGTCCCAAAACAATATGTACAAGATATGACTCGACTTAGCAACCATGTAACCAATTAGACAATTAACTAAGGGTTTAACACATATGACAATAATGCACTAAAGATAAGTGCATACAAGGTGGGCTAAGGCGATTTGGGTGTACATTTGGGGTAGATTGTAAACAAATTCTTCCTTTAAGTAAAATGCTTAAAGTTAGAAACGAAAAAGATAGGCTCTGAGGGGTGTACTAGGGGTATCGTGTACTAAAAATGAGTACATCGCAAAGGTGTGGGAGAATTACTTGACCAATGTAGCCAACGTAATTATAATACAGGTGTAAAACAAGGGTTATCCTAATGCCTCTTATCATGTAGTCAATCCTAACTACACGAATGTAGTCTCACTAGCGGTCTCGGTATGCATCACAAACGCAAGTTCTAGAATCTATAAACTACCGGTACACTCATAAGCACCAACAATGAATGCTTTTTCCTAAAGATCTAAAGGCGAACCTCACATATTTGGGGTGGAAATTTTTGAGTGGTATGGTTTTTGTGCTAGTCATACAATTCCCTATCCATGAGACGCTTATTAAAATCAAAGTTTCACTCCTATATGTTGTAAAAAAATTTAAATTTGGTGCTAAAATTGCCCTAACCAATATTTCTCTTGGCTTTATTACACATTCACTATTAAACAAAACAAAAATCGAGTGAAGTTGTAGTTTCTAAGGCATCCTAATTTACCCTCCCTACACTTAATCCGAACATTGTCCCCAATGTTCTAGACAAAAGATGTAAAAGTAAAAAATAAATGAGAATGGAAGAAACTAATACTCCCCTGATTCGCTCGGTATGGATGATGTGATAATAAGGTTAAATCTCCCTCCAAGAGAATGAACATGATAAGCTTCACTCCAGAAATATAATCATCCTCTTGATGTGTTGCACGTACATCTTCTTATCCAATAATACCTGTAACCAACAAACACAAAAACCAAAGCATCAAACCGAACAAAGAAAAACCACAACTAGATGTATTTCCAGACTTAGAGATAAAAACAAAACAAAGCAATAAAAGGATAGGATACTTGCGGGATGAATTACAAATAGGAACTCATAAATCATGTCCACAAGTATTGACACACAAACAAGATAGAATATATGCTAATCATGAATTGTGAATTTTCCATGTTTGAATTTTGTTCTTTTTAACAAAATATAAACTTCCCTACACTTATCTTTTTGTAAAATACCTTTATATGCAAGTAAAACGAGGTTAAAAACAAGATAAAGCATTTTTACAAATTATTCGAAACATGAAAATTAAACAATTATGATTAAGCATATATGACACAAACAAACAAATAAAATAAAAACATCAAACAATTAAAAACATGGGTTGCCTCCCAAGAAGCGCTTGTTTTTGTTCGAGTCACGAGCCTGACTCTACCCTTATTTAACATAAATAGGGGAGGTTTTCCCTACACTTAGGATTAAGTGTGGGTGAAAGTAGCGATACACACCCTTAGGGTGGAAATATGCCACGTGAGGTGAAGGGGGTGAGTGAATGGCTTCCTTCATCCTAAAAACTACCCGGATAATAAGGGTTGATGGGTGGGTCGGTTCCTCTCTTGTCTCCTAGAAATATATCTAAGGATGGAAAGTTGTGTAAAGGTTGAGGTTCCGGTTCATCAACACTAGGAAATTCCCTGGAACTAAGAGTAAGGTTATCACTATAAGTATTCAAACCTATATCCTCTAGTGGTGCTTGGTCCAAGGGTTCTACCTCCATTGGGATTCCTAAAGTTTCTTCTACTTCTTCCGGGTAAGTCACGGGCGGTGTGTGTGCCTCAAGTGATGGTAGGACTTGTGGGGTACTTTGTGGGCTTGGATTATCCACCTCATCCTCCATTTTATCTAGATTACCTATGTGTTTGTTTTGTACTATGATGTTACATGACATCCACTTAGGTATCCCAAAATAGTCATCCCTAGACAAACTTGTTTCATGATCCTTGGAATTTGTGGTCAATTGACTTGTACTAACGTTTGTTGGGTTGTCTACTCTATAATAATATTGGGCACAATCTTCAATGGCATCCCATGCTTCTTCAACATTTAATTCCCTAAGGTCCCTATTGGCAAAATCGTTAATGCACATTTGGTCATATCGGTCGACACGATCGTAAAAGATTTGGGTTAGGGATGCTAAATCGAAGCTATGATGAGGGACTATTCGGAGTAAGTTTTTAAAACGAGTCCATGCATCATATATGGGTTCATCTCGATATTGGTTGAACATCAAGATGTCATTAGGGGCAAATGGATTTCGTGGTCGGTAGTATGGTGGGTTCGCGTACTCCATATTGGTGAACGGAAGAGTCAATGGAAAGGTTTTTACGAACAAAGACACAAAGAAAAGATAGACTACTAGAAAGCTAATAAAAAGAAAATAAAAATCTCACTAAGATACGAATCTAATGAGTAGACCTAATAAAAAGAAATTTCAACCTAAGCAATAACTACTCCCCGGGCTGCGGCGCCAAAAACTTGGGGTGGCGTAATAAAACTGAGAGAAATACTTGTTAAGGTAATTTTAGTGCCAAATTTAAAATTTTTTACAACATATAGGAGTGAAACTTTGATCTTAATGAGCGTCTCACGGATAGGAGTTATATGACTAGCACAAAAACCGTACCACTAAAAAATTTTCCACCCAAATATGTGAGGTTCGCCCCTAGAATTGGTAGGAAAAGCATTTTGCTATGATGTGTGTGCCGGTAGCACTTAGATTCTAGAACTTGCGTTAGGACCATTCCGAGGCCACAAGTGAGACTACATTCGTGTAGTTAGATTTACTACATGATAAGAGGCATTAGGATTCACCCATTGTTTTACACCTGTGTTTTTGTTATAATTACATTGGCTACATTGGTCAAGTAATTCTCCCACACCCTTTGCGTTGTACTCATTTTTAGTACACGATACCCCTAGTACACCCCTCAGAGCCTATCTTTTCGTTTCGACCTTTAAGCATTTTACTTAAAGGAAGAATTTGTTACACCCCACTTAAATGTACACCCAAATCGCCTTAGCCTACCTTGTATGCACTCATTTTTAGTGCATTATTGTGACAACATTTGTTTAAACCCAAGTTAATTATCTAATTGATTACATGGTTGCTAAGTCGAGTCATATCCCTGTACATATTGTTTTGGGACGATTGGGACTCATGGGTAAAGTACTAGTGTAATGAAGTAATGGGGAAGAACATCAATTATTACCCCCATATGTGCTAAATGTTTTAAAAGTACTCCAAGTTTTTCAATTATCTTAATTCGAGTCATTAGATTAGTATTTGTAAAGTTATGTAAAAGTTCAAGTGTAAGGGGGATGCAATGCCCCTATGATGTATTATTTTGGATGGTAGGGCAAAAGTGTATGCAAAAAAAAAAAAAAAAAAAAAAAAAAAAATCGAAAAAATCAAGAAAAATACAAAAAAAATGAGAAAATGAAAAATAGAAAAAACATACGGACTACCATCCCGTTTTATTTTATGTTTATTTTATGTTTTTGTTATTTTGTTTTTAAGCTTAAGATCGAGTCTAGTCTTGGCTTAGCAACATTGTATAGTACATGTAATTGATCAAGATCTTTAACTCGCCACCAGTAAAATATCCTTTATCCAACAAAACCGTGTTTTCCTTTTCCCTACACCTAACGTTATAACCCATGTAAAAGCCCTCTTTGATAGTTTATCTTTGGTGCTTACGCCTAGTGGAGGAGGTTTTCGATCCTTTCCCAAGCCTATGGTAATCTATTTGCTATGACAGGTAGTGAGAGATATTATCCGTTTTCATTTATGAGATTTATTTTGATGACACTTGAGAGATGTGAGTATCTAAACACTACTTGTGAGGTGCTAGTTTATAATCTCCGTGCTTATTATGATTGAAGTGGAACGATTATTTGTTGTAATTACTTTTATGTTTGCATTAAATGACCCCTAACTTGTATTTTGATTAGAATAAAAGCGCATTTGCTTGAGGACAAGCAAATCTCAAGTGTAAGGGTATTTGATGAAGCGAAAAGTGTACCGCTTTTAAGGGGTCATTTAAGCCCTAAATCGTATTTATTTGATCAAATATTGCCCTAAATCGTTCCTTTTGTCATTTTAGGTACTTTTGAGGAGAAATCTGGAAAAGGAGGCATTTTGGACGTTTTTGGAGCATTAAAGTGAAGAAAACGACAAAGTCTCAAAAATCGGCTAAAAGTTACCTTTGACGGCGTCAACTTTTACTCTGGACGGCGTCATGGCTTGGCAAGAAAAGGTGGACGTGAAATTTACTCATGATAAGCCAGTGAAAATTGCATGTAAATTCTGACGGCGTCACGCTTTAACCTGATCAAGGGCGTCACGGCTTAATTCAAAGAGGGACGGCGTCACGTTCAAGGTCTGACGGCGTCAAGCCTTGATAAGCCAGAACGGATTTTGGAGAGCTAAAGAGGGACGACGTCAAGAAGGCCATCACGTGTTAACTAGTCATAACTTGCGCGCGCGGTAGCTGTTACTGTTTTGGCCATAAAATCCTCATACGAACTCGGATTTAGGTGATTCAAAAGGCCACGCGATCGGGACGAAAAGATCTACAATTTGGTGAAAAATTGGACGTGACGGCGTCACGTGTAAGTCTGACGCCGTCAGATCGGGCCGACAGAAAAATGCCTATAAATATAACTTCACAACTTCATTATTTGTAAGCCCTAAACCCTAAGTCCGATTCTAGGGTTTAGGTAGGTGTTTTTCCAGCAACTTAGAGGGTCCTAATCATGCCATAAACATCTTGTAATGGTTTGTTTATCGATTCAATCTTATGTTATGTCTTCAATTATGATTATTGTTGATTGCTCTTCATTAATTATGCTTGGCTAAATCACCTTGTGTTTATTTATGATTGTGTGAAACTTGTGTATAACTAATTAGATCTTATTGATTTCTTGTTGATGTGTGTGTCCATCTCCATCAATTAGGGCGTGACAACTTCAATAGATCTTATTGGTTTAGCTTATAATTCTTGTTTCCTATTGTCTCTTGTTTGATTGGGTGATATCGATGTTAGGCTTAAGAAAACTGGCTAACCTCCTATACGGTAACTTGCTTGAACGTCTTAAGAAACATGAACCAATGCGTACTAGGTTTATTTGGTTGTATTTAATGCATGAGCGAATTCTAGTGATCCCATGTTAGGAGCTTCTTAGCCGGCTCGACATAGGAGTGAAGTAGGAGCTTATAGAGTTGGGGAAGTACGTACGCCACCCCACGATTGGTATTAAGGAATACAACCCGTCAATTAAAACAAGGTGTGACAATTCAATAGGTAGAATTGGATAGCTAGCAAGGAGTAACATATCATAAGTAGACATGCTTCATTTCCCTTGTAGAACCCTAGTTTATTTTTCTTGCATATTAGTTTAATTAGTAGCTTTTGGGTTAGTTGATTAGCAACTAATTCCGCCCTTTCTTCCAAAACCAGAGATTTTTACTTGCTTTCCATAAAATATAAAAATACAAAAAAAATAATCTTCCTTCACCCTTAGACCTAATTAGAGTAGTTTTTCATACCTAACGAACACTATTCCCTGTGGAGAACGATCAATCCCCCGTACTTACCACTACACTATACTACATCGGTCAGGTACACTGCCTGGTGGGGTTGTAAGCCTCTTGAGATCCCTCGAGAGGTAAAACCTGTTGTAAGGTTGCAAAACCACGCATCAAGTTTTTGGCGCCGTTGCCGGGGAAATTTTGTTTTATGTTTGTTTTAGTTTATCAAAGAGTTCTTTTCCCCAATAGAGGTAGAAATTTTGTAAGGTTGATGAGGCGAAAAGTGTACCGCTTTTAAGGGGTCATTTAAGCCTTAAATCGTATTTATTTGATCAAATATTGCCCTAAATCGTTCCTTTTGTCATTTTAGGTACTTTTGAGGAGAAATCTGGAAAAGGAGGCATTTTGGACGTTTTTGGAGCATAAAAGTGAAGAAAACGGCAAAGTCTCAAAATTGTGCTGAAAGTCACCTTTGACGGCGTCAACATTAACTCCAGACGGCGTCATGCTTTGGCAAGAAAAGTTGGATGTGAAATTTACTCATGACGGGCCAGTGAGTTTGCATGAGAATTCTGACGGCGTCACGCTTTAACTAAATCAAGGGCGTCACGGCTTAAATCATAAGGGGACGGCGTCACGTTCATGATCCGACGGCGTCAAGCCTTGATAAGCCAGAATGGATTTTTGAAGAGCTAAAGAGGGACGGCGTCAAGATGGTCACCCGGGAACCCTAAAAGCGGCGAGGGTGACGGCGTCACAATGCATAAGGTGACGCCGTCAGATGTCAAAGTCTATATATAGTTTTCTAATTTTTTGTCATTAAGGAGAGCTTAGTGTGTGGAATTTTGGGATAAAACCCTAAGACGATTTTAGCTACTTTTTCAGGGCTTCTTGCCTTGAGATCTTCCATGTTTCATTGAAAGATAAGTTATCAATTAATCATTCAATATGTCTATGTGTTGTTTGATTCTATCTTATGCTTGTCTTTTGTTTAACATGTTAGGCTAATTTTATCTTGTGTTTGCTTAGATCTAATGAAACCTAGCTATTGATTATTGGTTGTTAGTGTGTTATTAGTTGTATTGGATGATTGTTTATCTATGTTAGGCTTAAGAAAACTGGCTAACTTCCTATTCGGTAACTTGCTTGAACGTCTTAAGAAACATGAACCAAACGCGTACTAAAGGTTTTTATGGTTGTATTTAATGCACAAGCGAATTCTAGTGATCCCATGTTAGGAGCTTCCTAGCCGGCTCGACATAGGAGTGAAGTAGGAGCTTGTAGAGTTTGGGGAAGTAAGTACGCCACCCCACGAATGGTATTAAGGAATACACCCGTCATCCACGCGACTAATACACACTAATTAACCGGTAAAAGATAGTTAGGGAGTAAGGAAATCTAAGTAAACACATTTCTCCACACATAAGTTTCTCACCACTTTTCATTTTTGTTATTTTATTTTATTTGCATTTGTAGTAATTTGGGTTAGTTGACTAGCAACTAATTCCGCCCACTCCTTCAAAACCCGAGATTTTACTTGCTTTCATAAAAACTATAAAAACATAAAAAAGAATCTTCCTCAACCCTTAGACCTAATTAGAGTAGCCTTTCACACCTAACGAACACTATTCCCTGTGGAGAACGATCAATCCCCCGTACTTACCACTACACTATACTACATCGGTCAGGTACACTGCCTGGTGGGGTTGTAAGCCTCTTGAGATCCCTCGAGAGGTAAAACCTGTTGTAAGGTTGCAAAACCCACGCATCAAGTTTTTGGCGCCGCTGCCGGGGAATAGTTATTGTTTAGGTTGAATTTTTATTTCTATTAGGTCTACTCACTAGATTCCTTTCTAGTGAGATTTTTATTTTATTTTTCTAGGTTTTCTTTAGTCTATCTATCTTCTTCGTGTCTTTGTTCGTAACCATTACCGTCCGACATCATGGAAGATGGTAATATCCTTAACCCACACAACCCACCACCACAACAACCACCACCACCTCCTAGAGCCCGTACTTTAGGAGAGTACTCCGTCCTAGCCACCACGGCTATCGAAACACCATTGAGCTCACACAAGGAGCCAATATCACACCCTTGCGATCCGACACCATCCGGTTGGTGCAAAGCGGATGCGCATTCCATGGACTTCGTTCTGAAGATCCTAATCAACATCTCAAGGACTTTCTTAAAATCGTTGATTCTATAGACCTTGATGTTGCCACTCGAGAGACGACCCGATTGCGTCTCTTCCAATTCTCTTTGCGGGACCAAGCTAGTCAGTGGCTAGAACGTCAACCCGCAGGATCCATTACCTCTTGGGATGATCTCACCACTCGTTTCCTTGCTCAGTTTTTCCCACCGGGAAGAACTACCAAGCTAAGGAATGATATCTTGATGTTCCAACAACGTCAAGGCGAAACTCTCTACGAGGCATGAACTCGATTCAAGGACTTACTCCAAAAAGTCCCTCACCATGGCATAGAACTTTGGCTCCAAGTCCAAATCTTCTATGACCATATCAATCTCTCCACGAGGCAAACCATTGACCAATCGGCCGGTGGCAAGCTACGTGATCTAAGTGCGGAACAATCATGGGCTCTCCTAGAGGATCTTGCTCTTTATGACAACGAAAGTTGGAGTGATCCCCGTGATTTGAATAAAACGGTCAAGGCAATATCTTTGCCTTTGAACAATTCAAGCACTTCCGACCGTAGGATCATAGAACTTGAAGACCAAGTCAAGTTTCTCATGAAATCCTACGAGGCTCCTAAACCTTCAAGCCAAGTGAACAAAATCACTTCTTCATGTGAATTATGTAGTGGTCCCCACGACACTCGTGATTGCATGGAACTCCCCGAACAAGCTTTTGTGGACTACGCATCCTCGCGTACCGACGGAGCGGGAGACAAGTGGTACACTTTCAAGCCCGAGCCAAACCATTATGGTGATTCATACAACCCCTCATGGAAAAATCACCCGAACCTTAAGTGGAAACAAAACCAAAACTCACAACAAACCAATTCTTCCAACCCACCTAATCATTTTCAATCAAGCGGTTCCAACTCGAACCGTACTTTCAACAACAATCCTTCCGGCAATGGTAGTACCAATAACTTTGAAGGATTGATGTCTCAATTTATGGCATCTCAAGAAGCTCGTTTAGCCAAGTTTGAAGCCGATTTCAAACAAAAACAAAGCGAGATGACCGACAAGATTGACACCTTGTTGAAAGCCCTCAATGACCGAGAAATGGGAGCACTCCCTAGCAACACGGTCAAGAACCCGAAACTAAACGTCAACGCTATTTCGTCGGTTTCGTCCCCTAGTTCTTGTCCACAATATTATTCGGTCAATTCCATGAGCACGTGTTTCAAACAAACCCAAGTCGTTCCAAATGACCAAGAAGTTATGACATCCAAATTGGTCAACAACATAGTTGAAACACCTCCCACTCAAAACCTTGACGAAGAATTCAAGGAGCTCCACCTTGAAAGTCCGGTTGTTGATGAGTTGGATGAAAAGAAGCTCAAGTTAGGCGAAAAAGGGACCGCCTTTGTTCAAAACAAGCTACCTAAGAAGTTAGATGATCCGGGCTTATTTGTTCTACCTTGCAAGATCGGTAATTCGGAGGCTTATGATACATTAGCCGATCTTGGATCAAGCCTTAACTTACTTCCGTTACCTCTCTACACCTCTCTAAAACTTGGAAAACTTGAAGAAACCGAGGTGATAATAGGTTTAGCGGATGGAAGTGTTGCTTACCCGGTTGGAGTAGTTAAGGACGTGTTAGTACACATTGGAAAACTAACCATTTTAGCCGATTTCCACGTCCTTGATATGGTTAGCGACCCTACATGCCCCTTGTTGATAGGTAGAGGATTTTTAGCGACCGCTAGTGCTATGATTGATTGTAAGGAATCTAAGATAGCGGTAGGAGAAGGAGATACTTGGTCAGTCTATGATGTTAAGAAACATGCCTATGATACTAGTGAGGAACCAACACCACATTGGCTAGAATCAAATAGGAGACCATCTAGATATGGACCTTGGATCGATAGAGACTTCATAGGACCTCAACGCCCATTTTACCTAGAAGAGGACTTTGTTAACCGAACGCATTCGGTAGAGCAACTCTTGGCTAGGGACACCGAATTAGATCCATTTGAAGACCCTCTAGTTTTTAGAAGGATGATTGATTTCCTAGGAGTTTTGCCAATTAACCTAGGAATGAATAAGTGGATTTGTGAGGAAGATGATCATAAGTGGAATTGGGATAAACCACCCAATGATGGAGATGGGTCATGGCATATCAAGATGACATTGTATGACCCGGATGGAGAGAAGTTTGAAAAGACATATCGTACTAAGCGAACCAATAGGAAACTTCAATCCAAGCTTAACCCTAAAGACGTCCTTGATGACGAGCTCACTTACATAGGGTAGCGTGACTTTGAGTCTAGCTACAAGACTCGTTAATAAAGAAAGGCGCTTCTTGGGAGGCAACCCAAGCTTTATTTGTTTTATTTGCTTTGTGTGTTTATTTATTTGTTTGTTTGTTTTTATTTGTTTCGTATGTGTGTTTAATTTTTATTCTTATTGATTCATGTTCAAAACTAATTTGTGAAAATGCTTTATGTTGTTTTTAACTTCGTCTTAACTACATATAAAGGTATTTTGCAAAAGATAAGTGTAAGGGAAATCTAAATCAGTTTATTAGAACACAAATTAACATGAATCGTAATAATAATAAATTAGCATACATATTAGTATTTGTTTGAGTCAAATGCTTGTATCGAGTCATAATGATGTTTTGCAGGATTTCCAGGAAGTAAGGTAAAGGTTTTTCCAAAATTTTCCGGAAACTTAAAACGAAAATTTTTGTCAGGTCATTTCTGACGGCGTCAGGGGTTATAACCTGACGGCGTCAGATTTAATTTCCAGAAATTTTTGAAAATTTTGTTTTCATAAAAAGTTTTTATTAAAATCTCCAACTTATAATCTCCAGGAATCTGCAAAATTATCATTCCACAAGCATTATATCCTTATATATAGATTTTATCCCGCCGATGTTATGCAGGTTTTCGTGTTTGTTTTCTCAGGTTCAACAGGTTATTTTAGACAAGGAGATGTTTATGGAATCAAGCTTATGGCGATGCATTAGTCATGGAGCTTCAACATTCTCTTTGGAGGAAGATTTAACCGTGTAATTTCATTATCCAACGAGCGAATCAGGGGAGTATTTGATTTCATTCTTTTACTTTTTTCTTTTACATCTTGTTACTTGAACATTGGGGACAATGTTCATCTTAAGTGTAAGGGGAGGGTAAAAGTACGATTTTAGAGAATACAATTGCGCTTGATTTTTGTTTGTTTAATAGTAGATGTGTAATAAAACTGAGAGAAATACTTGTTAAGGTAATTTTAGTGCCAAATTTAAAATTTTTTACAACATATAGGAGTGAAACTTTGATCTTAATGAGCGTCTCATGGATAGGAGTTATATGACTAGCACAAAAACCGTACCACTAAAAAATTTTCCACCCCCAAATATGTGAGGTTCGCCCCTAGAATTGGTAGGAAAAGCATTTATGCTATGATGTGTGTACCGGTAGCACTTAGATTCTAGAACTTGCGTTAGGACCATTCCGAGGCCACAAGTGAGACTACATTCGTGTAGTTAGATTTACTACATGATAAGAGGCATTAGGATTAACCCATTGTTTTACACCTGTGTTTTTGTTATAATTACTTTGGCTACATTTGTCAAGTAATTCTCCCACACCCTTTGCGTTGTACTCATTTTTAGTACACGATACCCCTAGTACACCCCTCAGAGCCTATCTTTTCGTTTCGACCTTTAAGCATTTTACTTAAAGGAAGAATTTGTTACACCCCACTAAAATGTACACCCAAATCGCCTTAGCCTACCTTGTATGCACTCATTTTTAGTGCATTATTGTTACAACATTTGTTTAAACCCAAGTTAACTATCTAATTGATTACATGGTTGCTAAGTCGAGTCATATCCTTGTACATATTGTTTTGGGACGATTGGGACTCATGGGTAAAGTACTAGTGTAATGGAGTAATGGGGAAGAACATCATTTATTACCCCCATATGTGCTAAATATTTTAAAAGTACTCCAAGTTTTTCAATTATCTTAATTCGAGTCATTAGATTAGTATTTGTAAAGTTATGTAAAAGTTCAAGTGTAAGGGGATGCAACGCCCCTATGATGTATTATTTTGGATGGTAGGGTAAAAGTGTATGCAAAAAAAAAAAAAAAAAAAAAAAAAAAAAAATCGAAAAAATCAAGAAAAATACAAAAAAATGAGAAAATGAAAAATAGAAAAAACATACGGACTACCATCCCGTTTCATTTTATGTTTGTTTTATGTTTATTTTTATGTTTTTGTTATTTTGTTATTTTGTTTCTAGCTTAAGATCGAGTCTAGTCTTGGCTTAGCAACATTGTATAGTACATGTAATTGATCAAGATCTTTAACTCGCCACCAGTAAAATATCCTTTATCCAACAAAACCGTGTTTTCCTTTTCCCTACACCTAACGTTATAACCCATTTAAAAGCCCTCTTTGATAGTTTATCTTAGGTGCTTACGCCTAGTGGAGGAGGTTTTCGATCCTTTCCCAAGCCTATGGTAATCTATTTGCTATGACAGGTAGTGAGAGATATTTTCCGTTTTCATTTATGAGATTTATTTTGATGACACTTGAGAGATGTGAGTATCTAAACACTACTTGTGAGGTGCTAGTATATAATCTCCGTGCTTATTATGATTGAAGTGGAACGATTATTTGTTGTAATTACTTTTATGTTTGCATTAAATGACCCCTAACTTATATTTTGATTAGAATAAAAGCGCATTTGCTTGAGGACAAGCAAATCTCAAGTGTAAGGGTATTTGATGAGGCGAAAAGTGTACCGCTTTTAAGGGGTCATTTAAGCCTTAAATCGTATTTATTTGATCAAATATTGCCCTAAATCGTTCCTTTTGTCATTTTAGGTACTTTTGAGGAGAAATCTGGAAAAGGAGGCATTTTGGACGTTTTTGGAGCATAAAAGTGAAGAAAACGGCAAAGTCTCAAAATTGTGCTGAAAGTCACCTTTGACGGCGTCAACATTAACTCCAGACGGCGTCATGCTTTGGCAAGAAAAGTTGGATGTGAAATTTACTCATGACGGGCCAGTGAGTTTGCATGAGAATTCTGACGGCGTCACGCTTTAACTAAATCAAGGGCGTCACGGCTTAAATCATAAGGGGACGGCGTCACGTTCATGATCCGACGGCGTCAAGCCTTGATAAGCCAGAATGGATTTTTGAAGAGCTAAAGAGGGACGGCGTCAAGATGGTCACCCGGGAACCCTAAAAGCGGCGAGGTGACGGCGTCACAATGCATAAGGTGACGCCGTCAGATGTCAAAGTCTATATATAGTTTTCTAATTTTTTGTCATTAAGGAGAGCTTAGTGTGTGGAATTTTGGGATAAAACCCTAAGACAATTTTAGCTACTTTTTCAGGGCTTCTTGCCTTGAGATCTTCCATGTTTCATTGAAAGATAAGTTATCAATTAATCATTCAATATGTCTATGTGTTGTTTGATTCTATCTTATGCTTGTCTTTTGTTTAACATGTTAGGCTAATTTTATCTTGTGTTTGCTTAGATCTAATGAAACCTAGCTATTGATTATTGGTTGTTAGTGTGTTGTTAGTTGTATTGGATGATTGTTTATCTATGTTAGGCTTAAGAAAACTGGCTAACTTCCTATTCGGTAACTTGCTTGAACGTCTTAAGAAACATGAACCAAACGCGTACTAAAGGTTTTTATGGTTGTATTTAATGCACAAGCGAATTCTAGTGATCCCATGTTAGGAGCTTCCTAGCCGGCTCGACATAGGAGTGAAGTAGGAGCTTGTAGAGTTTGGGGAAGTAAGTACGCCACCCCACGAATGGTATTAAGGAATACACCCGTCATCCACGCGACTAATACACACTAATTAACCGGTAAAAGATAGTTAGGGAGTAAGGAAATCTAAGTAAACACATTTCTCCACACATAAGTTTCTCACCACTTTTCATTTTTGTTATTTTATTTTATTTGCATTTGTAGTAATTTGGGTTAGTTGACTAGCAACTAATTCCGCCCACTCCTTCAAAACCCGAGATTTTACTTGCTTTCATAAAAACTATAAAAACATAAAAAAGAATCTTCCTCAACCCTTAGACCTAATTAGAGTAGCCTTTCACACCTAACGAACACTATTCCCTGTGGAGAACGATCAATCCCCCGTACTTACCACTACACTATACTACATCGGTCAGGTACACTGCCTGGTGGGGTTGTAAGCCTCTTGAGATCCCTCGAGAGGTAAAACCTGTTGTAAGGTTGCAAAACCCACGCATCAAGTTTTTGGCGCCGTTGCCGGGGAATATTAGAAAAAACATACGGACTACCATCCCGTTTCATTTTATGTTTGTTTTATGTTTATTTTTTATGTTTTTGTTATTTTGTTATTTTGTTTCTAGCTTAGATCGAGTCTAGTCTTGGCTTAGCAACATTGTATAGTACATGTAATTGATCAAGATCTTTAACTCGCCACCAGTAAAATATCCTTTATCCAACAAAACCGTGTTTTCCTTTTCCCTACACCTAACGTTATAACCCATTTAAAAGCCCTCTTTGATAGTTTATCTTAGGTGCTTACGCCTAGTGGAGGAGGTTTTCGATCCTTTCCCAAGCCTATGGTAATCTATTTGCTATGACAGGTAGTGAGAGATATTTTCCGTTTTCATTTATGAGATTTATTTTGATGACACTTGAGAGATGTGAGTATCTAAACACTACTTGTGAGGTGCTAGTATATAATCTCCGTGCTTATTATGATTGAAGTGGAACGATTATTTGTTGTAATTACTTTTATGTTTGCATTAAATGACCCCTAACTTATATTTTGATTAGAATAAAAGCGCATTTGCTTGAGGACAAGCAAATCTCAAGTGTAAGGGTATTTGATGAGGCGAAAAGTGTACCGCTTTTAAGGGGTCATTTAAGCCTTAAATCGTATTTATTTGATCAAATATTGCCCTAAATCGTTCCTTTTGTCATTTTAGGTACTTTTGAGGAGAAATCTGGAAAAGGAGGCATTTTGGACGTTTTTGGAGCATAAAAGTGAAGAAAACGGCAAAGTCTCAAGAATCGGCTAAAAGTTACTCTTGACGGCGTCACAATTAACATGGGACGGCGTCATGCCTTGGCAAGAAAAGTTGGATGTGAAATTTACTCATGACGGGCCAGTGAGTTTGCATGAGAATTCTGACGGCGTCACGCTTTAACTAAATCAAGGGCGTCACGGCTTAAATCATAAGGGGACGGCGTCACGTTATAGGTCCGACGGCGTCAAGCCTTGATAAGCCAGAATGGATTTTTGAAGAGCTAAAGAGGGACGGCGTCAAGATGGTCACCCGGGAACCCTAAAAGCGGCGAGGTGACGGCGTCACAATGCATAAGGTGACGCCGTCAGATGTCAAAGTCTATATATAGTTTTCTAATTTTTTGTCATTAGGGAGAGCTTAGTGTGTGGAATTTTGGGATAAAACCCTAAGACGATTTTAGCTACTTTTTCAGGGCTTCTTGCCTTGAGATCTTCCATGTTTCATTGAAAGATAAGTTATCAATTAATCATTCAATATGTCTATGTGTTGTTTGATTCTATCTTATGCTTGTCTTTTGTTTAACATGTTAGGCTAATTTTATCTTGTGTTTGCTTAGATCTAATGAAACCTAGCTATTGATTATTGGTTGTTAGTGTGTTATTAGTTGTATTGGATGATTGTTTATCTATGTTAGGCTTAAGAAAACTGGCTAACTTCCTATTCGGTAACTTGCTTGAACGTCTTAAGAAACATGAACCAAACGCGTACTAAAGGTTTTTATGGTTGTATTTAATGCACAAGCGAATTCTAGTGATCCCATGTTAGGAGCTTCCTAGCCGGCTCGACATAGGAGTGAAGTAGGAGCTTGTAGAGTTTGGGGAAGTAAGTACGCCACCCCACGAATGGTATTAAGGAATACACCCGTCATCCACGCGACTAATACACACTAATTAACCGGTAAAAGATAGTTAGGGAGTAAGGAAATCTAAGTAAACACATTTCTCCACACATAAGTTTCTCACCACTTTTCATTTTTGTTATTTTATTTTATTTACATTTGTAGTTATTTGGGTTAGTTGACTAGCAACTAATTCCGCCCACTCCTTCAAAACCCGAGATTTTACTTGCTTTCATAAAAATTATAAAAAACATAAAAAGAATCTTCCTCAACCCTTAGACCTATTAGAGTAGCTTTTCATACCTAACGAACACTATTCCCTGTGGAGAACGATCAATCCCCCGTACTTACCACTACACTATACTACATCGGTCAGGTACACTGCCTGGTGGGGTTGTAAGCCTCTTGAGATCCCTCGAGAGGTAAAACCTGTTGTAAGGTTGCAAAACCCACGCATCATACCGTGGTACCGTGCCAGACCAAAACGCTTCTCTTTTTTTCTTTTCTGGTGAAAACATATTTAGGGAAGTTTGGAGCTGATTTTTTTTGGGGGGGGGGGGGGGGAATAGCTGTTATGATTTTTTTAACTTATTTTTCCAATAAAACATTTCTTAATTATTCAAAAATAATTTGTAATGTATATTTTTGAAAGAAATGTTTTGTAACATAAAAATGTGATGTCTTAAACACAAATTCACTTCTTTGATCATTTGTCAAGTTGTAAATTTGTTTGTGCATACCTAGAGTGATTTGCGTAGAAACGGGAACTTTCGATTAAAAACTTGTTTACGTTAATTTTAACGTAACGTGTTTTCACATTTTGTCATCCTCAAAATGTGAAGTTATCGAAAGATATAAATAACGTTTTTAGAACATTATTTGCATCAACAATCTCCCCCTTTTTGATGATGACAAAACATAAACTCATTTTAGGTTAAAATTAGTTTTAACAAGTTTTTAATGAGTTTACTCCCATTTCTCCCCCTTTTTGTCAAAGCAAAAGGTTGCTAAGCCCCCCCCCCCCTTGATGTATACTCCCCCTCGTTTGGAGGACAATCGAGCAATGGTTTTTACTACAAAACAAGGTTAGAAGACAAGTATACAACATCTACCATGTAGCAAGCATGACAAATATCCAACCAAAAAAAAATTGCTAAGTAGCCAAAAATAAACAACCACATAAAAGCCCATTCATTCATATAAATAAAATGTCATACATGAGTATGACTACAACAACAAGAAAAATACAAGAAGCATATAAAAATCTTGAGTGAGGTGAGGCTCTAAGACTTGCTTCAAATGTCAAAAGGGGTCCTAAACTTTTATTAGAGAAACTAAACATAAACATGTTTAGTTGGTTGGGCTATTGGGTGGTGGAGGAGGTGGTATGATGGGTCCTTGAGTTGGTGTGAGGAGGTGCTCAAGGTATGAGAACCTAAAGCTCAACTCATCTCTAAGGCACATGATGAGATGTTGGTTGTGATGACAACATGCATGACTTAGGGTATATGGTTGTAGGGGATAAAGAATGGGATGACCCATTAGTGGTTGTGGTGATGGTGAGAGGGAGGATGATGATGTTTTAGTCCCAAGCTCAAAGGGAGTTGATGGTGATAGGGTGAGTGTGAGTGCCAAAGGTTGTGGGGGATTTGGTGGAGGCAAGGATGGGGCAATCCTAAAGGTGGAGGAGGATGATGATGTGGTTGTCCTAGTTTAGTTGGCCTTTGAAGGAGCTAGAGGTGTGGAGATTAAGGAGGTTGATTTGGTTGAGGCTAGTGGTGTGTGGACATCTTCATCATCATCCAAAGTGAGATCAATAAGAATTATCTCATTGGTTGGTTTGAGGTTGAACCTTGGCATTTTAGCTTTGTGAGAGGTGGTAGCCATGGTGGAAGATATGATAAGTGTATGGTGAATGTGGAATGGTGAGGATGAGCAATGCATGATATGAGCTTATATAGCCAAATCAAAGCATGCAAGGATAGATAGGATGGTGGATTTGGGGATTTGGGTGTATTGTAATCAGCATGTGTTTGCAGATTTTCAGAAAAAGAGAGTCAAAAAGTGGAAGAGAACAGTTAAAATCGTCTTCCCAGGGTACGGTACAACTAAATGACCCACGGTACCACTAAATTTAGTGGTTTCGTGCCCTATTTAGTGGAGCCATGCCCTGCAGTTGACTCTTTTTCCAGTTCTGCAGGTTCTAGGTTGCCTAAATGGGGAATTCTAAGTGGACTATTTGCAGCAAATCCCAAAGCCTCAATTCACTAAAGAATAATCACATAGTTTTCCTAACACTAGTCTCAACTAGCAACTAATAACATCATGTGATCATCTAAGTTTAGGAAACTATTAAGCATACAATATATCAAGCAATTTTATCATCTAGTGCATGCAATGGAAATATAAAATAAAGAATATGAACTAGATAAAGTTCATGAAAATAATAAAACATTAAGATTGATTAACTAATCAAAGTTACCAATGTCAAGTAAGAAATGTTAAGACAATTCAAACTTGTTTATGTTAGATGGCCATAGACAAAATCATATTAATAATAGCTTAATAATACTTAAGTTAGTGATACTACTTAAGTTAGTATTATCTAATCTCTTCTCTTCCCCAACTTTTTAATCTTGTTCCCGAGCCCCTTGATTGCCTTGCCAATAGACTTGAACCCCCGATCGTTTGCTTATGCATCAACACTTGTCGATTGTACATGGTTGTTTGCCTTCTCATCACGGAAGTTAGGTTGGTTTGGTTGAATGGAAGGTCGATAGTTCGTTTGAATGATGACGTGTCAAGGTTACGAAAGTAGGTGTCGGGAGAGGGAGTACGAGGACGAGGTGTTCCTTCTTTGTTCACCTCATCATCATCCTCATCCATAGGTTGGGATGATGAACCATGACCGAAGGAGGAAGAGAGAGAGAGGAACATCAGAGGTGGATTTACGACCACGTTTAGCACCTTTGTCACTACATGACTTAGTGCGGCGTTGTCGTCCACCAAAGGGTTTCATGAAGGGATTGACTAGAACATAGTCGACGCTATTTAGATGTGGTAAATTTTCTATAACCCACCGGAAGAGACGAGTAAGCAACATACCGTATGGCATGAGCTTATCGGTATGACTATGGATATTTGCCATTCTCTTTGCCATGTAGTACGCGATGTTGTATGGCTCCTCGTTACTTAGGCAATAGAGCATATGGGAAAGACTCGCCGGAACATGATCCCGGTTACCCGCAAGACACAAGACATTTTCTCGTAGAAGAAGTTCCCAACTTTTAAGATCAGAAAGAATCTCTTTGAGATAGATTCGATTAGGATCGAGATAAACAATGGAACCATCATGCTTTTGATGCATGTTGGCGACTCGAGGAATTTGGATGTGTTGTTTTATGGTTTCAAGGTTGGGGATTTCGGTGCGATACGGACCTTCACTTTCAAGATTATAGTGAAGTGACTCTAAGGAATGGTCTTCTGTGTAGGCACATTGACCATAGGACGGGACACCTAGAATGTCCCCGAGTTTGGAAATGGATAAAATGATATTTTCATTTTGAATCCAAAAATCAAGATAGACATTACCCTCAAGATCATTGAAGGTACGGACACGACTATAGAACTCAAGAACGAAATGAGGACAAATCTGATCATTTATTTTGTATAAATAATCAAATTGGATTGTATGAAAACATGCTTGGATGTTATCCAAGAGAACAAAGTGAGCATCGACTACACGACCTTCGTGTATATATCGATGTTGGACTCGAACAAGATAAGCTTTTTGCTCATCGAAGATGTTTGGATCATTGATTAGAATGGGAATGTAATCTTTGGTATCTTGATAATCCATACGAGGCATTGTTACCTACAAAATTATAATTACGTATATGTTAACTTGTTGCATTTTGATGGTCACATTCTTAGTGTGTGTGTGCCTAAATGCAAACAATGTGGAGGTGCAGTAATCTCGACTCTAAAACAAAACTAATGAGATTACCCAAACGCTCCTAACTTCACTTTTGCTCAAACAAATATGTCGAAGAATACATATTAGTTATGGAAATCAATCAATATTTGTGAGATCATGTATGCATGCAAAAACGTTTTTAGTTTGCATCAACAATGCACGAAAAATATTTCATGATCCTAGATACGTGAAATTTTTCGAAAAAAATGGAATTGGGGTGTTTGGCAAATTGCGTCAACTTGGCGCCAAAAATCTTAAAATTGAAAAGATTCCATGTTAATGATTCCTAATCCAATTTTAAGTATCCTAGACATAATTCCACTAAAAATAATTAATCTTAATCCGATTTAACTAGTAAAATTCGGACCAAATCATATAATGTAAGTGGGTTTATGAAAATCCTAGGTTTAGGGAATCATGCAAGTTATACATTGTCTAATCCTAGTCCTAATTGCATAAAAGTTCAATCAAAATTGAAAAACCCCAATTCAATTTTATGCATAAGAACAAACCCTAGACTCAAATTAAAAAGAAATTAAGGTTAATTGACTTACAGTTTATGTTGTAGTGATTAAGATTCTTTGATTGCAATGCCTCGAACTTGATTTACAAGAGTGTAGTAGGATTTGGATGTGGTGTCCGGTTTTGACAGCAGAGGAGAGTGGGTATTTTTTGTTTGAATGAGTGTGCAGAGGGAAAAGGGAAGAAAAACGGGCTTCAGCAGATACACGGTACCACTAATTTTAGTGGTGCCGTGCCACTTTAATGGTGCCGTGTATGTCTGAGACCCATTTTTGTTCTGTTTGGAGTTTTGACGAATTAATCTTACTTATTTAGTAAGACTTTTTGATGCGAAGGAAGAGTTTATACCTAATACACTCTTTTAACGGAAACGATTGGGCAGAATGACAAGGAATGACCTTAGTATTTCCGAGGAAATGCATAAGTGGTCATTAGAGGAAAATGAGGAATGACTTTTAATATTTCCCTTGAAATATGTAGAAGTCATGAGACTAGACGTAAGGAATGACTTGACATTTCCAGTGAAATATCTATAAGTCATGAGACGAGATGTAAGGAATGACTTAATATTTCCAGTGAAATATCTACAAGTCATGAGATGAGACGTAAAGAATGACTTCAATGTTTCCAATGAAACATTTGAGTGGTCATGAGAGAAAAGAAAAGGATGACTTGAAAAGTCATGAGGCGAAACGTGAAAAATGACTTCAATATTTCCAGTGAAATATTCAACAGTCATGAGACGAAATGTAGGAAATGACTTAATATTTCCAACGAAATATTTAGCAAGTCATGAGATAAGACGTATGGGATGACTTTAATATTTCCAGTGAAATATTTAAATAGTCATGAGAAGGATGACTTTAAAAAGTCATAAGGAGAGACGTAAGAAATGACTTCAATATTTTCAGTGAAATATTTGAGTGGTCATAAGAAGAATGTGAGAGATGACTTAATATTTCCAGTGAAATATTTAGCAAGTCATGGGATGAGATGTAAGGGATGACTTTAATATTTCCAGTGAAATATTCAAATAGTCATAAGAGGGATGTGAAGGACGTATTGGTTAGGATATCGACGATGTTGTCCTTTGAGAAAAACTTTTCTAAGAAAAAGATTCCTCTTTGGACATTATCGCGACGGAGGAGATGACGTACTTAGATGAGCTTCGTACATGAGCAATCCATGGGGTTCATGGTCAAGTCTGTTTGCATCTTGGTTGACTCAGTTAATTAGAGCTTGTCTCATCCATAGTGCTTGTAATCATGCCTTTTCGGCGCTTACGAATTCGGCTTCGGTCGTTGAGATAGTAAGAGTGGTTTGTTTCTTGGAGGACCAAGAAGTTATACAACAACCTATGAAGGTACAAACATCACTCTCTTTTCATCAATCCACATTATCTCCCGCATTATCATAGTTGATATAGACAACAG
Source organism: Artemisia tridentata subsp. tridentata (assembly GCA_021014915.2). Lineage (NCBI taxonomy): Eukaryota > Viridiplantae > Streptophyta > Magnoliopsida > Asterales > Asteraceae > Artemisia > Artemisia tridentata. The sequence goes on along the minus strand of CP139509.1, from coordinate 494,326,673 downwards.
TTTCTACATCAATCTCCTTGAGATATCATAATCCCAAGTGGATAGTGCCTTTAATGTATCGGAAGATACGCTTAACCGCTTTAAGGTAAGAAGTTTTGGGATCCTTCTTACAAGCGTGCACAAGTGCAGACACTAGACATGATATCGAGCCTACTTTCCGTTAAGTAAAATACATTACCTATCATGCCCCTAACCTAGTACTATCCGTGCACTCACTTTCATCGTCTTCTTGTGAGATTCGTTTCCACAGACATGGGCGTTAATATCGATTGTGATTATTCTAAGCTAGATACCTTGTATATATATATATATATATATATATATATATATATATATATATATATATATATATATATATATATATATATATATATATATATATATATATATATATATATATATATATATATATATACTTTAGTATACTTAGGCTTAAGAGGATACTATCTTCAGGTGATACTATATGGGGGCTAGGACAGAGGCTTAATTCACTCATCATGCTCAACTTCAAACTTGTCACGCATGATCTTTGATCGATCATTGTACATTTCTGGACAAGTTGAATTTGTCGTTGACAAATATTTGAGACATGATGGAATGTGAATTTCGTCCATTATGTTAGGCCTACTGAGTAACATTCTAATAACACTAAATGCTTAACATGTCTACTAACAAAGGGGGTTTAAGGAAGCGTACCTTAGCCTGAGGTGTTGCCCTTAAAACTAGAAGACTAGACTACCTTTGTTGAAAGTTAAGCAATATAAGGTACGACTTGACTTTGCGTCACAAGATTAGTGTAATCACTAATCATACTCCATTTGTTGGCCTTCAAATTACTTTACGACCGTATCCATCTAGCAAAACAGAAGCTCAAACATTTGGTCCCCAATATCTCATGGGTCCAAAGTTGTTAGTGTTAAACATCCTACGCATTTGTTGCATTTGTTTAGGATGTGAGAATGGAGGACACATTTCCCATGGTAAGTAACTTTGAGATTGAGGGTTATTCCAAGTTACGGGGAAGTTACTTGGATAACTTTGTCTTCTAGAGTTACCTCTCGGCAGAGGAGTTCTTGACCGAGGTTTGGGAACATTTGTTCTTCTAGGTGAAGGAGTCTTTGATCTAATATCAGGTTTTACAAAACCAAGTCCGGGAGTTGACAAGGGTTTGTAAAAACTTTTTGCTAGCAATAGGTACTTCTACATTATTAATAACTATGTGGCTTGGTCTAGGACTTAGGTTATTTTTCAAAATTGACCCAGATCTGACTTTATCACCAGACGGTACCACGCTACCACTAATTTTAGTGGTGCCGTCTGTACCTTTAGTGGTGCCGTTGTCTGAAATTCCAGATTCTTCAAGCTTTACAAATTTTACTTATTTAGTACCACTTGTAGAAGCCTAGTTTGGGTCAAATCCTAAGCCTACACGATCATGTTCACTAAACCTAATGTTTTCAAGCATATCATTAAGTGCTTTTGTTCCTTCTTCAAACTTAATGATCCTCAAAGCATTTTCTTTGAGTTTCTCATTCTCTACTTGAAGACTTATGCATGACCTACATCCTATGTCTACTTCTTTATTTTTCTCAAGTCTTTTGACTTGATCCTTAAGTTCTAGAATTTGCACTTCAATTTCATGCAATTTTAATTTTAGTGTTTTGTTTCTACATAAAATTTTAGAACTTACTTCGCATAGTTTATTATATTCGTCATGTAATCTATTGTCATCTATCGACGAATTAATATCACTATAATAAGAAGAGTCGGAATGTACCTCATTAGAAGCTTGAGCCATTAGGCATGTTTCATCGTTTGGCTTCTTCTCTTCTTCTTCACCGCTATCACTCCAAGAGCCTCCTACGAAAGCTCTTTGGTTGTTGGTTTTTGGTGGTTTGGGACATTCTCCTATAAGGTGATTAGGATCTCCGCATCTAAAGAATTTCCTATCACTTGTCCCTTTCTTCTCAACTCGGTTCTTGTGTGACTACTTCTTGTCATCACGAGGTTGCCTGACAAACCAACCTCTTCTCCTAAATAACTTTTTAAAGTCTCTAATGGCTAACGCATACTATTCATCTTCACTATCGGAACTTGAACATTCCTCATCACTAGACTCCTTTTTGGCTTTCAATGCTAGAGATCTAACTCTCTCGCTTTTGCCTTTGACTATATCGGAGTCTTTCTTGATTATCATCTTGTGAACCTTCAAGTTTCCTATTAGTTCATCGAGTGATAAAGTCGCCAAGTCCTTTGACTCTTCAATGGCTGTGACCTTTGCTCTCCATTTAGGATGTAGAGCCCTAAGGAACTTCCTAACGTAATTCTTGTTAAAATAACCTCCATCAAGAGCTTTAAGACTAGTAATAATAGTATTAAATCTAGCAAAAGCATTATCAATAGATTCATCTTCCGAAATGAAAAATTGTTCATATTGTTGAACAAGAAGATCTATCTTGTTCTCTTTGATTTAATTATTACTTTGGTGAGTGACTAACAAGGTTTTCTAAATATCTTTCGCCGTATTACACATGAAAATTCTTTCAAATTCCTTTTTTGGGCAAAGCATTGTAAATCATCATTTTAGCCTCATCATTTTTGGCTAATTTTCATTTTAAGTTCATCACTTTGTTTATTATAAGGAACTATTTCATCCCTTTTAATTTTCGGATTCTTTTGAATTGTTTGAAAGTCACCCTCGGTAATAACATGCCAAAGATCAATGTTTTTTTATTTCACATACGTTTCGAATCTTGTTTTCCAATATATAAAACAATCGGTTTCGAAAAGTGGTGGTCTTTGCATAGATTGCCCTTCTAGATATTTGTCGGAGTCCATTGATCGATTCAAGTTTTAAAATACAATTTACTTTAAAAACTTGACTGACGTGGCTTCTGATACCAATTGTGGAAAACTAGAAGGGGGAGTTGAATAGTTTTACCGGTTTTTAAATCTTCTTAAAAACTTTGTTTGAAAAACTTTGATTCGAATCTTATGTGTAAACAATCAACACCAATATGAACACTACACTAAACTAACTAGTATAAATAATGAAAGTAAAGAGAAGAGATGGAAAGATCAAACCGGGACAAAAAGATTTATAGTGGTTCGGCTACGAAGCTCTTCTTCGCCCTACTCCACTCCCCGAGTACCACACTCGAGAGTTTCAAGCACTATGTCAACAACCTCCCTTTAGGCGGAGAAAACCGTACACGTCGCTTATCCTATTTCTGACACTAAGCTAGATGTCGAGTGCTAATCTTAGCTAGCACCAATCTACCACGATCTACTTGATCCTTTTCTACCTCACACAATCAACACACAAGACTCGATCTACCCGATCTTCCTATGATCAATATTGATCAACACACTAGCCCAATGGCTACAAGCGATATTCAATATCTCTATAAGATCACAATGATCTTTCCTCACAAACTCTCAAAAGAAAAATAATCTTTATGTATACTATGATACAGTCAAGTGTGTAACAAATGTTACGAGTGCTCTAACTACAACTATAACACTTCGTATCCTCTTGGATATCTTGTGTTCTTCTCTTGCACTTGAAAATGAATGAAGAGGATCACTTGAATGGATGATTGGATCACTCTTATACAAAAGAAAACTAAACTAAATGATCAAGAAGAAAAGATGTGATAAGAGTATTAAATCAGAAAGTTTTGTGTGAAAAAGGATGCCCAAAATTTGTGAAGTGGGCTGGTATTTATAGGCAGAAAAAATCTGGCCATTATAGGGACACGGTACCACTAAACCACACACGGTACCACTAAATTTAGTGGTACTATGGTACCATTCCAGACAAAAACGCTCATCTTTTTGTCTTTTCTGGTGAAAACTTATTTGGGGAAGTTTGGAGCTGATTTTGGGGGGGAAAATAGCTGTTATGATTTTTGAACGTATTTTTTCGATAAAACATTTCTTAATTATTCAAAAATAATTTGTAAAGTATATTTTTGAAAGAAATGTTTTGTCACATTAAAATGTGATGTCTTAAACACAAATTCACTTCTTTGATCATTTGTCAAGTTGTAAATTTGTTTGTGCATACCTAGAGTGATTTGCGTAGAAACGGGAACTTTCGATTAAAAACGTATTTACGTTAATCTTAACATAACGTGTTTTCATATTCTGTCATCCTCAAAACGTGAAGTTATCGAAAGATATAAATAACGTTTTTAGAACATTATTTGTATCAACATGTCTTATCAACAAACTATCCTTAAAACCAATCATCTTAGGTAGATGATTATGTCGTTCAAAAGGTTTGTTAGAACTCGCCTTCCCAATGACAACTTGGAAGAAGTCATTTTGTGTGTCAGTCAATGAAAGAATCTCGTTCTTGTTAGTGTGATTAATTGAAAAATTACATCTTAGGTTGTCGGTCGGGTTGTGACACTCATAGGTCTTTGAATTGCAATATGCATTCATTTTTTTGGCTCAAATTTCTTAGGCTTTCTTCTTTGCTTTCATCCTTTTAGCACACTTTCATCACGTATCTAACTTCTAGCATACTTTGATATGCTCACATACCTCATCAAACTCATTTTTTTGTAGCTACATTTTAACTTAGTTTATCATTTGCATGTCTTGCTAAAAGTATTATATCCCTATAATGTTGCTCCTATTTTTTTTATATATTATGTTGCACGGAGCTAACCCTTGATGTAAGAAAAGCCTTTGTAAGAATTTGATCCATGGATCCGCTAGTTACTAAAGTAAATAAACAAGGGGACTCAATCACCATAGGGGAGCATTGAGCTAGGGGGAGCTCGGAAGTATTTGAATAAATAGCATGAAGTCGTCTTAACAGTGGTGATAGAAGACTTCACTGGGATGATGCAAGCTCACCTTTCTGGGGAGAAAGGAAAGTAGTGCAATGATGCGTGGGTTTTGCGACCTTACAACAGGTTTTACCTCTCGAGGGATCTCAAGAGGCTTACAACCCCACCAGGCAGTGTACCTGACCGATGTAGTATAGTGTAGTGGTAAGTACGGGGGATTGATCGTTCTCCACAGGGAATAGTGTTCGTTAGGTGTGAAAGGTTACTCTAATTAGGTCTAAGGGTTGAGGAAGATTCTTTTTATGTTTTTATAGTTTTTATGAAAGCAAGTAAAATCTCGGGTTTTGAAGGAGTGGGCGGAATTAGTTGCTAGTCAACTAACCCAAATTACTACAAATGCAAATAAAATAAAATAACAAAAATGAAAAGTGTTGAGAAACTTATGTGTAGAGAAATGTGTTTACTTAGATTTCCTTACTCCCTAACTATCTTTTACCGGTTAATTAGTGTGTATTAGTCGCGTGGATGACGGGTGTATTCCTTAATACCATTCGTGGGGTGGCGTACTTACTTCCCCAAACTCTACAAGCTCCTACTTCACTCCTATGTCGAGCCGGCTAGGAAGCTCCTAACATGGGATCACTAGAATTCGCTTGTGCATTAAATACAACCATAAAAACCTTTAGTACGCGTTTGGTTCATGTTTCTTAAGACGTTCAAGCAAGTTACCGAATAGGAAGTTAGCCAGTTTTCTTAAGCCTAACATAGATAAACAATCATCCAATACAACTAACAACACACTAACAACCAATAATCAATAGCTAGGTTTCATTAGATCTAAGCAAACACAAGATAAAATTAGCCTAACATGTTAAACAAAAGACAAGCATAAGATAGAATCAAACAACACATAGACATATTGAATGATTAATTGATAACTTATCTTTCAATGAAACATGGAAGATCTCAAGGCAAGAAGCCCTGAAAAAGTAGCTAAAATCGTCTTAGGGTTTTATCCCAAAATTCCACACACTAAGCTCTCCCTAATGACAAAAAATTAGAAAACTATATATAGACTTTGACATCTGACGGCGTCACCTTATGCATTGTGACGCCGTCACCTCGCCGCTTTTAGGGTTCCCGGATGACCATCTTGACGCCGTCCCTCTTTAGCTCTTCAAAAATCCATTCTGGCTTATCAAGGCTTGACGCCGTCGGATCATGAACGTGACGCCGTCCCCTTATGATTTAAGCCGTGACGCCCTTGATTTAGTTAAAGCGTGACGCCGTCAGAATTCTCATGCAAACTCACTGGCCCGTCATGAGTAAATTTCACATCCAACTTTTCTTGCCAAGGCATGACGCCGTCTGGAGTTAATGTTGACGCCGTCAAAGGTGACTTTCAGCACAATTTTGAGACTTTGCCGTTTTCTTCACTTTTATGCTCCAAAAACGTCCAAAATGCCTCCTTTTCCAGATTTCTCCTCAAAAGTACCTAAAATGACAAAAGGAACGATTTAGGGCAATATTTGATCAAATAAATACGATTTAAGGCTTAAATGACCCCTTAAAAGCGGTACACTTTTCGCCTCATCAAATACCCTTACACTTGAGATTTGCTTGTCCTCAAGCAAATGCGCTTTTATTCTAATCAAAATATAAGTTAGGGGTCATTTAATGCAAACATAAAAGTAATTACAACAAATAATCGTTCCACTTCAATCATAATAAGCACGGAGATTATATACTAGCACCTCACAAGTAGTGTTTAGATACTCACATCTCTCAAGTGTCATCAAAATAAATCTCATAAATGAAAACGGAAAATATCTCTCACTACCTGTCATAGCAAATAGATTACCATAGGCTTGGGAAAGGATCGAAAAACCTCCTCCACTAGGCGTAAGCACCTAAGATAAACTATCAAAGAGGGCTTTTAAATGGGTTATAACGTTAGGTGTAGGGAAAAGGAAAACACGGTTTTGTTGGATAAAGGATATTTTACTGGTGGCGAGTTAAAGATCTTGATCAATTACATGTACTATACAATGTTGCTAAGCCAAGACTAGACTCGATCTTAAGCTAGAAACAAAATAACAAAATAACAAAAACATAAAAATAAACATAAAACAAACATAAAATGAAACGGGATGGTAGTCCGTATGTTTTTTCTATTTTTCATTTTCTCATTTTTTTGTATTTTTCTTGATTTTTTCGATTTTTTTTTTTTTTTTTTTTTTTTTTTTTTTTTTTTTTTTTGCATACACTTTTACCCTACCATCCAAAATAATACATCAAAGGGGCGTTGCATCCCCTTACACTTGAACTTTTACATAACTTTACAAATACTATTCTAATGACTCGAATTAAGATAATTGAAAAACTTGGAGTACTTTTAAAACATTTAGCACATATGGGGGTAATAAATGATGTTCTTCCCCATTACTCCATTACACTAGTACTTTACCCATGAGTCCCAATCGTCCCAAAACAATATGTACAAGGATATGACTCGACTTAGCAACCATGTAATCAACTAGATAATTAACTTGGGTTTAAACAAATGTTGTAACAATAATGCACTAAAGATGAGTGCATACAAGGTAGGCTAAGGCGATTTGGGTGTACATTTAAGTGGGGTGTAACAAATTCTTCCTTTAAGTAAAATGCTTAAAGGTCGAAACGAAAAGATAGGCTCGGAGGGGTGTACTAGGGGTATCGTGTACTAAAAATGAGTACAACGCAAAGGGTGTGGGAGAATTACTTGACCAATGTAGCCAAAGTAATTATAACAAAAACACAGGTGTAAAACAATGGGTTAATCCTAATGCCTCTTATCATGTAGTAAATCTAACTACACGAATGTAGTCTCACTTGTGGCCTCGGAATGGTCCTAACGCAAGTTCTAGAATCTAAGTGCTACCGGTACACACATCATAGCATAAATGCTTTTCCTACCAATTCTAGGGGTGAACCTCACATATTTGGGGGTGGAAAATTTTTTTGTGGTACGGTTTTTGTGCTAGTCATATAACTCCTATCCGTGAGACGCTCATTAGATCAAAGTTTCACTCCTATATGTTGTAAAAAAATTTAAATTTGGCACTAAAATTGCCCTAACAGGTATTTATCTCAGTTTTATTACTCATCTACTATTAAACAAACAAAAATCAAGCGTAATAGCATTCTCTAATCGTACTTTTACCCCCCCTTACACTTAAGATGAACATTGTCCCCAATGTTCAAATAACAAGATGTAAAAGAAAAAAGTAAAAGAATGAAATCAAATACTCCCCTGATTCGCTCGGTGGATAATGTGGTAACACGGTTAGATCTTCTTCCAAAGTAATGTTGAAGCTTCATGACTAATGCATCGCCAAAAGCTTGATCCAACAAACATTTCCTTGTCCAAAATAACCTGTTAAACCTGAGAAAACAAACACGAAAAACCAAAGCATCAAACAGAACAAAGACAACTCACAACTAGGTGTAATTCCAGACTTAGAAATAAAACAATTAAAGATATAATGCTTGCGGAATGAATGTTTTGCAGATTCCTGGAGTTTATAAGTTAGAGATTTAATAAAAACTTTTTATGATTCCGGTAGAAAAACAAAACTTTCAAAAATTTCAGAAAATTAAAACCTGACGCCGTCAGGTTGTAAGGCCTGACGCCGTCAGAAATGATCTGACAGAATTCTCATGTTAAGTTTCCGGAAATTTCTGGAAAAACCTATACCTTACTTCCTGGAATTCCTGCAAAACTTCATTATGACTCGATACAAGCATTTGACTCAAACAAATACTAATATGCATGCTTATATCTCATTGTTATCGTTCATGTTCAATCTTGTTCTTAAAAACAAATTTGGATTTCCCTTACACTTATCTTTTGCAAAATACCTTTATATGTAGTTAAGACGAAGTTAAAAACAAAATAAAGCATTTTCACAATTTATATTTGAGACATGAACAGTAAACAAAAAGAATAAGAAATGCATACGGAAACAAATAAAATTAAATAAACAAACAATCAAACAAATAAAGCAAATAAAGCTTGGGTTGCCTCCCAAGAAGCGCCTTTCTTTATTAACGAGTCTTGTAGCTAGACTCAAAGTCACGCTACCCTATGTAAGTAAGCTCGTCATCGAGGACGTCTTTAGGGTTAAGCTTGGATTGAAGTTTCCTATTGGTCCGCTCAGTACGATATGTCTTTTCAAACTTCTCTCCATCCGGGTCATACAATGTCATCTTGATATGCCATGACCCATCTCCATCATTGGGTGGTTTATCCCAATTCCACTTATGATCATCTTCCTCACAAATCCACTTATTCATTCCTAGGTTAATTGGCAAAACTCCTAGGAAATCAATCATCCTTCTAAAAACTAGAGGGTCTTCAAATGGATCCAATTCGGTGTCCCTAGCCAAGAGTTGCTCTACCGAATGCGTTCGGTTAACAAAGTCCTCTTCTAGGTAAAATGGGCGTTGGGGTCCTATGAAGTCTCTATCGATCCAAGGTCCATATCTAGATGGTCTCCTATTTAATTCTAACCAATGGGGTGTCGGTTCCTCACTAGTATCATAGGCATGTTTCTTAACATCATAGACTGACCAAGTATCCCCTTCTCCTACCGCTATCTTGGATTCCTTACAATCAATCATAGCACTAGCGGTCGCTAAAAATCCTCTACCTATCAACAAGGGGCATGTAGGGTCGCTAACCATATCAAGGACGTGGAAATCGGCTAAAATGGTTAGTTTTCCAATGTGCACTAACACGTCCTTAACTACTCCAACCGGGTAAGCAACACTTCCATCCGCTAAGCCTATTATCACCTCGGTTTCTTCAAGTTTTCCAAGTTTTAGAGAGGTGTAGAGAGGTAACGGAAGTAAGTTAAGGCTTGAACCAAGATCGGCTAATGTATCATAAGCCTCCGAATTACCAATCTTGCAAGGTAGAACAAATAAGCCCGGATCATCTAACTTCTTAGGTAGCTTGTTTTGAACAAAGGCGGTCCCTTTTTCGCCTAACTTGAGCTTCTTCTCATCAACAACCGGACTTTCAAGGTGGAGCTCCTTGAATTCATCGTCAAGGTTTTGAGTGGGAGGTGTTTCAACTATGTTGTTGACCAATTTGGATGTCATAACTTCTTGGTCACTTGGAATGATTTGGGTTTGTTTGAAACACGTGCTCATGGAATTGACCGAATAATATTGTGGACAAGAACTAGGGGACGAAACCGATGAAATAGCGTTGACGTTTAGTTTCGGGTTCTTGACCGTGTTGCTAGGGAGTGCTCCCATTTCTCGGTCATTGAGGGCTTTCAACAAGGTGTCAATCTTGTCGGTCATCTCGCTTTGTTTTTGTTTGAAATCGGCTTCAAACTTGGCTAAACGAGCTTCTTGAGATGCCATAAATTGAGACATCAATCCTTCAAAGTTATTGGTACTACCATTGCCGGAAGGATTGTTGTTGAAAGTACGGTTCGAGTTGGAACCGCTTGATTGGAAACGATTAGGTGGGTTGGAAGAATTGATTTGTTGTGAGTTTTGGTTTTGTTTCCACCTAAGGTTCGGGTGATTTTTCCATGAGGGGTTGTATGAATCACCATAATGGTTTGGCTCGGGCTTGAAAGTGTACCACTTGTCTCCCGCTCCGTCGGTACGCGAGGATGCGTAGTCCACAAAAGCTTGTTCGGGGAGTTCCATGCAATCACGAGTGTCGTGGGGACCACTACATAACTCACATGAAGAAGTGATTTTGTTCACTTGGCTTGAAGGTTTAGGAGCCTCGTAGGATTTCATGAGAAACTTGACTTGGTCTTCAAGTTCTACGATCCTACGGTCGGAAGTGCTTGAATTGTTCAAAGGCAAAGATATTGCCTTGACCGTTTTATTCAAATCACGGGGATCACTCCAACTTTCGTTGTCATAAAGAGCAAGATCCTCTAGGAGAGCCCATGATTGTTCCGCACTTAAATCACGTAGCTTGCCACCGGCCGATTGGTCAATGGTTTGCCTCGTGGAGAGATTGATATGGTCATAGAAGATTTGGACTTGGAGCCAAAGTTCTATGCCATGGTGAGGGACTTTTTGGAGTAAGTCCTTGAATCGAGTCCATGCCTCGTAGAGAGTTTCGCCTTGACGTTGTTGGAACATCAAGATATCATTCCTTAGCTTGGTAGTTCTTCCCGGTGGGAAAAACTGAGCAAGGAAACGAGTGGTGAGATCATCCCAAGAGGTAATGGATCCTGCGGGTTGACGTTCTAGCCACTGACTAGCTTGGTCCCGCAGAGAGAATTGGAAGAGACGCAATCGGGTCGTCTCTCGAGTGGCAACATCAAGGTCTATAGAATCAACGATTTTAAGAAAGTCCTTGAGATGTTGATTAGGATCTTCAGAACGAAGTCCATGGAATGCGCATCCGCTTTGCACCAACCGGATGGTGTCGGATCGCAAGGGTGTGATATTGGCTCCTTGAGTGAGCTCAATGGTGTTTCGATAGCCGTGGTGGCTAGGACGGGAATACTCTCCTAAAGTACGGGCTCTAGGAGGTGGTGGTGGTTGTTGTGGTGGTGGGTTGTGTGGGTTAAGGATATTACCATCTTCCATGATGTCGGACGGTAATGGTTACGAACAAAGACACGAAGAAAATAGATAGACTAAAGAAAACCTAGAAAAATAAAATAAAAATCTCACTAGAAAGGAATCTAGTGAGTAGACCTAATAGAAATAAAAATTCAACCTAAACAATAACTATTCCCCGGCAGCGGCGCCAAAAACTTGATGCGTGGGTTTTGCGACCTTACAACAGGTTTTACCTCTCGAGGGATCTCAAGAGGCTTACAACCCCACCAGGCAGTGTACCTGACCGATGTAGTATAGTGTAGTGGTAAGTACGGGGGATTGATCGTTCTCCACAGGGAATAGTGTTCGTTAGGTGTGAAAGGTTACTCTAATTAGGTCTAAGGGTTGAGGAAGATTCTTTTTATGTTTTTATAGTTTTTATGAAAGCAAGTAAAATCTCGGGTTTTGAAGGAGTGGGCGGAATTAGTTGCTAGTCAACTAACCCAAATTACTACAAATGCAAATAAAATAAAATAACAAAAATGAAAAGTGTTGAGAAACTTATGTGCAGAGAAATGTGTTTACTTAGATTTCCTTACTCCCTAACTATCTTTTACCGGTTAATTAGTGTGTATTAGTCGCGTGGATGACGGGTGTATTCCTTAATACCATTCGTGGGGTGGCGTACTTACTTCCCCAAACTCTACAAGCTCCTACTTCACTCCTATGTCGAGCCGGCTAGGAAGCTCCTAACATGGGATCACTAGAATTCGCTTGTGCATTAAATACAACCATAAAAACCTTTAGTACGCGTTTGGTTCATGTTTCTTAAGACGTTCAAGCAAGTTACCGAATAGGAAGTTAGCCAGTTTCTTAAGCCTAACATAGATAAACAATCATCCAATACAACTAACAACACACTAACAACCAATAATCAATAGCTAGGTTTCATTAGATCTAAGCAAACACAAGATAAAATTAGCCTAACATGTTAAAACAAAAGACAAGCATAAGATAGAATCAAACAACACATAGACATATTGAATGATTAATTGATAACTTATCTTTCAATGAAACATGGAAGATCTCAAGGCAAGAAGCCCTGAAAAAGTAGCTAAAATCGTCTTAGGGTTTTATCCCAAAATTCCACACACTAAGCTCTCCCTAATGACAAAAAATTAGAAAACTATATATAGACTTTGACATCTGACGGCGTCACCTTATGCATTGTGACGCCGTCACCTCGCCGCTTTTAGGGTTCCCGGATGACCATCTTGACGCCGTCCCTCTTTAGCTCTTCAAAAATCCATTCTGGCTTATCAAGGCTTGACGCCGTCGGATCATGAACGTGACGCCGTCCCCTTATGATTTAAGCCGTGACGCCCTTGATTTAGTTAAAGCGTGACGCCGTCAGAATTCTCATGCAAACTCACTGGCCCGTCATGAGTAAATTTCACATCCAACTTTTCTTGCCAAGGCATGACGCCGTCTGGAGTTAATGTTGACGCCGTCAAAGGTGACTTTCAGCACAATTTTGAGACTTTGCCGTTTTCTTCACTTTTATGCTCCAAAAACGTCCAAAATGCCTCCTTTTCCAGATTTCTCCTCAAAAGTACCTAAAATGACAAAAGGAACGATTTAGGGCAATATTTGATCAAATAAATACGATTTAAGGCTTAAATGACCCCTTAAAAGCGGTACACTTTTCGCCTCATCATGCAATAAGGGGGAGTAGGGAGTAAATTCAAGGGAGAGCACAAGGCAACTACCTTTTTGCTTCGACAAAAGGGGGAGAAGGAAGTGTAAACAGGTAACTTTTACATTTTACTGTGTGTTACGGTTTACATATTTGTCATCATCAAAAAGGGGGAGATTGTTAGTGCAAATATTACGATATTTAAACTAAACGGTTTCTTCTGTTTTAATAATGACAAACATGTAACTTGTAATGCATAACGTAAAATGCGCAAGTTACTTGTAAACATAAATCATCAATGCATACTTACATCAACATCTCTCGACATCTCAAGTATGCTTCAACAAAGTCGTAGATTTCCATCCCGACATAAGTCACTCAAGGTATGAACAAACAAATCTACAACTTGACTAATGATCAAAGGATTATATTTTTCTCTAAACTTCACATTTTTAATGTGACAAAACATTTTTTTCAAAAATACATTTTACAAATTATTTTTGAATTAAAAAGAAATGTTTTAATTTGAAAAATAAGTTAAAATCACCAACAATTATTTCCCCCCCAAATCAGCTCCAAACTTCCCCAAATAAACTTTCACCATTAAAAACAAAATTTGAAGCGTTCCTGTCTGGGACGGTACCACTAAATTTAGTGGTATCGTCGAGTATTTAGTGGTACCGTCCATACGTAACGACTAGTTTTTTCATTGCCAATAAATAGTGGACCATTTTACACTTTCAACTTGATTTTTCCAGTCAGTTTTCTCTGGTCTAATCCCTTCTTATTTAGATCACTTTCTTTGATCATTTAGAGAGTCTTAGTTTGTTTAAGAGTGATCCTTTCATCCAACCAAGAGATCACCTTCATTCCTCTACTAGTGCAAGAGAAGAACACATAGTATCACAAGGATACAAAGTGTTGTAGTTATAGTTAGTGCACTTGTAACACTTGTTACATACTTGTTGTATCCTAGCATACACCAAGTTCATTTTCTTTTGAGTAGTTTGTGAGAGTAGATCATTGTGATCTTGTCGAGATCTTGGAGATCTCTTGTAGCTTGTGGGCTTGTGTATTGATCAAGTGGATCAAGGGTAGATCGAGTCAAGTGAGAGTAGATCATTGTGATCTTGTTGAGATCTTGGAGATCTCTTGTAGCTTGGGACTAGTGTGTTGATCAAGTGGATCAATGGTAGATCGGGTAGATCGTGAGTAGATCGTGTGGATCGTGTTGGTACTAGCTAAGATTAGTACTCGACATTTAGCTTAGTGTCGGAAATAAGGATAAGCGACGTTGTACGGTTTTCTCCGCCTGAAGGGAGCTTGTTGATTAGTGAAGTAACTCTCGAGTTGGGTACTCGGGGAGTGGAGTAGGGCGAAGAGGAGCTTCGTGACCGAACCACTATAAATCATCGTGTCCGGTTTGCGCCTTCTTTACTTATCTCTTTACTTTTATTTTAGTCTTTATCGCTTTATATTTATATTTGCATTGCGTTTATGTTTGTGTGGTTTGTTGCTTATATTATGTTGATTATGTTTGTGTCATGGTTGATTGTGTTTGTGTTGTAGTTTACTTTATACCATCTCTAGATGTTGTATGATCATTGTTGACACTTTTCATATTACGTCACACTTGATCGGGTGTTTGATACAAAAGTTTTTTAGTTTTTAAATGGAAACATATTCACCCCCCTCTACGGTTTCCACAATAACTTAACATATGCAAACATTAAACTGATCAAATAGACAAGTACCCGTGCATAGTGGTAGCGTTGTATAGTTTTTGACAAAATCTGGTTGCAACGGTGTGTGTCTGGCTGGCGTGTGTGTCCCAGGCTTCCAGCAGTGGTTTCTGTAGTGTTGTAGGTGGTGGCTCATTGGTGGTTCGGTGAGGATAACAGGCACCATATGTGTGGGCAAAGTTGTAACTACATATTGGTCTTTTACTCTGCAATATGCATCATATATAGTCAATGAGCGCAATAGCAGAGGACATGCCTTACTCCATGATGATGTTAAGTAGAAAAGATTTATTGACATATGACCGACCAATATGGCGAACTGTAAATGCATAGCAATGTAATGGTAGAACCATTACACTCTCAACTTTATGATGGTTAAGCGGGTAAGCATTATTTTAGCATGGCAGAAGCCATCGTACAATTTTATACTCTTTTCGTCCCATGAAAAAATTCCAACTTTTTATAAGACGTGAGAAATTGAGAAAACATCACATATATATGTAATCTAGATTGCAAAAGCTTATCGTGGTTAGTTGTTGGCATTGCATTCTTAGCATCATGTGAAATTATAATCCATGTTTAGTGCCACCCACATTTCATCGTCATAATCTGATCGAGCTTCTATCTGTGTGAGCAACTCAGTTTGTTGTGCTCTTAGTAAATTCATCAACGATGAAAAATATAATCACCATGTCATGAAAATTTCACATCGTTAAACATTTCACAGTCAGAGCTACTAGATTTTCACAAATAGTAAGAGGTGGCAGTTTAGGTCCATTTCTTTATAAACGACAGTTAGCTAATTTGGTTATCTATTAACTAAAGTAAAAATGGGTCAAAATTTACATAAAGTTTATGGACAATATTGAAAAAACATTCTAGCTTATTTATTTAGGAGAACATATTATTATTATACACTTTTTTGATCATATATATTTAAACATTGGTTACTCATAAAGTTGAAGAAAAGAAGACAAAAAGTTTTTAAAATCGCCTTAGCCCGACCTGTTTTAACCCATACTAAAAGTTCAGCTTTGACCTGTTACACAACCACCTCAGCCTATACAAAAAAATGAAATATAAAAGACACAAATGTATGAATTCCTGCAAGTGCAACATCTGCTCCAGGCTGCAGTCACAGATTTGGCTGATACTAGTTTTCCAACGTCTTCCGCTTGAGATAGTTCTAATGCACTGTTGAAGAAAACACAAAGGCTGAATTCGCCTAATAAGAAACACCATAATGTAAAAACGGTATGAGTCAACTTTACTTGTATGAATATGAAATGGAACTAGGCAAAGGATGCAAGATATGGCAAATAAAAAAAAAAAAAAAAAAAAAAAAAATGGTTGAACTAGCAACAAAACAATTTTTCAATTTATGAACATCGGGTAAGTATAAACTCTTGATTTATTAGAAGATAAATATGGACCAAGCCCGATTGTGGGTTTGGGTCGGTAAGTGCATTATAAATATCGATATCTAAGGGATTTATCAAACAAAACAATCGAATTAATCGCAAACTCATCTTTAGTATCGACAACTTTCCAAACCTGACACCAACGTGTCCACAACCTGTCATCATGACCTCTTACTATGAATCATCCGAATACTTGTACGATAGTTACTTGACGTACGAACAACCACCATGCACCCTCCCTCCAGCAAACTCCCCGAATCAAAAGACGGTTATTCTAGACCTTGATCATACCTTAATCTATTCTCTATGTTTTCCCTCCTCAAAATCGCCTTGTGGAAGCTATGACTTCATAGTTAAGTACGATAATGAAAGTGTTAGGTATGTAAAGAAACGTCCGTACGTCGATGATTTTCTTAGATATTTAAGCCAGAACAATTTCGAAATTGTGATTTTTACTGCGGGATCAGAAGCATACGCTTCACCCATATTGGATGAATTGGATCCAAAGGGTTTGATTTCGCATAGATTATATGCACATTCTTGTAAAATTATTTATGGATGGCCCGTTAAGGATTTATCATATTTAGGACGGGATTTGAAGAATGTGGTGATTATTGATGATCAACTTAACGTTTTTGATTTTATGTGTTGCGAAGGTTTATTTGTCATCATTAAAACATAAGGAGACCTAATCAATGTTGTCCCAACAATCTTCCTCATTCGTTGCTGCTTCATTGAACATGTATTGGCTTTGATACTTGATCAAGTACTGTGTGGATCTTTTCACATCCCAAAACAGCTCATAAACACGGCTCACGTCTTCCATTTCCACAACCTTCCTTTTCCTCTTCTGGCAAGCCAATACAGCCGATGTGATTAAGTTTATGGCGTATCTCAAAGATGTTTCAACCCCAATTTTTTTCAACAAAACCTTTGCGTCATCGGATATGTCCACATCTTCCTCTTGGCACCTTATATCAAGAATCTTGCGAATGTCATCTTCAGTGTATGGTTTTGTGGAGACGATGAGAAGGCGATCCAGGAAATCGATTGGAATACCGTGGGGGGATTTGTAGTTTGTGCCTCAGATAGTTGTGATTCCTCGGTTGGTGGCAACAACAAGTATTGGTGCCATGTCGTTTTCTAAGGCACGATTTAGGAATAAAAAACACTCGATATCAAGCATGTGGACTTCATCTATAAACAGAACACCAGGAATGTGTTGAGTCAAATTTTGACCAAATTATCTCTCACAAGTATTTGAAACATTAAATCAGCCTAAGTTAAGGATTGTAAAATGGAACATAACAAGTCAGTAGTTTTATGTCTTAGAACATGTGGATCAAGGACCATTTTGGTTGGTGTAGACACTAAACTACTTAAATTGTTATTCTTCTTGTTCGCAACTGCGAAATAAAAATGTTAAATAGCTTGAAACATGTTGGATAAAAGGTTAAAAATCTGAACTACTTACATTGTTATTCTTCTTGTTCGAAACTTTGAAATAAAAAATGTTAAATATCGTGAACTTTTTTGGATAGAAGATTGAAAATGTGCTTTGTTGGCGTGTCTTAGGCTCAACAGCAAACACCTTTTTGTTTTGTTATATTTTAATAGTAGCAAATTAGTGATAGATATAAACCACTGATCACACGTTCAAAATAAACCACTGATCATAACAACTTGTTAATCAAGGAAGTATAACCCAAATCTTCAAGTAACAAGAAAAAGATGGTGAATGTGTGGTGTTTGTGTGTGTTCGACGTCAAGAGAGGAAGAAAGAGTAAGAGAGAAAAAAATTTTGGTTGAATATTGTATGTGAGATTAGTGTTTTGCTAGGAACAAATAGGGCTGACCTTTGAGACAAGAACAAAATGCATGATCTCACCTATGTACCAAGTTGGTTACACTAGAGAAAAAATCACCCATGTGGGGTGTTTTGTGGGTGTGTTCGGCCGAGAAAGGACAAGGGGAGGGGGAAACAAATTTTCAAATGTTTGAGTATAGTGTGTGTAGTGATGTTTAATGCAAAGGTGATGGGTTAGTTAGGCGTTTCATGCACACGCGAGTTAAAAATGAAAATGCATGCGTTTTTATGCAAAAATTATGAAAATAATAAAATAATTTTTAAAATAAGTTTATAAATATGATAATGTACTAATTTAATGTAAACCATAATTAGTTAAATGTCGGTACGCGTTCGAGGCCGTTTTTCACAGTAAGCGGGATAACTTCCCGGTTTTGAGTTAAATGAGCACGTAAATGTTCAAAAAGAAATAATTCGAGTTTTTGGTTACATATTAACCTGAAAATTTGCCGGTTTTCACATCGTAGGACTCCAATGGGGTCTAACAATGCGAGGGATACGTTGTGCAGAGCCGTTGGGCCGGTGGGAAACTCATATAGACACCTAAAACTAATAACAACTCAAATTCCAAGTCTCTTTTTAAAAATTTGATGGACTTATAGCCAGATTAAATTGGTTACACAATTATGAGTTTTGGACAGCCTTGACATGTTGTATCGTTTAGACCGTAGGTTATTCGTTAGGCTTTGGATGCAAGACCAGTATGGTTTGATTGGTAAGACCTATATATAAAAGTGGAGTTGATGTTTTTGAAAAAGCTTTTAAAACGAGTGATTTGTGCTTGCTCAAAGACGACCTTTCAAAACTGTCTTTTTTGGACAGTTTTGAGTACTCATTTTCTTACCCTATTTTCATTGAACAAACGAGCTAAACTTTTTACAAAATCTATATGGTTGAAAAAGTATTTCTTTGTAGATGACTTTAGACTAAAAATCATGCAAAAAGACCAATTTTTCATTAACTTATACCCAAAATAATAGAGCACTACGACTTTAGACTCAGAATCGTGCAAAAATACCAATTTTTCATTAACTTATACCCAAAACAATAGAGCACTACCAAAAACTCAGCCCAATTTTTAGGGTTTTTAACCAAGTTAATCATGCATGTCGTGTACCAAACTCTCCCAAACGACCCGAACAATACCCGAAATCATTTTAGTCATGTATTAACATCATTTTTATGTAAAAATCTTAGTTTATACATGTCTCTAATACCCACTTTTCTGTTCATCTTTTAAATGTGAATAACGGGTGACGTAAAATGTGGCAAAGTATAATATATGAATTGAACTTATTTTTTGAGTATATTGACTATTAGTAGTTTGATAGTGTATGTACGTGAGTGTCGGTCCATGGAAATATCAAAATTTAAACATAAACAATTTATGCGATTTTACGGGTTTACCGGGTAACATAATATTCGTAAATTATAAAATGTCATAAATTTACAATTGTGAGTGACTTTAATGTTTTAAATTAACATGAGCATATCGTGATTTTTATACTATGTTTTATTTATAGTCCTAGTCCGAAGGCATGATCGTAACCTAGGTTTCCTATACAACGACAATTTGAAAACAAAATGACCTGACAAGCACGAAATGAAAGTTAAACATATAAATTAAGGGGCTATGTTTGGCAAAAGTAGTTGTGAGCAGTAGCAGTGAGCTGTGAGCTATAGCCACAGCTCACTGCTCACCGCTCACAGCTTCTTAAAGAAAGCATTGGAAAAATGAGCTTTCTTAAAAAATAGAAAAGCTCACCGCTCTTTTGCCAAACGAACACTAAAATCAAAAAACTCATTGCTCACCGCTCATCGCTTCAAAAAGCTCCAAAAAAAACTTTGCACAAAAACGTAACCATAAATTAAATCAAGAATGTTAGAGCACCCGGTATGGGCTAACCGTGGCTCGCCGTGGTCCACGTGGAGGGCTGCTCGTGGCTCGCCGTGGTACCCCCTACCTGCTCGTGTCTCGCCGTCCGGTGGTTCCTCGTCTGCACGAGGAGTTTTTAACTTGTACTTTTGTCAGATCTTGCAAGATATTAACGTTAGATAATATTTTGGTTTTTCAATTGTGTTGTAATGTGTGTGACTGTGTGTACACACTACGCAGATGAAGAA
The DNA here is from genome assembly GCA_021014915.2 of Artemisia tridentata subsp. tridentata. Lineage (NCBI taxonomy): Eukaryota > Viridiplantae > Streptophyta > Magnoliopsida > Asterales > Asteraceae > Artemisia > Artemisia tridentata. The sequence goes on along the minus strand of CP139509.1, from coordinate 494,306,451 downwards.
GAAAGTTATATATATATATATATATATATATATATATATATATATTGGTTTTTCTTGCTTTTTTTTTGTTTTTTTTTGTTTTTCAATTGTTTTTCTAACTGTGTTGTAATTTGGGCCAAAGAGGGAAGTGGGCCAAAAATGAAAGTGGGTCAAATGTTTTTTTTTTTCAAGTTTTCCTTCTTTTTTTTTAGAGCCCTTTTTTTTTTTAGAGCCTTTTATTTTTTTATTATTATTATTTTTTTTAATGTTATTTGTATTATTTGTTGTAATGTATTTTTATTTTTATGAAATGAATTTAGTTTATTTGGGTATTTGAATAAAAGAAATAAAAATAGATAGTGGCGGGCTCAAATGAGGAGTTTATGGTATGTTATGGTAAGGGGGTTGTAAGGCTGCCTGCAGTAAGACTAAAGGATCGATCGATCCAGTCGATCGATTGAATCGACCTTGTTGCACACAAAATGGGCGATCGATCGATTAAAAAAAAAAGAGAGGATGATAGTCGAGCTAGCGATCGATTGGATTGCTTCCTTTTTATTTTTTTTCTTTCTTTTTAGTCTATAGCCGTTGCAAAAAAAAAAAAAAAAGGGTTTGAAATCATGATAGTAGCCAACGGTTACAATGAATAAAAAAAAAATATATATATTTCACTTATAAATACACAACATAAACACACTTCAATCCATAATTCTCTCAATTCAAAATGTCTAAGAAAACACCACAAAAAAAGGCCGAAAATCCCGATTGACACAAAACATTCCGCACTTAACACCGGATCCGAATTTCCGGTTAACTGGTGTCTCACCAAACATCAATTTCCGACCGGCTACTTTAGATTATGAACCGCAAGAACATCCACAACAACAAACTAACAATCTATTTTCTATAAATCGTCCTATGAATCGTCCGTTTGTTCCACCATATCAAAACAACCAACAACAACCACAAAGCCACTTCCGTCGTAGCCAACAATCTATGTATGGCTCACCCGAATCGGTGTATCGTCCAACAATGGATTCATCGACGTCCTCCTTTTCAAATTATCAACCTTATTCTCCGGTTAACCGTATGAATCTTGATGCTTGTGATTTTGAAGAACAACTATACAACAATCCAGGTTTTTATGTGGGAACTGGTTCGGGTTATCCGGCTCAAGGTTATCCTAGTCAAGACTTTTCTATGGCTCAAGGTTCGGGTCATGGATCGTTTTACGATTCGATTCCAAATGATGATGATGATGATGATGATGCTCCTCCGGAAGAGATGTCACCGGTGAAACCTAAGAAACGAGCTACAAAGGCTAAGAAGAATAATGTTGAGAAAGAAAGCAAGAATGATTCGTCAAATTGGACACGCAACGAAGAAATCGCGTTGTGCAAAGCTTGGTGTGATACGTCCGAGAATAGCGAGCTCGGAAACAATATGCAGGCTAAGAGATTTTGGAAGAAAGTTATTGCTTACTTCGAAAATGAAGTTGGTGGAAACAGAACGTACAACTCTATTATTACAAAGTGGAAAAATAGTATTCGTCCTAGAGTTGGTGCATTTTGGGCCATTTACGACAATGCTTTTCAGAATTATGCAAGTGGTGACAATGACCTAGGTATTTACACACGAGCGTGTGAAGAATACCAAGTGGTGCATGATCATGCTTTTATATTGCAGCATTGTTGGGAAATTTTGAAGGAGCATGAGGTTTGGAAGGCAACTGAGATGCCGGCTTTTTTATGTTCAGATGCGCATCGAAAAAAAGCAAGGACTTCTGAAACCGGATCGGATGCGCCTGAATTTGAAGAGACTCAAAATAAGCGACCAATGGGTCGTGACATGGCAAAGAAAAATAAGAAGAAATCATCGGTGAGTTCCAAGTCTTCCTATATGGAAGATGTAGCCGACAAATGGAAAACCATTAAGTCCATGGCATTCGGAAAGAAGAAGGAGCTGGCAGACGAATACTACGAGTTGAAGAAACAAGAGTTGGAGCAAAAGAAATATGAATTGGAGCTGCAAGCAAAAAGAGATCAGAAAGCAGCGGAAATGGAGGACAAAAGATTTGCACTAGAACAACAAAAACTTGAATTTGAGCGGGAAAAGAAACGGGAAAAAAGTCATCATATTTTATCTCACACCAATCGACCCATCTTTGTCCGCACTACAACGACAAAAAATGCACGAAATCAAGGATTCAATCAAGGCACGCCTCAACCTAGATTATTAAGTTTTTAATAAGTATTGTAATGTTTTAAATTTCTTTGAAGTATTATGTAATGTTTTAATTATTTTAATGAAATTTAAGTTTGTGTTAAAAATGTTAAAAAAAATAAAAATAAAATAATGGATGAAGGTCGCCTTACTGGGGCACCCAATCGTCTGAAGGTCGCTGGAGAGAGAAAAGCTGACGTGGCAGAGAAATTGGGAGGGATTGACCCTTATCAGTGTAAGTAGCCTAAGTTGTGATTTATTGTGGTGACGTGGCATCCCGTGAGGCTCAAATGAGGAGCTTTGAGTTGTGCTCCTATAAAAACTCTACAGTCGCATATCCTGAGAGTCTGACGGTTGTCCAAGTGCTCACACGTAAGCTTTTGCCGGGATCTTGCCGCAAATTCCATTGGGTTTTAATTCTCGAAGTCTTTTGTATAAGTTTTCTAAACAACCTTATCAAAGTCCTTAATAATTGAGAAATGTAACAATACTCTAAGGTTTATCGGTAAAGGCAGCTAAAATCCAACCGGTCAAACTCCAAGGTTCGCTACTTAAATCATTCCTTACTTTATTTTGAGAGGAGGTTTTGTTCAGTTTTTATTTAAACGCTCTAGAATGATAGATCGAGACTTAGGGTTTTTGTTTGATAGCTTTTAGAACGAACCATGATTTGAGTTTAATTATTGAAATTGAGTAGGGTGTTTTGATCGTGTAGTAATTCCGAGGGTACCCATGACAATGCCGTTGTCTAATATTGAGTATAAATAATTAACCCATTGAATCTAGGGTTTAGGTTTAGGTTTTGATAGTTTATGCAGAATTAGGTAACGACATGTGTTAGTGTTTGTTGAAATATGTTTAGAAATGCTAGATTATGCTATCACGACACTCAAATTCGTCCCTTACGTCTATTAGAAAAAAATGTTTGATTTTTAAGGGTTTCGATTAGAAGTTGTTTGCGTTTAAATGTTGTTTTGATGTTTAGGATTGCCTAGAATGTGTTTCGAACCTAGGTCTAAACATATTAGGGGTTAGTTTTTTTGGTTAAATCGGGTTGAAATTTGCAAACCTAAAGTAACTTACTTTGACCAACCGAAATTTCACTTGCATTGACCATTAGCTTTGACAAAACCGGAATTTGTCTAGCTTTGAGCAAACTGAAATTTAACCAAAGGTTGACCAAGCTATAATTGGACTAATTTCTTCAAACAAATATCAAATGTCAATAACTTTTGGCATCAAGATCAAATTGTTTTCCAACACAAAAAGGTGTTTTCAACCCCAACTTCCAAACATATCCCATCATAAAATATCACATTAATTCAAATAAATTAATTGAATAAGACCTTAATTTTATAAAAATATAAAGTATATTTTACCATAGCGATTGAGAAGCTTGCGATATGGACCAGTAGTGCTGTTCCGACTTGTACGCTGTGCATCATCAGTAGTACCCTCCACTATTCCACCTTCAAAAACAACAAACAAACAAAATTAATTTTATAAAATAATTTTTATAAAATCTATATGTTAAACAAATAAATATATAAAAAAACACACCTGTGATTAGACGCAATGGTGATTAGTAACATAACAGAAACCACAACCCACAACTGTCTTCTTCTTCATAACTAAACGCTCTTCTAGAAGCTTCTGAAAGAGCTTCAAGAGCTTAAATAGATCTATCTGAGCTTAATCTCCTAAAAACACCCCAACATCAACATTTTTATAAAAGATAAATAATTAACATCAAGTCAAATATCACATCAATAAAAACAGCAAATCTATAACTTAATATTTTATAAAAATATTCAAAAGACTTCTTATGTAAACACTTTCTATATTTATTTATAACAAATTATCTAAGAATACCTTGTTCTGGGTCAGTGTATTCTCGGAGGGGCAACGCACATATGAACTCATCATAGTGTCTTGGAAGAGCATTTGCATAGTTATCCTCAGGGGGAAAGTCATTTAGTTTGAGCATTATTGGTTTTTCTTTTTCTTGTTTTCCTTTAGTGTACCATTTGAAAAACTTAGAAGCACTAAGCCACTAACTTCAACCTGAGTATTAGAAGTAAACTGGTGAGAGACCGTCATCAAAATATATACTTGGTCATTAAAGAAAACTAATTACCTCACTACCAGGCATGCAATTAATGACATATTTTGCACAATTTGAACTTTCACCACCCAATGCACGTAACATCACCATCGGGTCCGAGCTTAAACTGCTAGTCTGTTTTAAAACATCTCTGAATATTACTGGATGACCTTTCGTCCAGTGTTGACGAAAACGCATAAGGTCAGTCTTTTGACAAAGGGTGATATAGGAAATTATCATATGATCCTTCCCTACTAGCTGTTTCGAGGAATGTATCACAATTAATTTCTAGCTACTGTGACTCAAAATGTGGTTGGTTAATTGTTTTCAACATACAATCAGCTTTTTCTTCCAAAGTTTTGCCCCAATCTTTTTGGAAGGTATGCCTGAGCCTCAATACAGGATCGCCACACTTGCAACAAATTATCTTATTGTTTTTTAGTTACCTAAGTAGTTAAGGACAAAAATTTCGGTGTTTCGGTCAAGGACCGAGATACGAAATTTTTGGTATTTCGGTGGTATTTCGGTGGTATTTCGGTAATTTTAAATATTAATATTTTATATATTTTATATAATATATCTCTAGTTTTTTAATATATAGAAGTTTGCATATAATATTTTATGTATTTTATATAATATATCTATATTAAAAAGTTTGTTTTATTATGTTTGGCCCAAAAAAGTAAAAAAAAAAAAAACAAAACTGGTATACCACTGAAATTTCGGTCAAAAAAGTCAAAATTTCGGTCAATTTCGGTCAAATTTCGGTCAATATCGCCGATAATTTCGGTTTGACTTTTTTTGAAATTTCGGTCAACTGGTATTTCGGTGGACCTCCGAAATCCGAAATTTCGGTGGTATACCACCGAAATTGATAACACAGTTAGTTACCCATTTTGCGCTGGTTGAAATGTTCTTTCCCACATGCCATTGGTCTTTACAACTCCCAAATTCTCCTACTTTTTTCAAGAGGCTTGTTATTCCGTACTTCTCGACAGCAAGTAAGACAAAGATCATATTCGCATTTTGAACATCTTCGGAAAAAATCAAAGATTGATGTTTTGCAGTGGTCACTGGTCCAAACAATCATGTGATATGGTAAGCTATCGAGAAGAATGCAGATAATAAGCATAAATACAAAGATAATTGTGCCCAAATTACCAATAGATGCGGTTTTTAAGGGGGTGGTTGCTCTGCGTTATTGTTACTTTAGACAGTGGTACCCCTACACAGGAAAATTCAGAACAAGGAGGAGATAGTCATAGAAGAACGTGAACAATCACGTGAAAAATAATTTTCTTTTAGATGATTACCTTCAGCCTTCGCTTCCATGGCTAGCTCCACCTGTTGTTCTTCACAAATTTGTTTTAGAAATGGAAAGAGTGCTTCTAATAGTTAGTGAAGATGCTGCAACTTCACATTATCATCGAAGGTTATATCCGGCATATGTTTTACAGAACTAAAAACATTAGTATAATGCATTCTTTTCCCAATATCGCACGACGAGCAGAAGAAAAATATCATGATGAAATGGATGACCCGATCATACAAAGGCTTACATATAGTTCAAAATTTACCAAGAAGAAGGGGTTGGAGATTCCAAATGTATTACTAAACGTCGCGGATAAGAATTCAGAGGCGTATCAGCGGTATGTAGGGTTAGACGTTCCAACGAAACAGTCAAAAACAACCACTAGGCGGAAATCTTTGGGAAGGAAGAAGAAGAAGGTTGGCGAGTCTAGTAGTGTACGAAAAGAAGTGTCGAAAAAAGAGTTGAGGAGAATGATGATGATGAGCAAACAGAGGATGAGAGTGTTTCAAAGAATGATGAAAGTACATCCCAGAAGGTGAATGAGGAAAGTATTTCACAAGAAAAACCAACTGAGAGTACGACGAAGGAATCTGATGATAGTTTTATGAAAGGAAACATGATGTCGTTTGATAAAACCTTTAACGAGGAAGCCTTAAATGCAACTATCAAAGAAGATATTGATATCATTGTGGAGGTATTAGATGATGGCAGTGTAATAATTAAAGAAAATAATGTTGATGATGATGGAGTGCAGAAGGAAGTGGTGATTAGGCCTGAGGAAATGGAGGAAAACTCATTAGTTGAAAACGGTAGTACACCCCCTAGGCCACCATTGTCAGAAGATAACACCAATCTTGCTGACTTGAACCCTCCTCCGACAACATCAGGGGACCTTGGCTTGCTGGTGGAAGGAGAAACGTCTGGGTTAAACTCTCGAGGCAGATGTCCTGAGGGGGGACTCCGTTGATCCGGGCCATTCACGAGCTCAAACGAGAAAAATGGTCAAGGGACCAGAGGTCAATATGACTGATAAGGGTGAACCAGACCAAGGTGGGGCCTCGGGACCCAAATCTTCGGACGAAGTCCCAACTCCTGTCGAGATTTCTCCGGGTGGAAAACCTGGACTAACATGCGTGCCTTCAGGCTCACCCGATGTTCATGACTATAATGCTAATGATCCACTTTCTAAAGAGTCGGAGGTTCATACTCCCTCATCAGGTAAGAACGCAAATGTTTTAGTTTTCCAACAGGTACCGGAGGATCAATATGCGCCTATCTCATTGCCATCAACAACTACAACACATAACCTTACAACAAATACCACATCAAGACGTCCTCGAAGGAAGTTTGTACGTCGAACAATAGCCAAAACCAAACGCAAGAAAGACAACTCAGTTCTCCAACGCCTAACAGGACAAGTTCAAGAATTGCAAAAACACAAGGAACAAGTAGATGCATACATGAACATTAAGGGCGTGATCAATAATGCAGTGAAAGAACCAATCATGAACGAAGTAATTAACACATTCAAAACCATAATTCTGGATGAACTGAAAGCTGTTGTTCGACCAAAACTCCAAGGAATTGTTCTACATCTACTGAGGACTGAAACCATCAACTTAACAACAAGACCATCTTCCCAAAACAACAACCTATCAGTTCCTGAGATGATGTCACAGCTGCTGGATATGATGAACAAAGATCCGAGCTTTATTGTAGACGAAGCTACTCGTGAGGTCTACAATGCATTACTCAAAACCACATGCAAGCAAGACAATCTTCGGAAACGACCCCATGAGGACCCTCATCATGATCCTTATGAGGGGGAGAATCCTTAACAAAATGTTAGGTTCCTCAACTTTCAGAAGAGTTATAAAACATAATGTATTACTAATATGTTACCTTCGTTCACCACTTTATCTTCTTGAGACGCTTTTTGCTTTTTCCTCTGTTGATAATACCTCTTGATTTTTCCTCTGTTGTATAGCACTGTTGACTTAACCCATAGTTGCGGGTGTGCTGTCAGTATCAGATGATATGGAGGTGAAAGTATTGGTGCCGTTTTTGTTGTTGTAGCAATGACCGGAATCGAAGTGCCTGATAAAACCCCGGAAAATGGAATTTCAGTGTAATCCGTATGGTTGTCTTGAGAGTCTGGAGGGGGTAGTGAGGAGTGGGGACAGACATCCATTGATCCGTGATCAATCATACTCGGAGGAATAGATGATAACTGATGCAGTTTTTCCCAAGCTCAGTAACCTCTTCATTTATGATCACTTCTTCATCACCATCATTATCGAAATCCAAGACAATTGTTTTTGCATCCGGCATTCCTGCATCTTTTGGTTGTTCTTGTGATGAAGGTGGTGTGTTATGATCATGTGTTTGTGTAGATGCTGGTTGCTTTGCAGATGAAGGTTCTCCGATAATCTTGGCTTTCTTCGGATTCTCCCCCTCATGAGGATCATGATAAGGTCCTCATGGGGTCGTTTCCGAAGATTGTCTTGCTTTCATGTGGTTTTGAGTAATGCATTGTAGACCTCACGAGTAGCTTCGTCTATAATAGAGCTTGGATCTTTGTTCATTATATCCAGCAGCTGTGACATCATCTCAGGAACTGATAGGTTGTTGTTTTGGGAAGATGGTCTTGTTGTTAAGTTGATGGTTTCAGGAGATGTAGAACAATGCCTTGGAGTTGTGGTCGAATAACAGCTTTCAGTTCATCCAGAATTATGGTTTTGAATGTGTTAATTACTTCGTTCATGATTGGTTTCACTGCATTATTGATCATGCCCTTAATGTTCATGTATGCATCTACTTGTTCCTTGTGTTTTTGCAATTCTTGAACTTGTTCTGTTAGGCGTTGGAGAACTGAGTTGTCTTTCTTGCGTTTGGCTTTGGCTATTGTTCGACGCACAAACTTCCTTCGAGGACGTCTTGATGTGGTATTTGTTGTAAGGTTATGTGTTGTAGTTGTTGATGGCAATGAGATAGGCGCATATTGATCCTCCGGTACCTGTTGGAAAACTAAAACATTTGCGTTCTTACCTGATGAGGGAGTATGAACCTCCGACTCTTTAGAAAGTGGATCATTAGCGTTATAGTCATGAACATCGGGTGAGCCTGAAGGCACGCATGTTAGTCCAGGTTTTCCACCCGGAGAAATCTCGACAGGAGTTGGGACTTCGTCCGAAAATTTGGGTCCCGAGGCCCCACCTTGGTCTGGTTCACCCTTATCGGTCATAGTGACCTCTGGTCCCTTGACCATTTTTCTCGTTTCAATTCGTGAACGACCCGGATCAACGGAGTCCCTCCTCAGGACATCCGCCTCGAGAGTTTAGCCCAGACGTTTCTCCTTCCATCATCAAGCCAAGGTCCCCTGATGTTGTCGGAGGAGGGTTCAAGTCAGCAAGATTGGTGTCATCTTCTGACAATGGTGGCCTAGGGGGTGTACTACCGTTTTCAACTAATGAGTTTTCCTCCATCTCCTCAGGCCTAATCACCACTTCCTTCTGCACTCGATCATCATCAACATTCTTTTCTTTAATTATTACACTGCCATCATCTAATACCTCCACAATGATATCAATATCTTCTTCGATAGTTGCATTTAAGGCTTCCTCGTTAAAGGTTTTATCAAACGACATGTTTCCTTTCATAAAACTATAATCAGATTCCTTCGTCGTACTCTCAGTTGGTTTTTCTTGTGAAATACTTTCCTCATTCACCTTCTGGGACGTACTTTCATCATTCTTTGAAACACTCATCCTCTGTTTGCTCATCATCATCATTCTCCTCCAACTCTTTTTCCGACACTTCTTTTCATACACTACTAGACTCGCCAACCTTCTTCTTCCTTCCCAAAGATTTCCGCCTAGTGGTTGTTTTTGACTGTTTCGTTGGAACGTCTAACCCTACATACCGCTGATACGCCTCTGAATTCTTATCCGCGAGGTTTAGTAATACATTTGGAATCTCCAACCCCTTCTTCTTGGTAAATTTTGAACTATATGTAAGCCTTTGTATGATCGGGTCATCCGTTTCATCATGATATTTTTCTTCTGCTCTCTGTGCAATATTGGGAAAAGAATGCATTATACTAATGTTTTTGGTTCTGTAAAACGGATGCCGGATATAACCTTCGATGATAATGTGAAGTTGCAGCATCTTCACTAACTATTAGAAGCACTCTTTCCATTTCTAAAACAAATTTGTGAAGAACAACAGGTGGAGCTAGCCATGGAAGCAAAGGCTGAAGGTAATCATCTAAAAGAAAATTATTTTTCACGTGATTGCTCACGTTCTTCTATGACTATCTCCTCCTTGTTCTGAATTTTCCTGTGTAGGGGTACCACTGTCTAAAGTAACACTAACGCAGAGCAACCACCCCCTTAAAAACCGCATCTATTGGTAATTTGGGCACAATTATCTTTGTATTTGTGCTTATTATTATCTGTATTCTTCTCGATAGCTTACCATATCACATGATTGTTTGGACCAGTGACCACTGCAAAACATCAATCTTTGATTTTTTCCGAAGATGTTCAAAATGCGAATATGATCTTTGTCTTACTTGCTGTCGAGAAATAAGGAATAACAAACCTCTTGAAAAAAGTAGGAGAATTTGGGAGTTGTAAAGACCAATGGCATGTGGGAAAGAACATTTCAACCAGCGCAAAATGGGTAACTAAAAACAATAAGATAATTTGTTGCAAGTGTGGCGATCCTGTATTGAGGCTCAAGCATACCTTCCAAAAAGATTGGGGCAAAACTTTGGAAGAAAAAGCTGATTGTATATTGAAAACAATTAACCAACCACATTTTGAGTCACAGTAGCTAGAAATTAATTGTGATACATTCCTCGAAACAGCTAGTAAAGGATCATACGATAATTTCCTATATCACCCTTTGTCAAAAGACTGACCTTATGCGTTTTCGTCAACACTGGACGAAAGGTCATCCAGTAATATTCAGAGATGTTTTAAAACAGACTAGCAGTTTAAGCTCGGACCCGATGGTGATGTTACGTGCATTGGGTGGTGAAAGTTCAAATTGTGCAAAATATGTCATTAATTGCATGTCATTAATTGTATGCCTGGTAGTGAGGTAATTAGTTTTCTTTAATGACCAAGTAATATTTTGATGATGGTCTCTCACCAGTTTACTTCTAATATTCAGGTTGAAGTTAGTGCTTCTAAGTTTTTCAAATGGTACACTAAAGGAAAACAAGAAAAAGAAAAACCAATAATGCTCAAACTAAATGACTTTCCCCCTACGGATAACTATGCAAATGCTCTTCCAAGACACTATGATGAGTTCATATGTGCGTTGCCCCTCCAAGAATACACTGATCCAGAACAAGGTATTCTTAGATAGTTTTTTATAAATAAATATAGAAAGTGTTTACATAAGAAGTCTTTTGAATATTTTTATAAAATATTAAGTTATAGATTTGCTGCTTTTATTGATGTGATATTTGACTTGATGTTTATTATTTATCTTTTATAAAAATGTTGATTCGTGCGAGTTGTAATTTCTCGCACATAATGAGTACATGTACAATGTTCTTTTTGCGTGAAATTAGTTTATCGCGCATGATGAGCACCCTTGTGAGAAACTAATTCCGGAGGCATGAATGTGTGAAATGGTTATGCATGAGTTTGGCAATATGTCTCACACAAGTGCGAAATATTTCTTTGAAAAGTGTCATTTTTGTCAAATTTTTTTACCACATTCTGCACAACGGTAAAAAATTATCCTAAATAAATCTGAAAGTCAATAATGTCTTTTCCAATGGTTTAAGAAGTTAATATGAGTGTATAATTTTGTTTAAAACTTTAAATAAATCAATGTGGTTTAAGAAAGTTTATCGCGCATGAAGCTATGTTTCTTTGATGTTTGTACTATGCTTGAAAGATATGGTTATTTTGATGAAATTTAAAGGTTGTGTTCTGTGCATGTTAGCTAGTCAAACTAATCACTTTAAGCGACTAATCAAGCATTAGTGATATTATAATCATGGTTAGATTTGGTTGTTTACACACATGCTAAACACAAGATGTATACAAACCCTGCAAATCGCAGCTAAATTTAACATTGCATCAGATTAAATAGCACCAATCCGGCTCCTTAAATGATCAAATCTAAAGAACCATTAGATGATTTAAGGGCCGCGCTGTAATCAAAATAAACTCCACACTTGAAGGGTTTAAAATGCAATTTCAATTCCCAAACAAAAATGATTTTAGCAGAATAGCTCTGTATATTAGATAAGGTATCTGATCATCAGCAGCTGCTGCTGGTTCTGCACTTTAGCCACTTGTGCAGCTGCTGGTTCTACATAAAGTGCACATAGCAGATACAAACAAAATATTCTGAAAGTGTACGTAATTGTTTTACCTTACATAGAATTGGGTAAAAGCATATTTACCTATCCATATATATATTACTGTACTATATCAAGCTTATATCTAACATTGTGCAATACTATTGTTTCAAAATAAAGTTGAAGGATTTTTATAACAAAGAACCATATCATAGTGAGCATTCATAAACCCATAAGAAAATTCAAGTTCGAACATACAGATTTAATCCAAGTTCGAATTGATTTATGTTATACAGTTTACATTACATCCTGAATTTGGAATTTGATTATAGCTTACAGTTGTGCAATTTTGTTTGAAACTTTAGTTTGCATATGCACATATGAATAAGATTAAATTACAAAGATGGTCCCTGTGGTTTGCGTTGACTCACACTCTTGGTCCCTTGACTTTTATTTTTTGCACTTACAGCCACCAACTCTGAAACCCTTAACACTCATAATCTCTTGACCAAACGGCGTCAAGTTTGACTGTTAAACACCCCTCATATGCAAAGGCACATGAGGGTAAAATTGTCTTTTAATGTCCAACCACAGGGACCATATGTGTTAAAATAGTCTTTTAATAGTCTTTTAATGTCTAAGTTCACTCTCACACCAACTCAGCCACCACAAGAACAAAAAATCGTCCTTTGTGTTCTAGATCCAACCGATTATTTTGATCCCTTGATTTTTTTTTTTTTTTTTTTTCACTTACAACCACCAACTCTGAAACCCTTAACACTTTGTGTTCTAAGTTCACTCTCACACCAACTCAGCCACCACACCACCATCAAAAGCTTATCGTAGTTAGTTGTTGGCATTTCATTCTTAGCATCATGTGAAATTATAATCCATGTTTAGTGCCACCCACATTTCATCGTCATAATCTGATCGAGCTTCTATCTGTGTGAGCAACTCAGTTTGTTGTGCTCTTGGTAAATTCATCAACGATGAAAAATATAATCACCATGTCATGAAAATTTCACATCGTTAAACATTTCACAGTCAGAGCTACTAGATTTTCACAAATAGTAAGAGGTGGCAGTTTAGGTCCATTTCTTTATAAACGACAGTTAGCTAATTTGGTTATCTATTAACTAAAGTAAAAATGGGTCAAAATTTACATAAAGTTTATGGACAATATTGAAAAAACATTCTAGCTTATTTATTTAGGAGAACATATTATTATTAAACACTTTTTTGATCATATATATTTAAACATTGGTTACTCATAAAGTTGAAGAAAAGAAGACAAAAAGTTTTTAAAATCGCCTTAGCCCGACCTGTTTTAACCCATACTAAAATAAAAGACACAAATGTATGAATTCCTGCAAGTGCAACATCTGCTCCAGGCTGCAGTCACAGATTTGGCTGATACTAGTTTTCCAACGTCTTCCGCTTGAGATAGTTCTAATGCACTGTTGAAGAAAACACAAAGGCTGAATTCGCCTAATAAGAAACACCATAATGTAAAAACATCATAATGTAAAAACGGTATGAGTCAACTTTACTTGTATGAATATGAAAATAAAGGTTGAACTAGCAACAAAACAAATTTTCAATTTATGAACATCGGGTAAGTATAAACTCTTGATTTATTAGAAGATAAATATGGCCTAAGCCCGATTGTGGGTTTGGGTCGGTAAGTGCATTATAAATATCGATATCTAGGGGGGTTATCAAATAAAACAATCGAATCAATCATAAACTCATCTTTAGTATCGACAACTTTCCAAACCTGACACCAATGTGTCCACAACCTGTCATCATGACCTCTTACTATGAATCATCCGAATACTTGTACGATAGTTACTTGACGTACGAACAACCACCATGCACCCTCCCTCCAGCAAACTCCCCGAATCAAAAGACGGTTATTCTAGACCTTGATCATACCTTAATCTATTCTCTATGTTTTCCCTCCTCAAAATCGCCTTGTGGAAGCTATGACTTCATAGTTAAGTACGATAATGAAAGTGTTAGGTATGTAAAGAAACGTCCGTACGTCGATGATTTTCTTCGATATTTAAGCCAGAACAATTTCGAAATTGTGATTTTTACTGCGGGATCAGAAGCATACGCTTCGCCCATATTGGATGAATTGGATCCATAGGGTTTGATTTCGCATAGATTATATGCACATTCTTGTAAAATTATTTATGGATGGCCCGTTAAGGATTTATCAGATTTAGGACGGATTTGAAGAATGTGGTGATTATTGATGATCAACCTACTTCTTATAGATTTCAGCCGGAGAATGGTGTTCCAATCAAAGAGTTTATTGGTGATCTTCAAGATCATGAATTAAAGAAACTAATGGGGAAACGGTGTACACTTTTATTATAAAATCAGATTACAATGAATATAATTAAGAGTAAATAACAGAAAATTAAAGAGTAGACAGAAAGGGGTAGAAGCAGAAGACCGACACTATGGACGAAAATTAAATAAAGCAGTAAAGGTCGTGGCACGAGGCTCGTGTTTAACACGATTCCCTTAAAACAGATTCGTCGTCTGTTTCACAGAGGGTACAACGGCCAAAGCTGATGTACAGCCGGACGTGACTAATTTGCCTGAAAGATCACGGAAAATCTTGTGTGTTTCTGATCGACGGACTGCATGAAATCGGTGGCTACGGAGCTGTCGTTTTTTTTGTCAAAAACCGAATGAGAGTAGGTTATATTTGTTGTGTTAACCTGTCTTATTCACCAAGACATAATAAGATAAACCGATTTCGATATCTTCCTTTTATTTAAACTGATTCTGTATAACTTATTCTCAAAGTTTAACTCAGTTAAGTTTCGCGCATAGGCGAACTTTCGGAGCTGCATTCGTGTCCGCAGGTCGCGTGGGCTCGCATGAGTTCAAAAGCTTCGAACCCATTTTGGCCCCTGAAATCTGCAACCCCCCGCGCACGTAGGTGTTGGAGTAAAACCAACTAAAAGATTTTGATAGCCAATACCAAGATTTTCTTATAAACAAGCTTCCACTTCATGTTTTGCGCGATGTGGGATACTCTCCCTTTTCCCATTTTTTGTGTTTCAAGTGCCTCATTTTGAGACACGATATCTCATTCATATCAATTCCATATTTGACACATTTTAGCTCGTTGCGAAGCTCTCGTCAAGGAGAACGCAAAGCTACCAAGAAATATAAATATATATAACATATACATATATTAAATAGTGTTCAAAATATACAAAAAATCATTTCGCAAAAACCATTTTCCAACAACTAATGGATGAATTTTTCGATAAATGTGAGCAATACAAAGATTTAAAGGATGCTCTAAAGCATTATATGGGAGTCCAGAACTCGAACCAGGAGAGGGAGATTGTAGGAGAGGGAGATTGTAGACGAGGTTCTGAAAACCAATCGAAATAATTCAATATTTGATATTAAGCTTCATCCAACTTGTCTTAAAGATTCAATTCACCAATCAAAAAGAAAAAAGTTTCACTCGAAGAAGTTTAGGACTATGAAATTTTTCGAGCTAGTTCAAATAATGAATTATCGTAGAAATCGATCAAAGAAACTAAAAATGCTTCTCCAAAACTAAGTTCTTCGATCTAAAGCGCGCGCTCAAAATGCTCCGTCAAATGGCGTCGTAATTTCTTTGCTTGTGGAGTCATCGTGGCTTCTTAGTGTCTTTTTATTGGTTGTTTGGTCTTGATAAAGGTTTTGTGTAGGTTCGGAACATTTTAACCGTTTGTGATTTGGTTGTTATTCGGTGTGTCTTTTTAGATAAAATATAAAAAGAATTATGTTTTGCTTTTGTTGCTTAATGGTAATCTACAATTGTTGTCGGATGTCTTCATCAGCAAATTTGTTATTTGCCTTTGCTACCGTTTTTTTTTGGCTTTTGCTGGTACTTGATGAATTGCTTCCACTTATTGTCGAATTTCATCAACAAATAATTGCTTTTATTGCCATAATTGTATATTTTCTTCTTATTAGTTTAGCTTGTTTAATGTTTATTTAGTTTTCTAATTTAGACCGACCTTTCGCGATTTCGCCGCTCGGATTAGAGGTGCACAAATTAACCGGTTTTTGAACCAAACCGGTTCGGTTTGAAAACCGGTTTGCATGTTTAGATGTCAACCTATTTGAGAACCGGTTTAAACCGAACCGGTTTGGTCTCAAACCGGTTTGGTCTCAAACCGGTTCAGGGTCATGGAACCGGTTTTTCATGTTCAAAAACGGTTTCAAACCGAACCGGTCTGAGTCAAAACCGGGTTTTGACCGTTTGACTCAAACCGAAACCGGTTTGAAAACTGGTTCGGTTTTGAATTTTAACCGATTTGTGCACCTCTAGCTCGGATTGTGGGACAGTATTAGAAGATAAATATGCACAAGCCCAATTGTAGGTTTGGGTCCGTTGGGGTTTCTAAATATAATTGCAATATAAATATCGTATTAATGATACAGTATCTTACGAGGGTTTTAATTATCAATCTAACATGATTGAATAGAGGTGTTGATTGATGAAAAGACTAAACTTAGCAATGTACATACAAAAAGAAAATGCACAGGCTAGATACTTATTGCAAGAGTTCACGAGTACTTTAAGATTAGTATAACACGAGTTGGGATAGAAAGTAATGTAGAAGTCAACCTGAAAAAATGGATCAAGCATGGCTAAGCTTGTCACTTCTTGTTTTTCGGGGGTTAAGAATGTATGGAATGTTGATTCGAAGTGCGTTTATGAAGCTTTGAAGAGTAATGTCAAGTAATTAGGGTTCGATATCAATGTGACAAGAGTCACTCATGTTGCTTCTGCTTGCGGTTTTATGGATGTTTCTCTGAACGAGTATTTTGGTACATTCTCTATATTTTTTAAACAAACTGGAATTCCAAGTTTGATTATCATCTAATAACTTTAAAAAATTTCTGTGTGCAGTGACAAGACTATTGGTTCAATCGACAAAACTATCCTCGGATGAAGTTGAGACTTCTTGGAGCCATCCTGTGATTGCTATATTGGTTGTGATTGCTGTAATTTGAGTTTTTTGGTAATTGTGTGTTTTATATCTAAATTGCTAGTCGTACAAGTAATTACACATAAATTACTCGTCCGCTAATGTTTATGTAGTTAGTAGTATCTGCAAGCTTATTATTATCTGCATGTAATCACATAAACATGCAAAAACCACTAAAAACATATTACTGTGCCGTGTTCATCAAAACTTAAATTCCAAACTACAAGCTACTTACCAATGCAGAATTTACCAAAAGTAGTCAAAACTTCTTCAGATATATCTTCACATATCTGCCAAAGCTCGAGTGCAGCTTCCCTCAAATCTATCGTCCAAAAATCATAGTGAGTACAGAAGATCATCCTCTATTGATGTCCTCAACCTCGTCAAAGCATCCGTCGCACGAAGAAGCTGCTGACATTGTCTCTAATAATTTATCAAGAAATCAACCCATAAATTAAAAATTATAGTTAGCAGTTTCGGCGCATTTATCTTTACAGGCCAAATGGGTAAAACTTAAAAATTTAGCTGAAAGGAAAACATGTCAAAAGTAGCCCTAAATTCTAAAAGTATAAATACTATTGAGCATATATCGTTTCCAAAGCTGGTTCACGGCCCATGTGTGTTGACCAGCACGAATGTTTTGGAAGCCTACAAGCTCAAGAATTGTAGCTTCCAAATCACGAATTCCTTGACCTATAATAGCACACTTAGGAATATGCCCAAGGAGTCATGCCATTAACCCTCCCAACCCTCCCAAATTCCACCAATAACATCTCTCCAACTCATTTTACCCTTTCAACCCTCCCAACCAACCCTCCCAACTTAATTCTTAGGCATTCATCATATTCTCAACCCTCCCAAAAAATTTTTTTTTCATTTAATTTAATCAAACATTTATATAATAAAAACTTAAACATTTCATTAAAATAAACTAAAAAAAAAAATACATAAACGACATAAACATTACATAAACCTAAACATAATTAATAAAAACTACATAAACAACATCATTATTAGAAAATAAAATACGACATAAAGAGACCTAAATCAATGTCTCGATCGGTGGTGGCAGCTCCGCTGGGTCATCAAGGTATGCTAAGTCCAAACCCGATATATGCGCTGTCAGATCATACCGGAGGCGATGATGGACTTCTTCGTCATGTATCTCCCGCAGCACATTCCGGTTATAAGCTACAGGGGCAGGTGGATCCATAATACGAACCGGTGATATTGCCTTCCCGTCGTCTTTTATGATCATGTTGTGCAATATAGTACATGTGGCGACGACTTTCCCGATCTTCTGTTTTGTCGTGAGCCGTAGGGGACGCTCCAAAATCTTCCATTTCCCCTTGAGAACACCAAAGGCCCGCTCAACATCCTTTCTTGCCGCCTCTTGGAGTCTTTTGAACTTCTTTTCGTCCTCTTCGACCGGATGCCGGTATGCCTTAACAAACGTAGCCCACCTAGGATAGATTCCATCGGTAAGGTAGTACCCATGCTTGTAATGTCGTCCATTTACGGTAAATGAAGTGTCTGGTGCGGATCCATTACGCACGTTTTGAAACAATGGCGACTGATTCAAAACGTTCACATCGTTGTTCGATCCAGGTGGACCAAAATACGAGTGCCAAATCCACAAGTCCTGAGAAGCAACACACTCAATCATAATAGTCGGCACCTTATGATCACCCCTCGTGTATTGCCCTTTTAAGTATCTAGGACACCTCGCCCATACGATGTGTGTACAATCAAGAGAACCAAGCATCCCTGGAATGTGGTGTCTTTCTTCGTGTGCTTGTGTGATGAGAGCAACATCGTGAGATGTTGGCTTACGTAAAAACTCAGCTTCGTATAAAGAAATGACCGCATCACAAAAATACTCGAGGGTCTCGCGAGATGTTCTTTCCGCCATGCATAAATACTCATCGTTCGCGTCTGGAGGTTCACCCGTCGCCAATTGTTTGATCGCCGATGTGCATTTCTGTAAAGCCGTGAAACTTTTTTTTCCACGAGCGTCGTATCCTTCTTGAAAGTACTCGAACCCGGCTTCAATATCAGCAACAATCTTCAAAAACAACCTTTTGCTCATGCGAAAACGATGACGAAAAACTGACTCATCGAATTTCGGGTCTTCAACAAAATAGTCAAGCATTAGTGTTTCCCCCGCTTCGACCCGTTCTCGATCAATGTACCTACGGGTGTCAGTAGAGCTTCCGGTGTCTTGATACGCGTCTAAGACCGTTTGCAAAAAGTTAAAAGTGCTCCCCGTTGACGAGTCGAAAAGCGAAGGCGGATCACAATACGAAGAAGAGGAAGAAGATGAATCCATTTTGTGATAAAAGTGATGATTTTGGGGTTAAATATGTGAAAGTTGTGGTTTAATATGTGAAGATTTTAGTTGTTTATAAAGAGGGAATTTTTTTTTTTTTTTTTTTGAGCCGTTGCACAACACAAGGGAGCGTTTAATATTGCTTCAAACGGTCGAATTTGTCCAGCCCGATGCCAAACCGCTGCTGCTTGTCCAGCCCGTGATTCCCAGCCCGCTGGGTCGGCGGCGGTGTTCCCCAGCGGGTTAGCCCAGCCCGTTGCCAAGCCCGCTGCCACTCCGTGAGGCCTATAATAGCACACTTAGAAATATGCTTATTGAAAGATTCACCTATAGTGTTGATAAACTCAAAGCATTTGGATGGCGCACAATCTATTTTGTTTATTGCCAATATCCCCGGAGATCCAGAGGCACCTTGTTGTCATAACAAATAACAACAATCAACTGTGTTAACTTGGTGTAAGGTTGTTTTTGCTTTTGAGTTGAAGAAAACAATAACTCTTGCTGGAATATTTCGGTGCAACATATGATAACATTAATGGACTGACGATTAATCATGATAATGACCAACCACCACCCTTCAACATATTGGCGCGGTTTAGCCTTTAACATGTTTTAGAGTAATTTCGTCACTTAAATATTTGATTTTGACTTTTTGAAGTCAAATACTCAATCGGCTTATTGATCCCATGAAATAATCTAGCTTCTAATGAGATGTGAGAGTCATTTCTATAAACCAGATTGCAAAAACTTATAATAGCTAGTCATTCCATTGCACTATCCACATCATGCGACATTAAAATCCATGTTTAGTGCCCGCGTTTCATGATTAAAATCTAATCGAATCGAGCTATTATCTTTGTGAGCAACTCAATGCATTGTATGACACTTTGAAAATTAATGTTGATATCGGAGAATAGATTATAATTGTAACTATATACATCTTTGATCATATATATTTTGACATTAGTTACTCATAAAATTCAAGATAAGAAGACAACGAGTGTTTAAGATCGTTTTAACGCTACATGTATCAACCCGGCCATACTAAAAGTTCAGTTTTGACATGAACTGAAATCTAGAAGAAATGCATACCCGAATTCTGCAGGTGCAACATCTTCTGTAGCCATAAATTAAACACGTACAGCTGATAACTTCTAGATATAATTATGTAAAGTAAATAACTTCTAGATATAAATATGACCAATATTTTTTCCATGTAATTTATTATATAAACCCTCAAAATCCTACAATTAATGAGATCGAAAACAAAAAATCCTTTAACTATGTCGAACTTCACACAAACCTTATGCATCCTTTTTGTTTTTGCGGCGGTTTCTTTGTTCTCGAATGCCACCGCAAGCCGCCCACATCTGCCCGCAGCACAAGCTCCAGCACCACAAAAGCTACCATTGTGTGATCACACATTAATGTTTAAGATGATTAATTGCTTACCTTATCTTCAAAAAGGATCACTTATGGCCGAGCCCGTTAGTTCTTGTTGTTCGGGGGTTAAAGATGTGTGTAAAGTTGATTCAACTTGTGTTTCTGAAGCTTTGAAGAGGAATGTCGAGTTAGGGTTTGATCTGAATATGACTAGAGTGGCTTCTGTTACTTCTACTTGCGGTTTTATGCATGGTTCACTAGATACATATATACGTAAGTTCTCTGTGTTATTATTATTAATTGCTAATAATGAGGATCAAGTTCATATGTGTTTTTTAGTACTTGCTTTAATTATCTATATAGACGTGGATAATTTTGTGTAACCAAGCCGCACGTTGTTGCGACATTATTAGAGATTTTTCAAAACGTGGTGTCGTGGTCACTTATCTTCTCAACATTCTATATACGATTTTATATCCCAAAAACTTAAACATCATAATTTTATATTTCTCTAACACATACTTTAAGTCGTTGTACTAGCTTATACTCTTACAATGTTTTAGGTTGAATAAGTATAGAATTTTCCCGATAACTATCTATGAATGTATGAATGTATATATGATGACATGCAAAGCAATTAAAGATACACAACGTCTAACAAAAGTATCCTTGAAACTAACGTGTATCGTTATAGTGACTATGAAACTTATATCTCCTTCATATAATTCTATATACAAAGGCATTCATCCATATTGTAGATGGATCCTTCCTGCAAGTGTCAAAGTTACTTACGGAACAAACCGTGATAGTAAGATCTAATATATGAAAATATAAGTTAAAGATGCTTTTACATACTTTAATATGATGTATATAGCTTTATGAAGTAAAATCGCTATTGATTAATTAAAATTTATCGCAAAAATATCAATCAAGACGTTACTATGATTCATAAAAGTTTCTCTAACAATTTATTAAAATAAAAGACAAAATTTGAACAATCAATTTAAGAAATCATAAGCCACAGATACAAACTAAATATATACTTTCTTTTATTAGCATGCTGTATGCCTATTAAGCTAAGATATTATATACCTGTACTTAAGAGAATTACTTTTATTAGCAACAAAGTAAAGAAATAATTCTGCAAATCATTTAAAAGTAATATACGGAGTAATAAAATAACATTAAATAATTAAATTGACCAATGATCTTGTAGCTAATGAAATTGTATATAAGATACAATTGCTATTCACAAACTTAAAATACATTTTTAAACAACCAGACGGATACGAGCGCAAAGCGACGATATATAGCGGTAAATAATTATACTTGCGAAATCGTGATTTTGATTTAACCCTTGATGCAAAATTTGCGAGTTCAACTTGTAGTAATTACGAGAAAAAAGTCTATGAGTTAGAAACAAAAAATGATAAAGTTTAACGATTAAACAATATTTAAAATATTAGTTTCGTGGTAGATGCTCTTAATTTTTAATACAAGATATAATAGTCCACAAAAATTACTCAATTTTAAGTTATTTTAAGTTTCAAAAATAAACATATACTCTTTATAAGTAGTAGAGATATATAAGATGAAAGGTAAAGATTATAATAATTGTTGCTTTGGTTGAGTTGGTATAGTATTATGATTGTACTGTCTTTATTTTTTTGTAAAGGTTTTTATACCCAGAGAATATATATACTCTTCTTCTCTTTTTCTTTATATATAAAAGAGATTATTTAACCACTGAAACAACATGTTAAACGTTATATATGTATACATTAAGTCAGGCCATAAATAAATAAAATAATTATAATTATATAAAAAGCAAAATATTAAAGTCGTAACGGCGCAACCAAACACTAAACTCGTTTCATGCATATGCCGCGTGAAGATGATCATTGATGCCACTTTATGAATCACGAGATAAATATGAGTTAAGTTTATTTTAGTTGACTTGAAAAATAAAAATAAAAATTAGAATGAATAAAATTATAAGTAAAATAGGTTTTTAGTTTTGAATACGTACAAGATTTTGACATAAGTCAAATTTAGTAAATTTTTATGTTTATATATGTTATAATCTCGTACATACATGAGTTTTTAGGATAAAAGTTAACTTAATTTCGTACCAATAATATAAAATATATATATATATATATATATATATATATATATATATATATATATATATATATATATATATATATATATAGTTGTTATATTTAAAAAATTAAATTATATATCTCGTGTACCTATTTGTATATGTCAATAACCTGTGTGTCAGCTTTATATTCTTAACCATATGTATATGTTGTATTTTCTAAATTTCAAAATTTACTAAAAAAAATGAAAATTTAGGATTTTACAATTAGGTTAATTATAGTTTTATTTCATATTAACCCTTTTTAAAATATATTAGGCTTGATTATAAATTATATTAACCAATCATATAATTTTCACCTAAGTTTAAAAGTAAATAAAAATGAGCTCCAAAAGCCATATTTTTTTTTCCATTTTTTCATAACATTTAATTATTTGATTTAATTTTAATCACATTTGGTTTTAAACTTTTATTAGTTAATCTAAAGGTTCAATATTGGTTTTAAGTAGTAACTTTTTTCTAATTATATAAATTATATGCGTTTAAAAATCTCTAAAATTCCGAATATTGGCACGTTTTCTATTGTGTGCTATTCTTTCATGATTTATAGTCTTCTATCTTGCAATACATGTTCAAAGTAAATTTTTTTATTTTGATCTAATGCACACAATATATTATTAATTTTTGTTTAAATAATTTTCGAATGTTTTTGTTTGCAGCGAGTCTTTTAGAAGCAGTTCAATCTGCAGGACCGTCTTCGGCTACACATATGGCTTTATCACCGATATCGGGTGGTGCAAATTCTTCTTTGCAGCAAAGCTCTAGATCAAAATTTCGGTGGTATTGGATTTTTCTCCCTATAATGGCGTTAGTGGGATGGAGTGTTAGGAAATGGATTTATCATCAAGATGACTAAAACAGTGTTTTCATAAAGATATGTAACATATTAATGACATATATTAAATATTGGATTGAGTAGATAAATTCTGTTTCATATATGGAAGGTTTTTTACTTAAATATCTAGGATTTATGAATCATTTATATTGATGGATAATAAATACAATAAAGACATTTAAGCTACTCATCTTATAGTTTTCTTGCATCTAGTGTCAAACTTTATATCGACTATTTAACATACAAACATTAAACTGGCTATTGTTGAGTTTTTCGTGAAACCGTCGTACACACAGTGGCGGAGACAGGAGGGGCGGGGTGGGGACGTCCCCCCTAGCGAAAAATGGTAGTGTAATTTTTTTTAAATATCTGGTTATTTTTGCAGTTTGCACTCTAACGTACCGATTTGTAGTGTGGTTTTTAAAACTTGTCAAAGTTCCCCCCCCCCTATAAGCAGGGATGTCTTTAAGGGAGTGCAAGTGGTGCCATTGCACGGCGCCACTGTTTAACGAGGGAGCTTAATTAGTTCATGCACTAATGATACATGTGTATTATGTGTGTGTGTTTAAGGGCCTTTTTGTGGTGATGCCATGGGGCCACCGAAATCTATGAGACGGCCCTAGCAATTAGTATGCACGAGCATGATGGAATTTTATTTTATTTTTTATTTTTTAAAGAGCTTAATAGTAAGTGCAATCGTGCAGATTCATAACACAAATAATATAGTTAGCAGTTTTGGCGCATTTATCTTTACGAGTCAAATGGGTAAAACTTAAAAATTTGGCTGAAAGGAAAACATGTCAAAAGTAGCCCTAAAAGTATAAAAGTATAAATACTATTGAACATATATCGTTTCCAAACCTGGTTCACGGACCATGTGCGTCGACCAGCAGGAATGTTTTGGAAGCCTACAAGCTCAAAAATTGCAGCTTCCAAAACCGAATTCCATGACCCATAATAGCACACGTAGAAATATGCTTTATTGATATATTCGCCTATGGTGTTGATAAACTCAAAGCATGTAGATAGTGCTCAACCGATTTTCTCTGTTGCCAATATCACTGAAGATGATCCTGAGGCACCTTGATGTAAGTTTGTTTTTCCTTTTGACTTAAAGAAAATAATAACTTTTGCTGGAATATTTCGGTGCAACCACCCTTCAACATATTCGCACAGTTTAGCCTTTAACATCTTTTTAGAGTAATTTTGTCCCATAAGCATTTGAATTTGACTTTTGTAAGTCAAACACTCAATCGGCTTATTGATCCCATGAAAAAATCTAACTTCTAATGAGATGTGTGAGTCATACCTGTAATCCAGATTGCAAAAACTTATCATATGTCGTTTCCATTGCACCTCCACATTATGTTGCATCAAAATCCATGTTTAGGTCCCGTGTTTCGTGATCAAAATCTAATCGAGCTGTTATCTTTGTGAGCAACTTAGTGCATTGTATGAAGCTTTGGAAATTAATGTTGATATCGGAGAATAGATTATAATTGTAACAAAGCACATTTTTGATCATTTAAGTTATAGATTTGCTGTTTTTATTGATGTAATATTTGACTTGATGTTTATTATTTATCTGTTATTTGAATTAATGGGATATTTTATGACGGGATATGTTTGGGAGTTGGGGTTAAAAACACCTTTTTGTCGTTTAGCTACACGTTGCAATATGTGATATGGACTCTTTTCTATATGAGACAAATTTTAAATAAGTTCCTCAAAATGGATTGAATTTTGCAAGTTAAAAAGAGGTGTTTTTTTATTGGTTAAAATTTTGAAATGAAATATCTAAATACTTATTTTTATTGCTTGTGGTGCAAGTATTCGTGCGAGCTGTAATTTCTCGCACATAAGTACATGTACAATGTTCTTTTTGTGTGAAATTATAATCTTGGTTAGATTTGGTTGTTTACACACATGCTAAACACAAGATGTATACAAACCCTGCAAATCGCAGCTAAATTTAACATTGCATCAGATTAAATAGCACCAATCCGGCTCCTTAAATGATCAAATCTAAAGAACCATTAGATGATTTAAGGGCCGCGCTGCAATCAAAATAAACTCCACACTTAAAGGGTGAAAAATGCAATTTCAATTCCCAAACAAAAATGATTTTAGCATAATAGCTCTGTACATTAGATAAGGTATTTGATCATCAGCAGCTGCTGCTGGTTCTGCACTTTAGCCACTTCTGCAGCTGTAGCAAATACAAACAAAATATTCTGAAAGTGTACTTAATTGTTTTACCTTACATAGAATTGGGTAAAACCATATGGGTTTATAGACAGATAGGTTACCCAACTTTCCAACTTTGTTCGCCTAAGTTACCAAACTTTTTTTTTGTTCAACCAGGTTACCGAACTATCAAAATTGTTCAACCAGGTTACCGAACTATTAAAATTGTGACATTACGACTAAAATGACCAAAATACCCTCATTCTTATTTTTGTTAACTACATAAATGGTCCCTGTGGTTCATCCGGCGTTACGGATTCAGTCCATTTGTCTTTTTTTTCGAATTATTATTTTTTTTTTAAATTTGGAAAAAAATATTAATTTTTTTAAAAAAATAATTTCGAAAATAAATTTAATTTCGAAAAAAAAAATTCTTAAACATTAATTTTTTCAAAAAAAAAATTAGAAAAAAAAAATTATTTTCGAAAAAAAATTTTCAAAAAAAATTAAAATTTTTTAACTAAATTATTTTTTTTCGAAATAATGTTTTTTTTCGAACATTTTTTTAGATTTTTTTTAGAATTTTTTAATTTCGAAAAAAAGAAATTCTAAAAAAATTAGGAAAAAAAAAAAACTTTATTTCGAAAATAATTTAATTTTCATAAGTTTATTTTCGAAATAATTTTTTTTCGAAATTAAAAAATTTATTTCGAAAAATATTCTAAAAAAAGAATTTTGAAAAAAAATTTATTTTTTTTCGAAATTTATTTTTTGAAAATAATCTTTTTTTTCTAATTTTTTTAAAAAAATTTAATGTTTTCTAATTTTTTTTTTGAAAAAATTTATTTTCGAGACGAGGAAAAATGGATGAAAACGGATAAAAACGTAAGAAAACGGATAAAAATGTAAGTAAACGGATAAAAACGTAAGAAAATGTATAAAAACGGACGAAAACTTATAAAAACGGATCGAGAAGAGGAAAAACGGATGAAAACGTATAAACACGGACGAAAACTTATGAAAACTTACGAAAACGTAACAAAAATGAAAACTGGACTGAATCCGTAACACCGCGCAAAACACAGGGACCATTTATGTACTTAACAAAAATGAAAATGAGGGTATTTTCGTCAATAGTAACCTGATTGAACACACTTTTGAAGTTCAGTAACCTGGTTGAACAATTTTGATAGTTCGGTAACCTGGTTGAACAAAAAAAAAGTTTGATAACTTAGGCGAACAAAGTTGGAAAGTTGGGTAACCTATCTGTCTATAAACCCTCCATATATATTACTGTACTATATCAAGCTTATATCTAACATTGTGCAATACTATTATTTCAAAATAAAGTAGAAGGATTTTTATAACAAAGAACCATATCATAGTGAGCATTCATAAACCCATAAGAAAATTCAAGTTCGAACATACAGATTTAATCCAAGTTCGAATTGATTTATGTTATACATGCAGTTTACATTACATCCTGAATTTGGAATTTGATTATAGCTTGTGCAATTTTGTTTGAAACTTTAGTTTGCATATGCACATATAAATAATGATTTTTATAGCCTTTGACTTTTTTTTTCTCTTTTTTTTTCCTACTATTTATTCATACATAGTATAACACTGTCTTGTGAATAATGTTCAGCATTTTTTTTTTTTTTTTTTTTTTTTTTTTTGATGCACATGTACATTATATGATTCATTTTGGTCTAATGATTTTCAAATGTTTTGGTTTGCAGCGAGTCTCTTAGAGGGACCATCTTCGGCTACTCTAGCATTATCACCAAATTCGGGTGATGCAGATTCTTCATCGCAACATCCAACAAAGAAACCTTGGTCTGCCTTCTCATCAAACTTGCCTAAATGGTCAATGGTATTTAAGATGGTAACAGGACACCCAAATGGTTTTAAGAAATCTATCATAGACTTCCTACCATGCAACAATTCATAAGGTGTCTTGTTATGAGGCTTAACTACCTTACTCCTATTTTGCACAAAGCAAGCAGTGTTAACTGCTTCAGGCAAAAAAGTAGTGGGTAATTTTGACTCAGACAACATAGTCCTAGCAGCCTCAATTAATGTCCTATTCCTCCTCTCAGCAACACCATTTTGTTGAGGAGTTCTAGCCACACTAAACTGTCTTAAAATACCTTTTTCCACACAGAACTGATTCATCACATTATTCTTAAACTCAGTTCCATTGTCACATCTGATTACCTTAACTTTGTGATTAACTAGGTTTCTACTCTTGTTATCAAAAGCCTTAAGGATATCAGAAGTCTCATCCTTAGTTGTTAGAAAGAAAACCCAGGTAAATCTACTATAGTCATCTGGTGACAACTAGGCAATACATTTTCTTATTCAAACTTTTCACATAAGTTGGCCCAAACAGATCCATATGCAACATATATAAGGGCTTACAAATAGAGTTCACAACTTTGGACTTACAAGAAGCTCTGTGTTGCTTTCCCATCTGACAAGCAATACAGGTTTCAGGTTTTTCAAAAACTTTTGAAGGTAACCCTCTCACAAGGTTTCCCTTAACCAATTTATTTATTGTTTTGAAATTTAAATGACCAAGCCTTCTATGCCAAAGTTTGAATTCATCAATTGTGGCCTTTGCGAATAGGCAAGTTAAATCTCTTTTGGGAACTATGTTCTTTATGTCCACACTGTATATATTGTCTTTTCTAGGAACTCTAAGTAGCACTAATTGATCACCAGGCATCTTAAAATCAGAGGATAAGACAAGACACTCAGTGTATGTAAAAAGAACAAAATTCTTTTTGTCACATATTTGTGAGACACTAAAAAGATTGAACTTAAGCCCATTTACCAAGTACACCTTTTCAAAATCCAATTTGCCTGTTCTAATCGTACCTCTACCAACAATCTTTCCACCTTTAGGGTCATTACCAAAAGTAACATAGCAACCATCCATAGCTTCAAAATCTTCTAGGTTGCTTTGGTCTCCAGTCATATGTCCAGAGCATCCACTATCAAAAATGCATTTGTCTTTTAGCTCCTCTTGTAGATTACCCTGCACATAAAGTAAGAAAATTAGTTTCTCTTGGGGACCCAAGCCATCACTGACTTGGATCTGCCTTGTGCATCAACATAGTCAAATTTCTTCAACTCCATTGGTGCACTGCTGTGTCTGAGAACATGATCTAAAACTTTGACTTTAGGTTTCCAGACCCAGCAAGCTGAGGCCTTAACAGCATAAAAGTAATTGCCCAGAACACTGTCTGTTAACACTTTAGGCTCAGTAGTAGAAACTGCTTTTGCCTGAGCAGTAGGAGTCTCTATTTTCATTTGATTGGGCCTTTTTGGTGCAGCAGTAGTAATTACCCTAGTACTACCAAATCTCATTAAAACTGCTCTAGGAACCATGTTTCTATTAGGATGAGGGTGAGTCTTTTTAGCAAAATGCCTATGGTTCACCCTAGTGTGTTGGTTCCATACAGGTTTTTTATAGTAGTAGCAATCTTCCTGAAGATGCTCAAAGCTACCACAACTATGACAAGCCTTCTTAAGTAATTGGAAATCACTACCTAACTTGTATGAAACTATGTTGTTCCAATTTATTTGATTTCCTCTAGGCAAGTTATTAGTTTTCCTAGGATATTCTCTAGGTTTCTCATCAAATTCAGCCATTTTCCTAGAGATACTACTGCCTAACACAGGTTTTATAAACACAACATGTTTACCTTTTGATTCAACTGTGTTAACTTGAGTGACTTTTGATTCAATAGATTTAAAAATTTCTTCCTTTTTAACTTTGGGTGTTGATTCAGTCTGTCCATTCTTTTCACTATCTGACACCTAATCTTCAATGATTGGTGCATCAGAAACCTTCTTCACTACCTTAGGTGCACGAAGTTCTAACAGGTGTTTCATTATTTGAGTCACTGGTGTCACCTACAGGTTTTGTGTAAAACCCGCAAATTAATATAATCCGAAAGGACCAAAATACCCTCAAATTTGAAATTTTAAGAACTTATAAAACCATATAAGTAACATCATTTGATCTTAACCTAAAGTGATTAAAACCCTAAGTGAATAAGCAAATTAAGTCAACGTAAACTATACACAATGTAAATAAGAAGTAACAAATAAATAAAATCCTACATTGTACATGCTAGGCGAAATTTATTTAATTTATGTACCTATGATCTTCCAATATTTGGCCCAAAGAACTAGAAACAAGAAAAGTAACTAAGGTTTGTCTAGCCCATTATGAAGGTCCATTCTTTCCCTTATTTGGCCCATTTAGAAAACTCGGTATTCTTTTTTTTTTTTTTTTCTTAAAACCGATCTTCACAAACAAACCACCAAAGAAAACCCTAATTTTTCCCTACTCAAAAAAATTCGGCTGCCTCCTTCTTTCCTGCTGCCATTCGATCCAAACAAGACACCAAAGAGACTTGATTCTTGTTCCATTCGTGTGTCATCTATCATAAGGTAAACATGTTGTTCTTGTATCAAATCCATGCGAATTGTTCTTAGCGAAAACCCTAAATTATATATGATTCTGTGAAGAACTGCTACTGATCCGAAAATTAGTTCAACTTTAATCGATTGTATAAAAATAATGGTAAGGTGTTTTTGGGTGGTTTTTGGGTCTAGAATTAAGTTCAGGAAGAGAGGGTTCTGGGAAAATTGGTCTTGTAATTTTTAGAGGTCGGGAAGGCACTTTTTATGAATTTACAAAATTGAATGTCAAAACGTATTCGTATGTCTGGAAAAATGGTCTGGGTTTATGAATTTTAATTTGCAAAATATGTCGAACTGGAAGATGTCCTTTGAACTGGGTGATATTTGATATGTCTATTAGTCACTGGATTTTTTTCAGATTTTTATAAATTTATTTGATAGGTCTGCTAACTGCTTACTTTTCGTATGTTAAAAGTTATCAGAAATCTGGACGACCTGAAGTAAATGATTTTTAGACCATAGCTATACTTAATAATAAATTCTGGAAAAATTTGGGAAAGTTTTTAAGACTTATGGGAGCTTGTGTGAATTTTGGGGAATTTTTATTCTGAGTTCTAATAGGGAAGAAAAATCGTACAAAACAGGTCTGAATTGAATGTAGAATCTGAGAAAAGTTTTCAAGGTGTTAAAAAGGTATTAAAGTGTTTATTTTGCAAACTAAAGGGTTTAAATGGTTATTTTTCTAAAATGGAAGGGCTTAACTTGTAGAAACATGTACCTTAATAATATTTACACTTTATACCCTAATCTTATCATAATGACACTTCAGCCCCTAAACTTGTGATAATTACATAAGGAACCCTGAAATTATGAAAACTACTTTATGAACCCTAAAATTTTGTAAAAGACATTATGAACCTTGAACTATGAATATGATCATCTGTAATACTTTAAATTGGCATACGGGAATGTTATAACTTAAAGTTACCTAAGATGGAGAGAAACTAAAATGAAGCCGTATGATTAAGAAACTAATAAACTATGAAAACTTATAAGTACACTTATAATTCGTGTAGATTCACTGAAGCGGGAGTAATCCGGTGTCTCGTGATCTGTCTTTGGTTTGTTCTGCTATCGAATAAGGTACAGATATTCTGCCCTCATTGTATAGGGTGCCTTCGTCTCACTTTCCTGATTTCTGACTCTTGGTTATGTTCTTATTTGTGAATCCTGTTTGTTCTTATATGATATTGTGAATCTTAATTGCTTCCTTGTTTGAACCTTTGTTTTGAGAAATTGTTTGAAACTCTTGTCCTGATTTTGTGTTGAAACTCTTGCCTTGATTCTTTGATTTGAACTTTGCTTAGGTTACTTTGTTCTGGACCTTGTCATGAACCCTGTTATGTTATTTTGATACTTGAACCAACCTATTCATCACTTGGTAATCTGGATAGTTGTGACTCTAGGCTACATTGAAGGTTCATTAGATTTTACAACTGAACGTACAAAACTCTTTTAAATTACATGTGACTTATCTTATGAAAACTGCTTTTTGAGATCATTTTTTTTTAAAGACCATTTTAAAGGATTTCTTTTGAAACTATGATATGAGCTTTTAAATAAAAACCTTTGTTATGAACCTTGAATAAATTGTTATGAACCTCCTGATTTTGATACTTGCTCTCCTAATGCTTGATTCCCTGATATTTGATCTCCAGATATGTGACCTTCTGATTTTAATATTGACCTCTAGTATTTGAACCTTGATGTTTGACCTCCTGATTATGAACCCTGTATTTGTCTCTTGTCTTGATTCTTGATGTGAACCTTGATATGATCCTGATATGTGTCTGATGTGAACCTTATGTGAACCCTGAGACCTAAACCCTGTGATTTGACACCTTAGATTTGATACATGACCCTGACCCACAGTTTGAGACTACGAGCCATCTACTAGGCATGAGGGTTTCATGTCCCTGTCATTGATGCACCGATGGCTTGACTTTAGGGCAAGGAAGTGATGTCTTGCCCCGTCCCCGGACTCTTGTTTCTGATTTATTATGTTGTGGAAGACCTTGTGGCCTGCGGGGGCGTATGGATGCATCCTAGTCGTGTCTTGATTTGCTTGTTCTGGTATATCTTGGTGACTGATGGTGTGTGCGATACACGTCTTTCACGACCCTGGGAGCTTGCAACTCCAACCCTGGAGGTAACCCCTCATTTCTTGGTACGAGGTCACCCCTCCGTACACCCTGGTATCCTGATATGTGATCTGGTTCGATATGTGATTTGGTTCGGGCTCGTAGAGGATTTCTGTCACCCTACATCTTCACCTTTAATTGCCATTACTTGTTTCCATATGTGCTATAATTTGATATATGACTTGCCATGTGATCTGATCTGATTTAGACCTGAACTTGTGGAAGATTTTGATTTGGTTGTCTTGAGATTTGACTTGACATGATTTGACCTGGATTTCTGGTTTGTTTACTTTGATTCTTGACTTGGCATTTTGGGCGTGATACTGGACTAGACTTGGTATGACTTGGGATGTGATGGGTTATTTGTTTACTTTGACTTTGATATCTGTTCCATGATTCTTGATATTTTTGTATAACTTTTGTATATCTCTTCCTGACTCTTGTCATCCTGGTATTTTCTCGCTCATTCTCTATACTTTACTACTGCTTTGTTTCCGTTATATCTGTTCACTGGGCTTTGTAAGCTCAGCCGCACGTTTCTTTTCGTGTGCGGCAGGTTTTAGATGGAAGATGGGAATAAGCGAAGAGACTTTTGGACCTAGAAGACTTGACAATTATTTTGGCCTAGAAATGAGTAGAAGTTATTTTATTGTTAGAATTTGTATCTGCTTTTGTAACCTTGTAATTTCAGTATTCCATTTGTAACCTTTGAAATCCTATTGTATTATTTAAGTCGTATGTGATGCTTGCCTTTGATATGTCACCATTTACGTGACACTTCTACCCTTTCCGGGTTGGGGTGTTACATTTTGCATCTATTTCAGTAATGAAAGACAATTCTTCCTAGGAGGTGCAAAGGCACTTTTGACTGGGGGAGCTACTTCATTGTATCCTAAGCCACTCCCTCTTCTCAGTAATTGACTTTCTGTAATGATAATAAACACGTATTCAGGAGGTCGGGAAGCTCAAAATAAAGGTTAAACATGGTAGAATTAGATTAAAGAATGGGGGAGGTGTGTGTGTTTTCTAGAGAGAGAAACTAAAGAAACTGATGCGTGGTTTTGCAACCTTACAACAGGTTTTACCTCTCAAGGGATCTCAAGAGGCTTGCAATCCCCACCAGGCAGTGTACCTGACCGATGTAGTATAGTGTAGTGGCAAGTACCGGTGGATTGATCGTTCTCTAGGGGAATAGTGTCGTTAGGATTGAAAAACTACTCTAATAGGTCTAAGGGTGAGAGAAGATTCTTTTTGTATTTTTATATTTTTATGAAAGCAAGTAAAATCTCGGGTTTGAAGGAGTGGGCGGAATTAGTTGCTAGTCAACTAACCCAAATAACTACAAATGCAAATAAAATAAAATAACTGAAAATGAAAAGGTTGTGAAACTTATATGGGGAGAAATGTGTTTACTTAGATTTCCTTACTCCCTAACTATCTTTTACCGGTTGATTAGTGTGTATTAATTGCGTGGATGACGGGTGTATTCCTTAATACCAATCGTGGGGTGGCGTACGTACTTCCCCAACTCTATAAGCTCCTACTTCACTCCTATGTCGAGCCGGCTAAGAAGCTCCTAACATGGGATCACTAGAATTCGCTTATGCATTAAATACAACCATAAAAACCTTAGTACGCATTGGTTCATGTTTCTTAAGATGTTCAAGCAAGTTACCGTATAGGAGGTTAGCCAGTTTTCTTAAGCCTAACATCGATAAACAATCATCCAATACAATTAATAACACACCAACAACCAATAATCAATAGTTAGGTTTCATTAAATCTAAGCAAACACAAGATAAATCTAGCCTAGCATGTTAAATAAAAGACAAGAACAAGATATAAACAAACAACACATAGACATATTGAATGATTAATTGATTACTTATCTTCCATTGAACATGGGAGATCCAAGGGTATAAAACCCTTAAAAATGGCAGAAAAATCGTCTTAGGGTTTCTCCTCACAAAGTTGCACACTAATGACTAAAAATTATGAAAGTATATATAGGAAAACAGATATGACGGCGTCACGTTATAGAGCTTGACGTCGTCAACTCGCCGCGGTTAGGGTTTCTTGATGGCCTTCTTGACGCCGTCCCCTTTTAATCCTCCAAAATCCTCTCTGGCTTATCAAGGCTTGACGACCTTCTTGACGCTGTCCCCCTTTAATCTTCCAAAATCCTCTCTGGCTTATCAAGGGTTGACGGCGTCACATTGGGGCTTGACGCCGTCACAGGTACTTTCCAGCAGATTTTTGAGACTTTGTTGTTTTCTTCACTTTTATGCTCCAAAAACGTCC
Source organism: Artemisia tridentata subsp. tridentata (assembly GCA_021014915.2). NCBI lineage: Eukaryota > Viridiplantae > Streptophyta > Magnoliopsida > Asterales > Asteraceae > Artemisia > Artemisia tridentata. Next base: position 494,271,650 of record CP139509.1, on the reverse strand, counting down.
AAAATGCTTCCTTTTCCAGATTTCTTCTCCAAAGTACCTAAAATGACAAAAGGAACGATTTAGGGCAATATTTGATCAAATAAATACGATTTAGGGCTTAAATGACCCTCTAAAAGCGGTACACTTTTCGCTTCATCAAATACCCTTACACTTGAGATTTGCTTGTCCTCAAGCAAATGCGCTTTTATTCTAATCAAAATACAAGTTAGGGGTCATTTAACGCTAATGTAAAAGTAATTACAACAAATAGTCGTTCCACTTTAATCATAATAAGCACGGAGATTACAAACTAGCACCTCACAAGTAGTGTTTAGATACTCACATCTCTCAGGTGTCATAAAAGTATATCTCATAAATGAAAACGAATAATATCTCTCACTACCTGTCATAGCAAATAGATTACCATAGGCTTGGGAAAGGATCAAAAACCTCCTCCACTAGGCGTAAGCACCTAAGATAAACTATCAAAGAGGGCTTTTAAACGGGTTATAACGTTAGGTGTAGGGATATGATAAACACGGTTTTGTTGGATAAAGGATATTTTACTGGTGGCGAGTTAAAGATCTTGATTAATTACATGTACAATATGGCGTTGCTAAGCCAAGACTAGACTCGACTTAAGCTAATGAAAAAAATAACAAAAAGATAAAATAAACATAAAATGAAACGGGATGGTAGTCCGTTTTTTTTTTTTTTTTTTTTTTTTTTGCATACACTCTTGCCCTACCATCCAAAATAATACATCATAGGGGCCTCGGTTGTAATACCTGAAAAATCTGAAACACGTAAATGACCAAATTGCCCCTAGAACTTTAAAATCTAAATAAAACATATGTAAAGCACCAAATAAATTCCAAACTTCTGGTAATGGACAAGATATGATACCAAATGATTTTGACAACTACATTTAATATTTTTACAAGCCACAAAATTACCAAAATGCCCTTTGGGCGCCGAATAGAATTTAGTATTAATATTATGATCTTTAAAGGTAATTTAAAGGCAATTAATATAGCAAATCAAATCAAATAATTTTCCTAACTTAAATCCCGAGATTTTGGCCCATTACCCCCCCCCCCTAAGACTCGGTTACTTCTCACTTATACATTTTATATATTATTCATTCCAAAAATCCAAACCGAGTAAACCCTAATCACCAAAATAATTCCTCCCTTGATCATACGAATTTCTGGAAGTGCACCATCATTTTTCCTGTGTTCTTAAGCATCTCAAGAAGCCTAGAAAAATAGCCTTATGAATTATAGAGGTCGGGTTGGTTTGTTGTCGAATTTTCCTCCTTTATTTCACTCGAAAGGTAATAATTCCAATTCAATTCATTCGATCATGGTAAAATTCATTCTCCATTTTTCTTGTGTTCCTCACATCATATATACTCTGTGAAAAATCATTCCAAGGTTCATTGATTGCGTTTTTGCTCGTGGAGAATTTTGGTGTCGTTTTTATCCAAACCGAGAGAACTAAAATCGTGCGACCTGTTCTACACGTCCTAAATATTATCTGGTATTTTTCCCACATCTCTTGCATCATATAAGGTCTAAATAAAATGATAGAATCGAACCATGCATGCACTTCGAATTATTTGAGAATTAAATCTTTAAAACGTGTTAAAACTCTAAATAATTGTGTACGAATTTTCTGGGTGTGAGGCTTATTTTTCTTGAGCTTTATACGATCCATGTAATCTGGGAAAAATATTGGTTCGAGTATTAGAAGCCTAAAAAGGCCGTGGTGAATTATTTGTATGATCGGGTTTTATAAAATCAAAGAAATAAGAAAAATAAATTAAAACCCTAAATCGACTAGGGTTAGGGTTTGGTACCAAGATCTGATTTTTAAATGATGTTTAAGGCTCATGAATGATGAATCAATGATTGGTAGAATTTGTTCTAGGGTTTGTGGTATTTTTAATGTATACCGATTCCAAAATAAATCATAAGGGGGTGTTTTGTAATTCTTAAAACTCAAGGGATAATTTTTATAAGTTATTTGAACCAGGTATAATTCGTATAAAATATTAAATGAGGGGTCCATATGTAAATTTTGTATTTAAAAGGTTAAATGGGTAAATATATATATTTATTAATTCGGTTTACAATTTAATTAAATCAAGGGACTAAAAATGTAAATACTGGAAACTTGAAGTCATTTTGAGTAAATAATAATATTAAGATGGTTCGGTGTAATTTTGGATTATTATGGGGACTAATATGTAATTGTTATGAATTTATGATTTAATATATAAGTTTTATAACTATAGGGACTAAATGTGTAATTATGTGAAACTAAAGGGGTAAATCGTACCATACATGAAATTAGAAGGTATATTCTGTAAATAATTAAATATAAGGGTTAATGGTGTAATTAAGGATATTATATGGGTTAAATTGTAAATTATGTAACTTTAAGGTTTATTTTGTAACTTTTATAAATAAAGGGTTTAAAGTGTAAAATATGGAACTTAATGGACTAAAGAGGTAATTATGAATAAATGGGGTATTTAAATAAGTAACTTATGATATTTTCATTCTAGACCTTTAATTTGTTATATTTACAATTAAAACCCTAAACTATGTAAACTTGTCATATTTAACCCTAAACTTTTATAACTTGCTAAAGTCAACCCTAATTCCATAAAGAGACTAAATTAATGACTTAACTAAATCATAATACTTAAACCTTACTCATTATAGAAATCTGCTAATTTTGGAAACTTACTAAATAAGGAAACTTTCTAAAAATGGAAACCTGCTAAAAATAGAAAGTCACTTAATATGGAAAGTGGGATCATTAGTAATTATGTCTTTACTCCTCTAGGTGTGAAGAAGGAGTGATTTGGTTGCTTGTCACTATCTTATTCTGTGATTCTGTTATTTGGGTAATAAGGTACAGATATTCTGCCCTTCTCTAGTAAGGTGCCTTCGTCTCATTTCTGATTTCTGATTCACTGCCATGTTCCTTATTTCTGTGAACCTTTGACATTGACCTACTGATACTGAACCTTTCTTATATTGAACCTACTGATATTGACCCTTCTGTTACTGAACCATCTGATATGAACTTTCTGATATACTGAACTGGATATTGACCTATGAAACTAAACTGAATACTGAATACTGATACTTGACCACTGACCCACAGTTTGATACTACGAGCCATAACTAGTCATGAGGGTTTCATGACCATGTCATTGATGCACCGATGGCATGACTCTAGGGCAGGAGAGTGATGACCTGTTCCGTCCCTGACTGTATTTTATTTGGTGTGTTAGGAGGTTTATGGCCACCTGGGGCGTATGGATGCATCCTAGAACTGTTACTGTTACTGTTACTGTTACTGATTACTGATTTTTGTATTACTGGTGACTGATGGTGTGTGCGATACACGTCTTTCACATATTGGGAGCTGATCACTCCACTTACTGTTTGAGGACTCCCCTCATAATTACTGGTTTACTGAGAGGTCTCCCCTCTATATGATTATATGGTTACATGATTATACTGATACTGTTACTGTTACTGGGCTCGTAGAGGATTACTGTTTTCCTACACCTTTACTCTTTATCTTTCATTACTGCTACTTCATACTGATGCTTAACTCTGATTTATTCATACTGTTATTATTATTCCTCATTCTACTGCTTGTTATCGTTATATCTGTTCACTGAGCTCGTGTAGCTCAGCCGCGTTTCTTTTCCCGCGGCAGGTAATTAAGCTAGGAACTGGGGTATGGCTTTTGGGAAGAGTGCACCTTAGTGAAGCTTTGTCTTATTAGCTTATTTACCACATGGATTTCTTAGACTTTTGTCATGCCATTTTTTGGGCTTTTGAACTTATGTACTTTATTTACTTTCTACTTTACTTTTGGGTATAAGTCATGTTGACTTACTCTGTTTGGTTATTTAAGACTTCCGCTGTTTTGATTTATGGATGCTATGTTATTCTGATATGAAATCATATATTTGTGATATCTTTACCCTTGTCGGGTCGGGGTGTTTGATGTGTTTTCTATAGTCTATAATTTTTAACCAAGTTTTAAATTTATAATTGCCGAACTAACCTATAGACTAAAACACTAACGAGCAGTGTACCCGATCAATGTAGATAGTTTCTAGGTAAGCAAGGGTCGTTCACTAGGAGCGAAGCTAAAATGATCTAAAGGTATTCTAATTACTAAACTAACTAACCTAGAAAGCAAGTAAATACTTTTGTGGTTTTAGCCTGAGAGGCTATCACGATTTTGTGTGTTTAATTAAACTAAATACGAGAAAATAAATATTAAACTAATTAAAAGCAAATGTGAATTCAATGATAGAAGAACATGTTAGCCAAGTCTAATCCATCTTATAGTTATATATGTGCTAATGTCTACTTGTTTTACTTAATTCAAAAGTTAAGGCGAAGATCCAATCACTAAACCCTGTCACGATTTAATAACTTGCTATACGGAGCGGGAAATTGGCCAAGATCATAGTGACCTATCTAGCATCAATACTAACTTATTGCATAATCACCATCTAACCTAGTTTGGCATTACGCGCTACTAGTCCTAATAGTGGCATAAGGCACGGTTCCGATGTGTTCCATCTAAGCCCGTCTATATAGGATTCGGATTACTACACTTATGATTCAATTAAGGTAACCACAGTTTCAGATAGTTAAATTACACCATTTAAACCAATAAGATCATAACCTAGTTACATAGACTTCTACTAGTGATAAGCAATAAACGAGTTTTTAACGATAAGCACCCAATCCAATAACAAAGCAAACATGTAATCAAGAACACAAATAAACTAAATAGACTTCATAAACTTGGCTAACACCTAAGGATGTTAGCCCATAATCTCAGTAACAATACACAATGTTTGAATCATAGCATAAAAGATAGAAATCATAATGAAAACTACACGCTAACCGAATGATTAAACAAAGTAAATTGGCTTGAGATGTTCTTCGTGGATGGAATGGATCTTCAATATAGTCTTCTGCTGTTTTGGGACGTTTACAGATGCCTGGGAATGATCCCGAGGGTCCCCAATGATGCCCTAATTCGTTAATGAGTTCGGTATTTATAGGTTCTGAAATCTGGGTTGATACGGCGCATCTATAGAGTTAGATGCGCCGCATCTATAAGTAAACGTAGCCTCCAAGTCTGAAACTGACCCAATACGGCGCATCTAAATACCAGATGCGCCTCATCTCTCAATACGGCGCATCTAAGGACCAGATGCGCCGCATCTCCTTCAGATACAGGTAGATCTCCTTTTTCTCTTTCCGTGGCCGCTTGAATCACCTAAAACGGAGTCCGGATGAAGATTTTATGGCCAAAATACGAAAGCATCTTCAAGTGTCGACTTGTAATCTTTACTTCTTCATTAAGCTTCTAATCTCCACTTGATTTCTTGGTAAGGATTGTGTATAGCCGATACGGCGCATCGGATTGGTCCGATGCGGCGTATCTGGAATAGAACAAGTTGGTTCTTCTTCGTTGACCAAAGTTTCATATGCGACGCATGATAAAATCAGATGCGGCGCATGCTTCAAAGTCAGGCAATGGTCTTTAATCTCTTCAATTCAGCAGACTTTTCCAACTTGATTCATTTTGCTCCAATTTTCGTCCGAAATCATTAACCTTCACCTAATGCTTGTTTATAACTGAGAATTACAAAAGTAAACGATTAAGTATCAATTCTCATACAAAGTGATATAAAACAAGTCAATAACATAGGATAAATGATGCTAATAATATGTCGTTATTTGATGTCATCAAATATCCCCCCACTTGAACTTTACTTGTCCCCAAGTAAACCTTAGAATTAATCTTATGAAAATGTATCCTAAAAGATATTAGGATTTATTTTTATATTTAAGCATGTATTCATTTTTGTCATAATCACACAACCAAACACTTAACGAATTAGAAGTAAAATAAAATATTCTGATAAAAGCAAATCTAATCGTTTAACTGTCCAGTCGTGACGAATATTCTATCATAAGCTTGGCAAGTATACACATCTCCCCCACTAAAGCCAAGGAATAACAAGTCTAAAGCGGTAAAAAGGGTTTTGAGGCTTAAGGGTTAATCATTCTCATCCCTATCGATCTCAAATTCCAGAAAAGGCGACAAAATCACAAATACATGATCGAATCCACGAACACGATACTTGCAATTGCTCAAATCCTTAACTCGAATAGGCTAAAGATAGGTCCAAACTTCACTAATAATAATATATCAAAAAGGGCGACAAAATCATAAATACATAGCCGAATCCACGACTACGATACTTAAGATTGCTCAAATCCCTAATCTCAATAAATCAAAGGTTTGGTTGGATAAAGAATAATACAGGGTATGGATAATATTTGGGATATAAATTGGTGTAAAAAGGAAAAATAAACAAAACAAATAAATTAAAATCCTAAGTGTGGTTAATCACTATCCCAACCATCCTATGAATAAGACTCACATCATAGAATAACTCACGCTTTAACACTTGAAACACACGCTTTAGGTAGACACGAATTATACTCAACAAGATCTTAATCAAAGAATAAACCTTAGTTGGCGTTCCCATAACTGCCAACTCCCATTCAATCCATAGATATAGTATACAACAATTAGTGGTGATATCGACCACTTTATACAAAACTTTACATAAGTTGGTTAAAATAAACATCCAACTCTTCCTTTTTCTTTTTTTTTTCTTTCTATTTTTTCTATATATATATATATATATATATATATATATATATATATATATATATATATATATATATATATATATATATATATATATATATATGTTTTTTTTTTTTTTTTTTTATAAACATAAACAAAGATGTGTAAAATTTCACCACATCACTATAATGATAATTCTGGATAATTTTTCCATATTTTTCATAACTTCAGAAATAACGGTAATAGTGAAAGTAGTAAACACACGAAAAATAAACTCAAAGATATACAATATTTACTTTCACTCCAATTGCATTGTGCAATTTCCCGACCTAACCATAGATAATGAATTACGCACGCGAACACAGGTAATGTAAGGAAACACACTTTGCCTAAAGCAATTAACCAACCACGGATTTTAATCTACAGGGTAGGCTAAGGTGTAAGGGTGTAACGAAACATTTTAACAAAGGTGTAAGAAACGAAAGGAATGGCTCTGAGTGTTTTTCTAGGGGTATCTTACTCTAAAAATGAGAGTAAACAAAGGGTTTATACGGGGGTTAACTAACCAGTGTAGTTAGTTAATAACACATAACATTTATAGGCTTTTTGGGTGTAATCCTAGAAATTTACCAAGTTAGACAAGTCACTCCAATTATATCAATAATACTCATTATGGTGGTCTCGAATAGTATACAAGCCAAGTTCTAAAGTTTACAAGTCACCGGCACACTCATAGATTTATGAATTTTGATAAGTTCACAATTTTTGAAAATAAGGTTATGTGTGCAGCTATGCAACTTAGATTAAACAAAAACATGCTAAAAAAAAATTAAATTTTGATAATTAAGCATAGATTAAAGCATATTTTTGAAAATTTAGGACAAGTAACGTTCTAATTCTCCATCCCCCCACTTAAGTTAAACAACGTCCTCGTTGTTTGTATTTAAAATTAAAAACAAGAGATAGAAAGAATTAGAACGGAGAACTCCCCTGAGATTTGCTCGGTATGATCTTCCAATGTAAACGTGCGAGCGTATATAATGCGGGAGTCCATCAACCTCTTCAATTGTCCAGACCTGTAAAAATATAGAGACCACATAGAAAGAATCTCGAGAGCATCTCGTTAATCATTGGTTAGGAAAATAAAAATACGAAAAAAAAAATTACAGGTCAGAGTGTCGATGCGCCGTATCCATGGAATATTGGATACGCCGCATCAACTTCCTGTAACTAATACGCCGCATCTACTAAAAGTGTATGCGCCGTATTGACCAACTGACAGAAATACGAAAATAAAAATAAACTAAAAACAAAATAAAAGACAAGCATGGGTTGCCTCCCAAGAAGCGCTTGTTTTTGTTAGAGTCACGAGCCTGACTCCACCCTTATTTACTAGGCAATAGGGTATTTTTCCCCCCACTTGCGGTCAAGTGTGGGTGATAGTAGCAATAAGCACCTAACGGTGTAAATTTGCTACTAGAGATGGATAGAATATGTAAAGATAATACCTTGGCAATATGTGTACTTCGTTCATTACTTTACCCGGTTTGGTTGTTAAATTAGATGACATGAACATTACATGTGAGAGAGTAGTATGTTGAGGATCAATGAATCTCCCTTCTTCTTCGTTTGTTCTATTGGTAGTAAGGCGTCCCTTGACTTCCATAAAAGATGAGAAAGGGTCTTTGGCGAGTAAAAGTTCGGGTTCCTTTATATCCTTCATAGGATTGAAATCATCCTCTTCAATCATGGTCGTGTCCATCAGCTCATCCTTGAATTCTTTCTCGAGCTCCACCAAAAATGGGTTGATAACAGGTGCTTTATATTCATCATTAGTTGGTGTAGTAAATTCCACCTCATCATTCTTTCGTTTTGCAACCTGTTTAGGAAAACTAGCAAGATTATTAGTAACGGGATTAATAATATTAAATAAATTAGTACCACTTTTTGTTGTAAGTGACTCCAATTCATCTTGTGAGTCTCCATTTTCAACTAGTGGTCTTGCAATTTCATCTTTATCCCGAATAGCCGCCTCAAATAAGTCATCCCACATTTCTTCAAAATCCTTTGTGGGGTCATAATCTGGCTCATCTGTTCTATGCATGAATATTTCATTTTTTTGTGACAATTGCGGTATGGCATCGTACACAATACAATCAAAACTTTCAATATGAGAATACTCATTATCTTCATCCAATGGAATATCATCATGGTGTTTTTGATATGATGAGAATATATTTTCTAACTCGGGTGAAAAATCACAAGTAATAGCACCATACACCATTATTCCACATTCATCTTCATTTTCATCATAAGCACTTTCGGATGAATAAGCTTCTTTGTAAACAATTGCCGGATTTTCATTCAAATCAAACACTTGTGACTCTTCTTCATCTTGGGCAACTTCCGGAGAAATAACATCATAAATAACTATTGCCGGAAACCTAATTGCACCAAAATCGTATGATTCTTCTTCATCATCATCATTGGATAAAGTCCAAGTGTGTCGAAATGGCAATGTCTTTCTTTCTTTCCCTGACTCTTCCTGCTTTGATAATAAGTACTCTTCCATCGTGGGTTCTTTATCATTGATGACTTGTGCACCATATCTTGTTCTTTCCCAATCGTAAACCTTTTTATTGCACAAGGATCTTTCTTTGTTAAGCCTAAGATATTCTTCCATAGTTATGTCCGGATTGTCCATCATCATTATTACCTGAAAGATAAACAACCAAGAACAGCAGTAACCGAAACAAAAACAATAAAAACTAAAACGAAAAATAAAAATTAAATAAACAAAAATAAAGAAAAACGATAAAAAAAATGGTCACAGAACGTCAATACGCCGTATACAATTGACCTGTATACGCCGTATTGATATAAGACAGATACGCCGCATCCACAGACAAGGATACGCCGTATTGCCTTTCTGAGACAGAAACACAGAAAACACAGAAACAAATAAAACTAACTAAACTAAAATACCAATAAATCAAATTAAAACAATCACTCCCCGGCAACGGCGCCAAAAACTTGATGTGTTTTTTATAGTCTATAATTTTTAACCAAGTTTTAAATTTATAATTGCCGAACTAACCTATAGACTAAAACACTAACGAGCAGTGTACCCGATCAATGTGTATAGTTTTTAGGTAAGCAAGGGTCGTTCACTAGGAGCGAAGCTAAAATGATCTAAAGGTATTCTAATTACTAAACTAACTAACCTAGAAAGCAAGTAAATACTTTTGTGGTTTTAGCCTGAGAGGCTATCACAATTTTGTGTGTTTAATTAAACTAAATACGAGAAAATAAATATTAAACTAATTAAAAGCAAATGTGAATTCAATGATAGAAGAACATGCTAGCCAAGTCTAATCCATCTTATAGTTATATATGTGCTAATGTCTACTTCTTTTACTTCATTCAAAAGTTAAGGCGAAGATCCAATCACTAAACCCTGTCACGATTTAATAACTTGCTATACGGAGCGGGAAATTGGCCAAGATCATAGTGACCTATCTAGCATCAATACTAACTTATTGCATAATCACCATCTAACCTAGTTTGGCATTACGCGCTACTAGTCCTAATAGTGGCATAAGGCACGGTTCCGATGTGTTCCATCTAAGCCCGTCTATATAGGATTCGGATTACGACACTTATGATTCAATTAAGGTAACCACAGTTTCAGATAGTTAAATTACACCAATTAAACCAATAAGATCATAACCTAGTTACATAGACTTCTACTAGTGATAAGCAATAAACGAGTTTTTAACGATAAGCACCCAATCCAATAACAAAGCAAACATGTAATCAAGAACACAAATAAACTAAATAGACTTCATAAACTTGGCTAACACCTAAGGATGTTAGCCCATAATCTCAGTAACAATACACAATGTTTGAATCATAGCATAAAAGATAGAAATCATAATGAAAACTACACGCTAACCGAATGATTAAACAAAGTAAATTGGCTTGAGATGTTCTTCGTGGATGGAATGGATCTTCAATATAGTCTTCTGCTATTTTGGGACGTTTACAGACGCCTGGGAATGATCCCGAGGGTCCCCAATGATGCCCTAATTCGTTAATGAGTTCGGTATTTATAGGTTCTGAAATCTGGGTCGATACGGCGCATCTATAGAGTTAGATGCGCCGCATCTATAAGTAAACGTAGCCTCCAAGTCTGAAACTGACCCAATACGGCGCATCTAAATACCAGATGCGCCTCATCTATCAATACGGCGCATCTAAGGACCAGATGCGCCGCATCTCCTTCAGATACAGGTAGATCTCCTTTTTCTCTTTCCGTGGCCGCTTGAATCACCTAAAACGGAGTCCGGATGAAGATTTTATGGCCAAAATACGAAAGCATCTTCAAGTGTCGACTTGTAATCTTTACGTCTTCATTAAGCTTCTAATCTCCACTTGATTTCTTGGTAAGGATTGTGTATAGCCGATACGGCGCATCGGATTGGTCCGATGCGGCGTATCTGGAATAGAACAAGTTGGTTCTTCTTCGTTGACCAAAGTTTCATATGCGACGCATGATAAAATCAGATGCGGCGCATGCTTCAAAGTCAGGCAATGGTCTTTAATCTCTTCAATTCAGCAGACTTTTCCAACTTGATTCATTTTGCTCCAATTTTCGTCCGAAATCATTAACCTTCACCTAATGCTTGTTTATAACTGAGAATTACAAAAGTAAACGATTAAGTATCAATTCTCATACAAAGTGATATAAAACAAGTCAATAACATAGGATAAATGATGCTAATAATATGTCGTTATTTGATGTCATCAGTGTTACATCGGTTCTCCCCTTACACTTGAACTTTTACATAACTTTACAATTAACTATTCTAATGACTCGAATTAAGATAATCGAAACACTTGGAGTACTTTTAAAATATTTAGCACATATGGGGGTAATAATGTTGTTCTTCCCCATTACTCCATTACACTAGTACTTTATCCATGAGTCTCAATCGTCCCAAAACAATATGTACAAGGATATGACTCGACTTCGCAACCATGTAATCAATTAGATGATTAACTAAGGGTTTAAACAAATGTTGTCACAATAATGCACTAAAGATGAGTGCATACAAGGTAGGCTAAGGCGATTTGGGTGTACATTCAAGTGGGGTGTAAACAAATTCTTACTTTAAGTAAAATGCTTAAAGTTAGAAACGAAAAGATAGGCTCTGAGGGGTGTACTAGGGGTATCGTGTACTAAAAATGAGTACAACGCAAAGGGTGTGGGAGAATTACTTGACCAATGTAGCCAATGTAATTATAACAAAAACACAGGTGTAAAACAATGGGTTAATCCTAATGCTCTTATCATGTAGTAAATATAACTACACGAATGTAGTCTCACTTGTGGCCTCGGAATGGTCCTAACGCAAGTTCTAGAATCTAAGTGCTACCGGTACACACATCATAGCATAAATGCTTTTCCTACCAATTCTAGGGGCGAACCTCACATATTTGGGGGTGGAAAATTTTTTAGTGGTACGGTTTTGTGCTAGTCATATAACTTCCTATCCATGAGACGCTCATTAAGACCAAAGTTTCCACTCCTAAATGTTGTAAAAAATTTTAAATTTGACACTAAAATTGCCCTAACAAGTATTTATCTCAGTTTTATTACACATCTACCATCAAACAAACAAAAATCAAGTGCAATTGTATTCTCTAAGGTATCATCATTTACCCTCCCCTTACACTTAAGCTGAACATTGTCCCCAATGTTCATTCAAAGGATGTAAAAGTAAATAAGGTAAAAGAATGAAAACAAATACTCCCCTGATTCGTTCGATGTGGATAATCCGGTAACATGGTTAAATCCTCCTCCAAGAAAATGAACGTTGAAAGCTTCCCTTCCAAAATATAAATCATCTTCTTGTCCAATATAACCTGTTAAACCTGAGAAAACAAACACAAAAAACCCAAAGCATCAACCTGAACAAAGAAAACTCACAACTAGATGTAATTCCAGACTTAGAAATAAAAACAAAACGATTAAAGATATAATGCTTGTAGAATGAATATTTGCAGATTTCCTGGAGTTTATAAAACTAAAGATTTAACAAAAACTTTATGACTCCGGTAGAAAAACAAAACTTGCAAAATTTCCAGAATTTTACACTTGACGCCGTCAGAAGTGACCTGCAGAAATTTTATGGTTAGTTTCCGGAAAATTTCTGGAAAAACTTATGCCTCACTTCCTGGAAATCCTGCAAAATATTCATTATGACTCGATACAAGCATTTGACTCTAACAATTACTAGTATGCATGCTCATTTAATATTGTTGTGATTCATGTTCAATCTTGTTCTTGTAAACAAATTTGGATTCCCTTACACTTATCTTTTGCAAAATACCTTTATATGTACTTAAGACGAAGTTAAAAACAATAACAATTAAACTTGCATACGGAAACAAATAAAATCAAACAAACAAACAAACAAACAAATAAAGCTTGGGTTGCCTCCCAAGAAGCGCTTGTTTTTGTTCGAGTCACGAGCCTGACTCTACCCTTATTTAACGGAAATAGGGGAGGTTTTCCCTACACTTAGGATTAAGTGCGGGTGGAAGTAGCGATACACACCCTTAGGGTGGAAATATGCCACGTGAGGTGAAGGGGGTGAGTGAATGGCTTCCTTCATCCTAAAACTACCCGGATAATATTGGTTTATGGGTGGGTCGGTTCCTCTTTTGTCTCCTAGATGTAAATCTAAGGATGAAAAGTTGTGTAAAGGTTGAGGTTCCAGCTCATCAACACTAGGAAATTCCCTAGAACTAAGAGTAAGGTCATCACTAAAAGTGTTCAAACCTATATCCTCTAGTTGTGCCTGGTCCAAGGGTTCTACCTCCATCAGGATTCCTAAAGTCTCTTCTACTTCTTACGGGTAAGTCACGGGCGGTGTGGGTGCCTCAAATGATGGTTGAGTATTTTGTGGGCTTATGGTGTTTACCTCATCATTCCACGTGTCAAGATCACATATATCCTCATCAATTGTTTTCTTAGGTAGTGATGATAACAAACCTAGCGCTTCATCCAACTTATGGTTTATTGCTTTGGCTCTATCCACAATTCCTTGGCAAACTAGGTCGCTTTTCCTATTGGCCTCACTAAGATGAGATCCTAAACATGGAGGTTGTTCATAAGAATCTATCCTAGGTGAAGGCTCATATGATTCATAGGTGTCTCTAAATGAGGTATTTTGAACTCCTTGGTGTTCTAGCCACTCAACCATATCTTGCAATCTTAGAAGCCTAAGTGAAAAGTCCATTTGAAGCAAATTACAAACAAAATCACAAAGAAAAGATAGACTACGAGAAAGCTACAAAATAAAAAGAAAAAATCTCACTTGATAGGAATCTTGTGAGTAGACCTAATAAAAATAAAATTTCAACATAAGCAATAACTACTCCCCGGCAGCGGCGCCAAAAACTTGATGCGTGGTTTTGCGACCTTACAACAGGTTTTACCTCTCAAGGGATCTCAAGAGGCTTGCAATCCCCACCAGGTAGTGTACCTGACCGATGTAGTATAGTGTAGTGGCAAGTACCGGGGGATTGATCGTTCTCTAGGGGAATAGTGTCGTTAGGATTGAAAAACTACTCTAATAGGTCTAAGGGTGAGGGAAGATTCTTTTTGTATTTTTATATTTTTATGAAAGCAAGTAAAATCTCGGGTTTGAAGGAGTGGGCGGAATTAGTTGCTAGTCAACTAACCCAAATAACTACAAATGCAAATAAAATAAAATAACTGAAAATGAAAAGGTTGTGAAACTTATATGGGGAGAAATGTGTTTACTTAGATTTCTATTACTCCCTAACTATCTTTTACCGGTTGATTAGTGTGTATTAATTGCGTGGATGACGGGTGTATTCCTTAATACCAATCATGGGGTGGCGTACGTACTTCCCCAACTCTATAAGCTCCTACTTCACTCCTATGTCGAGCCGGCTAAGAAGCTCCTAACATGGGATCACTATAATTCACTCATGCATTAAATACAACCATAAAAACCTTAGTACGCATTGGTTCATGTTTCTTAAGACGTTCAAGCAAGTTACCGTATAGGAGGTTAGCCAGTTTTCTTAAGCCTAACATCGATAAACAATCATCCAATACAATTAATAACACACCAACAACCAATAATCAATAGTTAGGTTTCATTAGATCTAAGCAAACACAAGATAAATCTAGCCTAGCATGTTAAATAAAAGACAAGAACAAGATATAATCAAACAACACATAGACATATTGAATGATTAATTGATTACTTATCTTCAATTGAACATGGGAGATCCAAGGGTATAAAACCCTTAAAAATGGCAGAAAAATCGTCTTAGGGTTTCTCCTCACAAAGTTGCACACTAATGACTAAAAATTATGAAAGTATATATAGGAAAACAGATCTGACGGCGTCACGTTATAGAGCTTGACGCCGTCAACTCGCCGCGGTTAGGGTTTCTTGATGGACTTCTTGACGCCGTCCCCTTTTAATCCTCCAAAATCCTCTCTGGCTTATCAAGGCTTGACGACCTTCTTGACGCCGTCCCCCTTTAATCTTCCAAAATCCTCTCTGGCTTATCAAGGGTTGACGGCGTCACATTGGGGCTTGACGCCGTCATAGGTACTTTCCAGCAGATTTTTGAGACTTTGTCGTTTTCTTCACTTTTATGCTCCAAAAACGTCCAAAATTCTTCCTTTTCCAGATTTCTTCTCCAAAGTACCTAAAATGACAAAAGGAACGATTTAGGGCAATATTTGATCAAATAAATACGATTTAGGGCTTAAATGACCCCCTAAAAGCGGTACACTTTTCGCTTCATCAGAAAACACACACACACACCTCTTATTACAATGAGACATCCAACCTTCCTTGTTGAGACAAGGAAGGTATATATGGCAAGAAGGTGATGCCCTAATGCTCTTGATGGGCTTTCGGTTGGGCTTGAGGCTCATGGGCTATACATTAGTCATTTAGACTATACAAGCTAACATATCTATTCTAGTCCACAAGCCCAACTCGTTAACTAAACTAGCCAATATATATGTAACTAAATGCAATTCCCAACTATGACATAACTTTAAGTCTAACACTTTCAATTGACTTATTGACTAGGTCAGATGCAAACTGCTGTTTTTCTATCCTAACAACATGTTTCTCCTTCTCAGATAAAGCTACATATCTAGCTTTTTCAACCTCCTCTACTCTTTTATTAAGAACATTAGTTTCACAGTTTTTCTTAATAAGCTCACATTCTAGCATGTTTATCTTATCAACATACTCTACTTCATTCTGTTTGAGGAAGTCAAGTTTGTCCTCTACAGATTTTAGGCCATATTTATAACCTAAATTGTCTAATTTTAACTTTTCAACCTCAACTCTTAAACTCTCATTCCTTGACTTGAGTTCCTCTACAGTATCTAAGCATGATTTAAATGAACAAGTAGACTCATTAGATACCTCAGAGTCTGAACCAGGTGATGAAGAAGCATATGCCATCAAAGCAAAATTGTGTCCCTTCTGTCCTTCTTCATCCATAAAAGCAGCATTTGTTCCTTCTTCAGCTTGATCACTCCAATCATACTCTCCTAAGCCATCACAAGAAACCAGAGCTGATGTAGTCTTGACTTCTTCAATAGGAACCTTCCTTACAGTCTCTCTGATCTTCTTGGGTGCTCTGCACTCCTTTGCAAAATGTCCCTTTCTCTGACAATTGTAGCACTCAACCTTGGCCTTATCAAACCCACATTGGTTTGACCTCTGTACTTCAACTCCCTTCCAGTTCTCTTCAAGAACCTCCTAGCTCTCACAGTAAGCATAGCCATTTGCCACTTTAGATCAATCTCCTCAAGAATATCAGGATCTATTTGATCCAAGTCCTGATCAGTAACAGAAGTACTTGTGGTGAGATCAGCCAAAAAGGCACAAATAGCAGCATCACTGATGTTGTCACTATTTGTAGAACTAGCAGCAGAAACAGGTGCACCAACAGCAGAAACAACATGACCAGCAGCAGAATAGTTTTCTTGAGAGCTACCAGAAACCTTGTTGTTAGAAGATACAAAAGCAAGATTGTTTGCACTAGAAGATGAACTGGAAGATCCTTTGACTTCAGACTCATACACCTTCAGATTATTGTACAAGTTATCCAAGCTCATTGTCTCAAAGTCCTCCTTGTTCCTCCAGACCACAGAATGCATGTTCCATTCAGATGACAAGCTTCTAAGAAACTTGTGATTGATGTCTTCTTGAGCCGCTTTTACCTTCATGAGAGCCAATTGACTTACCAGTTTCTGCAATCTATCTTAAGTAGCATCAATGTTTTCAGAACTTGAGGCTACAAAAGTCTCAAATTGATGGTTCAGTAAGTTCTTTCTTGACTTCTTTGTTGCAGCATTCCCACCAAATCTGAGTTCAATGGCTTCCATCAAGTCCTTAGCATTCTGACAGTTACTAAAACCCAATTGATATTCATTTGGTATCCCCATCAAAAGAATATTGTGAGTTTTGATTTCCAATCTCCTTTGAGCCTTCTCTTCATTAGTTTTAATGGGTAAGAGAGTCCCATCAGCAGCCTTAGCAGGTAAAGTGTCCCCAGTCTGAATGACTTCCCACATGGAGTAGTCAAGCATCTTTATGTACTGCTGAATCCTCATCTTCCAGAGTTCATATTCTCCAACCTTGAGCATTGGTACCTTAGAAGCAGTCACCATATGAGTAGTTTCAGATTCCATTGCTTTAGCAGATGATGAACAGATCTGAGTATTTCAAAAATTCTTCTTGGTATCAGTTTCTAGATCACAAGCTCTGATACCACTTGTTGATCCCAGTTGAGCTAACGATCTTGTTAATTATCTTAGATATAGATCTAAGACAATAGGTATAGAAACTGTTCTTGAATGATTATTAAGTATTATGCGGAATCTAATACTTAATCTTAAGAAGAATTATTAATGAACACAAACGAATTCTCTCAATAAACACTTCAATATATTAATACGGTTACTCAAAAGTAACAGGGTTACAAAAACCTTGAAGTGAATCGACTTTACAAAACAATACGTATTAATCTCTAACCCTAGATCCTCCTTTTATAGACTAAGGAGTCCTAGTCGGTTACAATAGCTTTCTATACAAAATAATATCTATTCGTATCTATTCAATAATTATCTAACATACTATACATAGATATCCAATAAGCAGCAGTATAATAACTCTAGCAGTAGAATCTTCGATGCCTAGCAGTAGTATCATACTTAGCTTATTTCCTCTATCTTCTCAGAAACTCTAGCAGTAGAATGAATACACTAGCAGTAGAATAATTAAGCCTAGCAGCAGAATCATACTTGGTGTATTTTCCATTAAGAACCATAAGCAATACTATACAATCTGAAGTAGCAGCATCTTATAACCCAACATACCAATTGTAAGACCGATAATACATGTGATTTATGTGATTCGGGGGGTCGGGGAAGCTCAAAGTAAAGGTTAAACATGGTAATATTAGATTAAAGAATGGGGAAGGTGTGTGTGTAATCTAGAGAGAAGGAGGAGAAACATACACACACCCCTAAGTTACAAATGAGACATTCCCACCTTCCTAGTTTATATTGTATTACAATTCTAATAGGGCCTAAACTAAAACCGACTTAAAGCATTATATAAACTCAATTGACAGCCCAAGTTTTTTATTCCAACGAATTTATCATCACAGCTATCTGCAGCTCATTCAATAAAACTTAACAAATCACCAGGTTTTCTTTTTCATCTTTGTAGAAACATATAAAAGATTTATATTTAATCCTCATCTTATTCATCAGGATTTCTTTTTCATCTTTGTAGAAACATATTTAAATTTATTCAGATTAAATTGATTTTAGCAGGTGCTTAATTATCCAGTGTTTCAAGTTTTCCCGAGTCCTAAATGATTAATCATGGTCTATGTAAGTTAGAACATGACCCGAAAATGAACAAAGTAAACATATTTACTAGAGCACACAAGAAGTTTGAATTAGCTGGAATGTTGGAACATCTTTGCAGGATCAAAGCTCTACATAGGCGGGCATGAACCAAAGATCTGGTGAGTGAGCTGGAGAGCGGGTTGCACAACAGGTAGTTCTTTGTCAATTTTCTCTATCAGATGGTGTGGACCAGCAATGCTCCACTTAAACCAAGAAGCAAGAGGGAACTGACTTTTGTTTATTAACTGGATGTTTCTTTATTCTTGGACAGCGTGTGAGCCACTCATTATTCTGGAAGCCAATTCTACAGAACTACATGAGTAAGAGATTATGGCACTCTATTATATCACTATTATATCACTACGAAATCTACAAAGGATCATTGCAATACCTCAAGTTATATCAGAGGTAAGTTGCTCATCAGATAGAAGATGCTCACTATTTATGGTTACTTTACAATAGGAAAATTTATTAGTGGTTTGTTAACGTGGGGTAGACGTACCTCGGAGGTTCGGGATTGAGTAGCTGAAAATAGGATTGACCTTGATGACTTGAGACTGTAACTAAAGCTTGAATCAGTTTTAAACCGAAAGTAACCATCTTTATCAGCTTTAGTCGGTTTGTAGTTATGGGTTTCATTTAGTCCAAAAAGTATGATGATGATAATATGTGGGTGAATAATATGAATGCGGGCTTGCTTTGGATAGCCTTGTGAAGGTCATTAATGAGGAATGTGGCACAAGCCATTATGCAAAAGGATTACTTATCTCCATAATGAGTACTTTCTTGCTCAAAATTTAGGCTTAAACAGGTCCAAACCGGAATAGGTCATGTTTTAGCATGGGTTAGGGATGAATTAAGTGTGGGTCAAAACTGGTCTAAACCGGAACAGGTCATGTTTTAGCATGGGTTGGCCCGCAAAATACATTTTTTGTAAATTAAATTTGTCCTTCAACAAATTTTATATCTTTTTACAGCTAATAGATGCTTTGGTTATAGATCATGATTACAAATAAAATAGCATCAAAAATATTAATCTAACTATACTAATGAGATGGTTTAGGAGGTGTAAGTCGTTCAACAAATGATCTATTGTTGATCTATTTCTTTCAACAAATGATCTGGATACATAATAAGTTTTTGAGACTGTTTGGTATTGTGCTTTAAAAGCTACCGTGTGATATCGAATTGAATAATAAGAATAAGATAGTCAAACCGTATGTTCATGTTATCTACTTTGTAAAATTGGTTGTATTCATGCTTTATAATTTTTCTTGTGCAGCTGCATAAATGTTTCTAAATTTGAAACAATATGGTGAGAAACTTAGAAGCTCTGAAGAGGAACTCCAGGTCAGTGTCCAATATTTGTAGCTATGACATTAACAAGTATTTTCTAGAAATGGTTGTATTTTATTGATAATGGTTGTATAGAAATGAAATGGATCAATGGGTTAATTTGGGTCAGATTGATCAATCAATTTAAGTAGTAATCTAAATTGTTTTCCTAAAGCATATAAGCTGTTAAGATCATATTATTTGAAATATGTACATTGCTGTAACCGTAACGAATGCATAAATTAGTTGCGGGTCATAATAACCTGAATTAATGTGTAATAAACATTGTTGTTGTTTGAGTTAAATCATGTGCATCGAATGTTATTTGAAGATGAAGCATGCTGGTAACAGGTCGGAACGGGTCATTTTTTGTTATGGTTTAATAGTTGATACGATTGTCTAGCACTCTAGCTGATATGGCTGGAAGCCTGAAATTGATGCTCTTCATTTGTTTTCTTTCTTTATTTTTAGGTACTTAAGGAAGGGTGACTTGTGTTCATATTATAGCTGATCAAGTTGTGATCTTTCTGATTCATTATACTTGAATAAAATGTTGTGTACCATATGCCCATGTGCAATTTCTCACACAAGAATTAAGTGTTTGGTAATCTTATTTTTAGATATAATAAATAAGGGCAAATGACACAAAAAGTTACCCAACTTAGGGTCTGTTTCCAACTATTTTTAAGCCTTTGATCTCCTAAATCATTTTATATATGGTTCTAAAAATTGGACAATAAGTATTGGCTGGTCAATCTATAGTGAATCAGCCTGTTCTCGATCCTTAATAAAAAGGTATGTCTTTTTGTTTCTATGATGATAGCGATTTAATGAAGGATTTTGCAGATAAAGTAAGAAACTAGCACAAGAGCTATTAGATTTTTTGTGTGAGAAGAAAATGTTACCTTAAAAATGGTAAAGGGAGGTAGATGTGAAGCAAATGTTTTTTATCTCGAACAAGTCATGAAATGTTTTATATGATCATGTGAAGACTCATTTACACAACTATAGCATGTTATGATTTTTTGGAAGGTATTGTGCATACTTCAAGTGTTTGGAAGGTATTGTGACCTGGACTACAATAAGGATGACGACGTTAGTATTTTTAAGTAAAAACAGAGATGTCTCTTCAAGCGTAAGAAAAATGTCTTCTCAAGCATCAAGAAGTAGAAGTTATAAAGTTTGTACTTTTTAGTTTTTGTCTAAACTAGACTCACATAATATTTTGGGGATTATTATATTTTCGAGATTCAAGTGTAGTAATATGTTTCATGACAACATCTGAAATGCTCAAGTTGTTTTGGTCATTGGATCCGGAGGTGGTTGTTTTTGGTGAATCGAGTCACCTGTATAAAGTTTGCGAGATAAATTTTTAGTGGTTAAATCATGATGGTGGTGGTTACGTACGATAAAAATATGGAATGGTTAATAATAATAATAATAATAATAATAATAATAATAATAATAATAATAATAATAATAATAATAATAATAATAATAATAATAATAATAATAATAATAATAATAATAATAATAATAATAATAATAAGTTCATCTTTGTGTGAAATACATGCTCATATGTGTATCATGGCTGAATTACACACTCATTTACACAAGTTGGTTTTAATGGGTCGACCTGTGCACCCATTAACCCGTCAAAACATTTAGAAAAACGAGTTAAATAGATCGTTTATGAATTAGACATAAATAAGTTAGTGTTGCCAAAATTGACCTGATTACTAAGCAAGTCGTGTTCGAGTTAAAAAATTCTGACCAACCAACCCAAACCTGACCTTAATTGCAACCCTATTGTGATATGAACCAAGGACTATAAATTTATGTTCAAGAAGTTCTTTTTTTTTCTTTTTTTTTTTTTTTTATTATTATTATTTTTTTGTGTCAGATAAGTGCTATCATCTTGGTCGAGTTATGATGTTTAAGGTATATGAAACTACAATATGACCTCTAATATGAAGATTTGTTTGGAGGTAGTCCCATTTTTGTGAACTGACAATATTTTATTAGAGTGTCACATTTTTATTTTTATTTTTATTTATTTATTTATTTATTTTTTAACAAGGAGTGTCACTTTAAAACTAATGATAAAATGGCATATTAGCAAAGAAATTCAGCAAAACATGGTAGGGGACAAAAAATTCTTTCTAGTGATATTTAAAATATAAATTACACAAATTGAACTCATGACCAAAACCAATGTATTCGTAATCATTTGTTCAGTCACAAATACAAACTCACCATTACCTTAAAAGCAGTATTTTCACAAAAGTACTTCCATGAGAAACTACCAAAACCTTGCAGCCTATCAAAAGTGTGTGAATACAACTTCTGGCCTACCGTAACACAATTACTTTTTGATAATTTTGTTTTCGAGTACGTGTACATGTATACACATTAAATGTGTAATGTGTGATTACATGTATGATAACTTAAGGATGAATGTTGAACCATTTTTCCTAGAGGAGCTCATAACAGGTCTTACAGGTGCCACCATTGCCCATGTTACCACATGGATAAACAAACCCAAGTCATGTAAAAATTGTTGATCTATTATATCAAAACACAATAAAGAAATGAATAGTTCTTGTAAGCAATCCCAAACACCCCCTTAGAAATTACAACATATAACAAACTAAATATGTCAAAAGATCATAAACTCAAAAGAAATGAAAAAAAGTTGTGGAACTTCACATGCAATATAGCAATTTCCTTAAATGTTCCTTAGCACTCTAAAGCCATGCAACATCTTTCTACTTAACATTATTGCTCCATAAAAGAGAAGTATAATTCTTGTCCAGAACCTATATACACATTAGAATTGTCGAATTAGTCATTCTTTATCATAAGGATTTCAACGCTAATGACTTTCTATCAATCTTATGTTTTTTTCTCAAAACTATCACTTTTGACCCATTATGACCCGTAAGTTTATTAGCTTCTGTTTCTTTCATATTAGACTCAAAACTATTTTTAATATGCCCCCAACAATAAGTTGAACATTGGGATATTAATACCACATCGTACTACCTTGTATAACTCTAGATACAATAATATTTGTAAAAATAGTAAAAATCTGAGCAACTGCACTTAAGGTTTGGTGTCCAGATTTCCTTTTAGCCATTTTTTACACTGTCAAATCAGTCTCATTGTCACCAAACTTATACTTAAAAAAAGCGAGCAAAAACATGAAGATTTTGATATAAAAATAACTTCTTGATTCTTTAAAATGCTCAAATTATGATTTTTATAGTAAAACAAACATAATCATCATAGTAGTAATGGTGTCCTTATCATGTACTTGTTGTAGTGTTATCGATTTGTTCCTAAACATGTTTTTGGCACAATTTGGTTGTTGTGTACTGCTAAAAACGGGATGAACCATATAGTCGTTACTCGTTGCATAGCTTGGTCAAAAAAGCATATGTTTTAGGGGGTGTTTGTCTGACAGGTTTTTCGCGACTTCATCGTTTTCTTCACTTTTTCGTCCAAATATGCTCCAAAAGTGCCGATTTCCAGAATTCTCGTCCCAAGTACCTAAAATACAAAAAGAAACGATTTAAGGCAATATTTGATCACATTTACTCGATTTTAGGCTTAAATGACCCCTTAAAAAGGTACCAAGTAAATCCTTTGCAGTAATACAGTTTCTTCATTTTATGTATTTAACCCAAAATTTTGATTATGATAAGAAAGACGTTGAAGGAAAAAATTTTGAATCTGATAAGGAAGATGGTGCAGAAAAAAAGGATATTGGTCGTTTTGCTGATGTGTCAGTTGTTGATGTGGAGAAAAAAGAAACGAAAACCATATTGGTAATTGATTCAGTATATGCTATGATAGAAAACACTAATTTTAAACGAAAACCATTTGAACCTGGCAATAGTACATACTATGATTCTTATGATTCCATAGATCCATATACGCTTAAAAGTATAATGGAGGAGAGCTGTTTTTGTCCTGTTTGTTCAGGAACTTGCAAATGTCCACCTGTAAAATGTGAATGCTCATATTGTTCACCTCCCACGCCATAATTATGTTGAATTTTGAAAGCTTTGTATGTTTATGATTATTATTTTGAATTGCTTACGTATTTTTATCAAGTGCCTTATATAAGTTATAATGAGAATAAAAGACATTTTGTTTATTAATATAAATTAGTTTATAATATTGTTTGGGCATTATAAATTAGTTTATGATATTGTTTGATCATTTATGATAATGTCAACTCGCATCCATATCCTATTTTCGTATATTATTGTCTTATAACAATATTAAAATGAATTTATATATTTTTTAACCTAACACCAATCTAATAAAAAGTAGGGTGAAAGCTGAAAACACGCAATATACTTATTCAAAACACACGATGTACGCAAGGAACTTTCAAAATTGTCATTGTACGCAATTTACTTTCAAATTTAGTGCAATGTACGTAATATGACCTGGAACCAGCAGGTTACCAGGTTTCAAACTTTGAAAATTGACAGGAATGGTCCCTGTGGCTTGCGTTGACTTTCACGGGTCATCCATTGACTTTTTTTATCACTTAGAAAAGTTACAGTAATGGTCCTTATGGTCCCTGTGGCTTCCGTTTTCGTCCGTTTTTTTACGTTTTCTTCCATTTTTTTTACTTTTTCGTCCGTTTTTATACGTTTTCGTTCGTTTTTATACATCATCATCCATTTTTTAGCGTTTTCGTCCGTTTTTTTACGTTTTCGTCCGTTTTTATACGTTTTCTTTCATTTTTATACATTTTCATCCGTTTTCGTCCGTTTTTTTATGTTTTCGTTCGATTTTATACGTTTTCGTTCGTTTTTATACATTCTTATCCGTTTTCGTCCGTAATTACACCTTTTCTTCCGTTTTTGAAAGTTTTTGTCCGTTTTTATACGTTTTCGTCCATTTTTGTACGTTTTCGTTCGTTTTTATACATTTTTATCCGTTTTCGTCGGTAATTACATGTTTTCGTCCCTTTTTTTACGTTTTCGTCCGTAATTATATGTTTTTGAACGTTTTCGTCCATTTTTTATGTTTTTGTTCATTTTTATACGTTTTCGTTCGTTTTTATACATTTTTATCCGTTTTATACATTTTCATCCGTTTTTATCCGTTTTCGTCCGTTTTTATACGTTTTCGTCCATTTTTTTATGTTTTCGTTCGTTTTTATACGTTTTCGTCCATTTTTATCCGTTTTTATACGTTTTCGTCCGTTTTTTTTATGTTTTCGTTCGTTTTTATACATTTTTATCCGTTTTCGTCCGTAATTACACCTTTTCGTCTGTTTTTGAATGTTTCGTCCGTTTTTATACGTTTTCGTCCATTTTTTTAATTTTTCGTTCGTCTTTATACGTTTTCGTTTGTTTTTATACATCATCATCCTTTTTTTAACGTTTTCGTCCATTTTTTTAAGTTTTTGTTCGTTTTTATATATCTTCATCCGTTTTTAACGTTTTCGTCCGTTTTTATACGTTTTCGTTCATTTTTATACATTTTCATCCTTTTTTATCCGTTTTCGTCCGTTTTTATACATTTTTGTCCCTTTTTTATGTTCTCGTCCATTTTTATACGTTTTCGTCTGTTTTTATCAATGTTGCAAAAATCGTGAATCGGTACTGAGGCGGTCCGTGGCCGATTAGCGATTTTTTACCGATTAATCGGCCGATTTTCTTGACTCGACCGATTAATCGGCCGATTACCTTGGAATTCTCTCCAAGTTCCAGGGCCGATTACCTTGGAATCGCCGATTAATCGGCCGATTCGGCCGATTTTTGCAACACTGGTTTTTATACGTTTTTAAACTTATAAAAACGGATGAAAATGTTCAAAAACGGATGAAGATGTATAAAAATGAACGAAAACTTAAAAAAATGGATGAAAACGTTAAAAAAAGGATGATGATGTATAAAAACAAACGAAAACGTGTAAAAACGAATGAAAAATTTAAAAAATTGCCGAAAACGGATAAAAACGGACGAAAAGGTGTAATTACGGACGAAAACGGATATAAATGTATAAAAATGAACGGAAACGTATAAAAACGAACGAAAACGTATAAAAACGGACGAAAACGTATAAAAACGAACGAGAACATATAAAAACGGACGGAAACGTATAAAAACGGACGAAAACTGTTAGGAATATAAATATTCAGTTGAAGGCTCGGTCACCCCAAGCATCTATTTAGCATTCACATAGCTCGTAGGCTTATTTATATTAGCTTAGTATTATTTGTATTAGTATTAATAGTATTAGTCGTATTTATATTTGTAGAGTGGGTCGGGGCTTTCCCCACTGTCAGCTCACTCCATAGCCCACTAGGGGCACCAATATTAGTTAGTATATAAACCCCTTCCCACACTTGGGAAGGGTTGGAACTCTTGTATTATTTCACCTACTAATCTAATAGATCAAGTTTTCCCTTCCATCTCTCTAGCTTTCTCTCACTAACTCCAACCATGAACATCATGTTCTTCCACCATCCAAGACCACCCGATCCACACAATCAATATGGTTATATCCTACAATTGGTATCAAGAGCCATGGTTAGGTTCGATTGATTGTGTGTGCCTAGATTTGTGGTCTCTATTTTATTTGTTTGGTTCGAACTAATTTTTTACTAAATCTGTGTTGCTCAAAATCTGATTTGCTTCGAATCATTTTTCTTTAGGCCATAGGATACGGTGCTTTGCAGTATCAACATTTGGGCTTTTATTTTTCTTTAGGCCATAGGATTTGCTTCGAATCTGCTTTGTGGTCTCAATATTTGGGCTTTTAATATGTATGAACTTGGTGCCTTGTAGTTTAATGTCATATAAACACCACTTTGGTGGACAAGCTCAGTGTGTGGTTTGTATTTTGCTATTCATGTTTGTCCTATCTTTCTCGCTCTAATTTTTTTTCTTTCTTTCGAACATCACTTTGGTTCACTTGTCAACTTGTGGGTTATACGCTTACTGGGTAAGGAATTGGAACTTAGATGTTCATGTTTATTGAAGTTGGGTTGCTTGTTTAAGGAGTTGGTGTGCTCACTTTAATTGTTACATATCTTTGCGGTTTTACAAGTCCAGTTGGTATTCTGCTTCTTGTTTTGCTTGTCAAGATTATTTGAAGTTGAAAGTGTACATTTAAAAAGTGTGTTCTTGGTTGCTGTTTGTGTAAAATGATGGTGTTCATTGATGCGGTTTGTGTCACATGGGATTGGTGTTTGGCTGTTTGCCAAAACTGGAATAATGACAAAACTGGTGATAGTGACATACAGTTTTGCAATGGTGCGGTTTGTGTATATTTTTTGGATAGTAGCCAAAAAGGGAAAAAGACAAAACTGGGGGCTTTGACTGGTCAAACTATGAGGTTTGTCTATGCTGGTTGTCTATGCTGTTTGTCTATTTTGTCTATACTGGTTGTCTATTTTGTCTATGCTGGTTGTCTATGCTGTTTATCTATGATGCGGTTTGTCTATGATGAGGTTTATCTATTTTCATGGATGCGGTTTGTCTATCCGTTCATGGATGCGGTTTGTCTATCCGTTCATAGATGCGGTTTGTCTATCCGTTCATGGATGCGGTTTGTCTAACCTGAACAAAGTGCTGCCATAATTTTAGCTGACCATGCGGTTTGTCTGTCACTCGGTCAAACGGTCAAACTATCAAATTTGGTCAATGAGTTATCGAACATCAAAATGAAAGATTAGAACGAGAAGAAGCAATCACAGAGAAATAATCATTTCACAACACTTTCCTCAAACAATCCAAGAATCCAAATACTGCTTACAACAACAAACTCATTCGGATCAACAACTAATAACAAGACACGAAATCAAATCCATAACCAATACTAGTCTCATCGTCCTCAAAACCACAACCGTACCTAATCTATTCCCATCTCTACACAAGAACAAGACTCAAAACATAAACGTAAACAATTAAATCAAGATCTCAGTCGTTCCTTTCATTCGTGTGGTACAACAAAAACCATAGATCGTTAAAGACCTCATCACAAATGAATGAATCATCTTCATAGATCCATTGTGAAACTAGCTTCGTTTTAATATCCGAATGATATAAAGAAAGATCTATAACAATGATGTTATACACCTTCTATTTATTCGTTTGCAAAAACAAAAATCGAATCAAATACAACCCATAATAATAACCTACCCGAGACCTTCTATAAAGATCGTGTAGCCACTTTAGATCTTGAAGCCGATTTAATTGTAAACCAAAAGGGGGTCTTTGTTGGTTGTGTTTGTGTTTGATCCGGATTGAGGATGATATGGTGATGAGTTCGATTATTAGATCTATTAGGAGATGAGATGGTGACAGTATTCGAGTGATTAGAAGAAGTGATGGGGGCTGGGTGTTGTGTTCTTAGGGTTTGGCATGAAATGGTGTAGGATGGGGGCTGTTAGTTTAAGATAGATGTGTTTAGGGTAAATGGGCGTTTAGGGTTATAAGCATTATATACCCGTGTGATTAGGGTTTGGATATTGGATTAGTGTTTTTGGGCTTTTGATATTACTAGATCCAAATAAAATGCTTTAACCAGTTTTAAATTGGATTTAGTGATTTTTGGGCGGTTAATGGACCAAGTTTGAGCGTATATTGAAACAGGCTTATGAACAAGTTATAGAAACTGTTATCCAAATTCTTTTTCTTCAAAATATTGGATACAAGTTTTCTTCAAAATATTGGTATTGAACGTTTCACGAGGATACACATGTCACGGCAAGTATTTGGGTTTATGAATATCAACGTTGTTTCAGAGTTGTGAATTTGGCAGCATTGTCCTATTGGTGTCCACAATCTGAGTGAACCTCAATTTAATCTTTGCAATTTGAGTTATAGCTGACAAATAACAATTTGTTTAAATTGCGATTTGTCAAGTTGCGTTTTGACTTGTTGCGACTTGACTGATAGCGATTTGACCAGTTGCGATTGGACGTTGCGAGTTGACACTTGCGATTTGACTAATTGTGATTTGGTTGATTGCAATCTGACTTGTTGCAAGTTGACAATCAGTGGCTTGACTTGTTGCGATTTGATCAAGTTGAGATTTGACTTCTTTGACTTGAATTTTAAAGATTAGTATTGCAATTCACTCTTATTGATTTCACGGTTTCTCTTGTTGATTTTAGAAAATCCCGCGAAAGATTCGATTTCTCGGTTTAAATCACAAGAGCTGTAAAATCCCGTGAAATTAATATTGGACAAGTAGGCTGGACTTGGATGTAGACATAATGAAACTTACGGGGTTTGACTATTTTTTCGGGATAAGTTTGTGCTTCAAGATCGGCAGGAATTGGGAAATTATGGTAACTTGGTTGGTTTGTTAATTCACGGGTTGGTGTACTTAGTGTCTCAAACATCTCGGGGTGGATGGATGCACGATGTTTGATGACCCTTGCTCGAGCGTATTTAAGGTGATTAGACTTGGATGTTCAAGAAGTGGATATATACAATAAAGGATGGAAGGTTGGGTATATATCACTACCTATATTTAAAGGAGTTATGTTGTTGTGCTCAATATAGGTTCTAAATCACAAATTTAGTGCAAGTATAAGTCGCGAATTTGTCTTTTATCAAGCTTCATCAAGAGATCGTTGTTTCTCAAGCTTCTAATGGGATTGCAGTACAAGATCTTCTCAAGAGCTGGTCACACTTAAAGACAGGAGGTGATGTGTTTAGATACGTGTTTTAACCTTTTACTCACTTTAAAGTTATATGCATTTCATCAAGCGGTTTTGGCATATTACGAGCTTCAATGAATTGTTAATCTACTAAACCATTGATGAGGAGGAAAGCAAGGGGTTACTACAAGAGAGTCTTAATCACCATCTTCGTTGCAGTAGTTTCATTTGTCTCTTTCCATGTTTTTTGCCTGTCAAATTCACGATCATCACAGACTCTTAACTTTGGCAAAAAGGTCATTTCATGTCCTTTTTGAGGGGGAGAATTAGCGCGTGTTTCCTAGCAGTTCTGCCTCCAGCAGTTTGAATATTAGCGGTTCCAGTTTCAGTGGTTTGGGTCTTAGCTAATTGCCTAAGATTTCAGCGGTTTGATACTTACTGTTGTGCAGTTTGTTCTTGAATTTATTTCTCGGTTAGATCTCAAGAACTGTAAAATCCTGTACACAGTACGACAACTATTCCATGCACTGCATCTGATAACATCCAAGCAGCTGGGTCAGACAGCTATGCTTGAAAGGACTGACTATGAGTCATGAGCACTGCTGAGAATTAGCGCATGTTTCTTCTCCTTTGGCTAGTCAACAGCACAAGATGATCACGAAGTTCATTTGGTATTCCTCATTTGAAATTGAAGCTGAATTTCACGAAGGCGTCTACTTATTTTATCTTGAAGTCGGGGTTGGTTGGATGCATGACCTTCAATGATAACTTGCTCGTGCTCAAAATTTAAGTTGAAGACTTGGGTTATCTAGTTACCAGCAGTCGGGGTAACTATCACTTAAGAGTTATTGGAGTACTCAGTGTCACACGTCAATGACGATGTCGATAATCGCAAGAGGTGTTAATGTCTCATACTTTGGTTGGGTATTGAGCACTTAGAGATTTGCTTGGAGCATTAATTCTCTACACCGTTCTTCCAACATTAGTGCAAGCTTAAGTAACAAATTTGGGGACTTCTACTTCAGTTTTCAGTATTGGTGTATCGGGTTTCCTTCATCAAGTGGTCATAATCTGTGTACAAGGTTGGTTAGTTGGACAAAGGTTTTAAAAGTTGTGATGTGATCTGTAATTCTCACAAGATATTCTTAACCCAAACTGATGTTCACCAAAATCAAATCAGTCATGCCACATTCAATCTGTTACTGTCTCACGGTTTCTTCTTGGTTTTGTAAAATCCCGCGAAAGAACTTATTTCTCGGTTTAAATCATAGATTTGTAAAATCCCGTGATGATGTGCTATGCACTCTTGACCATGATCGGGTTAAAACCATTATCAAAGTTCAGCTATAACATCACAAATGGCTGGATCGAGGCATTTAATCGACAAGATGTGACTACGGGGTTAGTTCGGTATTATTTATTTGAGGCTGAAGTGAAATTTCATGGGTGCGTATACTTAGTATCTGAGGATATCGGGGAGGTTGGATGAAGATTCTTCGAGATCCTTGTTCGAGCTTTCAACATTTACAATGACGAGGACTTGGATATCTAGTTATTTTTTCTTTCTCTCTATTGCAAAATAACTATCACTTTAAGGAGTCACGTTGTAGTGCTCAGTGTCACACGAAGTTGTGGATATCCAAGAGGTGATGTACGTCTTATACTTGATGGTTGGTTGGTTGAAGAGTATAGAGTACTTAGGGATTCGATGTTGCACGAAGTCTCTACACCGCTCTTTGTCTCGCATTAGTACAAGTTTAAGTCACAAGTTCGGGTTATATTACTTCAGTCTCAAGTTCATCATGTTGGGTTTTTCTCCATCAGTGGTCACGACATCAAGCCGAAAAAATGATAATGGGGTTGGTAACGAGTTAGATGAGAAAAGTAGTAAAGAGAGAGAAATGACGTTTGAACACATCAGTTATTATGATGTCTGTACACTTCAGTGCAGGCCTCGTTCTTCAAAGAAAAGAAAAGTGTACGCTTGAGTGCACTTTATCTTCAAAAGAAGAGGAATCTTCTTATTTATGGCTAGTCTCATCAACAAGTTTCATGCTCTTTCCGTGCTTATTCAGTCTTCAAGTGGATCGGCGCACATTGGAGTATATTCTTTTATTCACGTATTCAACCAAAAATGGCAGTTGACAAGCATATGCAATTTTTGAGGGGGGGGGGAAGGGTGAATAAACAACATGTCAGTCTTCAAGAACCGTCAAGTGGAGCTACTTACCGTTGATGGTATTCATATTCACTAGTTCAATCATCAAAAATTGCAGTTGGCAGGCATATGCAATTTTTGAGGGGGGGAAAGGGTGAATATTAATCTACATGTTGGTTGATGATTGAGAAATGGTCATACGACTCCTGAATACGTCAGGTCAGGAGTCGTGCAAACCATGTTTCTCCAACACTACTTCTTCCGTCTATCAAGGTGTTGAAGAACATGGTCATGAAATGCTAATCTATATATTCTCACGGACTGGTTCAATCAGCAACAAAGGGTTTCTAGTCAATGCTTCATGTATACGTCATTAGGCTACATGTACACAACATGATGATGATTCCGATTAATCGTAACCATCATGGGGGAGAGAAATGTGTACACCAAGGATACACAATAGGTTTACGTGATCGGGCTTAATCATTTATTCCGGTGTTGATAACCGCAGAGATGATCAGTGGTTCAACTTGTTACCTTGGTATTAACGTTTCACTGTTACGTCATGGGCTGATTAATCGTAACCATCAGGGGAGAGAGAATGTGTACATCAAGGACGCACAACAGGTTCACGTGATCAGGGCTTAATATCCAAGGATGGATACATACTATAGATGATCAGTGGTTCAACTTGTTACTTTGGTGTTATACTTAAGACTGAAGAAGGTCGAGTCGTCAGTCTACTCTTCATTCTCTGTTGGGTGTTATCATCTCATGTGTATGCTGCGGGCTGATGGGTTATATGTAAGGTTACTGGAAGGCATTTGGTGAGATGAAGATGATTGGTATTCTGTTCCTCCACATTGGGCAATCTTGAAGAAGGTCGAGTCTACAGTCTTCTCTACATTCAAAAATGTTGAGTTCTTTTCTTACAACTTGATATTTAACTTAATCCCATGACAGTTCTTGTTTGATGAGTTGTGGAGTTAAGTTAGGTTCAAGTTGTTCTGTAGTTTAAGGTTAGGTCCAACTTGATTTTAACCTAATCTCATGACAGTTCTTGTTTGATGAGTTGTGGGGTTAAGCTAGATTTCAGTTGAGGCTCAACTTAAACTATCAAAAAGATGCCTAAGGTTTTTGACGGCGTTACTCAAGGACGGGAGTGTTAGAAGACTAAAGACGGCATGCATTTGGTTATCAAAAGACTTCTTCATATTATGGGCGTTCATCCAAAGTCTTCTTCCTATTATGGGTGTTCATCAGAAAGGTTGTCAGATTGGGGGAGAGCACTAATTAGGGGAGAGTGAAAAGCCAGAATCAATCCCTGATTAAAAGTGCTCACATTGCTCTTCAGCAAGTCAAGTGATGAATGCGGAGAAGATTCAGAATGCTGAGGAGTAATGGTTTCTGGTTCGTATCCTTGTATATATATACTTGTTCATATCTTATACCATATTGTAAATAGAGAAACGTAAAACCAGAAAAACCATAAAAATTGAAAAATAGAAAATACCAAAAATAGTTTCACCTAGGCATGTCTTCTGTTTATCGATAACATTTACGGACTTAGAAATGTCATTCAATAATGGCACGGGTCTTTAAATGAAGCTCGAGCAGAAGTTAAAATGGATTGTTAAAACATGTCTAAATGGCTTGCTATTACTTTAGATAGCAACCCGCGCTTCAAAATGGGGAAAGCACGTCGCCAAAAAGACGGCTGTTCCTCCAACTGGGTGATGTTCACCTGGGCATGGATTACTTTATATCCATGTTTCTTCGATCTGATGTACGTTTCAGTGCATCATTTCTTGATTAAGAAGAGAAGTCTTCTTTGTATACAAATAGTTTTCATTCTACGATTCTTCTGAAAATTATTTGTGAGACACTTGGTGAATATGTGTTGTATGAAATTTGTTTATACTTGGATTATGCATAAAATTTGTCACTCAATCAACGACCACGAATCTTTAACTTGAATACGGGTAATTGATTGAGGGGGAGAGTGAATTCAAATTTTATATCATCAAACGGGTTTCTTGATTAATTCATGATTCTTAGAAAAGGTTTTGCAGTTAATGGGGTATTGGTTGAAGAGGAAATTGATTAAATACATCAAATGATCAAGTGTGTTAGTTGCTAGAAAGTTTAGGACATTATGTGCAATTTGCTTATAGTATCCTAGCTTCATATAACTAGAAGGTTCATTTGTATCTCTTTGGAATCCTCGTTTAATCCCCTAGATACATTAACACTCAAAATCTGAAAGAAGTTAGAAACCCTATGTGTTTGATGTTCTTGAATGCTCCACTGACATTTGTATGATCTAAGTGAATGAGTCTCAAATGTTGCTTGTCGATTGCTGCTTAATTGTTGTTAATATTGTGCATATGTTCTCAGGATTCGCTTAGGTATATAGCTATCATGATAGAATCATGTTCCTAAGATCCTGAATTGAATATTGAAATCTGTGTGAATTGCCATGCTCATGATTGCTACTTGCTCTTCATGCTAGATAGTAGTTTGACGTATTTCCTGACTATGGTTTGATTAAATGAATTTGGTATTATAATGTGGCAAGCTGCTGAAGGGTAGCTATTAAGGAATAGTGTATCTGTATGTATGTATATCTGTGTTGATATTCTTATGCAGATTCCATAGCCAAAATGAATGTGCCAGTTCCCATTCTAACCATTTGATCAGACGTTCAAACTCTATTGATTGGCTCAGAATTCACCACGACAACAACATCGGCAGCAACAACAACAACAACACCTTCACCTCCACCACCATCATTTCAACAAAGAAGTACTTACTCAGATCTCGCCAAGTGGGGATCGACAATACTTGAGAAGATTTGTTGGTGGATGGATAATCGATGTTGACCACTGACTCACTCAGAAAAGTGGGTGATTACATCATCTGCACAAAAAGGTCAATATCATTTGTGTCATAAATATCTTGTGCATATAAAGCAGTGAATCTCCCTCTTAGATTAAGGGGGAGCTCAGTATGTTCTTATCATCAGAATATATTAAATCGGACACATTTTCTCCCACATTTTATAACTTATTTAAATCAATTGGGATCACAAATCTCAAAAGGTTTGAAATTTTTGATCGGGGGAGAGAATGTGATTTAAATATGAAACCTGATGAAAATGTGATGTTTTGGACTTAAACGTTAGGCTCTCCCATATGTGCTAAACTCTTTCGTATATCGATGCACATATTGAGGGGGAGCAAATGAACAAAAAGGATTTGGCATAGCATGAGATCGTGACTCAGACTTAACCAATGAATTGACGATAGCTAAAGTCAGTAGTCGAAAGGACATGTCCTGGACGGGTAATAATTTCAAGCCAGTTTATCTGGTGATGTAAGCGTGTCTCGCAAAGGACGTGTCTGAGTAGAATGTACCGATTTCGAGCGATCTTCCTTGAATGTGATCTGGACGGGTAATGATTTCAAGCTAGTTTACTAGTGATGTAAGCGTGTCTCGCGATGATCATGCTCTTGGAAAATCAATCAATTCAAAAGTGCGAGCTTCACCTGACATGTGCAAATTTATAAAACAATCATTTGAGCACATGTTGAGGGGGAGCATTTGAAAAATATAAAACTCTCAAGTGTTTGCAAAAATGTGTTTCAGAATCATGAACACTTTGAGAGATTTTTCAAAAACTTGGTTTGGCAATCGTGGATGAATACCAGAGACCGACCATTTTAATTAATGCATGGAGTTATAAGGATGGTTAGGTTAGGCTCCAGTTCCCAAGATCCCGCCAGAGCCAGAGGGATCTACCCAGGGACAATCCACTAGTTAGTGTAGAAGTCCTTAGGTATGATTTAAAAAAAAGGGGAGAAAAGTGGATAAGGGAAAAGTGCCGACTGAGATGGAGCTAGTACTGGAACAAACCCAACAAGGTATTACTAATGAAGTCTCGGTAAGCACTGAAGGGGTTGAAGAATGGAAAAGAATTGTAAAGATAAAGGGTGAAAAAAAAGAAGCCCTCCTTACACTTTAGGCAGAAACCGGGTCAATACATATGCTGTCAGAATTACTTAGTTGATTGCTGACATTGAAGACAAAGTATCATTGACCCAGTGATACGCTGCACAACCCTCCCTAGCCACTCAAGGTCCCTCAAAGGATTCTTGTTTCAATTGTCACGGAGTTCAATACATTTCTATCGTCTCTCTCACTCCGAGTTAGATGATATTGAAAAGGTGGCAGTTCTCTCCAGCCTCCGCTCACTAAATCAAAATGCACTATAGAGTCTACAGCCACGAGATTCATAATAAGATCTCATAGGAACACGGATTATTTCTACACTGGTTGTTCATCATTAAGGACACCAGTTGTAAACTTATGAGTCCTACGCAGATCTTAGTAATCTGCCAGAACATTCATGAGAGACTTTACAAATGTAATTCTCAATGATTGAATGGAAATTCCTGCCAGGGTCAACATCAAGCAGCCCTGAAAGCAGGTCACTTCGGTAATTCCTCGTGGATTACGCTTAGTGGTCGCGGCGGTTTCAAACGGTCTACAGTCGTGGAGTGATCTCCAGCGACTCACCTAATCGTTGAAATGCTACGGCATAGTCTTAAAAAGCCCTCTGTGGGTTTTCGATTAGGAACGGTCTGGGTAAGGATTAGAGAAAGTTTTCACACTATGCTGTTAACAATCTCGAAGTCCGAACCTGTAAGTACCGGACGTTTTATTGCTAACTGTCGTATGCAGGAACTTCTGGCGGTTGTAGCTGTTGGATGCTGTAGCTGGTTGCAGAAAAGATGCCAATCCTCTACCACATGTTCACACTACATCATCATTGTAATTCAACAAAGTCATGATCAACCAAAAAGACCTTTAACACGGCTTCTGCAAACTCTGATGCTAAAGATCATGACACCAAATAGTGTGAGCATGTCGGCTCAAAGATTTACACATCGCATGGAAACATACTACTGAAAGATGGCTTGAAGATACATGTTGGATGATATTTTCGAAGAATACTCAGAGTCATCCAAGACAAAGGAAAAGTCATCAAATCATTACTGCTGAAGGCACAAAGACTAAAGACTTTGAAGAATCAAAGACTACGAGCTATAAAGACAAGTTCAGAAGAAAGAATGCTAGAATTCAAATTATTATTTCCGGGGTGACCTCCCTTAGGGGGAGATTGTTAGGAATATAAATATTCAGATGAAGGCTCGGTCACCCCGAGCATCTATTTAGCATTCACATAGCTCGTAGGCTTATTTATATTAGCTTAGTATTATTAGTATTAGTATTAATAGTATTAGTCGTATTTATATTTGTGGAGTGGGTCGGGGCTTTCCCCACTGTCAGCTCACTCCACAGCCCACTAGGGGCACCAATATTAGTTAGTATATAAACCCCTTCCCACACTTGGGAAGGGTATTATTTCACCTACTAATCTAATAGATCAAGTTTTCCCTTCCATCTCTCTAGCTTTCTCTCACTAACTCCAACCATGAACATCATGTTCTTCCACCATCCAAGACCACCCGATCCACACAATCAATAAGGTTATATCCTACAAAAACGGATAAAAACGGACGAAAACGTATAAAAACGAACGAAAACATAAAAAAATGGACGAAAACGGATAAAAACGGATGAAAATGTATAAAAATGAACGAAAACGTATAAAAACGGACGAAAACGTTAAAAAACGGATGAAGATGTATAAAAACGAACGAAAACTTAAAAAAACGGACGAAAACGTTAAAAAAAGGATGATGATGTATAAAAACAAACGAAAACGTATAAAAACGAACGAAAAATTAAAAAAAAATGATGAAAACGGATAAAAACGGACTAAAACATAAAAAAATGGACGAAAACGTATAAAAACGGACGAAAACGGATAAAAACGGACGAAAACGTATAAAAACGAACGAAAACATAAAAAAATGGACGAAAACGTATAAAAACGGACGAAAACGGATAAAAACGGATGAAAATGTATAAAAATGAACGAAAACGTATAAAAACGGACGAAAACGTTAAAAAACGGATGAAGATGTATAAAAACAAACGAAAACTTAAAAAAAACGGACGAAAACGTTAAAAAAAGGATGATGATGTATAAAAACAAACGAAAACGTATAAAAACGAACGAAAAATTAAAAAAATTGACGAAAACGTATAAAAACGGACGAAAAGGTGTAATTACGGACGAAAACGGATATAAATGTATAAAAACGAACGAAAACGTATAAAAACGAACGAAAACATAAAAAAACGGACGAAAACGGATAAAAACGGACGAAAACGTATAAAAACGAACGAAAACGTATAAAAACGGACGAAAACGGATAAAAACGGACGAAAAATTAAAAAAATGAAAGAAAACGTAAAAAAACGGACGAAAATGGAAGCCACAGGGACCATAAGGACCATTACTGTAACTTTTCTAAGTGATAAAAAAGTCAAGGGATGACCGGTGAAAGTCAACGCAAGCCACATGGACCATTCCTGTCAATTTTCAAAGTTTGAAACCTGGTAACCTGCTGGTTCCAGGTCATATTACGTACATTGCACCAAATTTGAAAGTAAATTGCGTACAATGACAATTTTGAAAGTTCCTTGCGTACATCGTGTGTTTTGAATAAATATATTGCGTGTTTTCAGCTTTCACCCTAAAAAGTAAACCCAAACCCCGTGCGTGCACGGGGATCTAAAACTAGTTGTATATATGTGTAAAGGCTTTAAGTAACAATCACCTTGGTCAAAATGATTGAGTTTAACATAAAGATTTCAACTGTTATGGAAGTCATATACGTGGTAGAAAATAATATATAATCATTGTGCAAAAATCTCACATGCAGTTCACTGTTAAGGTAGCAAAAAGGAGAACAATTTGCAAATGTATAGTATTTGTGAGTTTATTAGCTACATTTTAATTCACTTTTGGTTTAACAAACTTTTAACGTTATTCTTAGATTTGTTCCCTCAATGATAGAACATAAGAGAATCGGGAAACAAATTTAGAAAAGAAACATATATTTAATTTAAAAAATGTACAATATATTATCCCAATCGTCATAATATGAAGTAAGGTAAGGCTACTAGGCAAGGTGGTGATGGTTTCACCAAATGGCCCACCTCACGCTTGATTCTCCTTGCCCTTCACCATTTGCTTCACCATTCGCACACAATTCAAGACAAGTTATGGTGATCTGATCACCAATTAAAAAGAAAAAAAATGGGCCCCATTTATTATTTTTTATTTGTGTGTGAGTGTGTGTGGGGTATTTTAGTGGGGTATATTTTTATAAAGTGGGTATTTAATGAAAGGTGAAGTTAGAGGTAACTTTGACTACTAAATGGTGAAGTGAAGTGAGAGGAGAAAGAAAGCTAAGGTGGCGCTGAGGTGTCAGGTGAAAAAACCCTCCCCTTGCCTACCAGCCTAACCTCCGGTGTTGAGTATCTTTTGGAGAGTTGCTAAGATGTGTCATTTCAAAACCAGCGTGACTTTTGAAATGCGGGTTGTGATTGTATCGGAAATGTGCCATTTCATGATATGTGTGATTATAAAGAGGCTTTACGCGATGACTAAAGTATTGATTATGGATATGTGATTCACAGTTATTGTGATTAATTTATATATTTGTTCAACATATGTTTACTATTTTATTTTTTTATTAAATGTTAAAGAGAAGACATTAGGTAAAAATGACCAAAGCTATTGTTAGGCATTTCATAAACTAAAATTTTGTTGAACACATTATAAGTTTATAACCAATGTGGATACATATCAAATACAACATACTCCCTCCGTCCCACTAAAAGTGTCCTACTTTGAATTTTCAAAGTCTTTGTTTTTCAACTTTGACTGTAAATATTTTTGTTTGTGTTATATAATACTTGATGAAAGTTATATGAATTGATTTAGTTTTAGATGTGTTTTCATTGGGTATACTTTTCATCAAGTATTATATAACAAAAAAATATATATTTAAGGTCAAAATTTAAAACAAGAGACTTTGAAAATTCAAAATAAGACACTTTGACTGGGACGGAGGGAGTATATGTCAAAGATAACAGTTGAAATGTTTGTGTGCCATATCAAGTGCATTCTAAATACCTATCTAGGGTCTATCTCAGATATTGAAACGTTATTTATCGAAAGTTGGGACCCTGATGAGCTATACACTTGAAGTGGCATTTGAGGATGAGTGTGACTATTAAAAAATATGGGTTGTGATGGTACCGGGAAAGTGACAGAGAAGCTATTAAGCACAGAAACGATTGAAGCCATTGTTGGCCTATCATTAACATTTTGTTGAACGCATAATAACCCTATGTGGATACTTCGCATGATGTCAGGCAATGAGCCAACTCCTGCATTCATTAAGGGATCTATAATTCTTGAGGATGTACCATCCTTCCAACATTTCCAAGCCTAGAAGAGAACAAAGAATATATTTTTATTAATATACTGTCACTTAATTATAGTACGATAATTAGGATTTCATCGTATAGAGCGGAACACATGCTTACAAAGGTTAGGAAGTAATCACCGCTCTCTTCATTATGAAAATATTGGTTCTTTTGACCCATTATGATCTCTAAAACT
Organism: Artemisia tridentata subsp. tridentata; assembly: GCA_021014915.2. NCBI lineage: Eukaryota > Viridiplantae > Streptophyta > Magnoliopsida > Asterales > Asteraceae > Artemisia > Artemisia tridentata. The sequence goes on along the minus strand of CP139509.1, from coordinate 494,231,209 downwards.
AACACTCCGAAGCTAAAGACATCTGACTTTACTGAGAATTGGCCCTGCATGGCATACTCGGGTGCCATATAACCACTGTAAACGGAAAACAACAACAATATTACACAATGATAACCTTATAGCTATGTAGTAGTTAGTACTAGAAATAGTTATAGATAGCAAGTAAGAATATATGTAGATAAGAATATAAGATAAAATGGTTCAAGCCTCCAAATTAAGCTCGCATGTGAAATTTGATCCCACGAGTAGAATTTTGATACATTCGATTTAGTTGGGGTTCGGTAAAAGGTTGAAATTTCACTTTTTAAAGGTCATATTTTTTCGCGATCTGCCGTTAAAAAATATAAGAATAAAAATTATATCCATCTTTTGCAACAAAAAATGAATGGCGAGTCACCCGTCATAGAAAGTTATGTTGAAACTTTACTTTTAGATGATGAGAATTGGGTTGCAAAACGATAGTAATTTAATTGGCTATTTTTCGCAATGAAGTGCTGGTGAAGCTGTACCTTTTGTAGTTTTTGTTGAGGATATATAAGTAAGACACTTTATGAGAACAAAAATGGCAAATTGATGAGTTGACCAAGCGTATGTTACCCCTAGGAGGACGTACGAGCCCTTAAGTGATGTGATGTACGCACTCTAACCAAAGTATCCCATGACTATTTCTGACCCTTTCCCTTGCCACCCAAAATGTGACCTAGTGCATTTTGAACCATAGACTTCTTGTGAGGAGGTCAAGTGCCTTATCACTAGTCCATTTGAACACTAGACCTCTCACTTTTATTATAAATTCTTCTAATGATCGAATTTATCCAAAGAAAGAATACTTACTAGGTTCCAACAATTCGACTTGTGTCACCTTGAGTTTCCTCGGGTGTAAACAATCTTGCCATTCCAAAATCTGCAATTTTGGGGTTCAATTCTGCATCTAACAAAACATTACTAGCTTTCATATCACGATGAATTATCCTTAGACGAGAGTCTTCATGAAGATATAGGAGTCCCTTGGCAATGCCCATGATAATCTTATATCGCATTTGCCAGTCAAGACTTGCGCGTTTTGTTGGATCTGTAAGCAAGCACCATCAAGAGTTGGGTTTTGGAAAAAAAATATACACTTTTAACTAGGACTAAAACACAATTTAGTTAAAAGGTGTCGGTTAATTGACCAAAGTCAAGAGTAGATGCAAATTTAGGCGATCTAATTTAATTTTTTAAAATCATAGATGTATATATAGGGGTTCTAATTAACTTGCTAGGGTGGATCATATATCACGTAGTTGCTGAATAATTTTCTTCATCCCAAACGTTGTTAGTTGAAAAGCTGGATGATCACAAAAGTAAGTCGATTTTACAATACAAATGTCTATGATGGGAAATACAAATGAATTTACCAACTCAATACCTACAAAGAGTCACTAGAACTAGTCTGATTAGGCACTAAACAACATTAAAAATATATAGTGACACCATAGATAGTTTAATTTGGTAAATCGAGTTGCTTTTGTGACACAAAAATATAGTTGCGAAGTGGCTGATGCTATATGCATATTATGTTAAGCATATAAAATGTCATATATCTAGTTATATGTTTTCTGTGATTCATCTTGTGGAATTGCAACGATCAATGCACACTCGATATAACTTACCGAATATAAAATGGTCAAGGCTTCCGTTTGGCAAAAACTCATAAATGAGGAGCCTTTCTCTCCCTTCTAAGCTGAATCCACTCAACCTTACCAAATTACGATGTTGAAGCTTTGCCAGCAGCAAGACCTCGTTTTTAAATTCTAGGTCACCTTGCCCAGAATCTCTTGCTAGCCTTTTTACTGCTATTTCACGTCCATCACCAAGCACACCCTAATATCAAATAATGATATATACTCTTAGGTAATATCAAATTTTATATTTGTTTCTAAATAGCTAATAATATTAGTTTCTTTATACCTTGTAAACTGCACCAAATCCGCCGCTTCCGAGTTTATTATCTTCAGAAAAACCATTTGTTGCTGCTCTCACTATATTAAAGCTGTATTTCAAAGATTCCGCAGTTCCAATGTCTGCACTTTCATCTAGTAGAGAGAGAGGCGGCGAGTAGGGAGAAAGAGATTTAGAAGTGCCTTAATTGCAGTTTAGAGTATCAACAATTATTGGGTATGTATCATAAAGCCACGTATTTATATATTTTTGTGATAACTATTAAGTTTATGTTATCTTACCTTCATTTTCAGTTGCCATTTGAATATTCTTATTCCTCTTTCTTATGATAAAACTGATGGAAGCAACTAGTATGATGGAACTAACTAGCACGGCAACAATAACTATAATCATCTTTCTTCTTGTTTTGGGACCTGCACAAAGGAAAGAGCCACAAAAGAGAAGTTATGTATGTTTGCATTTTTAAATGGCATGTTCAATAAAATGCTTCTGTTTAAAAAAATAGTACATACTTTCACTAAGATTTGGGACTTAACTAGATATCATAGCCAAATTCATTAGACTATAAGAAACACACCGGTGAGAATGACATGAACATAATAGCTCATCACACTATAACGGGAAAAGAAATCTCATTCAACATGATCAAATGCCTTGTTGAGGTCGATCTTTAAAGCCACAAGTCTTTATTTATTTATTTATTTATTTATTTTATATTTTTTTTATTTTGGATAAATCAAAAGCTTTGTTAGCAACTACCATTGGGTAAAGGGTTACCCAATAAAATATATTAATCACAAAAAAATTAAGTACAATATAATGTGGTTAAGATACCACATTAAGCTCAAGCAAACGACTATTAAATCGTTTGTGACATGCCAATGATAAGAACATTAGCTACAAACTACCATGCATTCTTGAATAATTCGGAGAGTGATAAAAGGCACACAGAGTGTCTTCCCTTCTCAAACCTATGTGAACGTCGACATTCTATCAAACAATAACAATCCTTTATGTTACATTTTTTTTTGTTTATAACGTATTTATTGCCATAGTCACAACTGCTCTCTTTATTCTCAACTTCTTTTCTCTAACCATACAATATTTTTCTTTTAGCTTGCCGAAATCGTTATAAAGAAAAGTAGCAATCTCATATCTACCTTGAAAATTTCATATGGGAAGTTTCATATGGGGGTTTTAGGGGGTTGAAAGGGTTCTATAATGAAAAGTGGCAATTTCATATCTACCTTGAAAATTTCATATCGGAAGTTTCATATGAGTGTTTTAGGGGGTAAAGAAAGGTTCCTATAATGAAAAGTGGTGCTTCATTATGTATAACGCAATTGTCCATTCCCTAACATTAGTCACCAAATTGATGGTAATAAAATTCATTACCATTTAAAGCCTTCTATCGCCTTCTATCGACAGTTTTTTTTCTCCGACTACCCACTCCTCCTACATTCATGGCCTTTTAATTATGTTTTTGAATAATCTAACATATTTTAATATTTATTTATATATAAATAAGATATTTACCCATTATATTCCTTAGTATATACCCATTGTATTTCCCTTTCCCATTCCTTTATTTGAGCCAAGCACACCCTTGACTTGTAACTTTTATGTCATATTGCTAAAACGAGAGTATCCACAATGGCTGTTCATAAAAAGGTCTAAAATCTTTTGAAAAAGTCTATAATTTTGTGAACCATAATGAGAAACCATTTCAATTCTACGTGGAATGAAAAGGTCTAAGATCTTGAAGAGGTCTAAATTATTTCATAATTTTATTATTTATTTATTTATTTATTTATTTATTATTAAATTATTTTTTATTATTATTATATTTTTTTGAAAATGTTACTTGTGTTTTATGATATGGAAAACTTTATGTATAGGTTATAGTAGAGATAGGTCTATAATATGAAAATGTTTATAACTTAGTTATGTATTAATTTTATAAACTTTTTCATAAAAGTTCATCATAGTGGATGGCCTGAAGACACCGAATCATGTTTTGCCGTTTTTGCTCTTTTGCACCCGCTACACACATATTTCTAACATATTTCCATATTTACCCAACTCAAAAAGGTTCCGAGACCCATTAGGATTCTTATGTCTTGTGCAGTCTATTTACAGTTGCTGAATATTAAATATTAACCTATGGGGTTTCAATATTTAACATATTGATCCAGCCAATTTACTGGATATTAGAATAGCTATAGGATTTTCCTTGTGACGGAGAAATAATGGATGATTGATTGAATTTAATTATTCTCACTATCACATAAAAAAGGGTTTTAGTGCGGGTCCAAACCGTGCTAAATAGCGTACCAAAAAATGAGACGTCTTTTGGTGCGAATCTTGAACCGTACCTAAAATATGCTCTTTTGTGGTTAGAGTTGTGATGCTCATTTTTTGGGATCTGATTTCTAATTGTAGAAGAAACTATAGGTGCTTGTGAAAGATTTTATAAGAGCAATCAGCTGATTCACAACCATTGATGTCTTTATCAAGAAAAAAAAACTATGATAAGTCTTATAGTAGTTATGTGCACCACTCAGGTTACAATTGCGAAAAAATCAACAGCCTAAGTGGAGGTTATAATCGATTTCCTGTGGGTTTATAGTGCATCTGATATACCATATAGCACTCACAGATATACCATATAAATTCTAACATATGAAAATTCTAAATTGCAACGTTTATGACCAATATAAATTTTAACTATATCACAAAAACGCAGTTACATGAAAATTGATCGGTTTAAAGTATGACCAATATACCAAGATGATTAAGACGATTTCAGATGCTACGCCTATATAAAACCAAAATAGAATTTTTACCTGGTGGTGGTGATGACGGCACTAGTGGTTGGGGGATAACAAGAGTACTGCCGTTAAAAAACTTATAAGTCTGGTACCGAAAATTACACATGGGAAGATAAGTTCTCCCTCCATTTCTCTCGCTATACGAATACATATAATAACTGATTCTGCCGCCCAAACAATCATGACACTGCTGGTTTGATAAATCTGGAGTACACTGTACAAGAGCAAAGATCGTTGTACCATCAGGTACAGTTATGTTTCCAGATGCAAATTTCCGTAATTCACCGCCCGAAGATGCGTTGCCTATCAGCCGAGTAAACAATGTACGAAGACCAGCATTGAACCGATCAGGGTCAGACACATTAGCTTTATTAACGAATAACACAATAGACTCTGCTTGATTGCTTCTTAATATAGCAGTTGAATTAGAATATTTCAACATACACTTATCATAGTATCCTATTGGAGACTTTTGGTTTGGGCAGATTTGTTGCAACTTAGAAATGGAGTCTTCGACACAAGACCGACACAGATCCTGATCCACATCACCTCGGCAAAGAGCGACAGTGTAAATAGTTTCACCGCCAGCATTACTGCTACTTGTGTAGAAACCATTGCCATTGCCTCTGATAGCTGGTAGCACGTAGAGCGTTTGGTTGAGAATATTTTGGTATGTACTACCTATGGTATAGTTACCTCCATTATTATAACAGTCATAGAAAACGAAATCCGGCTGAGCTATGGTGATGGAACTGATTAAGTATGCGAAAATAAAAGATATGCATAACAGCAGTTTTCCGACTACTATGAACATATTTTGTTGTGATAGGGGTGGGACGAGATCGAAGTTTGTATGGAGCTTGAACACTTATTAAGGCAGAATAAGTCTGGTTATTTCTCTTCTGGTCCCCTCGTTTACTAATGCAATACTACTTTTCAACACGAAGAAACTACTTTTCAACACGAAACTGTGGAAGAAAATATCTGATTTAATTATTCGGAAATGTCAAATCATGTAGTGATATCTACTTTCGAAATAACTACTTTTCAACACGAAATCTCGAAATAATTTTGTTGTTTAAAGAAACATACAAATTCAAAAAATAAAAGTGGCGGAATTTTAGTAAGTATATCAGTAATTCATCTGAGCTATAGTATGGGATCGGTAATACCCGACAAGACACAAAAATAAACGGGTCACTTGTGGGGCTCAATGGGTTAGGCTCGGAAATGACTTAACACCACTAATTTGAAATATTGTCTAGCGACAATACAAAAAGACTATTTGTTTTTTTCTTCTTTTTATGATAATTTGTATCTAAGATAAAAAGATTTGTAAATGAAACTAGCTGGTCTTAAATTCATATTTAAATGATTTTCTTTTAATTGTTTAGACTTTTGTAGTTTTTAGGATTATGGACTTATTTAAATTTTGAAAAACATTTTTAGCTTATTTATTTATTTATTTTATTTATAGTTAATTACATAAATGGTCACTATGGTTTGTCGGATTTTACGGGTTTAGTCACTATACTTTTTTTTCGCCATATCACATCACTGTGGTTTGTGTATATTACAGGTCAAGTCCAATTCCGTTAACTCAGTTTATTTGACTGTTAATTGCATTTCAAAACTAAGGAAATAACAAAACTACCCTTGTCATGTTCTCCTTGAATTTCTTGTTGTATTTATGTATTTTATTTATTAAAAATAAAAAACACATACAGTAAAACATAATAAAAAACAAGATATAAATCAATAAAAAGTTACTAACAAATTTGTAATTCGGCAAAAAAAAAAAAAAAAAAAAAAAAAAAAATAATCCAACCAAACACCTTTTTTATCTTCATTTCCTTCACATGTATCATAAAAAAAAACCCTACTATTACATATCAAAGAAAAGTAAACTGCAGTGGTGGTGGATTATTATTCAACAATTCAACTTGAATCCACTTAAGTTGGATTATTTGACCCATTAGACGGTGATGGCGGCGGACGGTAGTGACTGTGGACGACGGTCGGCGGTAAGTGTTGGCAATACTAATGCAATACTACTTTTCAACACTTATTAAGGCAGAATAAGTCTGGTTATTTCTCTTCTGGTCCCCTCGTTTACTAATGCAATACTACTTTTCAACACGAAGAAACTACTTTTCCACACGAAACTGTGGAAGAAAATATCTGATTTAATTCTTCGGTAATGTCAAATCATGTGTAGTGATATCTACTTTCGAAATAACTACTTTTCAACACGAAATCTCGAAATAATTTTGTTGTTTAAAGAAACATACAAATACAAAAAATAAAAGTCGCGGAATTTTAGTTAGTATATCAGTAATTCATCTAGGCTATAGTATGGTACCTCCACAACTAGGTTAGCTCAGGCACAGATCTATCATAGCATACAACAATAATAATCTAGCATAGCAAGAGAAACAAGATAGTAACTCAATAAGCATGGCAAAGCATAAGTATAGCATAGCAGAGTCATTTAAACAAATGTCAAAATGAATCAATAAGAATGACAATCATACAATGAAAATCATGAGTCAAATAAGGGAATCATATCAGGCATAAGATCGATAGAAATATCCCTACTGAAAAGGGAAAGAATATATGTACCTTATCAAAGCACACAAATCAAAGCAAATAGATGAATGGAAGCAGGGGATCACTCCTTCTTCACCCGATCTACAATAATCATAATTTTACTTATAAGTTTCATAGTTTCATAATCATAAAGGTTTCATTTTAGTTTTCTTTCCATTTTAGGTAACTTTCCATAATTAGCAGGTTTCCATATTTAGTAACTTTCCAAAAATAGTAAATTTCTAAAAATAGTAACTTTCCATATTTAGGTTTAAAAGTGATTTAGGGTTTCCAAAAATAGTAAGTAGCATTAAAAGGTTTAAATAGTTATAAGCGTCAAAATTGAGTTTCATATATCAATATAATTATAACGTGATGTCGTTTCACCATTTAGGGTTTTACAAGTCAAAATAGGGTTTCCAAATTAAGTAAATGTGAGATTAGGGTTTCTAATTACACAAGTCATTTTAATTGATCATTTAAAGTGATTAAACTCCAATTAGGGTTTCATACATTCAGTTAGGTCATAGTTAAGTTATATTTCCCGAATTAGCAGTTTTAGGGTTTGATTCATATATTTTGGGTTTCATATTATCATTATTCAAAGATTAGGGTTACTATTGCAATTATGCCAAAGTTAAAGGTTAATATGAAAATTAATCAAAACATTAGTTAAATACCTTTAAGATGACAATTAACTCATTTAGGTTCTAAAGGTGAAGCAATTATGCTTATAAGTGTTTTAAATAAGTAACTACTTAAATTCAGAATTAACATTAAAAACATGTCCGACTTTAACTATTTTTAAAACACCTTATACGAGCTTATAAAATTCTATACTTTTACCCAGATATACCTATATGTCTTAAGTATTTTACATAATTTTTCCAGATTTTATTAAGTGGTACAAGTACAAACTAAAAATCGACAAACACAACACTTTCCCGAATTCGACCTGCTGGAACACCCCGAAAGTATGTATTTATTCACCCCAGTTAAACATCTCAGAAAAATCCAAAAAAATTACACAACTTAAATCATATACCAAATATCATTCTTCCAAAATTTCAGGTCTTAATTCTTTATAGATATTAAAATAAAAATCATAGATCACGCTTGAATTTTCATACCCCGAAATGCAGTTTTGACACATGAGTTTCTAAAAATCAAACGGTTGCCTTCTAGACCTCTAAAAATCACCAAAACAATTTTATTTGATCACCATCTCACTGAATTCAGTTTTAGACCAAAGAACCACTAAAATTCATGTTTGTATCATCGGTTAAAAATTCATTTAGGTAGCATAAAATTTACGAGAGACTAGTTTTTATATAGATCCGATTTCAAGAACAAAATTAATTATATCAACACATGTTAATACATATTGATCCGATTTCAATGCATGCTCTTATATGATTTTATAGATTACATTTGTACATATATATGTTTTAGGTTTCAATGGCGTTATAATAGGTTCGAATTATATGAATACAATTTGTTCAAGTCGACATATATCATCATCATAGGTCCGAATTTATTTTAATAGATCAAGGTTTATGGTTACCTCTTATATGGATCGAATAGGAACAAGGATGCAATGATCTCTAAAATGATCAAATCACCAACACACCTCTTCTCTTGATCAAGATCGAATGCAAGGCAAAATATACAAGGATCGGTTAAGTTTTTGTTCAACAATTCGAATGGATTAACTAATGTGTATTCGATTACCTTATGTGATACGAATTAGATAAGAAAACAATGATCAAGATCAAATTATTGCTCCTCCTCTTCTCCTTGATGTCGAATAGAACAAAGATGGTTTAGGGTTTTGGTTTTCTTTTTGCCGTACAAATGAAATAGAGAGAAAATGTTTTAGGGTTTGTTGTAGGATACATGCTGTAACACCCCCTAATTTATTTTGTGGCAGCGGAAAAGTAATTAGGGTGTTACGGTGAGGATCGAAGTTAAAATTTCAGAAAACGGTCCGGAAGAGGCGTTTTTAAAGTTATATGTCATTCAAAATCATACTTTTGATATAAAAGTGAAATATTTGATTTGAAAATCCCGTTAAAAAGGCGTGATAATTTGAAAGGAATGACATATTTGATTTTACACCATTTTATTTATCAGAGTATATGATACCCGCTCCGTGTCTTGTCCTGCTTCGTTAATTACCTGAGATAAACATGCTTAAAATGTCAACACAAAGGTTGGTGAGTTCGTGGAGTTTAATGAAAAACAACTTAATTCAATAAGTTTCAAGAGTGTTCTATGATGTTTGAAATAAGTATAAGTACAAATAAACAGTGGCTTTCAATAATTTCAAAGGTGAAGTGATAATTGAAATATGTTGCTAAAAGTGATGAAACCATAAATGAGTGCACTGGTTAAAAATCGCAAGTATGTCACTAATAAGATAAATCAAGTACAAGTATAGGATCATAATCCTAGCATGTAGTGAGTATAATGATGTTATGCCTGAAGTCTAAAATCAAGGTCTGGTGATATACTAATACAGCTGTATCTAAATATATATGAATCATTCATATATTCATAAAGTTATATTGCCCTAAGCCTCATGACACGCAAAACGTTAACAAAGTACCGTAAAACGGCGGAGTCCACATCAGGTTACTGATGGGTTTTGCCCTCATGTAATAGGTGATTTTGCCAACTTCCTATTTTTCTCAAATATAGTGCGTCGCGACTAAATACGACTAACCATAAGGCATTCCGTCAAAGTATTTAGTGGGACAGGTCGTCAGCCTCTAACAGGTTTCGAAGCTGTTCACTATATTCGCGCTCACCGCAGTGATTAATGGCTCATGATCGAGGGACTTTATGGAAATATAGTAAACTTAGGCAATATAGGTTTTAGGGGTTCATAGAATATGCGTACTTTAGTCTTGGCAATGATTTCCAATGAAATGTAGAAATATCATAGTAAAGTTAGCTGTACATTCAATTGCTATATGAATGCATATAATGAGTCTCAGTATCATGTTACAACAAGTAGTTTGAAAATGTTATCTTTCAAATACAGTGTTTCAGCTAAGCAACCAATTTGCAAGTATAACGAGCATATATCCCTTCCAAAGGGTGATTCAAAACATGTAAAGCATAGTTGATGATTTTGAGTAAATCATGAGAGTTTTCAAAGTATAAAAGTAAACTTAAAATATTTGAAGCATGTATCTCCCCCAAAAGAGTTATTAAAAACAAGTATTAAAAGAGTAGGGGCCACGACTCACCTTGGGCAATACTGGGAATGGTAAAGAGTAAGTTCAGATGAGATTATGGTAATGGCTTCAGAATAGAACCTGATAAATAGGAAGGTCTGAGAGTCTAACCAAATGATTAACTAGTGTGAGATGAGAGATCGATAAAGATCTCATTGATGATGTGAGTGTGATATGCTTAAAATGTCTGAAGTTCAAAAATAATGTTACACATAATATTATCTTGACTCTCATGTCAATTGATTCCAAAATATTACTTCCTCGAACTACGATGAAATAATATGCTGATGGTGCGTGTTGTTTCGTTGCGGTTTAGCAGTATTAATGCCTACTCAAGTTTTAAATTTATATTTAGCCGACTTATCAATAACACACACACTTAACGAGCAGTGTACCCGGTCAGTATGAATATAATGGTAAGTAGAGTGTCGATCACTAAGAGTGGAACGTATTATCTAGTTATTCTAATCAGTATTTTAATATCCTAAGTTAGCTATACAACCTAATCTAACGCAAGGGGGTTCAGCCTGAGAGACTGGCACGGTTTGGTTATGATTAAATAGTAAACTAAACTAATGAGCACGAATCAGCGATTAGCACACACGTACACAGATAGATACTTGAGACAATAAGAAGACCTGTCCTGATAATTAAGTAGTTTGTCACTTGTTTTATTGCTAGTTTTATATGAAGTGTATATAATTAACCCTTTCTCGTTGGCTCTAATCTTATCGGCGAGTAAACCCTTAATGATCACTTATGTCTATCCTACTATCCTAGAAACGATAGAATAAATAGGCGAGGAAGGGGCATGGCGACCCAAGCAATGCTCAGCTAGACACAAAGGTTATCAATGCACTAATAAAAGTCACCAAAGACATCAACATATAAACTTTAATTAATGGGAAAGCAATTTTAAGGGGTGCGCATGATATTCCGTAGTCACATGACATCAGCCCATCAATCCTGATGAATTAAAGTGTACTAATACAATAAAACAAAACTACTTAATGAATTGAATACATGCAGGACCTTCTTACAGCTCTTGTATCTTCGTTCAGGGTGTGCCTTGTGCTGCTAATACGTCTGAATTCGTCTCTGGTTTGGTACTCGTACGTATGGTATCTTGCACACAAAATTCGTCTGACTTTGGGGTATTTATAGTTTCTGTCTGAGGGTTAGATGCGGCGCATAGGATAAGTAGATGCGGCGCATTGACTTAACTTCGCGTGGGGTCCAAGATTAATATATTCAGGAATATTCGTACACCGCCTTAAGATGCGGCGTAACTCCATTTCTCTATGCGGCGCATGTCCTTTGCTGTCTTGGATTGTAACTTGTGAAATCTTGATAGTGATACGCCGTATGTAAGAAGTATGTTGCGGCGTATCTGGAGCAGAATGATCTTGATCTTGTACATTTCAGTAGACTCCTAACATCTTGCTTGTTTTGCTCCATAATTAGTCCAAAATCGCCAAGTTTCACATAATACTTGTTTTTACCTGAGAATTACAAAAGTAAACATTAACGTATCAATTCTCATATATAATATAATAAAACAAGTCAAATAAATAGGATAAATGATGATAATAAAATGTACTTATTTGAGTTCATCAATTATCCCCCCACTTGAACTTTACTTGTCCCCAAGTAAACCTTAGAATAAATCTTATGAAAATGTATCCTAAAAGATATTAGGATTTATTTTTATATTTAAGCATGTATTCGTTTTGTCATAATTGCACAACCAAACACTTAACGAATTAGAAATAAAATAAAATATTTCGATAAAAGCAAATCTAATCGTTTAACTGTCCAGTCGTGACGAATATTCTATAATAAGCTTGGCAAGTATACGCATCTCCCCCACTAAAGCCAAGGAATGACAAGTCTAAAGCGGTAAAAAAGGGTTTGTTGGTTAAGGGTTGATCATCCTTTTTAATCTCTATCGATCTCAAATTCCAGAAAAGGCGACAAAATCACAAATACATGATCGAATCCACGACCACGATACTTGCAATTGCTCAAATCCTTAACTCGAATGGGCTAAAGATAGGACCAAGTAATCTTTACCAATAATATTATATCAAAAAGGGCGACAAAATCATAAATACATAGCCGAATCCACGACTACGATACTTAAGATTGCTCAAATCCCTAATCTCAATAAATCAAAGGTTTGGATAAAGAATGATATAGGGTATGGATAATATTTGGGATACAAATTGGTGTAAAATGAAAAATAAACAAAACAGATAAATTAAAATCCTAAGTGTGGTTAATCATTTTCCCAACCATCCCATGAATAAGACTCATATCATTGAATAACTCACGCTTTAACACTTGAAACACACGCTTTAGGTAGACACGAATTATACTCAACAAAATCTCAATCAAAGAATAACCTTAGTTGGCGTTCCCATAACGGCCAACTCCCATTCAATCCATAAATATAATATATAACAACAATTGGTGGTGATATCGACCACTTAATACAAAACTTTACATAAGTTGGTTAAAACAAACTTCCAAATTTTCCTTTTTCTTTTTCTTTTCTATTTTTTCGATTTATTTTTTTATTTTATTATTATTATTTTTTTGACATCAACATATATGTGTAAAATTTCACAACTTTTCTATCACTATTTTTCCGGATAATTTTTCCAAACTCTTCATACTTTCAGAAATAACTGTAATAGTGAAAGTAGTAAACACACGAAAAATAAACTCAAAGTTATACAATATTTACTTTCATACCAATTGCATTGTGCAATTTCCCGACCTAACCAAAGATAATGAATTACGCACGCGAACACAGGTAATGTAAGGAAACACACTTTGCCTAAAGCAATTAACCACGGATTTTAATCTACAGGGTAGGCTAAGGTGTAAGGGTGTATCGAAACATTATAACAAATGTGTAAGAAACGAAAGGAATGGCTCTGAGTGTTTTTCTAGGGGTATCTTACTCTAAAAGTGAGAGTAACAAAGGGTTTATACGGGGGTTAACTAACCAGTGTAGTTAGTTAATATCACATAACATATAAAGGCTATTTGGGTGTAATCCTAGAAATTTACCAATTTAGACAAGTCATTCCAATTATATAGATAATACTTATTATGGTGGTCTCGAATAGTATATAAGCCAAGTTCTAAAGTTTACAAGTCACCGGCACACTCATAGATTTGTGAATTTTGATAAGTTCACAATTTTTGGAAATAATGTTATGTGTGCAGCTATGTAATTTAGACTTTAAACAAAAACATGCTATAAAATGTTAAAATTTAAGCATATTAAGTATATTTTAAGCATATTTTGAAAAAGTTTAGGACAAGTAAGTGTTCTAATTCTCCATCCCCCCACTTAAGTTAAACAACGTCCTCGTTGTTTGTGTCAAAGGTTAAAAACTGGAAAATAAAAGAATTAGAACAGAATAACTCCCCTGAGATTTGCTCGGTATGATCCTCCATTATTCGTATAAGAGCAAAAATCAACTTTCTTGTGGATGAGAACGTTTAAGCTTCATAGATGATGTATCCACAAAAATTGCAGGAATCTATAATACCATTAAGACTTTAACACAACTGAGTTAAGAAGGTTAAAACTTGCATAATACATTAGTAGTTAGTAAAAATAAAACTAAAAAATTAAAATGAAAATCATCAGGTCAGTCGATACGCCGTATCTTATGGCGGAAGATACGCCGTATCGAGCCTGGAATAAATACGAATCAGAATAAAAGATGCGTCGCATCCTTAACCAGGGATGCGCCGCATTAAATAAACTGACAGAAAGTTTTAAAGTCAAAAATAAAAATGCAGAAAATGAAATAAGATATGACCAGTGCAGGCGATGCGTCGCATCTTAGGATTGAGATGCGCCGTATCTTCTGCAGGTCTGACAGACTCGACACAGAACAGAATGTAAAAATTCTCCGGGTTGTCTCCCGGCCAACACTTGTCTTTATTCCAGAGTCTTCAAGTTAGACTCACGTTCAGCTCCTTATTCCAATACTTCGGGTTCAAACTCTACCACCTCGTTCTCAGTATCCTCAATTTTATTATCAAAGTATTTCTTTACTCGTTGCCCGTTTACCTTGAATATATAACCATTTTTATCGCATATATCAATAGTCCCGTATGGATACACTTTCTTGACAACGAACGGACCCGTCCATCTTGATTTAAGTTTACCTGGATACATCTTTAATCGAGAATTAAACAGCAGCACTTTCTCTCCAATAGTAAATGTTTTATCCCCATGTAACCTCGAGTCATGCCATCTTTTAGTTCTTTCTTTGTAGATCTTAGTATTTCTGTAGGCCTCGTCTCTTAGTTCGTAGAGTTCATTAAGTTCCATGAAACGGTTCTTCGTCGCAGCTTCCATATCCATGTTACATTTCGTCAAAGCCCAATATGCACTTTGTTCTATTTCGACCGGTAGGTGGCATGCTTTTCCGTATACAAGACGAAATGGAGTGCATCCCGTCGGTGTCTTATAGGCTGTACGAAATGCCCATAAAGCATCATTTAACTTGTTAAACCACCCTTTCGGATTATATCCAGTTGTTTTTTCTAGAATTCGTTTTATAGCCCTATTGGTTACTTCAGTTTGCCCATTGGATTGAGGATGGTATGCAGTGGAAACCCTATGATACACTCCATATTGTAGCAAAGCTCTTCCTAGATGGTGATTACAAAAGTTTGTTCCCCTATCACTAATCAATGCTTTAGGAACTCCAAACCTAGCGAACAAACTTCGCAAAAATTTAAGCACTACCTTGCTGTCGTTTGTTGGTGATGCTTGCGCTTCGACCCATTTTGATACGTAATCAACAGCAACCAAAATATATTTATTACCTTTAGATTCAGGAAACGGTCCCATGAAGTCCAATCCCCATATGTCGAAAACTTCACATACATGGATATAGTTTTGAGGCATTTCGTTTCTTGATGTAATATTTCCGGATCGTTGACACGCATCACATCCTTTTATATAATCTTTTGCATCATCCAACATAGTGGGCCAATAGAATCCTGCATCAAGGATTTTTCTTCTTGTAATAACTGCACCGTGATGTCCCCCCGTCGGCCCTGAATGGCAATGTGCCAATATTGCTGGGATATCATCACCATCTACGCATCTTCGTATAATATTTTCAGGGCATAATTTAAAGGCATAAGGTTCATCCCAAATATACTCACTAGCGCGATTTAGAAACCTTCTTTTCTCGTCGGATGTTAGCCCTTTTGGAATTTCATTTGCAACAATAAAGTTTATATAGTCGGCATACCATGGTCTATTATTGTTGCTCTTAATTCTTACCATCATAAGGTGTTCATCAGGAAAGTCATCAGCGATTTTCCTTTCATCAAGCACCTCCATGTCAGGGTTTTCAAGTCTAGATAAGTGGTCAGCAGCTAGATTCTCTGCACCCTTTTTATCTTTAATTTCAATATCGAATCCTTGGAGCAATAAAACCCACCTAATAAGCCTTGGCTTGGCATCCTGTTTATTGAACAAATACTTCAAAGCAGAATGGTCAGTGTAAACCATAGTTTTTGACAATATAAGATATGACCTAAATTTATCTAATGCAAAAACTACTGCTAAAAGTCTTTTTTCCGTGGTGGTGTAATGTTCTTGGGCATTATTTAATGTTTTGCTAGCATAATAAATTGGCTTAAATTTCTTTTCTATCTTTTGGCCAAGTACAGCTCCAACAGCATAATCACTAGCATCACACATTAGTTCAAAAGGCAGATTCCAATCCGGCGAAATTATAATAGGTGCAGTAGTTAGTTTTTCTTTAAGTATATTAAATGCCTTTTTGCAATCTTCAGAAAAATCAAACTTCGCATCTTTTAGAAATAATTGGGTCATAGGCCTAGATATCATTGAAAAATCCTTTATGAACCTACGATAAAATCCAGCATGCCCTAAAAAACTTCTAACACCTTTTACATTAGTGGGGTAAGGTAATTTGGCAATTACATCAATTTTAGCTTTGTCGACTTATATACCTTTCCCAGAAATCTTATGTCCTAACACAATTCCCTCTCTAACCATAAAATGACATTTTTCCCAATTAAGAACAAGGTTAGTTTCTTCACACCTAGCAAGCATTTTATCAAGTTTAAAGAGACAATCACTAAATGAGTTACCGAACACCGAGAAATCGTCCATGAAGATTTCCATAAAGTCTTCTACCATATCATGGAAGATAGCCGTCATACAACGTTGGAAAGTAGCAGGGGCGTTGCACAGTCCGAACGGCATTCTCCTATAGGCGAAGGTTCCATAAGGGCAGGTGAAAGTTGTCTTCTCTTGATCCTCGGGGGCAATGGGTATTTGGAAGAAACCTGAAAAACCATCTAAAAAACAATAATAATCATGTCCTGATAGTCTTTCTAACATTTGATCAATAAATGGAAGAGGGAAGTGATCTTTTCGCGTAGCATCATTGAGTTTGCGGTAGTCGATGCAAACTCTCCATCCAGTAACAGTTCTTGAAGGGATTAGCTCATTGTCGTCATTGAGTACTACCGTCATTCCTCCCTTTTTTGGTACAACGTGGATAGGACTGACCCACGAGCTGTCGGAAATCGGGTAGATAAGTCCGGAGTCAAGTAATTTCACAATTTCATTTTTCACCACGTCCTGGACTTTTGGATTCAAACGCCTTTGGGGTTGGATAGTTGGTTTGAATTCATCTTCCATGAGGATTTTATGTGTACAGAATGACGGGCTAATTCCCTTAATATCAGACATACTCCACGCTAATGCTCCTTTTCGTTTATATAGTACTTGCAAAAGGGATTCTTTTTCTTTTGGCGTTAAGTCAGATGCAATAATAACGGGCGAATTAGTGTTCCCATTTAAATAGGCATATTCCAAAGTAGAAGGGAGATCCTTAAGCACAGGTTTAACATCATCAATTTCATTAGCACTAGCGGAATAAACTTGTTCTTTTATTACGTCGTTGCTGTCATCAGATAAATGCGCCGCATCGATAATTCCGATGCGTCGTATGGCGTTACAAACAGCGGAATCAACAGCGAAATAATTAATAATAGTATTTTCATCAACTTGATCTTCTATAGAAATTGTGTTTTCTAAATTTTTAAGCAGAAAAGAATCAAGCAAATTACTTTTTAACAATTTCTGAGTAAATTGATTAATCGTGTCATCAGAAACATCGATATTATAGCATTCATCGTCTTCAGAATTAGTTTTACTCATAGATTGTTCCATATTAAATTCAACCTCATCTTTTCCTATGGTAAGAGTTATCTTTTTATAAAAAAACATCAATCATGGCCCTAGCAGTGGCTAAAAATGGTCGTCCTAATATTATAGGAGTTCTAGAATTTTCGGGCATATCGAGGATAACAAAGTCAATAGGTAGTTCAAATTTATCAACTTTTATTAATATATTTTCAGCTATTCCTAATGGGTATTGTATGGACCTATCAGCTAGCTCTAAGCACATCCTAGTAGGTTTTGGTTCACCCAAGCCTAATTTTTCATACATAGAAGAGGGCATAAGACTTATACTAGCTCCTAGGTCGGCTAAAGCATTTCCAATATGTAAATTTTTAATTTGACAAGGAATAGTGAAACTCCCTGGATCTTTCTCCTTAGATGGAAGTTTGTTGAGCAATGCTGCTGAGCTTCTTTCCCCCATTGTTACAGTGCAAGCCTCTTCAAGTTTGGACTTGTTTGTAAGCAAGTTCTTCAGATATTTAGCATATTTTGGCATTTGCACTAGGGCTTCCAATAATGGTATGCTTAGCTGCAGCTGCTTGAGATTTTCCAGGAACTTCCTTTGATAGGCATCTTCTTTCTCCTTTCTTACCCTATGTGGAAAAGGTAGTGTTGATCGTTTAAGTTCAACAGAAGGTTCTTCTCTAATCACAGGTTCTGGATTAGTCTCTTTTGGTTGCTCCTGCTCAGATGATATAGATTCAGGGGAAATCTTGTTTGTGCTATTATCCTCGGGTGTCTCTCCGATTTGAAAGGTTGACTTTCCGCCTCTAGTTGTAATCCCTTTCAAATCGTGTTTTACCAAAAGAATCTTGTTAAGCACCGTTGACAATTGGTGCACTTCAATTGCCAATCCATTAATCATGTTGTTTTGTTCCTTTAGTAACAGCTCATGACTGCCTTTGAATTCATTAATAAAGTTTCTTGCTTCATGATGTTCATTTTCATTTGCTTGAGCGATTAGTAGTGCAAACTCTTCCATGGTAGGGTTTCTTTGGGGTCTTCCGAACCAATTGGGGAAAATATCGAACATTGTTCCTGAAAATTAAAGACAGGTAGATTTCAAAGTAAAAACTTCCTAGTATAAGGGTTAGAATATTTTCCGTTCGGAAATAAGAAAAATAAAAGTTGCTGATATCTGTAGACGATGCGCCGTATCCAGAAAGTTGGATAAGCCGTATCTTATTACGTTAAAATTTAATCAGACTTTTATTCAGAAAACAGATACGCCACTTATAATTAAGAATGCGCCATATCCAGTTTAAATTATCAAAAATCGATTATATTTATTAAAATTAAATGCGTCGTATTAACAAAAGCTAATGCGCCGTATTTTCATTACGTTTCAGAATACAAGATTTTTGATTTAGAAGATGCGCCGTATCGACAGGGATCGATGCGTCGTATCTGTTTAATAATTCGAAAACTGTTTTTAATTTAAATAATAAATACGCCGTATCTGCAAAAAAAAAGATGCGCCGTATGGCGTTAGGGTTTAGAAAAATTTCTTATTAAAAACAGAATACGCCGTATCTTGGGGAAAGATGCGTCGTACTCGAATTTATTAAACGCGTTGTATTTTATAAAAATTAAACGCAATATGCCGTATCTGTGAAAACAGATGCGCCGTATCGTTTGTATCAGCACAATACAACGATAGCAGAATGCAGAAAAATACAGAAAAACAAAACAAACAAAAATAAAACAAACAAAAAGAAACACAAATTACAGAAAATAAAAACACACAAAAACAGAAAATATGCAAATTATACAATGAATGCAATCTATCTAATATACAACGGGTTAGTGGTTAGAATCTAAAAAAAAACTAAAAAGAAAAACCTAATTAAAATACTAATCAAATTAACAGAAAATAACAATTCACTCCCCGGCAGCGGCGCCAAAAACTTGATGGTGCGTGTTGTGTCGTTGCGGTTTAGCAGTATTAATGCCTACTCAAGTTTTAAATTTATATTTAGCCGACTTATCAATAACACACACACTTAACGAGCAGTGTACCCGGTCAGTATGAATATAATGGTAAGTAGAGTGTCGATCACTAAGAGTGGAACGTACTATCTAGTTATTCTAATCAGTATTTTAATATCCTAAGTTAGCTATACAACCTAATCTAACGCAAGGGGGTTCAGCCTGAGAGACTGGCACGGTTTGGTTATGATTAAATAGTAAACTAAACTAATGAGCACGAATCAACGATTAGCACACACGTACACAGATAGATACGTGAGACAATAAGAAGACCTGTCCTGATAATTAAGTAGCTTGTCACTTGTTTTATTGCTAGTTTTATATGAAATATATATAATTAACCCTTTCTCGTTGGCTCTAATCTTATCGGCGAGTAAACCCTTAATGATCACTTATGTCTATCCTACTATCCTAGAAACGATAGAATAAATAGGCGAGGAAGGGGCATGGCGACCCAAGCAATGCTCAGCTAGACACAGAGGTTATCAATGCACTAATAAAAGTCACCAAAAACATCAACATATAAACTTTAATTACTGGGAAAGCAATTTTAAGGGGTGCGCATGATATTCCGTAGTCACATGACATCAGCCCATCAATCCTGATGAATTAAAGTGTACTAATACAATAAAACAAAACTACTTAATGAATTGAATACATGCAGGACCTTCTTACAGCTCTTGTATCTTCGTTCAGGGTGTGTCTTGTGCTGCTAATACGTCTGAATTCGTCTCTAGTTTGGTACTCGTACGTATGGTATCTTGCACACAAAATTCGTCTGACTTTGGGGTATTTATAGTTTCTGTCTGAGGGTTAGATGCGGCGCATAGGATAAGTAGATGCGGCGCATTGACTTAACTTCACGTGGGGTCCAAGATTAATATATTCAGGAATATTAGTACACCGCCTTAAGATGCGGCGTAACTCCATTTCTCTATGCGGCGCATGTCCTTTGCTGTCTTGGATTATAACTTGTGAAATCTTGATAGTGATACGCCGTATGTAAGAAGTATGTGCGGCGTATCTGGAGCAGAATGATCTTGATCTTGTACATTTCAGTAGACTCTTAACATCTTGCTTGTTTTGCTCCATAATTAGTCCAAAATCGCCAAGTTTCACATAATACTTGTTTTTACCTGAGAATTACAAAAGTAAACATTAACGTATCAATTCTCATATATAATATAACAAAACAAGTCAAATAAATAGGATAAATGATGATAATAAAATGTACTTATTTGAGTTCATCATATGCAAAGTGAAGTCGTTAAATTTATAGTTATAATAAATAACGAAAATTTAAATAATATGTAACTAAAAGTATGAAAATGCATATGAAGTGATGGGTGAAAAATGGAAAATGAAATAAGAATGTCAAGTAAAATCAGTTGGTCCTTGTCCTTTTCCAGTTTTTACACATTTTACCCTAACTGCGCTTGTGTCACATTGTTAGTCCTTCGTTAAGTCCAATGTCCAATAATAGTCCATAACTTGTCCAAAAGTATAAATAAGGCTTGGGATTCAATAATATGTCAAATTATACCCTAATTATTCTGTTTTCACCGTCTCAGTCCTTGTGTTTCTCGGTTTGGTAGTTTTAGTCCCTTAACGTGAAAACGCGATACATGTTTAGTCCTTTTTGCATAAAAATAACGGGAAAAATATTCTGAAAATTTCTATAACTTTGTTAAGTTCATTATAACTTATTTCAATTGCTTATTCCAGAAAAGAGCATATTTTTGAGTTAAGGGGCCAATTAACGAATCAACTTAAGGTCAATTTAGAATTTTAGAGGCGAGGGCATGTAAACCGTTTTGGTCCTGGACTTGGGTTATCTTCATGATTCTGAAAATATATTATATGGGCCTGGTGGGCTGTTCTAACGCCAAAGCTTAATGGGCTTTAGTTTAGTCCATTACCGGAAATAGTTTTGGTTATATTTTCTGAAAATGAATTATAGTACTAGTGTTTCTGTCGTTAAAATGGCTGATTTCTAGTGTCGAAATGAGTTTCTGAGGATGAACTCAAAATACAAAAAGTGTAGTTTGTTAGGTGTTGTATCGATTTATGCAAAAATATATAGGTGTTACTTGTACGAATTTGAAATAAACAGGGCAAGAGTTGGCCATGTCGAGCTAGATTATAACTGAAAAGCAATCATTATTTTCTAAGTGTTGAAAATTGGTTAAGTAGCTTATACTTTGGACGTTTTTAAGGGCTTTTAAGAGCTTTTCATATAAAACTCAAAACATGAAAATTAAAGTTGGCCATGTGGGGATTCGAACTGAGGAAAAATGTTCGTGGGTTATTTGTGGGCATTCGAAAATACAAGTCCATAAAGGTGTCGAGCTGGGTCGTTTTAAAGAGTCCAAAGACTTGGAATATTTTCTAAGTGTTTGTGGTATATACGAGTTGGTCATTCAAACTTGGCCATTTTAGAGGGTCGAGACGTGATCATTTTCACAAGTTATCTATATGAAAGTGGTAGTCAGTCATGGTGTCTAAGAGTTCGTGTAAAAGTATAAATGGGTCGTTAGATGGATTTGAGTTTTACCGAGGCCTTTATATAGCGATTTGGGATAGTTTTTGGTTATTAAAAGACTTGGAACTTTTTATGTTTTCTGCCTTTATACGTGAACCTAAAGGTTCAAAATGGATTCGAGTCATGCATGTAACTAGAATATAAACGTGATGTGAGTTGTGACTTCCAAGCCTCTCATGATGGAGGTTCGACACATGTTGGTGGGTTACACCAACTAAAATGCACGTAAGAAATATGCAGAAACAAGTTATACGTTCGAATGCAAACGAGAACATGCATGAGTGAAGTGTGTACGTGAGATATGAAAACAAGAGAAGGTATTAGGTACTTACTACACCTTTAAAGGTGGTGAAGAAGCTGTGGAACCCGAACGGAAGCACAAGGCAAAACAGTCTACTCGCTAGACACAAAATACGTTTTCACGTATTGGTTTTCTCTAACCGTTAGCTTCTCAAGAAGAGGCAACATTTTTCTGGGAGTTTAGGGTTGTTAGTGAGAGTGATATGAATGAAAAGTGAGTAGGGGAGGCTGTTAGAAGAGGTAGGATATATAGATATAGAATTACACACGTTTCTTTGACTATTATTGACTTTCACTTCAATCATTGATGGCTACTGTGGATGGGAGGACACTTAAGCTGGTTTACTGACAATATAAGATTTTGGGAAGATCTCATAAGGGAGATAAATCTTATATTTAGTTGTTGGAGTATATATATACACGTTTTCTTTTCTAGCGAGTGCAAAAATGGAACTAGCGAGCCTCATCTTGTTCTTGTTGTCTAATTCTTCTTCTACACGTTATATTAAGTTAAAAATATCATTAGTGGAACGTAGGAAGAATCGGGATTCGAAATGGTTGCGTTTTGAGACTTTTGTCTATACGTTTTGGGTGTGAAATGGGACAAATGGTTTGGCTTTGAAATTCATAGAGATATTTGATATCTAGTTCTGAGATTTGGCACGATCATAGTCTAGTGGGTAGTGATTAACGTCGTGTAAAAATATTCGAGGGTTGCGTTTCATATTCGAGAGCACACTAGTTGATTTGGAGATGGTATGGGATCGAGTACTGCATGGAATAATAAATGAGTGCGTGGGCTTTGGTGTTGGGCCTGGTGTCGTGTGATGGGCTGAGGATTAGGGCAGTCTGTTTGGTTTGTAACTTGGTATAATTAGTGAAGTTGATTATGATTAATTACATGTAATTAGGGAGAATTTAAATATGTTTAGTGTAGGAGTTTTATGAATACTTATCATCATTGGTGAGATTTGGATTCAGTGAGAATCGTGTCTCGAGATACGTGTCACTACTTAATATATATCGTGAAACGTAACGTGATAATAATAATAATAAGAGAAAATTTTAAATTTCCCCGTAAAAATGGGTTTTATTAAACAGTAATCTGGGGTTATCATTAATCAATGAGGATTATTACAATGGATTTTTGTAGTATCCTACAATATCCACCCCTCAATTTTGAACTTCGTCCTGAAGTTCAGTCTGTGACAGATGTTGAGAAATGTGGCGTCCAGAGGGGAGGGAAAATATTACCGAATGGTTTTTATTTGAAAATTTGGGGAACATAATTCTGTTAAACCTATACGTACTGGATGAGGTAAATTTAAATGTTTGGTCAATTAATGAATTCAACGGTCGTGAACAGTAAAATAACGGCTAGTTTTTCCCTATATACACCCAATTTAACTTCTCCTTTTTCCTTCCCCAACTCTATCTCTCTCATTCCACTTCTCCCAAAAAAAATGCCGCCGCTTGCCATCATTTTCGCAACCGTGTACATCGTCCTTGTCGCCGCTTATTTGGCTTCCTTCCCCGACGAAAATTCCGGTTACTTGGTCGCGATCCTGCTGTTCGTCGTACCCCTCACAGTTTTGGCTATTACTGTGGATAAGTTTTTGGGGTGAGAGTCTCGAGCTAGTGTTGTTAGGATGTATCTTCCAGAATAATCAGGGTGCTTCATCCTATGGTGGCTCTTGCTATTGCTGGGTTGGTGGTGGTTTTTGTTGCTATGGTGGGCCAACCTATTGAAGATTCTATGCCTTTTATTGTGTTCATTGTAATATTAGCACTTCCGATGTTAATTATCTCGCTATGTATTAATTTCCATGGTTTCTAATAAAATTTATGTTATTTGTGTTTGCCACATATTGTTGTGAATTCTTATAGTTTCTAAATTCGTACTTTTCTCGACTTCTTATAATAGAGTAATGGGTAATAAGTGTAGATCTTACTGGGGTTGGTTAAAAGTGAGGTTTATGAACAATTTTTTTTGTCTCGAGGTTCTGTTTTGAATGAAAATTGTTATTAAAGACTTTGAAAAGATAACTGTTCCATTCATAACATGATTCTTCCTAAATTATACATAGGTAGCTAGGCTATGTATAATTGAGGACCAAATGATGTGATGCTTGGTTCAATTACTATGATATTTATGTTTCTTCAAGGAATTTTATATGGTTCAATTATAATGGTTCCGTCACAAAGTCGGACACCCTCTGATTATTTTCAAAAGGATTAGAAAGTTTTTGTTCATATTCCGAGGATAAGTCAGGAATTTCTAAAGTGATACTAGGATATCTTTGGTATAAACTTAGGTTTTAGATGAAGATTTCTTACAATGTGGTATTAGTCTACTGTTTGATCAGATATGGTGTTTAGTCAAATTCCTAAGGTGATATCAAGGTATTGTTACATATCAACTATGAATAGGGAAAGTGGAATAGAAATGGAAATAGACGTAGATTACGACGATTACTGAAATATTACAAGGTAGAGATTCATACGGTAGAAAGATAGTTGTTGCACTTAGGTTGCATCCATCATACCTAAGGCAAAGTACATAAGGAAATACAACTTAGAAAATCTTAAACTAGGGTTTATTTTTATTACAGCAGGAATTTATTCTTCTGCTTAAGCATAGGTGTCATTTCTCGACACTATTGGGGTCTTTTAACGAGTCTTCATTCTCTTGCATCAACCTTGGCCTTCCAACTGACATTGTAGTTTGGGAAATGTCTCTTGTAATGCCCCATTCCCCCACATCCGTGGCATTTTATGGACGATGGCTGTTCCCTTCCGTTCATAGCTTTGCAATCTCTGGTCTTGTGGCCTGTCTTTCTGCATTTCCCGCACTTAGCAGTGCAAAGCCCGGTGTGATGCAACTTACATCTTGGGCACAGAGGTTGCTTTCCATGGTATTTGTTTTCGTTTCTAGGGTTGGTGATGCAGTTTCTTCTAGCTCCCTTTCTTAATCTTTGCTGGCGGTGGTAGTCAACGCGGTCTTGTAGGTGATTGCGGGTACAGATGTTGTTGTGAAATTCGCATTCGTTGAGGATAAAGGTTCTTTTCTCCTCGAGTTTTCGCTTTTGGTTATTTTTCTTAAGTGCAAAATCTTGCCTAATTCTTTGGGCACATGTGCAGATAGGTTTAGTCATTTTTCTTGAATCCTTTAGGCGAACTGGACTACGTCCCATGAAACTTTCATGGTTATGCCTACAAGGTATAGCCATCCTTCTTTCTTTCCTGGCTATGTCGTTGTCTCTCAGATGAACTATTGTAGTCACTTCGTGTACCACTGTAATGATATTGTTTTCCAATTCCCCGATGGTTTTAGGAGTCATGGTTGTGGTAAGTGCTGAGGGGGTATGGGTGTTGCTCATGTTGGCCATCTTCAACGACTACAACAAGAAACACTGATTTAGTATTCACTTTATCATTAGAATAATTTCAAATAATAAAGTATTTGCATATTATTGCTAACAATGTGGTCTCAATACAAAATCAAAACCAACTGAGGATCATAGAAATACGATGTGTCTGGGTAGCATCGTAAAATAATAATCATCTCTTGATATGGGATTGTTAAGGAACAAACGGATTCATCTACAAAAGCTGAAGTTCAACAACTTTCTCTTCATTCATCAAGTTCTCTTCTGAAAATTTGTTCTTGGAATTCTATGGTTTATTGTTTAGTCGTGGTATATTTGATGTAAAATCACCGATAATATCATAGTAAGTTTGAATACAATCATCAAAATCGACATAACTCTAATAACTTGTTTGATTGATTTTTGCAAAATAACCAACACAAGGTCTTTTATTAATGTCTCATTGATTCACGTGGAGTTATTTGTTTACCTAAGAGAGTAACAAATGGTGAGGTTTTGCATGGTTCTTTGCACTTATAGCATTATAATAGGGCTTGGTGGGAGGAATTTGTTTACAACAGAAAGATATAATGGAAAAAGACTGTCATAGCTTAAAAGTCGATTACAATTTTTGAGAGTTACAGAATTATTGAGAAATACATGGAATACTAACCAAAACTATTTGGTTTATTGAGTACAACAACGATACTTACGATCAGTTACGTCTCTGACGTAGACGTCTAACTTCTGCCTCAAGATCCAGTTGTGCAGCTTCCATGGTTGAGAAACGTTCCTGGCACGCATTCATCTGATTAGCCAACATGTTTTCCAAGGCTGCAATCTTTTGGCTTTAGATTCTTGCTGTGTCTCTAGCCAACCATAATGCTCTTTCAATGTCTTCAATCCTAATGTGTGTTTGGGTATGGCCTCTACCCAAACAGCGGGTTCTGGCATCCAAGTTTCTAAGTTCCTGTTCGTAATTGTACTTCATGTTACCAACATTTACTCCTAAACCAAACACTTCTCATCTCTCAGCATCTGTCCTCTTAAACAGGGTATCAATATTACGATCATACCATTCGAATCGTAATGGTTGTAACTCTTTTAGCTGTTCAGTGTGAGCGTCTAGTATGCTGGTGTGTTGGTAAAGACGAGTCCATATGGAGTCACGGGTGTCTACATTGTAGTTAGGAGAATTGGGTGAGGATACATTGTCTGGGATATCTGGCATGGAGAAATCGGAGGTGTTAGGTAAGGGAGAATTTAGCTCGATCTTCTTCCAAGTCATTTCTTGGTGTGAACTCTGTCCAAATTCAAATGTTGGTTGACCACCAATCAAATCTTCATCTGAATAGGATTCGGTTGCTCTCCTAAGTTTCTGACGTGGAGGTGAGTGAGTGGGTGATGACGGAGGTGATTTTTGAGTGAGTTCTATGTCGGGCTGGGTTGTGACATTTGCACATAAGGATCTTCAGTATCTGGTGCAATTTGGTAGCTAGGTGACGCATGGGTAGTACGAGGGACAGTCTTGGTGATATCGACTAGTTTGGAAGACATGGTACTGTAGCAATCGAAAATAGTAATTATGAGTATTCATACGTTTAAGGTGTAACAGTGAGTGTGAAAAAAAATACGGTGTGTAATGTGTGAAGGGTAAACATCAAGCATGTAAAGATTAGTGCAAAACAATCTTAATAGGTAATGTATTGAGCACGGCAGTCTGCAGACACGGAAGGCATAAGATGATATGGTGTAAAATCATTTATTTTGAAAATATAGTTATAGTTCAATGTTTTAAAACATTTGATTCTCTATAACCTGTGGCTCTGATACCAACCTGTAACACCCCCTAATTTGTTTTGTGGCAGCGGAAAAGTAATTAGGGTGTTACGGTGAGGATCGAAGTTAAAATTTCAAAAAACGGTCCGGAAGAGGCGTTTTGAAAGTTATATGTCATTCAAAATCATACTTTTGATATAAAGGTGAAATATTTGATTTGAAAATCCCGTTAAAAAGGCGTGATAATTTGAAAGGAATGACATATTTGATTTTACACCATTTTATTTATCAGAGTATATGATACCCGCTCCGTGTCTTGTCCTGCTTCGTTAATTACCTGAGATAAACATGCTTAAAATGTCAACACAAAGGTTGGTGAGTTCGTGGAGTTTAATGGAAAACAACTTAATTCAATAAGTTTCAAGAGTGTTCTATGATGTTTGAAATAAGTATAAGTACAAATAATCAGTGGCTTTCAATAATTTCAAAGGTGAAGTGATAATTGAAATATGTTGCTAAAAGTGATGAAACCATAAATGAGTGCACTGGTTAAAAATCGCAAGTATGTCACTAATAAGATAAATCAAGTACAAGTATAGGATCATAATCCTAGCATGTAGTGAGTATAATGATGTTATGCCTGAAGTCTAAAATCAAGGTCTGGTGATATACTAATACAGCTGTATCCAAATATATATGAATCATTCATATATTCATAAAGTTATATTGCCCTAAGCCTCATGACACGCAAAACGTTAACAAAGTACCGTAAAACGGTGGAGTCCACATCAGGTTACTGATGGGTTTTGCCCTCATGTAATAGGTGATTTTGCCAACTTCCTATTTTTCTCAAATATAGTGCGTCGCGACTAAATACGACTAACCATAAGGCATTCCGTCAAGTATTTAGTGGGACAGGTCGTCAACCTCTAACAGGTTTCGAAGCTGTTCACTATATTCGCGCTCACCGCAGTGATTAATGGCTCATGATCGAGGGACTTTATGGCAATATAGTAAACTTAGGAAATATAGGTTTCAGGGGTTCATAGAATATGCGTACTTTAGTCTTGGCAATTATTTCCAATGAAATGTAGAAATATCGTAGTAAAGTCAGTTGTACATTCAATTGCTATATGAATGCATATAAGAGTCTCAGTATCATGTTACAACAAGTAGTTTGAAAATGTTATCTTTCAAATACAGTGTTTCAGCTAAGCAAGCAATTTGCAAGTATAACGAGTATATATCCCTTCCAAAGGGTGATTCAAAACATGTAAATCATAGTTGATGATTTTGAGTAAATCATGAGAGTTTTCAAAGTATAAAAGTAAACTTAAAACAGTTGAAGCATGTATCTCCCCCAAAAGAGTTATTAAAAACAAGTATTAAAAGAGTAGGGGCCACGACTCACCTTGGGCAATACTGGGAATGGTAAAGAGTAAGTTCAGATGAGATTATGGTAATGGCTTCAGAATAGAACCTGATAAATAGGAAGGTCTAAGAGTCTAACCAAATGATTAACTAGTGTAAGATGAGAGATCGATAAAGATCTGATTGATGATGTGAGTGTGATATGCTTAAAATGTCTGAAGATCAAAAATAATGCTACATATAATATTATCTTGACTCTCATGTCAATTGATTCCACAATATTACTTCCTCGAACTACGATGAAATAATATGCAAAGTGAAGTCGTTAAATTTATAGTTATAATAAATAACGAAAATTTAAATAATATGTAACTAAAAGTATGAAAATGCATATGAAGTGATGGGTGAAAAATGGAAAATGAAATAAGAATGTCAAGTAAAATCAGTTGATCCTTGTCCTTTTCCAGTTTTTACACTTTTTACCCTAACTGCGCTTGTGTCACATTGTTAGTCCTTCGTTAAGTCCAATGTCCAATAATAGTCCATAACTTGTCCAAAAGTATAAATAAGGCTTGGGATTCAATAATATGTCAAATTATACCCTAATTATTCTGTTTTCACCATCTCAGTCCTTGTGTTTCTCGGTTTGGCAGTTTTAGTCCCTTAACGTGAAAACGCGTTACATGTTTAGTCCTTTTTGCATAAAAATAACGGGAAAAATATTCTGAAAATTTCTATAACTTTGTTAAGTTCATTATAACTTATTTCAATTTCTTATTCCAGAAAAGAGCATATTTTTGAGTTAATGGGCCAATTAACGAATCAACTTAAGGTCAATTTAGAATTTTAGAGGCGAGGGCATGTAAACCGTTTTGGGCCTGGACTTGGGTTGTCTTCATGATTCTGAAAATATATTATATGGGCCTGGTGGGCTGTTCTAACGCCAAAGCTTAATGGGCTTTAGTTTAGTCCATTACCGGAAATAGTTTTGGTTATATTTTCTGAAAATGAATTATAGTACTAGTGTTTCTGTCGTTAAAATGGCTGATTTCTAGTGTCGAAATGAGTTTCTGAGGATGAACTCAAAATACAAAAAGTGTAGTTTGTTAGGTGTTGTATCGATTTATGCAAAAATATATAGGTGTTACTTGTACGAATTTGAAATAAACGGGGCAAGAGTTGGCCATGTCGAGCTAGATTATAACTGAAAAGCAATCATTATTTTCTAAGTGTTGAAAACCGGTCAAGTAGCTTATACTTTGGACGTTTTTAAGGGCTTTTAAGAGCTTTTCATATAAAACTCAAAACTTGAAAATTAAAGTTGGCCATGTGGGGATTCGAACTGAGGAAAAATGTTCGTGGGTTATTTGTGGGCATTCGAAAATACAAGTCCATAAAGGTGTCGAGCTGGGTCATTTTAAAGAGACCAAAGACTTGGAATATTTTCTAAGTGTTTGTGGTATATACGAGTTGGTCATTCAAACTTGGCCATTTTAGAGGGTCGAGACGTGATCATTTTCACAAGTTATCTATATGAAAGTGGTAGTCAGTCATGGTGTCTAAGAGTTCGTGTAAAAGTATAAATGGGTCGTTAGATGGATTTGAGTTTTATCGAGGCCTTTATATAGCGATTTGGGATAGTTTTTGGTTATTAAAAGACTTGGAACTTTTTATGTTTTCTGCCTTTATACGTGAACCTAAAGGTTCAAAATGGATTCGAGTCATGCATGTAACTAGAATATAAACGTGATGTGATTTGTGACTTCCAAGCCTCTCATGATGGAGGTTCAACACATGTTGGTGGGTTACACCAACTAAAATGCACGTAAGAAATATACAGAAACAAGTTATACGTTCGAATGCAAACGAGAACATGCATGAGTGAAGTGTGTACGTGAGATATGAAAACAAGAGAAGGTATTAGGTACTTACTACACCTTTGAAGGTGGTGAAGAAGCTGTGGAACCCGAACGGAAGCACAAGGCAAAACAGTCTACTCGCTAGACACAAAATACGTTTTCACGTATTGGTTTTCTCTAACCGTTAGCTTCTCAAGAAGAGGCAACGTTTTTCTGGGAGTTTAGGGTTGTTAGTGAGAGTGATATGAATGAAAAGTGAGTAGGGGAGGCTGTTAGAGGAGGTAGGATATATAGAGATAGAATTACACACGTTTCTTTGACTATTATTGACTTTCACTTCAATCATTGATGGCTACTGTGGATGGGAGGACACCTAAGCTGGTTTACTGACAATATAAGATTTTGGGAAGATCTCATAAGGGAGATAAATCTTATATTTAGTTGTTGGAGTATATATATACACGTTTTCTTTTCTAGCGAGTGCAAAAATGGAACTAGCGAGCCTCATCTTGTTCTTTTTGTCTAATTCTTCTTCTACACGTTATATTAAGTTAAAAATATCATTAGTGGAACGTAGGAAGAATCGGGATTCGAAATGGTTGCGTTTTGAGACTTTTGTCTATACGTTTTGGGTGTGAAATGGGACAAATGGTTTGGCTTTGAAATTCATAGAGATATTTGATATCTAGTTCTGAGATTTGGCACGATCATAGTCTAGTGGGTAGTGATTAACGTGGTGTAAAAATATTCGAGGGTTGCGTTTCATATTCGAGAGCACACTAGTTGATTTGGAGATGGTATGGGATCGAGTACTGCATGGAATAATAAAAGAGTGCGTGGGCTTTGGTGTTGGGCCTGGTGTCGTGTGATGGGCTGAGGATTGGGGCAGTCCATTTGGTTTGTAACTTGGTATAATTACTGAAGTTGATTAGGATTAATTACATGTAATTAGGGAGAATTTAAATATGTTTAGCGTAGGAGTTTTATGAATACTTATCATCATTGGTGAGATTTGGATTCAGTGAGAATCGTATCTCGAGGTACGTGTCACTACTTAATATATATCGTGAAACGTAACGTGATAATAATAATAATAAGAGAAAATTTTAAATTCCCCCATAAAAATGGGTTTTATTAAACAGTAATCTGAGGTTATCATTAATCAATGAGGATTATTACAATGGATTTTTGTAGGATCCTACACATGCATATACACGGTTTGGATAGAAGAATTAGGAGGGATTGAGCCGAAATTTAGGGTGTACATTGGGATGATTAGCACTTTCCAAATTAGCCAAATTTTCATACTTATCTTCCATTACATGTTGTGTACATATTTTAATTAATTTCGGCCTATAGAGATTTCTTAAATGTGCCATACTTTATTTATAGAGTTCTTGTATCATTTCGTATTTTACTTTAGGTTATAAGTTCATATCGTGTGGTTTCGAGTCATAACATGTTATATAACTCAAGTTTTAATTTATAGCGTATTTTATAAGTCGTATTTAATTTAGGGTGTTGTAATGGTGTTGTTGGTTATGTGTTCAATTAAAAAAGATCTGTAACATATTGTTTGTTGTCCATGTTAAATGAAGGGTAAAAGCCATATATTTTCTACACATTTATTCATACATAGATCTGTACCTATCTCTCCCACGAAGATCTGAACGTCACCATTTTTGGTGTTGGTGTTGTTTGTCTTATTGCTTCAGTTTGTAAAATATGGTTGATAGATTATTTAACCTCAATGTGTCCTGGGGTGAAATAATTTTATTTATTCTCTCGAAATAAAACAACAGGTTTTTATTTATTTAAATCATGAAATAATATTATGTAGTTATGTTTTTCTTTTCTTTTTTTTTTTCTTTTTTTTTCTTTTCTTAAAACAAATGAATTTTCAGCTCACATATTTTGTTGTGTTCTACTTACAAGAAAATTCAAAAAGTCAAGAAAAATAAGAGATTGAAGATGAAGTAGCCAAAAGACAAACTTGCCCCTCATCTAAGCTAAACATGAGTGAATTAACAAAAAATTAACGGAGTTAACGGAAAATGGACCAGATCCGTAAGATACACAAACCAGAGTGATATGACCCGGCGAAAAAAAATACAGTGAATAAACTCGTAAAATCTGATAAACCATAGTGACCATTTATGTAATTAACTCTTTTAATTATGAACATATCAAGTTGAACTTAAAGACTCAAATAAGCTATATGCCCAAACCCAGGCTGAAGCGGAAAAGATTACAAGTCAAAAAAGATGTGCTTACTAGCTATTCAATTGTGCTATTAATTGCCCGTTCGTCCTTCCCATCTGGAGGAAAGTGTGGTGCTGGTGGAATTTAGCGAGACCAGTGTATTTTCCGTCCTTCTTGATCTCGGATATTGCTAGAGGAAACATTGATCCAGCTGGAAATTTGAAGATGGGTAAAATTCTTCATGGTGTTTTTCAAATATCTTTATGGGCGATATGGAAGTGGAGGAATAGGATCGTGAATGCTTCGGCGGATTCTTACCCAAAGATTAAAGAGGAAGATATTTTCCCATCTATTCAAAGGTTATCTCAGACGTGGATCGCTGCCCGGCTTGGGTCTAAACAGGCTAACTGGGATGTTTGGATATCTAGGCCTTTTGATTTATTTTCTTAGTTTTGTTGTATAGGTGGTGTCGTGGGTGCCCTTTATGTTTCCTGGTGTTGTTCATTTCTTGGTGTTTTTAGGTGCTGTACATTTTTTGGTTTCCTTGTTTTCCTCTTTTTAAGGCTCTGTTTATATATATTATATCTCATCTTTTCCAAAAAAAAAAAAAAAAAAAAAAAAAGAAAAAGAAAAAAAGAAAAATCAAATAAGCTTATAAGCTCAATGACAAGGTAATCCCAACACCCCTAGGTAATTAAGTAGCAATTGTTAACAGGGTCTAAAACCTTCTTCGAATTGTCAGCCTTTTCGTAGTTGGTCTTTAAGACTGGTATAACAACCCGCAATTTTTCCATGGTCCCTACCCAAAATAATTTACTTTTCGAAGTTTACGCAATTGTTTTTATAATTAATTTTAAGCTAAACTACACAAAACTTGAATATAGCACACAACGCGTACCTGCACAACCGTACTTTTAATATACATTTTGTTCAAGGAAGTTATACCCATTATTTGTATCGAGTCTGGATTGTTACTTTCGTCCTTAATTTTATGAGGTTGATTTATATCGAGTCCTTGTAGACCTAGAATGTAGCACGTCGTGGCTTGACACAATAGTTAGTCTATAGTGTGAATCAAATTAATTGTGACATCTCGAGAACAAAAATATGCGTATTTATAATCAATTTTATTGTAAAAATAGTTTTAAAACGAATGGCATAAGTTAAAAATACTCGGGAAAATGTTTCGACACCCAAATTAGCTTCGTTAGAGTTTCGTTAAAAGAATAATAAATTAACCCTTTCTACCCTCCACTATAATTTCAGTTTTGGTCCTTGTGGGTGAGAATGGTTTCACCACTAGTCCTAAGGCTATATAAGCCACAACTATAACCAATTTAGGGTTTTATTTGCTCTTTCTTGCATATTAGCCGCCCCCTTCTCTTTCTTTCTCTCTCCAAAATCTGGCCACTTTCGGCCACCACTGTAACATCTCCACCTCCACCACTAACGCCACACCGCCACAACACAAACCTCCATCACGACCTCTTTAACCCGTTTAGCAACCACACGTGCCCAAACACCTTCACCATCACCTCGTACGCGCCACCACCACCACTAACCGAGTAGATCCGAGGAAGAAAAAGTAAGACCACCATGTGTTCACCCTTGTGTGACACGGTGGTGGGTCCAAAATCCATTTATCGAGCGTTGTGGTTTGTTAACGTTTGGGATTGGGTGGTATAACACACTTTACGAAATAAAAATCATTAAAAATATCTGGTATCATCATTTTGGGTCAAGTTTGGTGTCGAGTTGGGTGATGCCGTGAGCATAAGCTCATAGCCGAGCCTTTTGAATTGCATATCGAGTCTTGTCGAGTGTTCTTGGGCTCATCTTCATGCTTGTGGTCATTTTAGACACTAGGGTTTGGAATGAAAATAATCGACGTTCAATTATGGTTCCTTCGGTATAATGATATTCTTTTTAAAAACTGCTTATGCCTTTTTGTTGTATATATAGCTTATTACGAAAGTTATGCTTATTTGGGATTTCTTGATTTTTGAAAAATAAGAAACCCACAAAGGGTTGGTTTTCGGACTAAAATAGATAATATGGCTTATTGATTACACTCCAGTTATAACATAAAGTAATGAACTATTTAGCAGTCTCGTATAGTGAATGTTTTTCTATTAATTAGTAGGGCTATGAGTTTAGAATGCTCTTTTCTCATTTCAAGGTAAAAATAAAGTTATAACTTATAGGTGTGTCCGTTTGGTGTGTTTGCGTTTGTTTTTTTTTTTTTTTTTTTTTGCGAGCCTTGGTTCAAGGCCGAGGCCTCCATGGTCTCGGCATGGTAAGTATATTATTGTTGTGGTCATTTTGGTTTGAGTGTTTGGTCTGTTTGGTAAAGCCTCACGCAACGTACGACTTGAGCCGAGACCACGTGGTCTCGGCATGGTAAGGTTTTGTTCTGATTTGGTCCGTGTGGTATGACTTGGTATTTGGATTTAATTGTGGACTCGAGCCATAGTTTAGAACCGGCTGAGCGTTGTTGTGACGATATAATTTGATTCAGACTTAGACTTGATAATTATTTAGTGAGGTTTAGGGCCGTTTAATATTAATCGATATTGTTGAATTTGGGTTTGATATTGTGAGCTTATGATTGATAATATGTGATGGTTTGAGCGACGTCTAGTCGCCATCGAGACTTTTTAGTCTTGGCGTGGCCTTGACAAGCCAAAAGCATGGTTAATGTACTTGGACTATTGTACATCATGTTGACCTTAGTTGACCTGACTAGTAAAACCGAGAGTATATTTGGTTTGTGTGGGATTGGGTTTAAAGTGTTGACCCGAGGGGAAATAAACATTTGACCGTGACTCAAAAAGTAATAATAACTCGTGAGTCTTGACTTGTATTGACTCGATTTAGACAAAATGAGAGAAATAAATAAAAACACTTCTTTTTAATTAAAATTTGTAAAGTTATTTATTTTCCTGCTTAGTTAATAACGAGATAAAGAAATAAAAGTGTGTGTAAGATGATTTGGGATAAAAATGGAACACACGAGTTTATTGAACTTTTCGAGGCACGTCGCTCGTAGAATATCGTAATTAGACTTGTTGACCTTATTGCTTGTGGTTCGTCCCAAACCAGTTATCTTTTATTTCTCTATCACACAAGTCAACCACTTGTGAATGGTCAACCGTAATAAATGATAAAATATAAACAGCCTCAGAACGAATACTCGTGTGTAGTGTGAAACCAGGCAAGTGATCACCCGGATCGTTTCCCAACGAGATGTGAATGGGCAACTGTGAAAAGCTAGGATTAGAGTGACTGATGATTTAGATTGCTTTTGATTTTGCTTTAAACAATTCTAAATAACAAATTAAAACAGATATGCACAATAATATTAAACGCAAATAAAATTAAACTAAAACGCGTAACAGAAAATCTAAAACGGGACTAAAAAGTAAAATTTATGAATTTAAAACCTAAAAATGTAAAATGACTTAAAACATATTTAAAAACTTAAATTATATATTTTTTTATACTTTTTATTTAATTATTATTAATTATTTATTATTTTAATAACTTATTAAACTATTTAAATTTATAAAAAATACTAAATGGACAAAGAAAAATCTAAAACTTTTTCTAAAAATATTACTAAGTAAATAGAAACTAAGAAAATTATAAAAATGAAAATTACTTAACTAAAATTTAAAAAGATAAATTCTATTAAATAGAAGCTATCACTTTATTTCTATTTTTGATTTTCTTAAGGTCTAAAAATGATCTTATATTTTTCCTAGATTAAAAATGACAAAATAAAATTATGAAAATTGGATTTATATTTTTCTGATTATTTTTCTATTTATTATGATTTAATTACTATTTTAAACTAATAAAAAAGATTAAAAATATTAAAACTATTCAGAAAATTATGAAAATTTACAGGTAAATCTAAAATAATATTAAAAAGATAGGAAAAATAAAAATGGAAGCTGGCTAAGCCTAAAAAGCAGTTTTGGGCTAATAAGCAGTTAACTAATAAGCCCAAAATAAGCTAATAAGCAGGAAAATTGACCAAATGATCAGTACTAGCTTAAACAACTATAAGAAGCATGAAACAACTTAAAATACACAATAAGCACAAGAAATAAGCAAGTTAAGCACTATGGCTGCTGTGGAATTGAAACAGAAAAAGCAAAAATAATGCAGACTTGCAGACTAATTTTAAGCAGTTTAATAAGCTGACAAGTGAAATATTATGGGGGCAAAACTTAGCCTATACTATTGGCTATCTAAAAATATGAAAAGCCCCATCCCAATCAATCAATTGCTAACTTAATTAGAGGCTAGTTCAGATGGCAAAAACCTGAATATGCAACTAGTATTCAGTATGCATACATAGCAGACTTGTCTGAAATTATACCTAGGCCTAAAGCATCATGCTACAAACTAATTATAGGTTGAAAGGAACCTGTGGAATAGCAAAAGTGAACTCCAGAATAAGCTGAGCTTATTGGAGCTTGTAATGGGCAGCTCAGTCCATGTTTCTGCAGTCCCCAACTCCTAACCTGTAATAAGCTTCAAATCAACAAGAACATGCCAAAAACAGCTTAAACAAGCTATTTTAAGGTCAATCAAATTTGATAAAGGTGCAATGGAACAGTGGTAACCCAGTTTGACCCGTTTGACCCACTATCCCAAACACTCCTTTGTGTGACTGAGATGAGGTTTAAAGCTAGAAAACTCTGATTCAACTTATACTTCTGACTAGTTAATGACCAAATTACTTATTTAAACTGAGAAAAGCTAGTTGCAACTGAAATTAAGCCCTAATAAGCTAATTACTGAAAATGGACTAGTTTGACTGTTTTTTGACTTTTTAAGTGAAAATGATATTAAACACTACTGACTATGAAAATAACTTAAATTAAACTCTAATTAAGCTATCAGACTTAGAAAAAGTAGAATAAGCACTAGATAAGCACTGCTACAGTGCTTATTGACTAAAGTTTGACTTTGGTTGACTTTGTTGGAATTTTAGACTTAACACTGAATTAAGGAATAATAAGCTACCACAAGTTGTCACAGGCTTGTACTTAGCTTATTCAAACTGAAAACATAACTTTTAAACTTGAAACAACAAATTCTTGAACATTGAAATAACTTTGAAATTCGAATTATAACAGGAAAAGAAGGACAAGGCTTTTGAAATTAAACTGAAAATGAGAATTACATTCAACTGAAATTAAAAGTTACAATGAAACTTAACTTTAACTTAATTTAAAAATTACACTACTAAAGTTTTGGTCTAAAACAAGTGACAAAATATTCTTCTGTCTTCTTTTCTTCTTAAATAACATTCCCAATGCTTCCTTGTCGACTTGTGATTATTTCCCCACCATTGGATTGAATTGAAACAATCTGAATCGTTCATTAGCTTTTTTTGGCGGGAAACGAGCAAGTGGGTGTTTTAACTTTTCTGCACATGTGGGAGGTTTGGTGTGAGTAGCTAAGAGATAAGGAGGGGGTGGTGGATTGTCAATGAGAACAGAGGTGAGGTGATGGGGGAAGCAGAGGACATGGTTTTGATTTTTGGCGGTTTGGTGGTTTTGTGGGAAGAAGACGGGTCAAACATAAGTTTGACCCTAGGAATATTTAGCAAAGGGTGTGGGCCGGGTCAAAGGGTTTTGGGTTTGGGTTATTGTTGTGGGTTGTTTAATATTGGGCTTGGACTGGGTATTGTTTTAGTGTTGGGTTGGGTAAATGATAAGGGTTGGGTTTAGTGTATTAGTTTGATCCGGATTGGTTAGATAATTTAGCACAAGGACCAAACTTGTAATTCTGCATAGTTGAGGGGCTGAGATGTAATTATTCCAAAGTGTCTTCAAGGACCTAACCTGCAACATATTATAAACCAAGGACCATAAATGTAATTATTTTCCATTTTAAATTTCCAAGGACCTATTTTGCCAATTTTTAAAAGTTCAGGGACCTAAGTTGTCATTTTTATAATTTTAACTTTCAAGGACTAAGTTTGACAACTTATGAATCCCTAAGGACCTTAAATGACATTTTACATGATTTAAACATCCAGGGACTAGTTTTGCCAATTTGGTGATACTTCAGGGACTGAAAATGACAATTGTGTAAACTTTGTGTGTTTTTCACTTGTTTTTCAATCTTTTGTACCTGAATCACATAAAAACACATTTTCATGATATTTGTACCATTTTGTGAGTCATTTGTGTGTTTTTGGTCGTTTTGTGGGTTTAATCAATACTAAATATATGTGTATTTAGACACATATCAGCTTGCTTTGATAATTGATTGGTAGTCGGATTACTTTGAGAATTTTTGCAACACCGGACTTGAAATGTATATTGAGACTTGGACTATTATTGGACTTTGGACATTTTGGACCATTGGACACGAAACGAATATAATACATTAGACTCATGATGAATTTAATGTATTCGATTCGCAAGGGGTAAACAATGGAAATAATGTCTAACGAACAATAATATTTATAAATTTCACGTCACCTAAACTACTTTGGAAATTATTTATAGTAAAGTCCTTCGACTTGGAAATGTTCAATGAACGAACGAGTCATGGCGAAATTTTACCTTTAAACTATAAAACGAGTATACATTTATAACTAAATGGGATTATGGGAAAGTATCGACGCTTACCAATCTATTCATCTTATTTGTTGTGTTTGCTATATTTGTTATCTTTTTTGTTTCTCTCCGTCATCTCTTCTTGACTCGAGTTCTCGTCAACACTCTCCACGTCAAATTTCATTTTCTTGTTTCCTTTTGGCGTGTGTACTCTTGAGTCTGTGTCTTCCTCCCGTTACAGGAATGATGATACCAAACTCTAACAAACGGATTAAACGAAATTAATTTGGAAACGAATTTGGGAACGGGAATGTTTAACTTTTGGGAACTTTTATGCCTTAGGTTGTTTTATGGAATATATTTTAAGACGGGTTTTTATATTATTAGGCTGTGTCGAGTCCGTTGTGCTGTGACGTCCTAGTTGCCGTGTGTTATTCTACCCTTGAGTTGTTGTGTTGTGCATTGCTTGATTAAGGTGAGTTCTCGTAGCCCCTTTTTCATTATGTTTTCCTTGGGGGAAAATGGTACTCAAATGACATTTTAACTGTTTTTCATGCTGTGATTATATTGTTTTCATGATTTTGGACATTATGTGTGTTGATACGATTATGTGCTACTAAATGTTTTGCCTGTGTGTACATGAATGCGCAATTGTTAACTCTTTTAAGAGCCGAAGCATTATGATAGATCTATCAGGGTAGCTTCCCACAGTGTATGTTTTTGTGTGCAACGATGATGGTAGGTTCAGTTGCCGCGACACTATTCTGTTTTAACATGTGCTTATAATTGGTTATCATGCTCACTTTTGTCCTACACTATGCTATCACAGCTCAGCGGTTTTACTTTTAAACCTACGAGCTCACCAACATTATATTGACGT
Organism: Artemisia tridentata subsp. tridentata; assembly: GCA_021014915.2. Taxonomy (NCBI): domain Eukaryota; kingdom Viridiplantae; phylum Streptophyta; class Magnoliopsida; order Asterales; family Asteraceae; genus Artemisia; species Artemisia tridentata. The sequence continues at coordinate 494,190,465 of CP139509.1, read as the reverse complement.
TTTCTAGTACCATTTTCAGGTGTTATTGAAGCTGTTTAGAAGGTTGAGTATTGATTGGCTTAGCAAGACTTAAGACAAGACCCTCCCAGGTTATATCTCGTGGAGTTGCATTTGATATTCCCTAGTAACGTTGTTTAACTTTGAGACGTATGTTTATTTTGGATCTTTGTACTTATCCCGTTTGTGGGAGTTTGCGACTATTATCTGTCGTATGTTATGCATTTAGTGTTTCTCTGTTGTGACACCTTGTGTTCTTAACTATGAAGTCATACCCCGTAAATGCCATTTCGCTGCGCCATTTTTGGGGTGTGACAGATTGGTATCAGAGCCCAAGGTTATAGAGAATTAGGTGGTTTAACCTAGACTATAACCTAAGAATCCTCATATAGTTTGCATTATAGGAACTACGTGTGCGATTATGTGTATAGTATGACACGAAGTGATGATGATAAGTAAATGCAGCATGATGCTATCTTAAAAACGCCTGGCCAACGTTTTTACGATAACATGATGCGGCATGGACTTATCAAATTCATGGATTGTCAGATAGGAATTTGAGTGTAGTAGTACGACACGTATACCGACCTATCCTACCTACCTCCTATCTAACGTCTACCAATGTCCTACTTTGTAGAATCATGCCTCCAAGAAGGTCGACTCGAGCTAACCGAGGAGTTCCACCACCGAGGGGTGGAGGAACTGGTGGGCGAGGAGGTAGAGGAGGTGGTCACGGCACTGAGAACAACGGCAACGACAATGTGAATCCTGACCTTTCCGCCATGATCGAGCAACTACAAGCATTGCTACCCACTATCGTCACCCAAGTTGGCGATCACATCAGTAACCTAGGAAACAGCGGAAGCTAGAATGACCATGCAGACAATGGCACTGGTAGTGACCACGACAATAATGGCAACAACAACAATAGTGGCAAAGGATGTTCGTACAAGGAATTTACAGCATGCAAGCTAGTGGACTTTGATGGCAATGGAGGAGCGTTGGTGTACACAAGATGGATTGAGAAAATGGAGGCAGTAATGGACATAAGCGAGTGTGCAGCTCACCAGAGGGTGAAGTACGCTGCAAGCTCGTTCACAGGAAAGGCCCTGACCTAGTGGAACACGTAAATCCCGACCAGAGGAAGAGAAGCCGCCATGAGAATGAGTTGGGATGACCTTAAGGCATTACTAAAGGAGGAGTATTGCCCAAACAACGAGATGCAGAAACTAGAGCATGAGTTCTACAACCATGCTATGGTAGGTGTTGGTCACGTGGCTTATACAGATCGATTCCATGAGCTTGCTAGACTGGTACCTCACATGGTCACTCCTTAATCCAAGAGAATTGAGAGGTACATCTATGGTTTGGTCCCTGAGATTCGCGGGATGGTGAAAGCGACTGAGCCCCCTACCCTCCAGAGCGTGATACTGAAATCTGCAACCTTAATGGATGAAATGGTTAGGAATGGGACATTGTCTAAGAGTGGTGATAAGAGGAAGACCGTGAGTGAGCCAAGTAAACAAGGAGGTGCAAATGGTGAAAATAAGAAGGCGAAATGGGGAAAAGGATTTGTGGCAACGAGCTCGGGCCGTAAGGGATATGAAGGTCCTCACCCTAAGTGTGCTAAATGTAACTACCACCACCTGGAGACTAAACCCTGCCTAGTGTGTTTCAACTGCAATCAGACTGGTCACATTGCAAGGGATTGTCGAGCAGTAGCCATGCAGGCGACTCCAATTAATGTCATTTACCCAAGGACATGTTATGAGTGTGGGAGCCCGGATCATTTTCGAAACACGTGTCCTAAGCTGAATAGGGCACAGGGACAAGTGCAGAATAACCCGAATCAGGCCTTAGTGACTAATGGAACAAACTCAAACAGTGGAAACAATGGTAACCCGGCTCGTGGTCGGGTATTTGTGATGAATGCTGAAGAAGGGCGTCAGGACCCGAACCTCGTGACGGGTATGTTCTCCTTAAACGAATATTAGGCTAACATACTGTTTGATTCCGACGTCGATTATAGATTTGTTTTCACTTAATTCATGCCTCTGTTAAAGGTGAAGCCTAGTGTCCTAGCTCTTAGTTATGAGATTGATATAGTGTTTGACCAAAAAGGTAGAAACCGATAAGATAGTTAAAATATCCACCACCTGGTAGCAAGACCCTTGGGTGCTGAAATGCTACCCATTCATTTTTGAGTAACCCCAAACTTTTACTAAAATTTTTCTTTTTCTTCAAAAAATAAAATAAAAATAAAATAAGCTTTTTAACAACTTTTAACTTAATTTCATGTCATTTCTTGTTTGATGCGATGTGAGATTAAGTTTAAAGTTGCTACTTAGCTAAATTTTTTTTAAATGATTTTGCTCAAGAACGGACGAGGCATTTCATGAAGCCTAATCACTCGATAGTTACTATAAAACCACCTATTTCAGTGCGCCTAGTAGGACGAGCAGGAACCCAAAGATACCTCGCGTGCTTAAGACTTCCCTGAAGTACTTCAAAAAGACCTAACATGATTCACCTCTCCTTAACGAATTGAGCTTCTCATAAACTTAACTCCCGGAGCGGAACAAATTTCATGATACGCGATACTTCTCGAAGAAAGATTCCAAACCCGAATATCATTAGTTGAGAGTGCACAAGACTGACAACGCTAAAACCGCATTCAGAACGATATACAGGCATTTCGAGTTTACAGGTTAAGTCCTTTGGTTTGGCCAATGCCTCCGTAGGATTCAAAGATGAGAAATCCAATTAGAGCGACACACATGAGGAGCGCTTTACCTATTATATCGAATAGTGACAGACGATTCACATCGCGATTTTGGTAGACACTATAGGACGCATTAGGAACACAGTTAGATTGGAGCACGACCTACCATTCCTAGACCGATGGTCAGGGTGAGGACACTACCCGATATTAGGAGATATATTTAGGGCATGCACTATCGATTTTGGAGGAAACAGGAATACACGTCCCTCTTAGTTAAATCTTCTCAACCTATGCGAATCTAAGTTTTGGATACCTACTGAACTGTTTATTTTAAAGCAATTCCAAAATTAAACCAATCCTTCAAAAACGTTGAGTTTCTTTTCTTACAACTTGATACTTAACTTAATTTCATGACAGTTCTTGTTTGATGAGTTGTGAAGTTAAGTTAGATTCAAGTTGTTACGTAGCTTAAGGTTAGGTCCAACTTGTTGCTTAGCTTAATCTCATGACAGTTCTTTTTTGATGAGTTGCGGGGTTAAGCTAGGTTCCAGTTGAGGCTCAACTTAAGCTACTAAAAGATGCCTAAGGTTTTTGACGGCTTTACTCAAGGACGGGAAAGCTTTCTTTACTGTGTGATTATTATGTGGTTTCATTTGGGTAATTACTAGAGGTTAGGAAGTATTGATAGTACCAATTGGGAAGTAGCACCCGGTACTATTTGGATTGACACCCACACCCTTACCTTTCTGTGTGCAACCTAATCGAAGGGTGAATACTATCCGATCAAGCTCGGGCCCTTAGTCAATTGAATTTTGAGGACAAAATTCTCTTAACGGGGGTAGACTATAACAACCCGCAATTTTTCCACGGTCCCTACCCAAAATAATTTACTTTTTGAAGTTTACACAATTGTTTTTATAGTTAATTTTAAGCTAAACTACACAAAACGTGAATATAGCACACAACGCGTACCGGCACAACCGTACTTTTAATATACGTTTTGTTCAAGGAAGTTATACCCATTATTTGTATCGAGTCTGGATTGTTAATTTCGTCCTTAATTTTATGAGGTTGATTTATATCGAGTCCTTGTAGACCTAGAATGTAGCACGTCGTGGCTTGACACAATAGTTAGTCTATAGTGTGAATCAAATTAATTGTACATCTCGAGAACAAAAATATGCGTATTTATAATCAATTTTATTGTAAAAATAGTTTTAAAACGAATGGCATAAGTTAAAAATACTCGGAAAATGTTTCGACACTCAAATTAGCTTCGTTAGAGTTTCGTTAAAAGAATAACAAATTAACCCTTTCTACCCTCCACTATAATTTCAGTTTTGGTCCTTGTGGGTGAGAATGGTTTCACCACTAGTCCTAAGGCTATATAAGCCACAACTATAACCAATTTAGGGTTTTATTTCCTCTTTCTTGTATATTAGCCGCCCCCCACCCCCTTCTCTTTTTCTCTCTCACCAAAATCCGGCAACTTTCGGCCACTACTGTAACACCACCACCGCCACCACTAATGCCACACCGCCATAACACAAACCTCCATCACGACCTCCTTAACCCGTTTAGCAACCACACGCGCCCAAACACCTTCACCATCACCTCGTACGCGCCACCACCACCACTAACCGAGTAGATCCGAGTAAGAAAAAGTAAGACCACCATGTGTTCACCCTTGTGTGACACGGTGGTGGGTCCAAAATCCATTTATCGAGCGTTGTGGTTTGTTAACGTTTGGGATTAGGTGGTATAACACAATTTACGAAATAAAAATCATTAAAAATATTTGGTATATATCATCATTTTGGGTCAAGTTTAGTGTCGAGTTGGGTGATTTCGTGAGCATAAGCTCACAGCCGAGCCTTTTGAATTGCATATTGAGTCTTTTCGAGTGTTCTTGGGCTCATCTTCATGCTTGTGGTCATTTTAGACACTAGGGTTTGGAATGAAAATAATCGACGTTCAATTATGGTTCCTTCGGTATAATGATATTCTTTTTAAAAACTGCTTATTTCTTTTTGTTGTATATATAGATTAACAAGAAAAAAAAAGACTTTCAAAATGCAACCATAACTTACCAAATAACTTAAAAGCTAAACTAAAGTTTGTTTAAACCATATGGGCTAAAGACGTACAATTCTATAAAAGTTTGATTCAGATATATAATTGATATTGTACTAACACTAGTACATTTAGGACGATTCCCGTCCAATTTTTTTACATATTACCGACGTCATGACGTCGCATAATGACTTGTCGACGTCATGTCGTCGGCAGCAACTTGTCGAGAATGCTCCGTCGGGACTTAAGTTCCCGACAAACAACTCCGACGACAAAGTGGGACCCACATGATTTTCCGGTCAAACGTTTTTGTGGTTCGACAATATTGTCCCGACGACATATTAAATAATTAACGATTTAATTAGCGAACTTAATTAATGGTCAACAAAAGTCAACAAAGCCTATATAGTACCGACGACAAGACGTCGGTACTATACACAAAAGTCAACAAAAGTCAATGGAATTGTATATATTACCGACGACAAGACGTCGGTACGATATACAAAAGTCAACAATAGTCAATGTAATTGTATATAGTGCCGACGACAAGACGTCGGTACTATATACAAAAGTCAACAAAGTCAACCAACTTGTACATATTATCGACAGCATGACGTCGGTACAGTTTAAACAATACATTATGTGCACTTAAATGCCGACGACATGTCGTCAACATTTAGTTGTATTGCAGCTGCACAGCAGCCTGCGCAGCTGCAATTTCCAGATTTTTGCCGCAAAAATCTACAATAACCTGCTTTCTAACCATTACATTCCAATACATCCAATACCACTAGAAAACGGCTATAAACTTTATAACGGCTAAAACGGTTATATATAACCACTAAACACTTATAAACTTTACAATACGGCTATAAACTTTATAACACCCTCAAAATACATTATAAACTTTACATAACGGGTGTTATAATCGCTAGACCTAGCTGCTATATCTACAAATGTTGCAATATCCGCAATGTTCAAAGATAATAAGATTCGGGTCGCCAAAATATAGTTTCAAAGATAAAAACAACACAAAATAACACATAATATATACCTCTACGGCCCCTCGTCGTCATCCATATCATCACTACGACGATCCTCATCATCATCACTCTCGACGCCTGAGCTACTCTCGCTGCCAGAGCCACTCCTGCTCCCGCCTGAGCCACTCGCGCTCCCGCCTGCGCCACTCCCTCCCGCGCCACTCCCGCTGCCGCCTCCTACGTCACCTCGAGAACCAACCTGGCTACGAATTCCTGCCATCGCGGGTTGCTCGAGACAAAACACGTCAACAACTCGAGCTGCTTCTGATTTTCCAACGCTTTCTTCTCAGCTCTTCTGCTATTTTTTTCAGCTTTTCTGCAAATTAGGGCTGAGCATCGGGCCGGAAACCGACCCGACCCGACCCGTCCCGACAAGGCCCGAAACCGAATACATGCAGACTGGTATTATTCGGTCGGTTCTCGAGACTTTACATATAGGTCCGAAAGAGAACTAGTCAATTACATATCAACCAGATTGTTTTCATCTTTGAAGCTAACAGAGTATTCGAACAAACAATTCAGAACACATAATGTATCAAAAGAGCTTAAAGCCTTAAACCCTTTCTGGAAAAAAAAAAAACAAAAAATCACTTACTTACAATTAAAAAAAGCAAATTCATGTATAATTAAAACAATTAAAAAAAGCTAACAGAGTTTAATTATTTTCAATCGATTTATAACTGTATTAAAACTTCAATCTATAAAACTGAAACGACAGGCTTTAAGAACACTTACTTCCATTAAAACAAATAGAGTATACACAAATTTTTCAACCAAACTAATCGGTTCATAGATGGATCCATTTGTGGTGTTCTTGATTGATCCATATGTGGTGTTCTTGAGAAGATAAGAGTATTCGGTGTGTTCTTGAGAAGATGAGAGTATTCGGTGTGTTCTTGAGAGTTGAGAAGATGAGTCACTGATTGAAGTTGAGAGTTGAGAAGATGAGTGACTGATTGAAGTTGAGAGTTGAGAAGATGTGTTCTTGAGATGTTGCAGCATATTCACTAAAGGGCGGCATACAATCTCTTTTTCCAACATATATATATTAACCTAATTATTATTCGGTTATTCGGGCAACATTCGGGTTTAATCGGTTCCCGGCCCGAAACCGACCCGATACCGACCCGATACCAACTTACAAGTTTTTGTTAATCCGAGTACCGAATGAAATATATAATTTCGGTATCGGGACTACTCGGGATCGGTCGGTTTTTCGGGAATTTTCGGTTTCGGTCGGTTTTGCTCAGTGTTGCTGCAAATCTTCTCAGCTTTTCTGCTCTTCTTCTCAGCTTCATCGATCTTCTTTTGAGCTTCATAAATCTTCTCTTGAGCTTCAGAAAGCTTCTCGTCGATCTCGGCCATACCTATAAACGAAATAATCAAAATTTAAAAACGGCCATTTCAATACATAAGATGAGTCATTTAATAGTATCCAACCGTTCATACCTGGAGGTGGAGGCGAGGGAGGCGGGGTGTGTGGTAACCGTGGCCTCTTCAAGCCGGGTACCACCCTGCCCCTGCCGGCTATGTGACCAAGCTGCTTGCCCTTTAGTACCCGGGCAAGTATCTCCTCCTCCGTGACGTACGCCACCCCTGTCGGCGTATCCGATCTCGGCTCCCTTAGCCTGACCATCTCTTCCTATGTAGTTGAAAAAAATGAGAAAATTAATATATTAGTCGGGTTAATTACTAGATTATGTTTCAATAAATCATTAAAGTGCGTGTTTGAAAAAAAACGATACTTACATACTGAATACGAGCCTCAACCTGCAACCAAACACCATCCTTGCAGTGGGTGTCAAAAAAGGTCTGAATGAGGGACGGGTACTGATGGTCCTCGCTGTTCTCGAACTGTATATACACATGCATATAGGATGAAACAAATTAAAATGACAAATCAAACACCATATATATTTTATTTAGTATAAATACTTTTAATTAATATATAATTAAAATTAAATAATCTTATAAAAATAAAATGTGTCTTACATATTCGTGTCGAGTAGCGGCCAATGATCTCGAACCGTGGCGGCTGTGAACCTTGTTCTTCTTTCGGTTCTCTTTGTTCACAGCCACTCGTTTTTGTGCCTTCTCCGACATGTACAACTCCACATGCTTCTCCTACACAGACTGCTCCATGTTCGGAGGAGGTCTTCTTCTGATTGCTTCCACATTCGCAGCCCCACCCTGGCTGGTAAAGTAATCGCGCTTCATGTCATATTTGTTGTCCGCGTATCGCTTAGCCAGATACGCGGTGATGCCGGTCCGAATGTTCTCCCAGTCCGATGAGCGCATGTGGCGCTCCAAATTAAACATGCGCTGCAATCAAATATAGTTAAAATTAATATAAAGATATAAATAAATAAACAAATTTAAATAAATATACACATTTAAACAAATTTAAATAAATGTACACATTCAAATAATTAAATATAGAGATATAAATAAATAAACAAATTTAAATAAATATGCACATTTAAATAAATAAACACGATAACATAACAATATAAAAGGAAAATGAAATAACTGACCCCGAGCTGTGGAAGGAAGTGAGCCATCTTCTCCGGTTCTATACTGTACCAGGAGTCATAGTGTAACGGAAGCTGCCTAATGAGCTCGCCGACGTAATTGTTGAACCACCCTTGGTGCTTGCCCACATGACAATACGTCCCTTGATCATTAGTCTCGAACTCAATAGACTGCGGGCCGCTAAGTGCCACGGCTTTCTTGAGCGCCACGTTCTTCGTGGCTTGGCGTCGCGGTGGCCTGCCGCCATCCCGACCTCCACTACCCCTGCCTCCCCCTTGGCCCTACCTCCTCGGTGGGGTCGCTATGATCCTGCAATTGGAGTGAGTGAAAACGTCATAAAGTAACATGTAACCAAATTCAAATGATCAAGTTTAAGTTTCTTTGATATATATATATATATATATATATATATATATATATATATATATATATATATATATATATATATATATATATATATATATATATATATATATATATATATATATATATATACACACATACATATATATATATATATATATATATATATATATATATATATACACATACATATATTTATATATACATATGTATATACATATATGTATATATACACATATATGTATATATACATATATATATGTACACATATATGTATATATACACATATATGTATATATACATACATATATATATATATATATATATATATATATATATATATATATATATATATATATATATATATATATATATATATATATATTACATATAACATAATATATAGAGATATATATGTACATATACAGGTATATATGTTTATATACACATATATATGTATGTATATATATATATATATATATATATATATATATATATATATATATATATATATATACACTAGTTGTCGAAGCCCGCCCAATGTGCGGGCACGCTTTCTAATATTCCTTTTGTAATTTACACCTTATTTATTGTAGAAATTGTCTATATTATTTATATTTGGTTTTATTTTGTTTTACATTGTCATTATTAGTGTATGTGCAGTTCTTGGACAAATTATTATTGTGAATACCAAGATGATATGGTTGTCCACGCGATGTTAAACGAATGTATATGAAAGATGGAATAGACGTGCACAACTTCATTAAATCGGTTAGGGGAGTATCCAAAGAAAAAAGGTGATAATGAATGTGAAGGTAATAATGAGTGTTTATGAGAATGTGAAGGTAATAATGAGTGTTTATGAGGTTATATCGACCATTGTGAACATTTATTTGTTAAATTTAAAACTCTTATGTAAACTTGATTTAATTCAACTGAATGTATTTTAACGGAGTATGTATTCCGTTCTTTATTACCTTGTGTTATGATTTCCAATTCATTAGCACCCCATGACCCGATTGTAAAACAAATATAAATAGAGTGTTTGAAAATAACATGGTAAGTGCTTTGTTTATTCATTTAAGTCATTTATTGCAATTGTTTATTCATTTAAGTCATTTATTGCAATTCATTTAAGTCATAGTTGTCGAAGCCTGCCTGATGGGCGGTCAAGCTTTGTGATTTTTCTTTTTGTAATTTATACCCTCTTTATTGTAGTTGTTAATGACATATAAAAGGGCATGACTTTTAATTATAATTTGGATGGTTTTAGGTAGCCTAAATTTTTTTTAAGTTTGTTATATTAAATACAATAAAATACAGGCAACTATATATGATTAAAAAATTGTTATCCAGATAAAAAATAAATAAATAAATATACAGTCTTGAACTTATGATTTTTGTTCTTGAACTTATAATTTTTGTTGCGATATTTTGATGTTTTTTATACGTATAACTTATTTAGAATGTATGTTATTTTATGTAAGTGTATTTTTAAGTGAATAATTTTTGGTTGTTTTATTTTGTTATGATATTAGGTTGTGTTTGTTTAATACTAAGGCAAATATATTTGAGTAGCATGCAAGTGGTCTAGCTTACTCATGAAAGTTATCCTACTCCTGATCATTTCATCTCCTCACATTTAATTTTCTTACTCTCTTAAAAGTAGACATTATTACATTATCGAAAAATAACTTTACTTGTCTGATGAAAATTTCTCTTCCCGAAGAAACAAAAAATAAAGGTCTCAATTTTGATGTTTTAATTGTATTTACGTTTTTTTTTATCTTTGTTATATGGTTTATTTGTTGAGAAGCTGAAACCCCAGATCTTGTGATTTAAAAGTATACCTCCCAAGGTTTAACCCTGTTGTGGCGAACATGGAAAGCCATTTCTTCGTACATGAGGGTGAAATTGTTTTGCCAGATATCTTGTACGAAATCGTCTGGTAGTAACTACACATAGAAAAACGGATTTCATAATTAAGGTATACATTGATAACAACGTTTATTTAGGTTTTGAATCGAGAGCATGATGAAAATATATATATTTGATTACCGTGATTCCTGAAGCATACGTTGCCAAACACCTGGTTACTCTTGGTCCTATTTTTCGCCATTGTTCTTTATTAATAATTTATGGTGTGTGAAACTTCGTTACATGTCAAACCGTAAGATACTGTCCAAAATTCTTCAGCACAGTCATTAGTTTTTAGAACAACAACAAATAGGCGCTCATTATATATAATCTATGTGGAATACTAAATTACTTTTAAAGATCCGAAGAACTGAACTATCCATATGACTCTAAAGCAACGTGAATTCACAATATAACACATACATTTTAATGTCGTTCAAAGTCTAATACTTTCATCAACCATCTCAATCAAACTTGCTTTTTGGTCTATTCGGCGTCATAACCATAATGTAATAAATATAAATCTAGTCTTGCACATGGATATTCTCTATTTTGTCATAAACTAAGGATATTTTATAATACTTAAATTAACTAATGTTGCATCTGCTTGGACAGAGAGTAATAATGTTCTATACTTTTGGCACCAGTGAAGTAATTAGAGCGAAATATGTGTGCTTATTTACCAACCTTTAAGAAATCCTCTACGATCATTGCAGTTCGTTGTGGATTTAACGTGTTGATAGGAGCAGCTCTCATTTCTTCGTATGTACTGTAAACGTGTATTATAGAAAGCATAGATCCCACAACCATCTGCAACAAAGCAATGAAGATTAGAATACTCAAAAGCTTATGTGCATGAGAAAATTGAGTTATTGCATAAAGTTATACCTTTCCTTGCATCGATTGACAAACTGTGGAAACCAATTGGATCCCTGCACCTAATCCAAACACATTAAATACAGTTGATATCGCCTCTCCTTTTGCATATAAGTCACTAATATTGCCCTCTTTGGCAAATGAAGAATATATTGGCAATCTTGTTGCTCTTGCAGCAACCGTCGCCAATCCCTGTTAAATTTACAAATATTTATGTCACACACTTGTACTCTTAACAATCATATCGGTCATATGGCTATCATTCAAGGTTATCAAGTTAGCTCACAAAAATATTGAGTATAGTTTATACAATTAGCATTTACTCTTCCAGGTTGTATTCTCCTGTACCTTTAGTCCCAAAATGATCATTTGTCTAACATAAAAACATTTCCTAGATTATACTCATGCTGGAAAAGAACAATTTCTTGAAGTATCATCATTGGACAAAAGCTGAGCAGTGCACTCAACCCACTGAACCAACCCACGCTGAACCACCCCACGATGAACCAACCCGCACTGAACCAACACAAAAACGTTAAATCGTTTACAAACACAAAAAAAGATGCATTTCAGTTGCTGAAAAACTTCACATGCTGAAAATTCTCATTTGCTGAAAAAAATGCATTTCAGTTGCTGGAAAAACTTCACATGCTGAAAATTCTATGCTGAAAAACTTCATATGCTAAAAAACTTTATATGCTGAAAAACTTCACGTGCTGAAAATTCTATGCTGAAAAACTTCATATGCAATTTTCGGTTGCTGGAAATTTTGTTTGCTGAATTTTTCAGTGCTGAAATTTTTCTATGCTGAAAAATCAGTTACAACTTGCATGTTCATGTGCATACTGATCTGCCCAAAAAGACAGGCCAGCATTATATTGATTTCAAACAACATTCTTTTGCACCAAATAAAAAGTCAGTAAATTACACATGACTATAAATTTTACGCCTTAACTGAAATTGCACACAATAAATACACACATACTTCTACATGAATATACATGTGTGTGTCCGAGTTGTTCACCTACTGATTATCTCCACCATTCTATTGATCATTTTCATGATGGGTTATTTGCCTTCCCATAAATGTTTTTCCCTTTGTCCCCTTAACGCAATTTCTTTTAGAATATCCATTTCTTCTTCGTTATAAGTCTGAGTTTCATTAATCATTAGTTGATATTGACAAACTGCATCTCAATTAATGCTTTTTCCACTTGTAAAGGGAGAATCACAGACTCTGTTTCGTCAACAGCAGTGACAACAACATTTCTTTCATTTTCAAGTTCAACATAAATTGTTGTTCGAGTAACTTGCTCCACGTCTAGCTGTCGTCTTAATTGAAAAATCATGTTGTCTTTATCGACTTCATTTATTGGAATCAGCTTAGTTATATCATTATGGTTGTCTGATTTTTCCAGCGTGTAGTTCTCTGCCTCATCTAAAACCAATTACAAACATCAGACCTAGGGGACTTGTCATGTGCCATGGATATATCCATTTCTGTTTGTGGAACACTGATCCTAGGAGATTTATCATGTGCCACGCTCGCATGGTTGCACACCTACAATCCGGAAGCCAAAAAGTGTAAATTAGTTATTAACGAAATCTTGCAAGTGTTCTACACATGTTTCTAGGACAGTAAAAGATAACGATAACGATAACTTTTAACAAACATGGGCTTAAATAATCAGTTCAGTGTTAGCTGGCGCAAGGGTATCTAACCTGGATAGCGTTAAGTCAAACAATCTTCATCGAACATGGCTTTTATGGTAACTGGACTGGTTTCTACCTTTGTAGGAACTCCGTTGATAAATACCGTGATGATTCGTGAAGCTACTAAGATAGAATCAGTAGAGTATCCTTCAATTTCTCTTTATTTAAAAATATGCGTGATTAGCGGAACAACCTAATATGCAATAGATAGTTTGCAACTGTTGGATATATATTATAATTATGACATTGGGAGTTTTTTTATTTCTAAATAGAAAAGTAATTGAATTATAAATTAGCCAATTGAAGAATATTCACTTAATTTCCGCTGGGTTTAACAGATTTAATAGTTTTAATCAATATTAGTTTGAAACATAACTTATTCCCAGTTTGTTACTAATTTTAAATCTTAAATGAAAGTCATTGAAGTAATATATGCAAGTTATTATAAAGTAATATATGAGATTTGATACCTTTCTATAGTAGTGATTCAAATACCCATGAACCTTCTCTACACGTCTATGTAGCAATTCCTTGCAACGTTGCTTCTCTTGGGGACCAGGACTCTTCATTACCTCTACAGTTTCCCATTCTAAACACCACTCGTTTCCATATTGTGACTTGAAAAATCATAATAACATAATTAGTTGACTAATGGGGTGTTTGGGTGCATGTTTAAGCATATTATGATTGTCATTTCTCATCAGTTAGGCAACTGATAATTAAGATAAGTGGAAATTATCAAATTATCTTCATCTTTCAGTGATTGTCTGATTCTAATTATAACAGTCGCAAAATCACTTAGGAAATGTGCGCCCGAATACTCACTGAAGCTCGATAAGTTAAATCAATAATAAGTTTTCTTTAAGCAAAATCTTAACTGTTTCTCCATATACAATTTCCAAATCACTTTTACCAAAATTGTATGTCAAAAATATTGTAATTTCGTACCAAAAACATTCCTAAATAGAAGAATATTAATATATACTGAACAAACTAAGCATCAACTTTGGATTGAAAAAGACAATGAATCTTAAATTATTACCTGAACTGTTAGCGATAGAAATATTCTTTAAGCAACTGGTCTCACGAACCCTAATCCAACTACATCCTTGAACCATAAGATACTCAATCTTTGGAGCTTTAAGAGTGAGAGAACAACTGCCCGAACCATAAAAATCGAGCTTGCAATGCTCAAGCTCGAGAGGCTAAATCTGAATATTTCTTAAACCCTCACAGCCTAAAACAGTACATATACCTCCATTTTAACGCAGGGATTCATCAAACTACTGTTTGGACGGGTTGAATTTTATATCCCTGCGTTATTAGGAATTCCTTTATTTTCTTGATGTCAAGGTTCCAGCTGGTTAACATTCTGCATTATCTCAAATATGTCGAATCAAAAAATTAGCTAAAAGGAAAATGGGTTGAAGGTCACTTAAAGCCTATGTGATATGCTATACAACCTTTCAAACTGTTTTACAGAGAGATTCAAACTAACTCTGTAGTATTACTGTAATGGTAGTACAAGAACTAATTGACATGAAAGTGCTTACGGACCCGATCCGTTTTGACCTGTACAGAAGTACTAAAGATGCCCTGATCCACCCAGAACCTGTTTTGACCCGTTACCTAACCCGACCAACCAGTCCATTTTGCAACCTAATATAAAAAATAAGCAAACAAAGGCACGTTAAGTACCATTAAGTACGACTTGTGTGTTGTTCCATGGATATGTTAGGTTTAATTTCATTGACACATACATTTGAACTGAGCCGGACTCTTCCAAGATTGACATAAGCCACGTTAAATATTCATTACCCAATTGATAACATGACCAACTCTTAACTATTTAAAGAATCAATTGATAACATGACCAAGAAAGAAATTCTTTGTGAAAAAAGGCAGAGACGTTTGTTAAACATGAGTAAAGTCTCTCATAATGAGTTTAATATGGGGGAAACAATTCTATAAAGCGAAACCTATTTGTTGCAGACTTGCAGACAGTATGAAACAGATTATCACATTATGTAAAGCTAATTATACTTATACCCCTAGATGAGGATATGGTCTAACGCAAAATCAGTCTATTAAATACTATCAGATAATCAGCTCCAGAACACAAATCCAAATGCGTAATATATTCGCCATTAACGAATGGGAAAGCAAATAAGAGAGTAACTTTTAAGTGATAACTAACCTCAAAGCTTGCATTATACTTTTCTACTCGTTGATATGGTGCTCGTGCTCCTTAACTGTTCCTTCCAAATCTTTACTGAGTATTGAAGATTTACTTGAAAACAAATGTTCGGTACTCCTTTTTAGCTCCCCAAATGTAGCAACCGTGAATTTTCTAGGTTCTTACGTGACGATTAATTTAGGCACTACTCCGACTCTGGCACTAGGAAACCTAATAAGTCAAATTTAAACGAGAAATAATCACGTTTTATTTTATGAACGTATTTGTTATCAAACTCAGTGGAAAAACATTTTTAAGACGAACGGTGACGATTAAAAATTTTATCGGCGATGTTTAATATTTTTCGGGAATAAAAACTAGTAACTCCGGGAAAGTATCTTAAAAATTACTCCGCTAGTCCTTACACCGACTCCTCAAGTGAAATAAAATACTACACAAGGACCCCTTTTTTTTGCAAATACCGGTTTTATATAATCATAAAACCCTAACCCTTTTATTATTTCATTCCACTTCATCCTCTTCAACCCATCTCTCCCTCCTCTCTAATAGCCGCCGCCGGCCACCCTTAAACCACCACCACCGCCACTCCCATAATCACACCACCACCACCAACGTGACCATCTCACTCTCCTCTTTCTTTTACTGTACTACACGCGCCACCAAACCTCATCACCTCCTCGTTATTTCATTACCGCCGCCACCAAAACCTTACCACCACCATTTTTGTGCTCTAAACTTGTAGATCGATTGAAGACACGGTAAGAAAACGCGTTTTACGCGAGGGTTGACTCACCACCGAGTCAACTCGTGATGTTCTTGATTTTTCGGGTTCAAAAACAAATGGGTATAAGGTTTTTATTAATAAAAATGATGAAAACGTTTTGGTATCCATTGGGTGTCGTGTTTTTGTGTTGTCAACGTGAAACTGTGAGCATAAGCTCGCGGTTCGGGCTTATTTTTGAGCTTGTTGTTCTTGTTCAAATGTTGTTTATTTATTTTGTCTATGTTCGGAGGGATTTACTAGACACCGATTAGTATGGGTTGTGTCATTTTGGTTTTGTTGGTATAATAGTGACGCCGAGACCCCACTGGGTTCGGCTGGTTTTCGTTGCATCAAGAAGGCTTGAGCCGAGACCCTTATGGTCACGGCAGTACTTGTGGTTGTTAAAATTTTATTTAATGTTGTTGTTGTTTGGTTTCATTGGTGGATTTGTGAGGCCGAGACCCCATAGGGTCCATTCGGTTTGAGTTATGGCAAGAAATTTAAACCGAGACCCGTATGGTCTCGGCGATGTTTATATTTATGTTTTTGTTGTTGAGCCATATCGAGGGGAAGAGAGAGTCGAGACATATTGTCTCGACCGATTGTTATTGTTTGATTTTTGAGCTTGGTATTATGGCAGTGAAGTAGGAAAGCCGTGACTATAAAGTCGCAGCCAAAATAATATTGATAATATTGATTGATGAATATTGGGAATCGATTGTGTGACGATTACTAGTTGACGGGGAATAGGTTAGACGTGAGTCGTAGTCGACCACGAGAGATTGAAGTTGATTGCAATAATGAGGCTAATTTTATGATATGTTGTAACTTGTGAGTTTTGTGCCACGTCGGTGTCACGTTGACTTTTAGTCCTCGTTGACTCCGACAATGCCATAAGTGAATATTTATATATTGCAGGACTTGATTTATTATATAAGCCGAGAGTGATGACTCGGACTTGTGACTCGAAACAAATAATAACTCAAAACCAATTTATTCAAAAACTTATAAACATATATATAAAACAAGAAAAGTAAACAAATAAAAATGTTTCATATAACAAATATTGAATAACTTGTTTATTTAATATTTAAACGAAACTAATAACTTAAAACGAAAAGTTTTATAATAAATAGTTATTAAATGTTTCGAGGGCACGCAAGACAAGAGGTATTATTAGAGTAGTATTGAGGATATTATAGGATTAATGTCAAGTTGACGAAGCGGATAAGTATCCGACCATTCGTTCAAGTAACATATTAAGTCTTAAGGTTTTATCACTAAATTTTCAGGTTGTCGTAGAGATTGTTTTGGAGTATTGCTTCAAATTGTCGTGTTGCTATATGAAGTTTACTTTGAGTCGTTTACGTCTTGGTCGTTTTGCTTGGCGTGTGTTCACTTGAGTCATGTCGTGTCACCACTACACACCCGTCGATACCAAATGCTAGTAACTAATATGAGAAAGAGATTTTGGAATTTAAAATGGAATCTACTCGGGGTAGTTAACTTTTGGAACTTTTACATTTGGAGATTTGTTAAGGCGAATTTACATTATTAGGTTGTGCCGAGTCCGTGAGTGCCGATACTTGAGAGCTTCCGAGTACTTTACTTCTGTAGATCTTGTTGTGCTTTGCTTGCTTGAGGTGAGTTCTCGTAGCCCCTTTTTCATTATGTTTTCCTTGGGGGAAAGTGGTACTCAAATGATATTTTAACTGTTTTCATGCTGTGATACAATGTTTTCATGATTTTGGACAATATGTGCGTTTGATTGCAATATGTGCCCTTTTGTGTGAATCAAATTGTGTGGACAATATCTAGGTGATTAGCATGGTGTGGATTTATTTTGTTGTTTATCATTTAAGACATTAAGTTTGTGTAACAACTTCTGACTTAATTTCATGACAGTTCTTGTCTGATGAGTTGTGAAATCAAGTTAGATCCAAGTTGTTACATAGCTTAATGTTTTGGATGATAGAACTAAATTTGTGCGGTTTCTATATTGCGTGGGCATTATGTGTGTTGATGCGATTACATGCTGTGACGTGTTTTGTTTTGTGCAACCAGTATTTAGCAACCTTGATGTATAACTTTGGGGAAGTGACACCCAGTATATAACTTTGGGAAAGTGACACCCAGTATATCATTTTGGGAATATGGCACCCAAACTATGTGTGGATCAATTATGCGTATTTGCCGTCAGTGATAGTTGTGGTCTTTACTATGTGCTCATATTCGTATATCTTGCTCACTATTGTCCTATGCTATTATTCACAGCATCGTGGGTCAACTTCTAAACCTACGAGCTCACCAACTTTGTGTTGACATTTTCTAGTACCATTTTCAGGTGTTACTGAAGTTGCTTAGAAGGTTGAGTATTGACTGGCTTAGCAAGACTTAAGACAAGACCCTCCCGGGTTATATCTCGTGGAGTTGCATTTGATATTTCCTAATGTCGTTGTTTAACTTTGAGACTTATGTTTATCTTGGATCTTTATACTCATCCCTGTTGTGGGAGTTTGCGACTATTATTGGTCTTATGTTATACATTTAGTTTTCTCTATTGTGACACCTTGTGTTTTCTTGACTATGAGGTCATACCCCGTGAAATGCCATTCCGCTGCGCCATTTTTGGGGTGTGACAGATTGGTATCAGAGCCCAAGGTTATAGAGAATTAGGTGGTTTAACCTAGACTATAACCTAAGAATCCTCATATAGTTTGCATTATAGGAACTACGTGTGCGATTATGCGTATAGTTGACACGAAGTGATGATGATAAGTAAATGCATCATGATGCTATCCTAAAAACGCCTGGCCAACGTTTTTACGATAACATGATGCGGCATAGACTTATCAAATTCATGGATTGTCAGATAGGAAGTTGAGTGTAATATTACGACATGTATACCGACCTATCCCACCTACCTCCTATCTAACGTTTACCAATGTCCTACCTTGTAGAATCATGCCTCCAAGAAGGTCGACTCGAGTTAACCGAGGTGTTCCACTACCGAGGGGTGGACGGACTGGTGGACGAGGAGGTAGGGCAGGAGGTCGCGGCACGAGAAGCGACGATACCGGCAATGAGACTCATGATGTTGCTACCATTGTCGCCCAACAGCTAAGGGAGCTGCTACCCACTATCATCACCCAAGTTGGTGACCATATCAGCAACCAAGGGAACAACGTGAGTGGGAATGATCAAGCGGACAACAACGGTGGAAGTGATCACGTCAATGACGGAAACCACAACAATGGTAACAAAGGATGTACTTACAAGGAGTTTAGTGCGTGCAAACCGATGGACTTTGATGGTACTGGAGGTGCGATAACTTATACTCGATGGGTCGAGAAGATGGAGTCAGTGATTGACATAAGTGAGTGTGCGAGTCATCAGAAGGTGAAGTATGCTGCTTGCTCTTTGATTGGAAAGGCATTGACTTGGTGGAATACGCAAATTCAGGCTAAAGGTAGAGAAGCCGCTATAGGGATGAGTTGGGATGAATTCAAGGCGTTGTTAAAAGAAGAGTATTGTCCAGACAATGAGATGCAGAAACTGGAACATGAATTCTACCATCACACCATGGTGGGAACTGGACATGCAGCTTATACGGATCGATTCCATGAGCTCGCTAGATTAGTACCTCATATGGTCACTCCTGAATCTAAGAGAATTGAAAGGTACATCTATGGGTTGGTCCCTGAAATCCGTGGAATGGTGAAAGCAACTGAGCCTACTACTATCCAGAGTGCGATACTGAAATCTGCGGCCCTGATGGATGAGATGATCAGGAATGGGACATCGTCTAAGAGTGGTGAAAAGAGGAAAGCTGTAAGTGAGTCGGGAAAGCAAGATGGAGCAAATGATAACAACAAGAAAGCTAAGTGGGGAAAAGGATTTGTGGCAACGAGCTCGGGCCGTAAGGGATATGAAGGTCCTCACCCTAAGTGTGCCAAATGTAACTACCACCACCTGGAGACTAAACCCTGCCTAGTGTGTTTCAACTGCAATCAGATTGGTCACATTTCAAGGGATTGTCGGGCAGTAGCCATGCAAGCGACTCCGATTAAGGTCATTTACCCAAGGACATGTTATGAGTGTGGGAGCCTGGATCATTTTCGAAACACGTGTCCTAAGTTGAATAGGGCACAGGAACAAGTGCAGAATAACCAGAATCAGGCCTTATTGACTAATGGGAACACTGGAAACAATGGCAACCCAGCTCGTGGGCGGGTATTCGTGATGAACGCTGAAGAAGGACGCCAGAACCCGAACCTCGTGACGGGTATGTTCTCTTTAGATGAATGTTAGACTATCATACTGTTTGATTCTGATGTCGATTATAGATTTGCTTTCACTTAGTTCATGCCTCTGTTAAAGGCGAAGCCTAGTGTCTTAGCTCTTAGATATGAGATTGATATAGTGTATGACCAAAAAGGTAGAAACCGATATGATGGTTCAAATCTTCACCACCTGGTAGTAGGATCTTGGAGTGCTGAAATGCCACCCGTACATTTTTGAGCAACCCCAAACTTTAACTAAAATTTTTCTTTTTCTTCGAAAATAAAAAAAATAAAAAAAATTAACAACTTTTAACTTAATTTCATGTCAGTTCTTGTTTGATGAGATGTGAGATTAAGTTTAAAGTTGCTACTTAGCTTAAAATTTTTAAATGATTTTTGCTCAAGAATGGGCGAGGCATTTCATGAAGCCTAATCACTCGATAGTTACTATAAAACCGCCTATTTCAGTGCGCTTAGTAGGACGAGCAGAAACCCAAAGATACCTCGCATGCTTAAGACTCCATGGAGTACTTCGTAAAGACCTAACGGGAATTACCCCTCCTTGAAGAATTGAGATACACATCAACTTAACTCCCGGAGAGACACAAATTTCATGACACGCGTTACTTCTCGAAGAAAAGTTCCGAACCCGAATATCATTAGTTGAGAGTGCACAAGACTGACAACTCTAAAACCGCGTTAAGAACGATATACAGGCAATTCGAGTTTTCAAGTTAAGTCCCTTGGTTAGACCAATGCCCCCACAATATTCAAAGATAAGAAATCCAGTTAGAGCGACACACAAGAGGAACACCTGTATCTATTATATCGGATTGTGACATTGGTTTGCATCACGATTTTGTCAGACACTATAGGATGCATTAGGAGCACAGTTAGAATTGAGTACGACCTTCCATTCCTAGATCGATGATCAGGGTAAGCATACTATTCGACTTTAGGAGATATACTTAGAGCACACACTGTTGATTTTGGAGGAAACAGGAATTACCATCTCTCTTAGTTGAAGCTTCTCAACCTTCTAAATCTAAGCTTTGTGTGTTTATTGATTTGTTTATTTGAAAGCGATCCAAAAATTGAGCCAATCCTTCAAAAATGTTGAGTTTCTTTTCTTACAACTTGATACTTAACTTAATCCCATGACAGTTCTTGTTTGATGAGTTGTGGAGTTAAGTTAGGTCCAAGTTGTTCTGTAGTTTAAGAGGTCCAACTTGATTTTAGCATAATCTCATGACAGTTCTTGTTTGATGAGTTGTGAGATTAAGCTGAAATCAAGTTGTTACTGGGCTTAAACTTGTGGTTTAGCTTAACCTCATGACAGTTCTTGTTTGATGAGTTGTGGAGTTAAGCTAGATTTCAGTTGAGGCTCAACTTAAACTACCGAAAAGATGCCTAAGGTTTTTGACGGCTTTACTCAAGGACGGGAAAGCTTGCCTTACTGTGTGATTATTATGTGGTTTTATATGTGTGACTTCTAAAGGTTAGGAACTGTTGATAGTACCAATTGGGAAGTAGCACCCGGTACTATTTGGATTGACACCCACACCCTTACCTTCCTGTGTGCAACCAAATCGAAGGGTGAATACTGTCCGAGCAAGCTCAGACCCTTAGTCAACTGAATTTTGAGGACAAAATTCTGTTAACGGGGGTAGACTGTAGCAACCGTGAATTTTCTAGGTTCTTACGTGACGATTAATTTAGGCACTACTCCGACTCTGGCACTAGGAAACCTAATAAGTCAAATTTAAACGAGAAATAATCACGTTTTATTTTATGAACGTATTTGTTATCAAACTCAGTGGAAAAACATTTTTAAGACGAACGGTGACGATTAAAAATTTTATCGGCGATGTTTAATATTTTTCGGGAATAAAAACTAGTAACTCCGGGAAAGTATCTTAAAAATTTCTCCGCTAGTCCTTACACCGACTCCTCAAGTGAAATAAAATACTACACAAGGACCCCTTTTTTTTTGCAAATACCGGTTTTATATAATCATAAAACCCTAACCCTTTTATTATTTCATTCCACTTCATCCTCTTCAACCCATCTCTCCCTCCTCTCTAATAGCCGCCGCCGGCCACCCTTAAACCACCACCACCGCCACTCCCATAATCACACCACCACCACCAACGTGACCATCTCACTCTCCTCTTTCTTTTACTGTACTACACGCGCCACCAAACCTCATCACCTCCTCGTTATTTCATTACCGCCGCCACCAAAACCTTACCACCACCATTTTTGTGCTCTAAACTTGTAGATCGATTGAAGACACGGTAAGAAAACGCGTTTTACGCGAGGGTTGACTCACCACCGAGTCAACTCGTGATGTTCTTGATTTTTCGGGTTCAAAAACAAATGGGTATAAGGTTTTTATTAATAAAAATGATGAAAACGTTTTGGTATCCATTGGGTGTCGTGTTTTTGTGTTGTCAACGTGAAACTGTGAGCATAAGCTCGCGGTTCGGGCTTATTTTTGAGCTTGTTGTTCTTGTTCAAATGTTGTTTATTTATTTTGTCTATGTTCGGAGGGATTTACTAGACACCGATTAGTATGGGTTGTGTCATTTTGGTTTTGTTGGTATAATAGTGACGCCGAGACCCCACTGGGTTCGGCTGGTTTTCGTTGCATCAAGAAGGCTTGAGCCGAGACCCTTATGGTCACGGCAGTACTTGTGGTTGTTAAAATTTTATTTAATGTTGTTGTTGTTTGGTTTCATTGGTGGATTTGTGAGGCCGAGACCCCATAGGGTCCATTCGGTTTGAGTTATGGCAAGAAATTTAAACCGAGACCCGTATGGTCTCGGCGATGTTTATATTTATGTTTTTGTTGTTGAGCCATATCGAGGGGAAGAGAGAGTCGAGACATATTGTCTCGACCGATTGTTATTGTTTGATTTTTGAGCTTGGTATTATGGCAGTGAAGTAGGAAAGCCGTGACTATAAAGTCGCAGCCAAAATAATATTGATAATATTGATTGATGAATATTGGGAATCGATTGTGTGACGATTACTAGTTGACGGGGAATAGGTTAGACGTGAGTCGTAGTCGACCACGAGAGATTGAAGTTGATTGCAATAATGAGGCTAATTTTATGATATGTTGTAACTTGTGAGTTTTGTGCCACGTCGGTGTCACGTTGACTTTTAGTCCTCGTTGACTCCGACAATGCCATAAGTGAATATTTATATATTGTAGGACTTGATTTATTATATAAGCCGAGAGTGATGACTCGGACTTGTGACTCGAAACAAATAATAACTCAAAACCAATTTATTCAAAAACTTATAAACATATATATAAAACAAGAAAAGTAAACAAATAAAAATGTTTCATATAACAAATATTGAATAACTTGTTTATTTAATATTTAAACGAAACTAATAACTTAAAACGAAAAGTTTTATAATAAATAGTTATTAAATGTTTCGAGGGCACGCAAGACAAGAGGTATTATTAGAGTAGTATTGAGGATATTATAGGATTAATGTCAAGTTGACGAAGCGGATAAGTATCCGACCATTCGTTCAAGTAACATATTAAGTCTTAAGGTTTTATCACTAAATTTTCAGGTTGTCGTAGAGATTGTTTTGGAGTATTGCTTCAAATTGTCGTGTTGCTATATGAAGTTTACTTTGAGTCGTTTACGTCTTGGTCGTTTTGCTTGGCGTGTGTTCACTTGAGTCATGTCGTGTCACCACTACACACCCGTCGATACCAAATGCTAGTAACTAATATGAGAAAGAGATTTTGGAATTTAAAATGGAATCTACTCGGGGTAGTTAACTTTTGGAACTTTTACATTTGGAGATTTGTTAAGGCGAATTTACATTATTAGGTTGTGCCGAGCCCGTGAGTGCCGATACTTGAGAGCTTCCGAGTACTTTACTTCTGTAGATCTTGTTGTGCTTTGCTTGCTTGAGGTGAGTTCTCGTAGCCCCTTTTTCATTATGTTTTCCTTGGGGGAAAGTGGTACTCAAATGATATTTTAACTGTTTTCATGCTGTGATACAATGTTTTCATGATTTTGGACAATATGTGCGTTTGATTGCAATATGTGCCCTTTTGTGTGAATCAAATTGTGTGGACAATATCTAGGTGATTAGCATGGTGTGGATTTATTTTGTTGTTTATCACTTAAGACATTAAGTTTGTGTAACAACTTCTGACTTAATTTCATGACAGTTCTTGTCTGATGAGTTGTGAAATCAAGTTAGATCCAAGTTGTTACATAGCTTAATGTTTTGGATGATAGAACTAAATTTGTGCGGTTTCTATATTGCGTGGGCATTATGTGTGTTGATGCGATTACATGCTGTGACGTGTTTTGTTTTGTGCAACCAGTATTTAGCAACCTTGATGTATAACTTTGGGGAAGTGACACCCAGTATATAACTTTGGGAAAGTGACACCCAGTATATCATTTTGGGAATATGGCACCCAAACTATGTGTGGATCAATTATGCGTATTTGCCGTCAGTGATAGTTGTGGTCTTTACTATGTGCTCATATTCGTATATCTTGCTCACTATTGTCCTATGCTATTATTCACAGCATCGTGGGTCAACTTCTAAACCTACGAGCTCACCAACTTTGTGTTGACATTTTCTAGTACCATTTTCAGGTGTTACTGAAGTTGCTTAGAAGGTTGAGTATTGACTGGCTTAGCAAGACTTAAGACAAGACCCTCCCGGGTTATATCTCGTGGAGTTGCATTTGATATTTCCTAATGTCGTTGTTTAACTTTGAGACTTATGTTTATCTTGGATCTTTATACTCATCCCTGTTGTGGGAGTTTGCGACTATTATTGGTCTTATGTTATACATTTAGTTTTCTCTATTGTGACACCTTGTGTTTTCTTGACTATGAGGTCATACCCCGTGAAATGCCATTCCGCTGCGCCATTTTTGGGGTGTGACACCAAATTCCTGCTTAAAGTCTCCAACTTTACTTTCAAACTTCCTATGGGAATTACTACAGTCATCCACCATTTTTCCTAGGTTATGTTCCTTCACGAAATCCAGTAAGCATTTCCTGCCATCAGTCTGTAACACTGATAGAAGTTTGATAGACTTCACGAAATTCATTAAAAGATTGGAATGCGTCCTTTGCTGTTGTGAATAACACTTCACGAAATCCGTGTAGTTTTTGAGGATCATCTTATAAAAATGGTTTAAATTACCCCTAGCAATGTCCAATTCCTTCTCTTGCACCCTTTGCTCTCTCGCAAGCCTCTCACACGTGTCAAACTTCACAAGGGTGCGTCTGCAAATCGCGTCTCCACGCTGGTAATGGCACCTAAACATTTTCTCGTATGATGGCAATGCCTTTAAAGCAGGATCTGATGCTTCATCTAACGGATGTGGATCACCAGATGAAGACGGGGGTACAGGGTCAGGATAACTATTTTCCACTAATTCAACTTCTTCCGGCCCAGGTGGCGCTGAATTAGTCCTCATTTTTTATTTGTTAAACACGAAAACCTCTCTATCATCGGACGGGAGTTTATACACAGACAACGGATTCTGAGATTCTAATTTCATATCCAAATACAACAGTAACTGATCATTTAACCTAATACATCTAAATAAAGTGGTTTTTACTTAATACTGCTATATTAATACAACTCAGAACCTGTTTTGACCCGTTACCTAACCCGACCAACCCGTCCATTTTGCAACCTAATATAAAAAATAAGCAAACAAAGGCACGTTAAGTACCATTAAGTACGACTTGTGTGTTGTTCAATGGATATGTTAGGTTTAATTTCATTGACACATACATTTGAACTGAGCCGGACTCTTCCAAGATTGACATAAGCCACGTTAAATATTCATTACCCAATTGATAACATGACCAACTCTTAAATATTTAAAGAATCAATTGATAACATGACCAAGAAAGAAATTCTTTGTGAAAAAAGGGAGAGACGTTTGTTAAACATGAGTAAAGTCTCTCATAATGAGTTTAATATGGGGGAAACAATTCTATAAAGCGAAACTTATTTGTTGCAGACTTGCAGACAGTATGAAACAGACATACATGCCTTCAGGGTCAAAATAGCTATCTTTGTGTAGTATCTTCACAAAAAATTTGTGCCATTCCATTTAGCCACTTGATAGTTTCCTGTCAAATTTTAGAAACTTAATTCGCTAGTGCATATTGATATTAATACAAAATTGCATAACTAATATGAGAAAATACATAAGGTTTACAATAAGTGTTATATGAAGCAACTAAATAACCTGGACCGTAGCGGGTACGTTTCTGACGGCCGGTACGTGTGCTCACGTTATGCAAGCTGGCATCCTGGCGCCCAAAATCAGCTGTAACAATCATCACAGCGAACAGGTTAGTATCAGTTATTTTGGCAGGTAAGCGAAAAGTATAAATTCTATAAAGATAAACGCAGCAGATACATAACAAATAACCTCCAAACGTTGGAAACATTATGTGTACTGTAGACTGTTGAGAAGCTGAATCGCTACCGGTATCTATATTGACGGCTATACAATTAACAGATTATAGAATACTCCCTTAGCAAACACAAACTTGCGCGGTACATGTATGGAAGAAACGTTGAATTTATAAAAGGATAGACACAATTGACCTCCAACTGTTTGGGCCATTCGATCTGTATGCTACAAACTGTTGAGCAACTGAATGGTCAACAATGTCAATATTGACACCTTGGGACCTTGTAAATCCGGATTGACCCATTTATAAGTCAGTGTGTCGCAATTGCCAACTCACCAGTTAAATATCTTTCTTATTCAACTTAGTTCAAAGATTCACTGATGAAGTTTATGTTTTTTAATTATGTTTGATAGGTAACTGCTTTTGATTACAAAACTGGTGCGAAGTATTTGTTGGAGTCGGGTCCAACACCATCAAGAATAGAGGTACTTGCCTAATATATACTTTGCGATAAGTTGACTTACCAAGATTAACATCAACACGGGGCCTTTTGATCAACCAAGAAGAAGGCAGTTGCTGTACAATCAAATGAACATATAACGTTAATCGCGAAAATTATATGAAACCAACATGAAGAACCTAAATTAAAATGAAATAAGATTTATGTAATAGGGAACACTTGCCTAATATATACTTTGCAACATTATTGGAATTATCAGTAAGGAAGCATTACCATGTGTGGGCTAGGCCTCCCAGATGGGTTCCCTGAAGCTCCATTCCCACAGTATCCACAAATATCAGCTGTAGGTGTCTCATACTCTTCATTCCCTTCATACGGTACATTAAGATCACGAACAGTATTTTCTGGAGCTCCGGTTCACAATAGCAGATCTGTCTATAGGACCGAGTATAGTTCCAGCTTGCATCATCTTCATCTCCCATAACTACACCATAAACAACATCCCGTAAAACCCCATAAGCACATATTGACCACTTTCCAAAACTCGAACGACAATTGACCACTCTAATGTTCACATATTGATCATCTTAGTGAATGATTATTACATCTTGGAGCAGTATAAGCACATCGAAAATACTATTTTTGACGTCGTTATAACTGGTTTTCTATTCTAATGATTCAATTACTCATAATCATATCAGAATACAATAATGTTTTATATTGGAAACCTTAATACAATCAATAGTAGAGGAAGCTTACCAAGTAACCTCCACAACATTTAAAGGACAAAAACCAGCAAGTTTTCGGTAGTCATGTTGGTTTTATCACAATAGCTCATTCAACAGCAGCCATGGCAGCTTCATTCATCTGAAAATTTGTACAAATAACATTAAATAAACTTGCACTTAATGCATTAGTATCTTTGTGATCAGTAGCAATTACAAAAAGGAAAAAGTACGAACCAATGAAGAAAGATCGGCTCCACTTAGGTTTGAACATCTGTCACTCCTTCCAATATCAACCAAAATGCTTAGCAGTACTAATATTTGTCGCGAGCAGTACTAACATTTGTCGCGAGCAGTACTAAATGAAAACCAACATAAGCTTTACGGAAACACATGTACATAATTATGGAAACGGGAAACATACCTGTCACATAATTTTAATATTTGAATCAATAACACATAAATAAGTGCAAAAAATCTGAAACGAAAATCAGGGTTTCGAAATTTAGAATCCAATTGACATATGAGTCATAATATATAAATTAGAACCCTTAAAATATGAACAACAAAAAATGCAAAATTGTCATACCTTATTCAATTTTCAAGTAATCAAAGTTAAAATCACAAACATCATTTGAAATCAAATTGGATAATCATCGACCGTCATTGTTAATTGTTAAAAAGAACCGTAAACTTGAGTAACTCAATTTACCTAGCCAAAGCGTGATAAGATGTTGCGTTTCCCATCAGTAAAAACTGAATTAGATAGGCGGCGATGTGGTGACATAGATAGAATGGTTTGATTTTGATGTTATTAATTGAGAGGAAAAGCCATATTTCTAGGAGTAGACATTACTGATTGGGAAAGTTAGGGTTTTAGTTTATGGAAATGATACAACTTTTAAAAGTGCAGATTGTGTTTAACTGATTTAAGTAGAAGAATGCGGACTTAATAAAGCATGTCATTATTGTTTTCAAATTTCCATCACAAAAGCTTCATTGGTCTAGTGATTGAATCGCTTGTTTGTAGTTGTCCAGACCGGGTTCGAATCTTATGATGGTCATTTTTTAAAAACAAAATACGGTTGTTTCATGTAATTCGGGTGTAATTTGCTTAGGTGGATAGTTTATGATTATGTGGCATTTATATGATTATGTGGCATTGAGGTGGCATTATCTACGTGTAACGCCTCCTGTTATATATAATGTAGAGATATGTATATATATATAATCTAGAAATTCTTACCACCACGGAACCCGCTCTCAATCTGACGGGTAGGGGAAGGTGGTGGGTCAACTGCACCATCACCACCATGACCGCGCGCAACTGCTGCTGCCATCTGTAAAAGTACAAGTTGAATAACATATAGAAATTCGGGAACAAATTAACATAAGCATGCACACATTCAAATACATACACATTCAAAATAAATATACACATTTAAACAATCCATAACAATTTCATTAAAATAAGTGTCGTTTTACAAGTTACATTTTAAGATCAATCTGCACAATCATGATCACTATCATAAATAACATTAGTCGCAACTTCAACTTCATCATCAGAATTGTTTGTGACATCATTATCAGAAGCTGCTAAATCATAAGGATCGTCGTCTTCATCATCAATAAAATCATCGTCGTCATCAACAGGAATGATTGTTGGTGGTGGTGTTGGTGCCTCAACTAACGTTGATTCACCATCAATATTTAAGGTTTCAAATTCCAAATCATTCAAATTAGCAGACAGTTCGAGATCGGATGAGTTGTTGCCATGTATCAACTTCATCGTAATCAAGTAAACTGGTCATAAATTAATAAACATTCCTTACAATTTCAGCTACATAACAAATATCTCACTAACTGATACTAATCAACTACATCATACGCAAATACACTATCCATAAATCGTTTATCATTCCGTACAATTTCAGCCTAAATTATAGACACCCATATGGTAAGGTTTGACAATTTCAAACACCATAAATAAGTACACCTAAATCACTATCCTACAATCCGTTTTGTTACAACTAATTATCTGATTTTGATTATTCACTATCACATGATCACTTTCAATAATGCAACTCTAAACACCCCTTAAACTGATTCCAGAAAGTCAACATTGCTATCCCATTAGAATAGGAACATGGATACACTCATATACTTGTTGTTGTTTAAATATCATTCTCTCCCAAAAAGCAGCCGGGATTCAAAAGCTACAAACCCAACTACTAGAACCAGCATTCAACTAATTAACAGCCCAACTAGCTACTAGAACCAGCATGCATTCAACTAATTTCACTAGTACTTAATACTTAATCCGCAAACTATCAAATTACACTTAATCCGCAAAGCATAAAAATGAAAAAACAGTAAGGATATATAAACAACATACTGTCTCGGCTGTACGTCTCAGCTCTCGGCTCTCGCTCTTGGGCTGTGGTCTCTCGGGCTATAAAAAAAGAGGTAAAACTGTTAACGGCGACATGTCGTCGGGATACCAAAAGTTTAAAAAAATAAAAAAAAGAGACCACATTACCTATGTCTCGGCTGTCTCAGCTCTCGGCTCTCGGCTTTCGCTACTGTTTCGGCAGTATAAAAAAAAAAAAAAAAAAAAAAAAAAAAAAAAAAAAAAAAAAAAAAAAAAAAAACACACACAGAAAACAGCATCAAAAAATTAACAAATGCAACATAATTTAACATTTACATTACATAGATTAATAAAAATCAAAAAAATAACAAAAATTAAAAATACCTGCTTCGTATGGAAGAAAAAATGGGGACTGTGGTGGAGGAGAATTAAACAAGAGAAGGGGAATTGAGGAGAGAATTAAACAAGAGAAGAGAAGAGGAGGAGAAGTGGTGGTTTGCTATGATGGAGTGGTGGTGGTGGGGAATGTGGTGGTGGTGGAGACTGTGGTGGAGGAGACTGTGGTGGTGGTGGAGACTGTGGTGGTGGTGGTGGTGGAGACTGCTTTTGGTGGTGGAGAAGGGTTAATTCGCCGGCGATGGGGAGGAGCAATAATTGAGATGGGGGGAGCAATATGTGTCTAAGTGTTGACCAGATCTGCTTATTTGTTTATGTTTTAATTATCCCGACGACATGTCGTCGGGACGAAGAGAGAACTTTGTCGTCTTGTGATTTGGCGGGATAAGTGAAAATTTTCATATATTAAAAAATTTATTTCTTATAAATACTTTTATTTAATATATAATTAAAATTAAATACTTTTAAAATTAAATACTTTTATAAAATTAAAAAAATATATATTTATTGGTAGCATCGGTCTCTCAAACAAATCACGGACAAATCTATTTGGAATTTTGGTTTTTTGGGACTTCTTGAGTTCCTGAACGTCGTCTATTTGGCCTACGTTAAGTGGGAATTCAAAAACTGGAGCCATGGTTATAAGAAGTTTATAAGAGCTGTTTAACAAATGAATTGCTAATGACTATAGAGCTCTATACAATGCAAGTATTTATAGGAAAACAAGGCATGATATTGTTGAGCACTTTTAGAAGTCCACAGTACAATGCATGTGGAATGACGTATTGGCCCATGCTTTGCACTTTAAAGATTTCATAAACACTTTATTTTGGTTCCTAACTGGTTCCAATTTACCACAAGTGCTGTAGGACTACATAAACATTATATGTTTGTACACGAGATGTTAAACGAATGAGCCGAGATGATATGGTTGTACACGAGATGTTTAACGAATGAGCCGAGATGATTTGGTTGTACACGAGATGTTAAACGAATGAGCCGAGATGATATGGTTGTACACGAGATGTAAAACGAATGAGCCGAGATGATATGGTTGTACACGAGATGTTAAACGAATGAGCCGAGATGATATGGTTTTACACGAGATGTTAAACGAATGAGCCAAGATGATATGGTTGTACACGAGATGTTAAACGAATGATCCGAGATGATATGGTTGTACACGAGAAGTTAAACGAATGAGCCGAGATGATATGGTTGTACACGAGATGTTAAACGAATGAGCCGAGATGATATGGTTGTACATGAGATGTTAAACGAATGATCCGAGATGATATGATTGTACACAAGATGTTAAACGAATGATCCGAGATGATATGGTTCTACACGAGATGTTTAACGAATGAGCCGAGATGATATGGTTGTACACGAGATGTTTAACGAATCAGCCGAGATGATATGGTTGTACACGAGATGTTAAACGAATGAGCCGAGATGATATGGTTCTACACGAGATGTTAAACGAATGAGCTGAGATGATATGGTTATACACGAGATGTTAAACCAATATTGTACTCCTATAAGTAGCAATTATGGAACTCGTGCTCAACAACAAAGTTCCAGCTTATCTTGTTCTAGTTTGAAAGATGCAATTCCTAACTATGGGTCAAGTGTTAACCACAATGTCTCACCAGGCATAAAGCAGTTTATTAACTCGCCTGTTTCGTTTAACGAATGAGCCGAGTTGTTTCGTTTGCTTGTCGAGTTGTTTCGTTTGATCTGTTTCGTTTGCTTGTCAAGTTGTTTCATTTGAGTCTGTATGAAATGAGCCGAGATGTTTAACGAATGAGCCGAGATGATATGGTTCTACACGAGATGTGTAACGAATGAGCCGAGATGATATAGTTCTACACGAGAAGTTAAACGAATGAGCCGAGGTAATATGGTTCTACACGAGATGTTAAACGAATGATCCGAGATGATATGGTTCTACACGAGATGTTAAACGAATGAGCCGAGATGATATGGTTCTACACGAGATGTTAAACGAATGATCCGAGATGATATGGTTCTACACGAGATGTTAAACGAATGAGCCGAGATGATATGGTTCTACACGAGATGTTTAACTAATGAGCCAAGATGATATGGTTATACACGAGAT